>OY747704.1:13142500-13742500 GCA_963556495.2 Valencia hispanica | reverse complement strand
AAAGTTGCATGCAACATGTTGCTGACAGATTAATATTTTGACACACAGTGAACAAAAGAAATGTAGAGGTCCTGGTTTAAACCAGTAAGCATCAGCTGGACAGACCTACAAGCATGTCCATATCGTTTGACCTCTTTTACATTTGCCTTGTAACAACAAATGTCTATGCACGTTCTTTGGATTTCTATTTATATAACAAAAAAAGAACAGTGTCATTTTAATAGAGTAAAAAACATGGTTTTTAAAAAAAAATGTATAAACAGAAATCTGAGTATGGTGAACATATATGTCCCAGGATTAGGTTGTAAATTTCCAAGGACTGAAGATGTGCAACCCGTTATCGGATAATGGACAGAGTTTGGCACAACTGCAATCCTACCAAGACATGGCATGACCACTTAAACCGGCAGACCGCAAAGGGGATGATTAGTCAAAGAAACGACCAAGAAGCCAATGGTACCTCTGGAGCAGCTGCAGATACTCACAGCTCAGTCTGGAGAATGTGTCGGCTAGACAAAAATTGTGCAATAAGCATGATTTTAGCGAGAAGCTAAAGGAGTAAGAAGCCATGTGTGCAGTTTATACCAAACAAGCTACGTAGGAGTAACATCAAACGTGTGAAAGAAGGCGCTTTGATTAAGTGAGATCTAAACTTTTTGTCTGTGTGAAACACTCTGTTTGGAGGTTATTTAGCGCTCCACATCAGCCTTAATGCTCAATTCCCAAGATGAAACATGTTGTGGCTGTTGGGATGTTTTTCTTCAGCATGCAGATGGAAGATCCACAGAGTTGATATGAGGATGGATGGAGCTAACTATAGGCTATAACTATATATGTTGGAGGCTCCCTGTCACAGTCCGAGTTTTCACATGATCTCCATTCAGTCTAGCATTCTTCAAAGTGTTGACTCAGGATGGTCTGCAAACAAATACAAAGCTTTGTGTTGGTCTATCACACAAAATCCTAAAAAAAAAAACACTCGTTTGAGATTGTAGCTGAAAAATATGGCGGAAATTGCAGAGGTATGAATAGTGTACGTCATGCAAATGTAAAATGCTGTTGTAGCATTGTAGTAAAACAAAGTCTCTTTGCATCTAAGGTTGCCATCTTCAGTTCGTTCTAATGTCCCTTTTCCACTAGGGTCGGCTCAGCCCGGCCCAGAACGGCCATGTTGTGTTTCCATTGCAATCGATGGAACGCGCCAGTGGGCTAGGACATCGGTGGGTTCAGAGTACCAAAAGTTCCAGTAAAAATCAATCATCACTCACTGTTTTCTGACATTACAGATGGCAATGCTGGAGCCGGTATCTAGCCCACTCTCACTCCCGTTGCTCGACTGCCTTTCCCCATAAATGCCGTCCATTTCTGCAAAGCACTTCCATCGCTTCTGGTCTGCCCTACTCCGACCTTTGTGGTCCTTCACGGCCCGATATTTGCACTTTAATATTAGGTAAAGAAAACAGATAATCCACCATTCTACAAGCATTTAAATGCATCGTGTACACACAAATGTGGGGGCGTGAAATGAGTCTCAAAACCCCTCTTGCACTTGTAACCCTGATCTGTGCGTAAATGTGGTGTTGCCTGTGTGTATCAGGCGACTGGTGCATACTATTTAACGATTTTATATGCGTAGGAGGCGTTTTGAATTTGTAGTTAGTTTTAAGTCAGTATAATTTTGAAATTGTGCATGTGTATATGTATTTTGTACTTGTAATTTCTTGATATTTGTGTGTACATTTGAACACAGAATGGCAAGTACCCATAGTTACGGTTTTACGGTTTACAATCAATCAATCTATCAATCAACTTTATTTATTAAGCACTTTTCATACAATGAAATGCAGTTTAAAGTGCTATACAAAGTTAAAAATTAACCCTACATATACCCCCCCTCCCCACCCCCACCCCCTATAGACATACACAAGTTAAACATTTATACCCCCTCCCCCCAATCATATCCCCATGTGCGTTCCGGTGCAACACGAATACGACATTAAAATACACAATAAAATGGGCTCTAAAATGGACTTTAGGCTGAGTACGGATGAGCCAGGTTAGAACAGGAAACGCCATCGAAGGAGTCATCTATACTGGCAGCAGCAGATCAACAGCAGCAGCCCAGGCTCCAACCAAGGGCGCTCAAAGGTGGCGGGGCCGGGACCCCACCTCCACCCAAGCACTACCCGGAAAGCGCCAAGACAGCCACAGTTGATCACCGCTCCCGATGCAGAGGGCTCCCACAGAGGAAACACTGGAACAATATGACTATTAATTTGTGTAAAATAACAGGTAAACATGTTAAAATAAATAAATAGGTAAATCAAATAAGTAGAAGATGGATGAATGTGTGAGCAAATAAATAAATAAAAATAAAATAACGTTAACAGGATAAATACAAGGCCAAAAAGCAGTTAAGACATTAGGGCAGATAAATAGGCAATAGATAGTCAGTTAAAAGCTCGGCTAAAAAGGTGAGTCTTGAGCCTGCTCTTAAAAACATGAACGTTCTCTGCGGCCCTGAGGTCCTCCGGCAGCCTGTTCCGGAGGTGAGGGCCATAAAACTGGAAAGACGCCTCACCATGAGTGTGTGTCCTGACTTTAGGGATGACAAGGAGACAGCTGCCAGAGGAGCGCTGAGACCGCGAAGGTTAATACGGTAAAAGCATTTCAGAAAGATAAGAAGGCCCAAGACCATTAAGACACTTAAAAACCTTTAAAATAACCTTTAAATCGATCCTAAAACATACGGGGAGCCAATGCAGTGATTTTAAGACCGGTGTAATGTGCTTCCGCCTCCTGGCGTTTGTCAGGACACGTGCTGCTAAATTTTGCGGAAGCTGTAAGCCTGCGATAGTCTTTTTGGGAAGACCAGAAAGCAGGGCACTACAATAATAGATTCTACCAGTGATAAAAGCATGCATCAGCGTCTCCGTTTCGACCCAAGAGAGAATTGGGCGGACTCTGGCAATGTTCTTAAGGTGATAAAAGCCTATTTTAGTAATATTTTTAATGTGGGGGATAAAAAGTCAGCTCAGAGTCAAAAATCATGCCCAGGTTCTTCACTAGTATGGATGGATTAAAAGACAGTGCTTGTAGTTTTGGTAAAAGTTTCTCTCTCTGAGCCTCAGGACCAATGACTAAAACGTCAGTTTTGTCCTGGTTGAGCTGGAGAATGTTTTCTGCCATCCAGGATTTTATGTCTAAAATGCAGTTAAAAAGTTCATCCATTGGCCGTGTGTCATCGGGAGACATGGAGATGTACAACTGTGTATCATCAGCATAACTGTGGAAATTAACTCCATGTCCTCTGTTGTCTCCGCCAAGAGGGAGCATATACAGGTTAAAAAGCACTGGGCCTAAAATTGATCCCTGGGGCACACCACATGTGGTCTTGTGGAGCTTAGACGAGCAGGTATCTAAACTTGTCATAAAAGTCCTGTATGTGAGGTATGATGTGAACCATTTATGAACAGCACCAGAGAGGCCAATCTGTTTTAAATGAGTTAAAAGAATAGTGTGGTCTACTGTATCAAAGGCAGCGCTACAAATCATGTTTTACTCATACAAGTACCCAAAGCTAAACACAAACAGGCTGACACAAGTTACAAATCAAGTATTACGCACACACAGATGTTTTGAGTGTAGTTTCTCTCAAAACAGGGCTATCTCCATTTGAGGCATCTCTGGGTTTCCAACCCTCATTGCTACCATCCTCTTTTCCGGACACCCTAATTCCCTCAGTTAAAAGACATATCAGGGCTTGTAGGAGAATTTGGGGTCAGACCAGAGCGGCGCTACAGCGTACTTTTGACCAGAACAAGAAGTGTGCAGACCGCAGACGCATCCTTTCTCCTACTTAGGTTTCTGGGGCATAGGGTCTGGTTGTCCTCCAGGCATTGCATTGAAGGGTACTCCAGGAAAATGTCCCATAGGTTCTTAGGCCCCAACGTTATTGACTCTGTCATCAGTCCCTCAAGTGCTCGTTTTCGTATTCCTTCTCATCTTCAGGTCCACCAAGTCTTCCATATGTCCCAGATTAAACCCGTTTTCTCTAGCCCTCCAGTCGCAGCCCCTCCTCTTACCCGTCTCATTGACGGCCACCCTGCTTTTACGGTGCACCGTATCGTTGGGGTTCGACCTAAGGGGCAAGGTCAACAGTATTTGGCCAGCTGGAAAGGTTTATGGTCCTGAGGGCCGGTCGTGTGTTCCACGCTCTGTTATTTTGGACCCTGATTTTATTTCAGATTTTGAGGCGACTGTTCTGGACATCCGCCTGGTGGCATCTGTTAAGGGGGGGTACTGTTGGGTTCTCTGTGGTTTGTTGTGCGTCAGAGGAAGTGTGGGTTGTTTACCTTTTCTTCCACAGGCAGGTGTCCCAGCTGATCCTGTTCTTGGGTAAGCAGGAGGTCCCTTTAAAAGGGGAACGGTGTGAAGAAGCAGACGCCAGATGGTTATTCCCTCAGAGCGGTAAACAGGCCAACCTTAGTCTCCTCAGAATAGTTAAAGGGGGGTATTATGCAAAATTGACTTTCTGAAGCTTAATATCCTGAGAACCTGTCTTTCCCTCATTAAAAACATACCTGAAGTGCTGCTCTGACCCATTCACTCATGTTAGAGTAATCTTTGAGTCTCTGCTGGTAGTTCTCGGGGTTGCTGAAACGCCTGCTCCCACCTATCCCCGCCTTTTCCACCCATCTCCTGCTCCGACCTTACGTACTCAGCCGAGAGCCTCGCCCCTGCAGAGCTCCCCTACCCCTCCCCACCTCACACAACTCCGGCTGAGTCCCAGGTGCAGTAATTATAACACACCAGCTGCAGCTGCGCGTCTTTTGTGGGATTTTTTTTCCGTCTCCGTGCATGGTGCGATGATGCACGGTGTGTGACGAAATGAAGGGGGCGTGTCAGAAACAGTAGGAGGGTCTTGGAGAGGCACAGGCAAAAATCAAGGCGTCCAATACGGAAGTACATTTCTTTAAGGTGGATTTGGACATATGATGGACTTTTAAAAGACTTAAGGTGACAATTTTATTGGAGTGTGCTATAGAAGGGTAATATGTGCCTGGAATACGCATAATACCCCCCCCTTTAAAATAGGGTTCCCCTACCTTTTTTTTCTCTCTCCCTGCAGTCCTCCTTGGTGGTTCCTGGCCTCCCGGACCACTCCTCATCATGTCTGCACATCCCAGTGATTGCGCTCCTTGTCTCCCTGGTTTCCCCACTGCTCCTTGGACCAACACATTTGGTGCCATGCATTCCCTCTTTTGTGTTGGCATACAGTAGAATTGGACTGAAATGGGTTCCTGTCATGTTTGGGTTTAGTCTTTTGAGCCACATGCAGAACACTCTACTCTCTGCTGAAAGGTTCCTCTGATATTTTTTTATACTGACCCCACCCACATCCCCGTCTCACTCCAAGCTGCACTCAAAAGTCAACCACCATGTTTACTGTTCTTGTTGATGTCAAACATTACCTGAATTTCTAAAATCTCATAAGTTCAGGTCGTCCTTTATTATCCGTTTATCCTTAAATTCAGTAGACCTTTGCTTGTATTTTGTGCATTTCTATCTTCCAACTTGTGTTCCAACTTATGTTTGTTTTTTATTTCTTAGTTAGCCTTTAAATCAGTGTTTTTTTTGTGTTATCTTTCACTTTTAGACCCACTGTATTTTTTGTTTTTGGATAGGTGGTGTCTTGCGGCTTTAGAAGTATGAAGCAGATGTTTCTTGGGTGTTTCCTTTTCAGCTCCGTCTGTCAGAGCGGGCAGTTCCTTCTTCACTGTACTTACTGCTCGGAACTATTTGTTAGTGTCACGGCCTTGTTCTAAGCACCGGCTCTGAAATCTACATCCACTTAAAACAACAGCTAACCACAGGAGAACAATTGACTCGATAAACAAAGTAGTCCTCTACATTTCCCTCCCTGGCTCTCTGCTACTTCAGCAGAGCAAAAGTGTACTCTGTGGCCCTCTGAAGTATCTCCGGCAAAAAGTGAAGGGGTTCGTGTTTTTGTTTTGGGCTGGGCTAGGGGTTTGGGGGGGGATTTGAAATTGGAGGTGTCTGGCCTGACTTTCAGCTCAGCGCCAGCAAGCTGCACTTCACCTTCCAGCTGCTCTCTGTCCCTTTGGATTCATGGCAGAGGGAGAGAGGGGTGGGGTGTTAGCGGACGGGTGGAGGTGGTGGTGGTGCTGTGCTGTGCTGGGGGGGGATCTGCTGCGCGTACAGGCCCTGGAAATTTCCGTTGTGTGTTTCAGTTCTTTGCAGGATGGGAGGGGAGCAGAGTTTTTGGTTTTTGGGGGGTGGGGGATGGCTGAAATGGTTGGATTGGGGTTAGGGGACCTGGCAACCAGCCAGTCCCAGCAGGAAGCTTTTGCTGGTTTCACACAGAAAAGAAGGGAGTCCCGTACACTGGCTGGCTATCTGAGCGCGGCACTCCAGCCGTGGGCCAGAAAAACAGGAACTCATACATGATGTTCTGGACTGACTGGCTGACTGACTGCTGCTTACTTACAGCTGCACATATATTCATATTTCCTTATTTTTATGAAGACAAACTAATACATGGGAGGGCAAAAACAAAGCGCTTCCTTTTTTTTCTTCATATATCACCAGACAGATTTGATCATTTCCAGCACTTCAGGCCACATTAATTAAAACTTTAACTGTACAGAAAGAAATCATAGTTGCCAAGGATTCAATATTAATTTGGTTGGGTTCCAAGAGGTCTTAGTAATACGGAAAACATCTTCTCAGATTCAATTTGTAAACAGTCTCATTTATTGAGTTTAAAGGAGAAATTAGCCCGGCCATATTTTACATGCATTTGCAAAGAGGTCTCTGGACCAACAGCGAATCTTTTTATATGCAACTTCCAATTAATAAGCACAGCAGCAACAATAAAACAAGCTTAGATGAATTAGTATTGTTTTTAAGTTTTATTTATCCGGTTTGAGAAATGTCCAGCTGTTAAACCAGAGGAGGGGTGAAGAAGCAGAAACCATGGCTGTGCATTGGGTGGACGGAGTGTGTGTGTGTGTGTGTGTGTGTGTGTGTGTGTGTGTGCGTGTGAGAGAGTGTGTGTGTGTTGGAGGGGAAAGGGGAGGGCCCCAATGGGAAGGTAGACACTGGCAGGGCTTGCTGGGGACTCAGGGCCCCTAGCAGGTGGAGAAAGAGAGGAGAAATTAAAAAGGCGAATTAAGGGGATGAAAGGAAGCTAAGGATTACTCGTCTCCCTCTCGTCTCCAAAAACTGAAAACAAATCAAGTGTCTCGAGCAGCAGCTTCCAGTCCATGGAGCTGTGTTAGGTATTTGAAAAAAAAAGTTTTATAAAGTTAAAAAAATGGCCAGTTGTCAAAAAAAATTTAATTCATCAGATTCAATTCAGTTTCAACACGTCGTCTCGAGACACTTCACAAATCATTTCAATTCATGAAACTGATTTACTTGGGCCAGACGTTTCAGGTTTCCTTCCACAAGCTTTCTACAGCAGTTTGCTAGAATCTTGGCCCACTGCTCTTGACAGAACTGGTGGAAATGGGTCAGGTTCGTAGGCCTTTTTGCTCGCACACGCCTTTTCAATGCCGACCATAATTTTTTAATGGGATTGAAATCAAGGTTTTGTGATGGCCACTTCAATACCTTGACTTTGTTGTCCGTAAGCCACTTTGTAACTAAACTGGAGGTCAGCTTGATTTCCTTATCCACTTGGAAGACCCATTTGCACCCAAGCTTCAATTTCCTGGCTGACGTGTTCAGATGTTGCTTCAATATGTCCACAGAATTTTCTGTTTTCATGATGCCGTCTATTTTCAGAAGTGCACAAGTACCTTCCGCCGTAAAACAGCCCCTCAACATGATGCTGCCACCCCCGTGCTTCACTGTTGGGATGGCATTGAAAGGTTCAAGCTTCAAAGCTTCCCCCTTTTTTCTCTAAATATACTGTTTATCATTATGGCTGAACAGTTCCATTTTGTTTCATCAGACCACAGGACGTGGCTCCAGAAATTCTGATTTTCAAGGCAAGGCAATTATATTTATATAGCATACTTTCAACAAGGTGATTCAAGGTGCTTTACACGATTAAGAGGTCAAATTAAAATAGCAGTAAAACACAGACAAAGCATATAAAGTAAAAACAGCAATAAAGCAAGAAGCATACACATATACATCAAGGCATTACAAAGCATACAATGTAAAAACAGCAAGAAGCATACACAAAACATGATACATCAAAGCATTACTCAAAAGCAGCTCTAAACAGATACGTTTTTAGTTGTGATTTAAAAGAACTCAGTGTCTCAGCAGCTTTGTAGTTTTCTGGAAGTTTGTTCCAGATTTAGAGGAGCATCGAAACTTACAAATTAAAAAGTAATGTAAAACAAATACCAATATGCCTATGTCTGGTGGCCCAAGCAAGTTCAACCTGAAAGCAGACTGCAAGATGAAGTCTTCAGAAATCCTAAAATGTCATCTGTAACAGGCTCATGCTACTTTTAGTGTAAAAGGTACTTTAAAGGTCTTGTTCACTGAGAAAGTGAGGGTGGATTCACACCAGGAAGGTCCGTTAGTTCACTTGCATTGGGCCGGACCTATTATTATTATTTTATTTTATTTTTTGCTGCGGTTCCAATTCATACTGCGAGTTAATGCAACACGACCAGAGTTTCTCAACAAAAAGATACGTTTGCTAAGGTCTTTAAGCCATTGGACATTTAAACGTGTAACAAACCAGGAAGCCATGTGAAAATAGATCAACACAGTGGAGAGTGCTGTTCATATCGTCTTTCTGGCATTATAGTTAATACACAGGGGTCGCGTTAGTCAAATATATTCTGTAATTGACCGTTTTTTTAAACGAGGCGGAAAAATCTGAAGGTTGTCTGTCATTTTGACGGATTAGTATTCCAACCTCTAACCACGGAGTAACTAAATCAATCAAAAAAAGATTCCCATGACAGCATCTGAGCACCATCTCAGACCTGGACACCATACTCAATATATCTGGCTATCCGCAAGCTGAAAAAAGAGCAAAAAGAGTGCATGCAGGGGGATTTCCTCCCATTAAAGCAAACAGAAAAGCCTCTTGTTCAGAGAGTTTAGGCCAAATTAGGGGAAATGTCTATAATACATTCAACTCAATTCAGTTCATTTATATAGAGCTGATTCACAACAGGAGTCATCTCAAGCCACTTTACAAAAGAAATACTTTCGATACAATCCAGTCATTGACTTTCAGCTGTGCCCCGTTGATGCAGATTCCAACCACAGCAACCCCTCATACCGAGCAAGCATGTAGCGACAGTGGAGAGGAAAAACTCCCCTTTAACAGGAAGAAACCTCCAGCAGAACCTGGCTCAGTACCAGCGGCCATCTGCCACGACTGCCTGGGGGTTAGGGAAGACAGAGCAGAAACAAAGAAAGAACAAAATAACTGATTTAACAGGGCTTTCTATATTAAAGAAAGTAAAAGTTAATAACAGGTCACCAGGGATGCTAAGTTACTGGGAGCATCATCCCAGCCGATGCCCCCCGTCCAACAGGGCATTGCAGCTAAGCAGGATTCCAGACCAGGTAGCTTCTATGGAGGGAAAAACACTGAGAGAAAACAAAGTTAACAGTCGAAATAACAGCAAATAATGCAACTGGAGAGTAGTCGAAGAAAAAAGGAGAGTGAAGAAAGCTGGTCAGTCTGTCCTCCAACAGTCTAAGCCTATAGCAGCATAACTACAGAGATAGCTCAGGATGACCTAAGCCACTCTAACAAAAAGCTTTATCAAAAAGGAAAGTTTTAAGCCTGGCCTTAAAAGTAAACAGAGTGTCTGCCTCACGGACTAAAGCTGGGAGCTGGTTCCACAGGAGAGGAGCCTGATAACTAAAAGATCTGCCTCCCATTCTACTATTAGAAATCCTAGGAACTACAAGTAAACCTGCAGTCTGAGAGTGAAGTGCTCTGTTAGGAACATATGGAACAATTAGATCTCTGATGTATGATGGAGCTTGATTATTAAGAGCTTTATATGTAAGAAGGAGGATCTTAAATTATATACTGGATTTAACAGGGAGGCAATGAAGGGAAGATAAAATATGAGAAATGTGATCTCTCTTTTTCATATTCCTCAGAACTCTTACTGCAGCATTTTGGATCAACTGAAGGCTCTTAATTACATTTTGTGTACTTCCTGATAGTAAAGAATTACAGTAGTCGAGCTTTGAGGTAACAAATGCATGGACTAGTTTCTCAGCATCACTCCTAGAGAGGATGTTTCCAATTTTAGCAATATTCCTGAGGTGAAAGAAGGAAATCCTAGAAACATGTTTAATATGGGATTTGAGTGTCAAGTCTCGGTCAAAAATAACGCCGAGGTTCTTTACGTTATTACTGGAGGACAATTTAATACCATCCAGATAAGGTGATTGACTAAGCAGTTTCTTTTCCTGGTCTATAGACGGCAACCTCTGTCTTGTCAGAATTTTAAGAGAAAAAAGTTTAGCTTCATCCATAATTTTATGTCTTCCAGACATGCCCGTAATCTACCTAACTGACTGGATTCATCAGAATTTATGGATAAATATAGTTGTGTATCATCGGCATAACTGTGGAAATTTATCCCATTGCTCTCTAATGATTTTACCAATTGGAAGCATATATATAGTCAAAAGAATTGGTCCAAGCACATAACCTGGTAGTACTCCACAAGTAACCCTTGAGTATGAAGAAGATTTATCATTTACATGAATAAACTGTAATCTGTCGAACAAACATGATTTAAGCCAGCCTAGTGCTTTTCCTTTGATCCCTGCAACATGTTCAAGTCTTTCTAAGAGAATATTATGATTGACTTTGTCAAAAGCAGCACTGAGATCTAAGACCAGAACATTTACAAGTCCATTATCTGAGGCCATGAGAATATCATTAGTAACCTTCACCAGTGCTGTTTCAGTGCTATGATGAGCTCTAAAACCTGACTGAAACTCTTCAAACAGGTTGTTACTGTTTAGATGCTCACATACTGGATTAGCAACTATTTTCCCAAGGCTTTTAGATAAGAGAGGAAGTTTAGATATAGGTCCTTAGTTAACTAAGTCATCTTGATCGAGGGAAGGTTTATTACGTAAAGGTTTAATTACAACAACCTTAAATTCATTTACTAAGGATATATTAATCATATCTAAAATCGGGTCAGGAACCAAAGGAAACACTTCTCTAAATAATTTGGTTGGGATTGGGGCCAACATACAAGTTGAAGGTTTAGATGAGGCTAATATTTTTGATAATTTCGAAAGCTTGACTGAATTAAAACAGTCCAAACACAAATGGGGTTCTAAAGTTTTCTCTGATGCTGCCTCACTTACTGAGAGAAAAGTAATCATGTTTGGGAGGATGCCAATGATTTTATTTTTAATAGAAGTAATTTTATTTATGAAGAATCCTACTAAGAGCTGGGGGAAAAGTTGGCTCAACAGAGCTATGACTCTGTTTAAGTTTGGCGACTGTACTAAAAAGAAACCTAGGATTGTTATTATTCGTCTCTAATAATGATGAAAGATATGCTGTTCTAGCTTGACGAAGGGTCTTTTTATATACAGCAGCAGACTATTTTTCCATGTTAAATACAAATCCTCTAAGTGTATAGAGCACAATATTCTCTCCAATTTCCTGGTATACTGCTTTAAAGTATGCAGCTCTGCATTGAACCAGGGAGTCAATCTCCTATGGCTAATCACTTTCTTTTTAAAGGGTGCAACACTCAGTGTGTTTACATGCACAGCTAAATCGAGCTTTTTGGAGTAATCGGACTAAAGACTTCCCTCCTGCAGCGAGCCGAGTCCCAGTTTACATGTTACTCAGAAAATCGAATTATTGAAAGAAGTATGCTGACCCCCGCAATGGTAGGTGGTGACATGCAACCCTTCGTGTGGCTTTCTTCCGGTTCGTGTCACACAAACACTTGTGGAAGAGAAGCCGACATAGTAAAAAAAATGGATGACGACAACACTGCCACATACATTTGTTACATTCTGTACTGTTTGATCGTATTACACGCAGGCTGCACACAGAGTCTCATGCTTTTTTTGTTGATTACGGGGCTTCCGAGCTCGTCATTTCAGGGCACAGCTCCTGATGGCTCGGCTTCTCAAGGCGAGAGTATACATGCAGAGAAATTCAAATTTCTAACCGCATTATCTAGCTGCAGTAGTCGAGCTTCTGAAACTCCAGTTTGGTTCGACTCCAGCGGGATTAAGGTGTATACATGCATTTTAAAAGTCTGATTTCAGTCGGACTAAGGCAATAATTCAAATTTCTCTTGCTGCATGTAAACATACTGAGTATCTAATGCCAAATGCAATGAGGAAGTAACGCTATGAACCAGACCATCCATTTCTGAAGAGTTAGAGATGGAATGACTGCCATCCACTGTGTTACTCTGAGACACTGAGGAAAATAAGAATGGAACAGATTCTAAAACTTGTTACAGCGATAAAGCTCTGATAGTTAAAATTTATTTCAGGTTTAGAGTGGTCAGTTAAAGTAAATTCAAAAGTTATCAAAAAATGGTCAGACAGAACCGGATTATGTGGGAGAACTGCTATTTCCTCACACTCAATGCCTCCAAAGTGTGTTGACCCGAGTGGGTGGGTCCCTGTGATTTGCAGCCAAGTTTCTTTGAGGCAAAACAAATTAATGTAATTATCACAAATCAAGTCACTTACTAACAAATTTTTTGAGGAGAGAGATCGTATGTTCAATATACCATATTTAATAGTTTTATTTTTCTGTTTAGTCAAAGTCGTATTTATCTATGAGATTTTCATGATTTCCTCTTGTGAGGTTAACTTTTATTCAATTTGATTTTGGCCGTGGGCAAGACACTGTCTCTATGGGGCAATGGGTGGGTAACAGTACAGAAGCTGCAGAGAGGTGGGTTAAACTATGTATCTGCTTCCTGGTCTGGATCCTGGATTGTCAGTATTTAGGAGGACTAATGAATCCAGCCAGATTTGTAGAAAGAAGAGCTGCTCTATCAAAAGTGGGGTGGATGCCGTCTCTCCGGATCAGACCAGGTTTTCCCCCAAATGTTCGCCAGTGTTTTGTTGGAGGACGGCTAGGAAACTAAACAAGGCTGGTGTGAATATGCCTTGAGTAATACTTGTTCTCTTTTAAATATGATGGGTCACTCTGAGTTGCATATGCATGCTTCATGTGAACATTTTCTCCAACCCCCATTGCCTGCTTTAGCCACAGAAAGGAAATACACGGCAAAAACGAGCCAGTCAGAAAAAAAACCTTCCCTTCTACGTCACAGGGAAAATTTGTCTTCATGTTCTTGCCTGCCTTGGCTTGCGACCTCCCTCGGAAAAGCTGTATTAATTCTGCGACCAGGAGAGAGCAGACCATGTCTCTGGTAGTTGAGGCTAACCAGTAACAACTCGGCTTGTAGAAGCTAACTGTTGCAACTCAACAACATGGCGGAACACGTTTGGGCTTGTGTTATGTGTGGACATAGCACTTTAGCGTTTTAGTTTTTTACCAAAGAAAGAGCAGCTGAGAAAGAAACGGTTGGAGTTTGCCTTGGAACACTGCCAGCTAAGTAAGTTACGTTAGTTATTTTTTCAAAGGCAGCAGAAGAGTTGCATAGCTGTTAGCCAATCAGAGGCAAGACATTTGCATATCATGAATAATAATGAGTTAGACTTGTAATCCAGACGTTTCCCCCTACCCACTCCTCCAACAAACTGCAACCTCCTGAAGCAGGAGCGAAAGAGCATTTTTTTCCACAGAAAACAACTCACAAGGCATTCGTTTAAGCTAGAAACCAGAGCAAATTGAAAAAAACGAGTGAATGAGACCTTTAAAAATCAGGGAGACTGAATAAGTTTAAACTTCAGGGGAAGTGTGCATGGAAGAAACCTTCAAAGATAGACAAAGACCAAGACTTCCGGAATGGTGTTCTTTGGACAGATGAGTGTAAAACTGCATTATTTGGAAACCTCAAACTGTAAGGCATAGAGCTGGAAGTGTCATGGTTTGGGGATACTTAGTTGCAGCAGGACCAGTTAAAATCATAGACTCTATAGAAAGATGGACGGAGCCTCTGTGACGTCACCCGTAGGTTTCTGAAGAGCTGAATTGAATGAGGGCGTTCCCACCATCGCCATGTTGCCCGTGTCACACGTCTTTTCACTCCCGGGAAATACAAAAAATGGGCAAAGAGGTGTAGCTGAGAGTGGGGCTGTGAGGGTGGGGGCGGATGATGGATATCCATCAAACTGTACGAGCTCACTGAGCTAACCCACAGCTAACTGAGGCTGGCAGGTGCTTTTAGCCACAAAACCGCGGTTGAGCGACTCTGCTACCCCTCTGCCTTCAGATACAAAAATGTTGTAAAATAAAAGCATGAAGCATTTGTTGGTCCATAACCTTCACTAAAACCATGCAAATTTGAATTAAAACAAGTTATAATAATCAATATGTAAAGAAAAAATTTGATCATTTCAACCCATTTTTGACCAAGCAGCGTTATCTTAAATGCACACCAGAAATAATTTTACTTACCAAAAAAAAAATGGAGCAGAGACTTCTTGGACGGTCTGTTAGTGCAATCAATACCACAGCAAGCCATGTTTGTCCAATAAATGCACGATTAACATTTAAACACGAATAAACATTGCAGACGCAACTGATGGTCAAGTACAGAGAAACAAAACAGCCAAGACTGCAAGCAGGGTGGAGACTGGGGGGAGAACTGACAGCTCATCTGAGACATGTCAATCAAAATGACACACCCCCTATTCATAATGTCAAACTGAAATTACATCTAAACTGATGAGTTATAAAAAAATGCACCCCCTTCATAGTTGTCCTGACGGTAAACTTGACTTATTAAACCTAAAATGGTTTTTGAACCAGGCTGTAAACATGTTTATTTCTGCTGTAAAGTTGGCATTTTTAACATGAGAGTCAATGGGAATTTGCTCCTTTCTTGAGCCAGCCCCTAGCGGATGAGAGGTGAACTGCAATTTTTGTCACTTCCGCATAGGCTTCGGATTTGGTCAGTGGATTTAGCCCCTTGGTTAAAATTCATCATAAACTCTGCAACATGACTTTAACAATCAGGCACTGTTAGTTATATTACCGATATTTATTGATTTATGTAAATGAAAACATATAAAAAGCACATCAACTGGTTTTTCAATTAGTTTATTTTTGCTTTAGTTGTTTTCGAATTTGTCCTTTTTTTTTTTAAGAGAAGAAGCAGGGGGAGAGACATTTGGCAAATGTCCCTGGGTTGGAATTGAACCCGGGACAACCACATCGAGGACTAAGGCCTCTGAACATGGGGCGCCTGTCTTAACCTACTGCGCCACATGACGCCCCTGTTCTGTAAAAGTTAAATCATGTTAGCGTTCAGTATTTTAGGACATGACTGGATAAACTATATCATAAAAACAGTTAAAGAATTATAATATAACAGTTTAGTTCTTTTTGCAAACACCTCTGCCATTTTCGATCTCATAGTACGTGTGCGCCAACAAAATGTTCCCCTGGGGTTTGTGCACATCTTAAAAGTTCTGGGTCTGGCCCATTGTAGGAAATGGATCAAAGGGAGGGGTGTTTTGCAATATGGTGTTTTCTGTTAGGTTTGTAGTGATTATTGGGATTAATTAAAATATTTTCTGTTTGCCCTGGTTTGTAAATAATGTAGTTTGTTTGCTCCTATTTAAACACTGTTTGTTAATGAAATAAATAGAAGACGCTTTCCACTGGCGTTGCTCTGAGCTTGTTAATGACACTGTTTGACTCCCACCTCCATGACCGCTCGACCACCAAGACAAGTGTCTAACAATGACAATGACCCAAAACATACAGTATCAGTAAATCCACCAATGGCTGGCTGGGAATTAGGAAATGGAAAGTCCTGAGTGGAGTTAAAGGTCAGATCTTCATTTCATCGAAACTCAGCAAAAAAAGAAACGTCCTCTGACTTTCAACTGTTTTTACTTTCAGTAAACTTAATGTGTGTAAATATTTGTATGAACACTAAAAGAGTCAACACCATAAGACATAAACTAAAAATGTTTCACAGACATGGTACTAACAGAAATAGAATAATGTGTCCTTGAATGAAGGGAGGGTCAAAATCAAAAGTACCAGTCAGTATCTGGTGTGGCCACCAGCTGCTTGAAGTACTGCAGTGCATCTCCTCCTCATGGACTGCACCAGATTTGTCAGTTCTTGCTGTGAGATGTTACCCCACTCTTCCGCCAAGGCACTTGCAAGTTCCTGGACATTTCTGGGGGGGAATGGCCCTAGCCCTCACCATGCGATCCAACAGGTCCCAGACGTGCTCAATGGGATTGAGATCCGGGCTCTTCGCTGGCCATGGCAGAACACTGACATTGCTGTCATGCAGAAACTCACGCACAGAACGAGCAGTATGGCTGGTGGCATTGTCCTGCTGGAGGATCCTGTCCGGATGAGCATGCATAAAGGGTACCACATAAGGGAGGAGGATGTCTTCCCTGTACCGCAAGGCATTGAGGTTGCCTGCAATGACAACAAGCTCAGTCCGATGGTGATGTGATATACCGCCCCAGACCATGACGGACCCCCCACCTCCAAATCAATCCCGCTCCAGGGTACAGGCCTCGGTGTAACGCTCATTCCTTTGACGATAAACACGAATCCGTCCATCACCCCTGGTGAGACAAAACCGTGACTCATCAGTGAAGAGCACTTTTTGCCACTCCTGTCGGGTCCACCGAAGGTGGGTTTGTGCCCGTTGTTGCTGGTTATGTCTGGTAAGGACCTGCCTTACAACAGGCCTACAAGCCCTCAGTCCAGCCTCTCTCAGCCTATTGCGGACAGTCTGAGCACTGATGGAGGGATTGTGTGTTCCTGGTGTGACTCGGGCAGTTGTTGTGGCCATCCTGTACCTGTCACGCAGGTGTGATATTGGGATGTACCGATCCTGTGCAGGTGTTGTTACACGTGGTCTTCCACTGCGAGGATGATCAGCTGTCCTTCCTGTCTCCCTGTAGCATGCCTAATGCACGTTCACGCAGATGAGCAGGGACCCTGGGCATCTTTCTTTGCGGACATGGCAATTTATTGCCCAAGCCACATCAGCAGTCCTCATGCCTCCCTGCAGCATGCCTAATGCATGTTCATGCAGATGAGCAGGACCCTGGGCATCTTTCTTTGGGTGTTTTTCACAGTCGGTAGACAAGTCTCTTTAGTGTCCAGCGTTTTTAGAACTGTGACCTTAAAGCCTACTTTCTGTAAGCTGTTAAGGTCTTAACGACCATTCCACAGGTGCATGTTAATTAATTGATTATGGTTAATTGAACATGCATGGAAAACATTGTTTAAACCCTTTACAATGAAGATCTGTAAAGTTATTTGGATTTTTACAACATTATTGTTGAAATACACAGTCCTGAAAAAGGGACGTTCCTTTTTTTGCTGAGTTTAGATGTTGTGGGGTGACTTGAAACGGGCTGAACATGCAAGAAACTCCTCAAACATCTCCTGGCTGAAAGTGAGGAGTGGAGCAAGCTGATGTTCAGAGGCTGGTAGATGGGTGCAAGGAGAGCCACTGAAGTTATTTTAGCTGAAAGGGGGAAAAGTCTAGCTATCAGCAGCCTGGGTGTCATAACTATCAGTAGGCATTGGTGAACACTGACCAAATTTCAGATTTCGAAGAGAACTCGTGCACCTGTACACTCCACCACCCACATGCCCATCCCTGCTCACCCTGCGTCTGCTGTGGTGCGATGGTGAACACGGCCTCTGCTGTGGATCACGATACGGCGGCATTATTTATTCATGGCCAGCGACGATGGTTGTGGTGGGAGCTTCTCCTGAGTATTGTCCATCTGTTTGCTCGCCTACTGTACACTAAACGTAATGTGAGTCCTCAGGGTTGCACTAATAGCCGCTCAACTGTTAACGCTTTACACTATTTATCTCTGTAATAACGCTGCCGTTAATTATAATTAGTGTCCTGTCGTTGGGATGTGATTTATCTGTTCACGAAGAAGCGGGGGGGGGGGATAAACAGCGAGGTAAAGTGTGACCTTACCCAGTTTTATTTGATCACCGCCTGCGTTGACAGGGTTTCACCGTCTCACAAGACGCTTCTAACATGGGAAAACATCAACTCTAATTGCTCCCTATAAGGCACCGTAATCCGTCTCTGAGGACTGCTGTACACATCTTTTTACACAAAGCCCGGGATAATTTAATTTGCACGGAGGGAGCATTTGACTTTACACTGTAATAGAAAATGAAGATAGCTGCCAGATTCCCAAAACAGGTGCCACTGTATCCGGATAAGTATCAGCGTGAAGCAGCAAAACCACTGGCAGTATTTTATTAAACAAATAAATTGAAGGATGCACTAAATTATATTCTAAAGTATCCACAGCAGATTAATAACTTCTGAGGTAACAGATGCGTTATGACCTGTTCGTTAAAGCATATCCTCTGTTGTGTTTGCTTTAAATCTGAGCCACCGATAACAACTTAAAAGTATTCAGCGTTTGTATGCAGGGGTGGCCCAATCTACAAGCAAACTTTGCAACTGCTTAGTGCCCACTGCTGGGCTGGAGGCCTTGAATTCACAGAGGACAGATTGACAAACGCGACACTTTCATACATATTGAAGTAAAAGTTATAAAAGTTATGTTATCAGAGTCACGATTTAAACCGTATTAGCAGAAATTCATTTAGGGCACCAATTATTTACCCGATTCATTGTAGGTGATTGTGTCCTATTGATTATGTTTTATCTTTAACCCTGTACAGCACTTTGGTCACTCTGGGTGTGTAAAGTGCTTTATAAATAAAGGTTGATTGATTATGCATTCAGCAGACTTATAAAGGTAGGGAGGAGAAGCCAGATTTAATGTTGCGTTCACCTGTTGCCTGCCGGTGTATTTCTGAAAAGCTACAGTGCGCATGGAATGTTTTCCCAGCCCAGACACAATGGAGCGTTCCATTTAACTCGGAAATACGAACTTGCAGCTGGGTTTGACGTCCCACCCGAGTAAACAGCGCTCCAGTTAACGTCGTCA
The DNA here is from genome assembly GCA_963556495.2 of Valencia hispanica. Lineage (NCBI taxonomy): Eukaryota > Metazoa > Chordata > Actinopteri > Cyprinodontiformes > Valenciidae > Valencia > Valencia hispanica. The sequence continues at coordinate 13,723,423 of OY747704.1, read as the reverse complement.
GATAAGTCGGGAGCCATTGTTGGTAGTACCTCTTATAAATATTGTTATAAACAATACTTTCCATATACAAACACGACTTTTATTTTGTTCTGTTTAGAGTTGCAGGCTCTACATGTAACACCACAACTTACTGTTGTTGATGGAATGAGTGGCCATATTGAAAGGGGTGTTCCAGTGTATTCTTCCCACTTGGAAGTTGGAATTTCTGAGTTCCGATTACAAATGGAACGCACCACAAGTAACACTAACTATTAAATGCGATTAAAATGATGACTCTGTTCGTATAACTTTCAAGCCTGGAAGATTTTTCTTTGTGTGCACACAACCTGTACTGTGCGAATGCAAGTTCCCTTGAGACCCACTGGGACATATTCCGCTTTGTTTTTATTGTTTTGTATTGGGGTGTCTTATTTAGTGTTACGTTTTTATTTTTGATTTTTCACCTCACTTTATACATTTTTTTATTTTCATGCAATCATTGCCCAAATACAGATTGACATTGCAAATTAGCTAATGTTAGAAATGTTCTGTATCTTTTTATACCAAACATGTGTGACGATAAAAATAAACTAACAAATAAAATGAAGCCTGTAACTAACTTATAGTTTTAGTGGCTCTGTTGTTTGTAAGTGGAGGAGTAGATTCCCAATCTACACCCGAGGAATATGGAACTAGTTTGAGGGCTCTTTGATGGAGTGTGGGCACGTTCAAAGCATATTACAATTAAATCGAACACAGCACAGCTCCATCTGCAGTAAGACCATTATCTATTTTTTTTTTTTTACATTATGCTGCTTCCAACTGCTACCAGACACAGTATTTGATGTTGCACTGACAGCTTTAAAAAAAATCTCCTTTAACCATTCATAAATTATTTTTTGATTTAGGATTTCTTAATATTCAATATACTTTTGTGGATCAGTAGTAGATATTGTGCATAAATTTTTTTTTTCTTACAATGTGATCAGCAATGCATCAGCAAACAACTCTGCGCTGGCAGATAAATAACATCATGTGTACTCTAGCACATACCTGCACACTGCAACATTTGATCATCCCAGTTAAATAAACATGCACAGGTTCTACAATGCACTGCAGTGAGGATGTGTGTCTCACTTTGATCTTTAAATACCCTCTAACGTTAAGTTTTAGGAGAAAGGCAGACGCTCCCTTGAATCTCTGCTGCATGAACACCTAGCATCTCTCTCTTTTCTTTTTTTTTTTCATTCTTCCTCCAACACCACCACCATCTGTCCCTTTCTTCCATTTCATGTGCTCAAGCGTTATCCACACCCCTCTCATAGCAACAGCACGTCGCCCCCGCGCCTTGCAGTGGATTTTTCCTCCTCTGGATCTGCGCCTCGCACCATGCAGACGGTCCCTTGGCCCTGCCTGACGGCTCAGTGTTCCCCCCTCCCCCAACAGCCGTGCTCCTATTTCACTCAAAGATGGCGTCGGCTCTAGAGCCCCTGGTCCTCTGGCTGCATTTTTAGCCTTGTTGTTGTGTTCGCTCTCCACGGTTCTGGCACCTTCTTCGTAGCGGCTCGACACGAAATTCCGGTGAGTAGCAGCGGAGGTCGGATTGGGTTTGAGGAGATGTTTTTTCCCCTTCTTTTTTTTTTAAACCCTGGGTGAGCTTTGCTCGAGCTTCCCTCGGAAACCAGAACCGGACCAGCTTTGGCTTTCTGGGGGAACCGCGAGAGGTAAGCGGGAGAGAGGGGTACGGAGGGATGGTGCTCGCGGAGGTGGGTGGGTGGAGGGGAGCTAAGAGAGGAGGGGAAAGCAAAGGCCTAGGCGCTCTGCTCTGCTGTGGCGGCCTTGTGTCTCCACCTCACCGCAGGCTTGAAGCGACACAAGAGGGCGGTTGGTGGAGGGAGGAAGTCAGCTAGGTGAAGGAGCCGCTTTGCAGGGACGGTACGTTAGCGGGCAGAGGCTGCTCGGCCGTGCTGCGTGCAGAGACCTAGGCCGCGTAGAACAATTCTGCGGACCCCGCCGCTCGGATACCTTCAGTGTTGCACTTGCCCGCTAACCGAGATGGCCGTCTGCAAGTTGCATTGTGCCTCTTATATAAAGGCCGCAATCTCACGTTTGGTATCATGACGTTCAGAATGGGATTATTCGTTTTGCTGGACGTCTGCCACCGAGGCGGGCGATGTTGTGGCTTTTATTTTTGTGCCGGAGTGTTAGCTGCCCTTCTTGTTACATGCTGTTTACGTCTCGGGTTAGCGAGTTACGTTAGTAACTGTGTGGTTACGGTAGCTCGCTTGGCTAGCGACATTAGCTTCCCAAACCCCAGCGCTTTCGCGGGGACTCTCGTTTGTAAATCCGTGTCAGACTGGAAGTATGTAATTAACAGGGGACGAGCCAGCTTAATACCAACACTTCACCAGGGCGAAACACCTGACTTTGGTCGCTCTTCTTCCTAGCCTCTGAGCTAATGTTTGCTAGCTGTGCGTGCCTTTGACTGCGCGGTGTTTACATTTAGCAGCCCAGCTGACCAGGTGGCTGAACCTGGTCGTCCAGGTTTCAGGAGTGTGTCCTCTGTTTGGCCCCTGGTCTGCATATTTCTGGCGCAAAGCCTTTTGTACAAGGTGGCGTTTATTGCCAGTTACATCTAGATTGAATTACAGATTTGTGTGTTGTCAAGCGACGACGGGATTTTGCAGTGATTAGCGGGTTTTACATGCACCAGAGAGCCCTGCTTGCAGCTTTGAATTGTTTACGTCGAAAGCAAAGCATGGCTTTGTTTACACTGATCAGACGTCACACCGTCGTCGCTCGCAAGGGGAAGTGAACATAGTACTGTGTTTCCCTCACAGCAACCGTTAGTGGACGGGACATGTTGGAAGCAGGGACCCCTAAAAAGTTTCGGATTTCGAGAGGAATAGATCAGCTTGTCTGCTGTGGGTTTGCACGTAAAAGGCTGACCCAGGTGGTCCAATCCAACAGATAAGGTGCTGTATGGGGGGCTGCAGAGCATTCCGAATATGCATGCTGGTCATAAAGTTTTGCCTGACTGAACGTAAACTCCCCCCTGCGTACCATTGTGCTTTTAATGTTGATTAACGCTTGTTTCATTGCTATCTGGAGGGACTGCTGTCCTGTTTTGTTTTGGGTTTTGTTTGCCAGCCTAAATATTTGCTGCCTGTTTTCTGACTCTTTTTTTATTCCTCTCTCTCTGTTTTTATACAGTTTTCATCAGCTGTTGAAGCACAGAGGGCCAAACCTGACTTCTCCCTGTGGTGAGATATCTCCTCCACTCCAGACATGAGAATCCCACATTACTGAAAGAAGAAGAAGAAGAAGAAGAAGAAGAAGGAGGAGGAACGAACAAACAAGTGGAGTCTTTTAGAAAACGTGGATTTGGAGATATCTACTCTTGTGTCCTTCTCCCGTTACATCTTAAAACTAATTCTATGTTCTGGAGACCTTGGTCAATTCTGCCAGATCACACCGACAACTGTTCACTTCCTCACTGGCAGAAAACGGACTGCAATATTTTTTTCTGAAGACTTTGAAGGGGGGGGAAAGAGGAAAAATAGGTGCCCCTGTCTTAAAAATTGAGCCTGTTGTGCACTGTGAAAAGAGCTGTTACCACTTCCGCTTCTCCCTGCTTCCTGCCAGGGACCTTTACCTGGCCAGGAGTGGGTGGTAGGTGGACCAGATTTTACCAGATAGTGGGTCGGCTCGGGGGAGATTGTGCTATGACCAACTGCTCTTCTCCGTGTTGCTCACACTCAGCTTCTGAGGGACTCTCTGTGCGACCCCAGGACAAGGGATAGTAAGCTGGTTGAGGACAAAGAGGAGGAGGCGGCGCTACGGCGCAGGCCAGGTGTTTACTTGGCGCACGGTTATTTTATTTTTTATTTTTCTCCGTTTCTGGTCCTTGCAGTAAGGCCTCTGGGCCGCTGCATCTGGCCGGGCCACAGCCATGGTGAAGCTGGCAAACCCGGTGTACACCCAATGGATCCTAGAGGCCATCAAGAAAGTCAAGAAGCAGAAGCAGCGACCGTCAGAGGAGCGCATTTGCAATGCGGTTTCTATGTCCCATGGTTTGGACCGCAAAACGGTTCTGGAGCAGTTGGAGCTCAGTGTCAAGGATGGCACAATCCTCAAGGTCACCAACAAGGGACTCAACTCCTATAAAGACCCAGATAACCCTGGACGCTTGGCTCTGCCGAAGCCCAAAGGCGGCAGCAGCACTGGAGGAGGAGGAGGAGGAGGAGGAGGAGGAGGAAGTGCTGCTGCATCAACAGGAGGCGGGGGCGGCGGTGGCAGCAGCAGCAATAACGGCGGCAGCGGAGGCAGCGTGTCTCATTCGCATTCCGGGAAGAGACCCGGGCTCGACTGGAACAAGCTGATCAAGCGGGCGTTGGAGGGGCTCCACGAACCCGGCGGCTCCAGCTTGAAGAACGTCGAGCGCTTCCTCAAGTGCCAGGCGGACGTGGCGGCCTACCTGTCGAGCAGCGGCTCCGTGGGGGCCGGCCTCTTCCACCAGCAGCTGAGGGTGGCTCTAAAGCGAGCCGTGGCACACGGCCGCGTGACCAAGCAGGGCCAGATGTTCCAGCTGGTCGGCCGCGGCGGCTCCCAGGGCGACGGGACCGGGACGGTGTCTCTGGAATCACTGCCGCCGGTGCGATTGCTGCCTCACGAGAAGGACAAGGTAAAGGCCCTAGTAAACGCGTCCCAACACGTCTGTTCACGCCAAACACTTGTTTACTCACAGCTTTTGTTTATGTAAGTTAGCATCCCGTATGGCTGCGTTTTACAGTTTAACTGTTTAATTTTGGGCTTCGAAAAGATGACTCAAGTGTCGCTGATAACCAGAGCAATGTTTTAAGGTTACGGAGAGCTGAAGCACTGTTGCCTCCCAGCGTTGGTTGGCTGCGATCCTCGGCTGACCCCATCTGGGGAAGCAGGAGGAATGTGAACTTGACACTACACCCGAAATGCTGGCTTTTCATTTGTCTGGTTTCAAACGTATTCACATGGTTAGCCATGCTTCAGACGGACTAATTGAGGAGAGGATGTTAACTTTTCAGTAGAAGTTACTAACTACAACTTTGTTGGATCGATTAGTCATTTCAAAATCAGGCACACAGACTTGGGTGTGTTTGCCCTAAATCGCTGATGTTTGGGTTAAAAAGACAGAGGCTTTTGGTATCTGCATTATCCCATTGACATATTCTTGTTTTGCGGAGGGGAGTAGCAGATCCACAGGTATGTTTGTTTGTTTTTTGGGGGGGGTGCACGTCCCCTGGCTGCTTGGTCTGTGGGCTTTTTTTCACCCTTTCAAAGAGCAGGATGAAGTCAGGGCGGGGAGTCATGTGGCTCCCAGCCTCCTGCAGGGAGTGCCAACCAGCTGCAGTGGTGCTCCCCATCAGGAGACGCAAAGGGGAAAAAAAGCCGGAAAGCGAAGGGAAAAAGGAAGGAACATGGATGAGAGAGGGAGAAAGGAAGGAGGTGGTCTGTGGCAGAGCCAGAGGGCGAGGCCTGGATGATGCAACCTCCTGGCCTCTGGAAGCAGAAAGAGGGAGAGGAAAGCGAGGGAGACGAAACAAGAGGGGGAGGCAGACATGCAGGCGACAAGAGGAGAGCGGGAACACGCCCACCTCTGTAACCTGATCAGAGAGAGCACTCGTCTGCCAACCTCCAGTTGTGAGGTTAAGAGACACGTCCTTACAGTTTTATACCGTATTATGGTGAGACTCTGATGTCTCACATCTACCTGACGGCTCCCCTTTAACGAGAGCCTAAAAGGCGATCCAGCCTCGTTAAAACCTGGAGGCAACCGGGGCCGCTTCCAGCCGCTGTGCTTTTTTGGCTCGCTTCGTCTACAGTCTGTAGGGGGTGTGTGAGCCAAACGGGCTCCCGGTGAAGATGCTTCCAGCCGTACATGTAAACACAGAGAAAAGGATTAGCCTAGAGAGCGAGCTGCCCTGCCTAACACAGTGACCTGCTTGGCTGTAGACGGTATCGGATCACTGATGCTAAACAGGCAACTGAAACCACATAGATTAGTTCAGTGACGACTTCTGTGTAATCTGTTACGCCGTGTCGTGGTTATGAAAAAGATTAAAAAATTGTATGAAATCAGTGAAACGACAAGTTGTTAGGATATTTCTTTTAGACGTAAAAGTGAGCAGAAGTAAATGGCCTGTACTTTATTTGAGGACCCCAAAGTGCTTCAGACTACATTCAATCATTCACACACTGGTGATGGCAAGCTACATTGTAGCCACACTGAGGCTGCACCGAGATGGACGGAGCGGGGGCTCGAACCGGCAACCTTCCGGTCACAAGTCAAACTTAACTCCTGGCCACGGTCGCCCATTGTTTGTTGTGAACAAGGACTGGCTCTGGGTTATTTTAGCCACTAAAAGCAATGTGAAGGTTTTTCAGGTGCTTTGCTTGATGTTTAAATCCGTGCAACATTTTAGAAGCGATTTCCTCTATCTTATTGGTCAAGAAAATCCTCCTGTGGTAGCTGCCAGGTGCCGGTTAGCTGCCTCCTGCTCCTTCACACCATTAACGCCCTCAAAATAAGAGCTCCATGCAAAAAGGACACAAAGCTATTTATCTCTCTAGCGTCCTTCAGCCCTGAGAGAACATGAAGAAGTCCCTGCAGCATTCAGTATGTTGACATTCGGGTCTGCCGTTGGCTCAGTAGCTTTTCTTGTCCTTTCCACCTTTTAAAAAATAACCAAAAATAATGTTTTTTAATGCTCCCTCCCTTCCTTTCACATGCCCATTGCTGCTCAGTTGTGAGTTTTTTCAGCATTGCTTTCAACCTGCCCTTGGTGTGTGTGTGTGTGTGTGTGTTAGCCCGTGCTGGTGTAAGTGGCATATGTGTCAGAGATTAAACTGTGCGCACAAAAGGCAAGAGATTGCTGTTGCGTAATCACTCCCCTCTGCTTGGTGGTTTTTCTACCGGTGCATCATTGCCTCGCATGATTGCTGCCAGTTATGATTTCCCAAGAAAAGTGAGAGAGTGAAAGAGAGTATATAGACATAAAAGAGTGGAGGGGGGGGGGAGTCCAAACAAATGGCTGAGCACTAGCTTTGACCCCATTTGCAGGGAGATTTGTGTATTCAGTACACTGAGGGTTGCATCAGGGCCATTCTATTCAAAAGGGATCCCAGACCCTATATCTGACTCTCTCTCTCTCTCTCTCTCTCCTCTCCCCCTAATAGGGTGCCATTGCCAGGTCAGGAAGGGGGAGTCAAACGGGTGAGGGAAGTCAACCAGGGGTCACAGATATATAGGTGGCAAACCTCATTGCCTCCCTGAGCAGCCGTTAGTAATATGGAGCTTCCAGTCATTAGGTGGGATGGGTTTAACGTGGGTTTTTTTTTTTTTTTTTTTTTTGTGTGTCTATGTGGTTATATACTTTTTGTCTGAGCGAGTGTGTTGTTGTTGTTCATCCAATCATAATAGGTAAAAGCAATCTCCCTGCCCGCTGGTTGCCCTCTCTCCCTAACAGCTGGAGCGGGGTAAACCAGAGTTCTCCACGTAGTCAGGCGGTGTCACGGCGAGGACGTGTGAACAACCCCGACGCGTTGGCCTAGACACACACACACACACTTTCTGCTCGTATGCTTTTTTATTTTATTTGTCCCACTGACCTCCCTCACAGCCTCAACCAGCTGTGATGTTCTCCATCTTTTAACGGTTAACTCCTGGAGCCACCGGGTTCCCGGGCATCGTCATGCAGAATGATCGTCTACAGTGTAGACCTCTCTTTTCTCCGTCCCGTCTTCTGCTGCTGCCGCATCATGTTCTGTTGGGATTTTGTCTGCTTTCTAAATCCAGTATTAGCTTCCTCTGGGCCTGATTGGCCACGATGGGGGAAGAGTGGTGCCTTGAACTTGTTCTCCTTTTGGTTTCGTAGTATATTTCCTGTTGAATTTAGGTGATGTTCTAGCTATTGTATTGATTTCATTTATATTTTTGTGTGAATCTACATGCTTTGATTGCCTGTCACTTTGCAGGTTCTTTTCACTATTTTGTTTTTAACAAACCGTTGGTTTTAATTGACAAAAGTAAAAAAGGCTTTTCTATAGGCCTGAATAAGCATGCTGTTTTGAGTTAGTGGGTCCCATCATGTCGGTTTCTTAGATCCTAAATACGCGGTTGGACAGAGGCGGTTTGATGAAAGATGTCTTCGGTAGCATTTCTATCTCTGACCAGGATTTATTCTCTCTGGAAAAGTCTCTTTATGCTTGTATCTTTTGTTAAAATGATGAAATCTGAAAAGTGTGTGGCGCAACTGTCGTCGGCACCCTTTACTCTGATATGCCTAGATACAATCCATTGCAACTGAAACACATTCCGGGTGTGTGGGACCTCGTCTCGGTAGACCTCCGGCGAAGGCCTCTGAGGTTTGTTAAAGAACATGAGAGAACAAACGGCTTTATGGGGACGAGAAAGTTGTGGGGATTATTTTGAAGGATAGGTTATACACTAATATTTCAAGTTTTGCTCAAAACGTAGAGCAGTTTTCAACTGTCATGTAAGAAGATTAAAAGAATAGGGCGAAACGGCCGACATTCCATAGCCGATCCGGCAAGGAGAAGATTAATCCTAGAAGCAGCCAAGAGGCCTACGGTATCTCTGGAGGAGCTGCAGGGATCCAAAGCTCTGATGGAGGAATCTGTCAACAACATGGTTACTAATCACACGCTCCACAAATTTAAGCTTTAAAGAAGAAGAAAACAACGAGAGGGTAAACACGCTCTGGTCAGATGAGAGGACACTTTCTAACCAAGTTTTGTGTGTCGTCCCAAACGTGCCGTCTCCACATGTTTTTCTTAACCTGGGCCGGGAAGCTGGTTGGAGTTGATTGGTGGAGCTAAAAGCAGGGCAATACTTACAGGAAAAGCCGCTGAAGACTTGAGACTGGGCCAGAGGTTCACCAGAGGGGGGTGTTTACCTCAAGCTCACCAGTCGCTGAGAGTGATTCCAAGAGGCATCTGGCATTGGCAGCATGTCTGCACAAGACCCGGCGGACGGCTAGCCTCACCACCTCACCGCCCCGCCACTGGAGCCAATGTGTGGAGCAGCTGGGGAAGTAACGGCTGGAGCCCAGCCAGCCACCCGCCATTTGATGCTGCCATTAAGATCTGTGCTTCCTGGCTGACCTCAAATATATGTATTTATGGTTCTTTTTTTTCTTTCTTTCTTTTTTTGTTGGAGTGTTGACGGAAGACAGGGAAGCTTGAAATTTTATGAAGTTATGGGGTGTTTATAAAGTATTGGTGGGGTGGGGGGGTGTGTGCACAATTCTGAAGTAGAAATGAGTTGTTTTCCTCTGCTCCAAGAATCTCCATGTGAACGACTGTAAATGGAATCCTTCTTATGATATATAACATATTTGTTATTGTTTTGTCTCACAGCGTGTAGCAGGGATCAATGAGTTTGTGTTGGATGTGGTGGGGTGGTGGCGGGGCGGCACCATAGGGATCATGTGGTATGAGGGCAGCAGGGATCAGGCTTCCATGTTAATGAGATCCTTGACTTAGGAGGAGACAAGGACAGACGCAACACCTTTCCCTTTTCTCTCATTGCCGTTTATTCTCTTCCTCCCTCTCCCATTCGTTTCTTTTATTTTAGAAGTTCCTCCCTCATTGTTCTGTCCTTCCCATCTATTGTTTTCTTATTTTCTTCGTTGCTTTAGTGTTTGAAACGTTGCCGTTCAGTTCCATCATCTCCACATGCAAGCTCTAACCATGTAGCTGCAAATGTTTATTTAAAGAACAAAACAAAAAACCATTTATATCAAGCTGATCCTGAGCCATTGTGTTGCAACATTAGTGGTAAAAGAATAAAAAAGGGACTATAATATACATTGGCTTCCAAATTTATTGTCATTTAATTGTACAATTTATTGGAAAACAAACAAACAAATAATTTGAGGAAATATTACAAGATGGTAGGTCCTGGGCGGGCTGATATCACTCTGACCTACGGAAGCCCAAGGATTTTCCAAAAATTAAATCGTCATAAACAGCAAGTGTAATTATTGATGAAATTGGTTTTTTACCCAAACCTACTTTAACTAATACTTGGTTGGTCTACCTTTACAACTCTACCCAGATTTATCAGATTCTGCAGGTATCCTCCTAGGTTGTCTAATTCTGGACTTAGGTTCTCTCAGTCCACAACGTACATTTCTGTCATTCCTTTGCTTGTCTGATTGTGAGCTCGGATTCAAAAATAAAATCTGTCCTTACCTTCAGCTTTCTAGCCGACTCCCGATCTGAAGAGAAGTAAGCTAGGGCATGATGCACACTGGGTATGGCGTTCCTTCGGCAACGCTTAATGTTGGTTTCATGCCAAACGCATCTTCCGGAACTGGTCCATACGTTAATCTGCTTCCATCAGCCTACAACAAGTTTTGCTCCTTGGGTATTGGGAGATTTTAGCCTGGCCTGGATGTTTTCTACCCTCATCTATGGTCGCGAGCTCTGGGTAGTGAACGAAAGAACCAGATCGCGGCTACAAAAGGCCAATATGAGTTTTCTCCACATGGTGTCTGGAGGGTTTTTGTTTCTCGACTGGGCTGGGAACGCTAACCCAGGTTCCTGGGGAGAGGGAAGTCTGGGTCTCTCTGCTTAGGCTGCTGCCTCCGAGACCCGACCCCGGACAAGCGAAAGATGATGGATGGATGTTTTCTCTAGAAGAAGATTCTTCTTTATTCCAGCCCCGCTCCTTTTGGGAACTCCATGAGCTTATTGTCACATGTCACATTTTTGTTTGTTTCCTAATTATTGGTGTTTCCCTTACTGTGTCCCGGTAAATATTATTTGTAACTTTCCCCCCGATACCTTTTGGACATTAAAATCATTTCGGTCCTTTTTTGCAACTGCTCTGCAAATTAATGGCGTTGGTTAAAGAACGAAACTATGTAAATGTCCAGGAAATCCTGCTAAGACAGCAGACTTTATTTCAAATATTCAGACGTTCTGTAACTGATGACAAGTGTGAACTTAAAGAACCCTTTCTTCCGGCATTCAGTCTTTTTAACAAAGTATTATTTTAAAGATGTGCACATTTAGGCAACCGGGTTACTGCAGCTTTTTACTTTCCTTTCATTTTTTTAGGTTTCCTTTTCTTAAATGTTTTCCAGTGGAATTGTAAAGGATCTGTATCATATTAATGACGGGAAAACACCTTCAGATGATTCATCAAGGTTGCTTTTTTTTTTTTTTTTGTTCCCAGAAACACAGGGGCGGGTAGACTTTGAAGAGCGACTGTTGGTTTTTGTGTCACGTGGTCTCGCACCGGGTCGCGCTCCCCTGCCGTCTGTGTCTGGGCGTGTTTTTCTGAACAAACCAGTAACCCGCCAGGCGGGTTTGGAATCAGTAAAAGGCGGCATTTTGAAGAACTCGCTCTCGGGGTGGCTGCTTGCTAACGGTCATCAAGGATCTCCGGCCAAAACATTCACCCGCCAGCCTAAAGATCCTACACCTTCAGCGAAATGTTGGGAATCAAACGGTTGCCGGGCGAGATTTCTCGGGTGCCGTCGTGTCGTAGTGGTGGTCTTGGCAACCAGGGTAGAAAAAGGAAGAAACGAGGAGGAACAGCTCCCAGGAGGAATGTGTTTTGCATTTCCTGCATCCCTGCATCAGAAGGACGATTAGCTTCTCGCTTAAAAAAAATTTTTTTTTATTATCTGCTGGGGATTCATTTACAGCGGCGGCCTGTAATCGGAGCCTCGTTGTAGCCGGTGTGCGTGGAAGCTGACAGCTCGCGTCTGATTCAGTGCTCACAGTTGACCCTTCTCCCAGTCCAGCCGTGTAGGGGTTAAATGTCAGGAATGATCGAGGTGCTGGTCATACAGTCTGCTGCTGCAGATCTCGATCTCTCTCTGTCTCTCTGTGTGGAGACGTTCCATCTCTCACTCCCTTTTCGCCCTCTGGATTGTTGTTTTTGTTTCTCTGTTTATTTTCCTGCTCCGCTCGTCCTCCTTTCTATCCGTTGCTCGCCTCCATTTCTCCTTCAGATTGGGTTGCTTTGTTTCACTCCACAGCTTTGTTCTACTGAGCTCAATAGTTATTTTCAGCATGTGTTCAGATCATATGGAGAGTTTTTTTCAGTCGAATTGCACCCGAGTGCAGAATCATAGCTTAATATTCTCCGTTAATTGAGAAAAACCCCATCTGAAAGCTTGTTCACCTCTCGCTCTTAAACCCGTGCTTATCCTCCTCCACAGCCCTCTGTCGTGTGTTGACTTCTTTCTTCCCCCTGGCTCCTTTCACCATATTCCTTTCTCTGTTTCTCAGGTGTTGTGCTGCATTAGGTGTAACGGGAGGGGGGGGGTTGGTGTTGCAGGCCGCCTGAGTCAGAATGAAATGAACCTAATAAATCAAGTTGTTGTCCCGGTCTCTTCCCAGCCAAAACAACAGGCCTACCTGCTCCTTTGCTGCACTGTTTGCCCAAACACTACCTTAGGACTTAATGAGTTTCTCTGTTATTAATCCATTGAGGGGAATTTAATGGAAACTATGCATTGCATAGAATAATACAGTTTTGGTTTGTTTGGCTTCTTCAGATTTTGACACCTTGAGGTTAGAGGTCAAACGATATGGGTTTTTCTATTGCCGATTTGTAGAGGTCCTGGTCAGCCGATGGCCATTGTGCTGTCATAAAAAAAAATATTTTGCTGATTTTTCATGGTCGATATCTTAACAATTTTCTCACCTTATTTGCTGCTACAGTGTTCTCTAATAGTGGATACACAACATTTCTGAACCTCATCAGTTTCCAACTCTTGAATCTTGACTCTGTGCACTGCAGAGAATTAAAGTCAAAACATTTAACCCAAGTTAAACCAGCGACATGTTTGGGACCATTGTCATGCTGGAAGATCCAGCTACATTTCATCTTCAATAATTTCTGATAGAAGGAGGCTTTTGGCCAAAATCTCACAATACATGGCCCCATTCATCCTTTCCTTAATACGGATCAGTTGTCCTGTTCCCTTTGCAGAAAAGAGTTCAAACAGGTTCTATTAATAAAGGTAACGAGTGGAGGACAGAAGAGCTTTTTAAAGAAGTAGTAACAGGTCTATGATGGTCAGAATTCTTGCTTGTGTGTAGGTGTTAAATACTTATTTTCTGCACCATTATACAAATAAATTATTTAAAATTCATACAATATGATTTCCTGGCATTTATTTACATTCTGTCTCTCACAGTTAAGGTGTACCTATGATGAAAATTACAGACCTCTCATATTTTTAAGTGGGCCAACTTGCCCAATCGGTGGCTGCCATCCCTATCCACAAGTGTTTTCTTTATAGTTTTTATTTTTTTGTTAACAATTTGCTCACACAACTTACAAACCCAATTAAACCTAATCGGATCAGAAATTTTTTTTTTTATGTTGCACATGCAAGGACAGTTTTATATCCTTAGTGATTTCTGATGTTATTGACTGTTAACATTATGTAGATTTATTGTGGAAACTAACTACCACATAAATTAGTCTTTTCAGAATACGTCATTTAATTAGCTGGTTTTTATTCGCATTACACAGCGAACGGGAAGAAACAGATAATGGGTTGTATTTATATAGCAATTATTTTCAGTTTATCCGTTCACTGTGTAATGCGAATTAAAACTGCCTAACCAAATGACTCGTTCCAACACACAAAAAGTTTGTAAACCACTCTAGCATTACACCGGTTACCGACGGTCCCATGTGGCTTCTCTTCTTATTTTTTTCTTCCATTGGTTAAGCAACACTTCATAGTTGACTTTTAACAGGGTAGGTAGCTGTAGGGTTTTGAAATATCTGAAGTGAAGCCTTTCCTTTTACTCTTAAGCAAATATTCCCGACATTTTGGCTCGGTGTCCTTCACATTCAGCAGAAGCTTCTGTTTAAAATCACATTCAGCTGTTGAATCTGGTGTCTTTGAACTATGTCAGAATTCATGTACAGTAGGGCTGATGGAAAATATGTGATAAGCAATAATATTGGTGAATGTTTCCATAACTGTGTTTACAATTCAAAAATACATTTGAATACTGTGTTTGCATAGCTCATATAATTAATTCTTTAAGGACTTTGCAATAGATAAGCAAACAGACCCTGGATAGTAAGCTGCCTATCCAGCTCATTTGTTACAGTCCAGGCAAGTTCTTATAGTATGCTGCCTACACAGATAATTTGCAATATATTGTGCACACAGAAAATGTGTATATATATATATCGCCATCAACATCTGTATCGATAAAACTGGGCCGATATCAGAAACCGATGTTCATAGCAGTGCATCTCTAAATAAAAAGATCTCTTAGTTTTACAACCATACAATGTACAGTAGTTAAAGTGATAGACCGACAGAAAATAGAAATTAAAGAAAAGTGGAAGAAAGAAAAGGAAGCGTCATGAAGAGCAACTATGGACCAGACGGCGCATGGATATTTGTGGATATGTTTAAAGTAAGGTCTAGTAATAAAAGAATGAGCTGGTCGGACATGGAGGTCATGAATCAGAAGTAAGTCTAGAGGACCATCGAGGCTCTGGAGGAGCTGCAGGGATTCAGCTCATGTGGTCGGTTTACTGTGGGAACCGTTGTTGAAAGGAATTCACCAGAACTGCTGTTTGCAGTTTGCTTACAAGTTGCTCTGGGTCAGCGTCGCACATCACCCTGAACACGCCACACTTGTACACGGTCGGACCAGCATCGACCCTGGTTGGTCGGGTCGGGAAGATCGATGGCGCTAAACACGGGGATAATCCTGGAAGAAATCCCGCTGGTGGCAGCAAAAGACCTGAGACTCGGTGGGAGGTTAATCTAGCAGGGAAGGATATAGATCCAGGTGTGTTCATGTGCTGGAATGGCCCAGTCAAAGTCCAGTTCGAAATCCAGCCGTGGCAAGACAGCAAAGCTGGCAGAGGCCCCCCTGTAAGCTAGCTAAATGCAAATAGAAGCCACTCCGTTCAGATTTAAACCGTAAACCACGTGTTGTTTTTCCTCCTTCCACCTCCCAATTAACACTCTTCTTCTTGCCCTAACTTAAAATCCCAATAAAATTTATCAAAAGCTGGCCTTCAACAGTGACGCCTTGTAGACTCTTTCCAGACGAGCACGTCACACTGAAACATTGTCACAATGCTGCTGTCTGCTAGACGAACCTCGGCATCGATCGACTGCAGGTCGTTGACATTTACATGGCTGATTTTAACATCAACTTTCTCCTTTTATGTAAATGCAGCCGAGCATTTCACTGGAGCCTCTATTTCCTGTTGCAGACGACAACTGAAACTGTCTGAGCTCAAATGTTTGGGTGTCTAGGTTTCACACGCCTCATAAAGGCGTCTGAGCAAACGCATTATCGGCTGCTTTCTCAGTCTCTGGACAATTGATCATGTTTATTAGGGAATGTGGAAAATGCCCTGCAGTTTTATGCAATATTAGCATTTTAGATTGACTAACCTAAATGGGTTATATTTGGTTAATGTTGTTAATGAAGACTGAGCACAAAAAAGACTAACTAAAAACGATTCTGCGTTGATATTTGTTCATGATTTCCCCCCCCCCCCCCCCACCATAATTGGAACCGTTTTTTTTTGTTTTTTTTTGAAGCTGCAGGATTGTGCTGGTTATAATCTGAATCTTTTTATCGCTTTAGTTGGAAACGAAGCGGTCCCTCCAGCGTGAGACGTCTGCGCTCAAACTGTGGGAATCGGACCGACATAAAAGCAGGCGGATCAAAAGAGCTTCACTTTACTGTCGCCAGATTGTTGAAGACGCTTCCTTCCCTTTGTTTTAGATTTTTTTTTTTTTATGTTCCCCCTCTTGTCTGTTAGCAAGCACCGGTCCAGATGTCGTGCAACTTGTTTTCACCCTGGCCTTTCTCTTTCTGCGGCTCCATTAAAAAGCCGAGCTTTAAAAAGAAAAAACCCAGCTGGTCCTGGACTTATTTTCCTTTTTTGTACACTGTTCCCCATCTCACCCATCGCGCTGTGTAGCCTTTCCAAGTCTCCATTACTGTTTCTCTCACGGATGCTCACTGTCGGATTTCATTCTGGGCCGGAATTTCTCTCTTTTTTTTCTTTTTTTTTCATAATATTTTCTTCCGCGGTTTATTTTCAGCTTTGGAAATATTTTGCCGTTTTGTTCCCTCACTCCCCAATTGACACTTTCACATACGGAGTCTTTGTTTTTGAGCCCTGCACACATGGAGCTCGTCGCATTAAACACAGATCTTCACTTGCAGTTTACTTTTTTAAAAATTCTTTTTTATCAACAACGCAGAAAGTAATTGTTTTACATTGCAGGATTTTATACTTGTGCTCACTGTAGTTTGAGATTGGGTTCACATTTAGGATTGTCAGTTTCTAGATATCATTTTTAATGTAGAGATGCAGCAATCAGAATTTTGAGTCCAGTTTTAAGGTGTTCTAAAGCGTTGACCTGCAATTACTGATTTTAGCTTGATCTTTCTTTAGAAGCTGTAAAAAAAAATGTAATAAAATTTTTTTGTGTGCTTAGACCCCAGGGGTCTGCAACCTGCAGCTCTGGAGCTACAAGTGGCTTTTTGGACCTTTTTTATACAATGACTACAGATGTAAAAGCAAATCCAGGTTTTAATGGGTTTTCTGTTTGTTTGTTTCTTTAATGGAATTATTAAATTGAATTTCCACTACAAAATGACTAAAGGTACCATTAATTCTTGTTTGATCCATTTCTCCTGTCATCAGGTTGGAAATGTATGGTATATTATTGGCCTACCATCATTTTTCGGCCGTTATTGGAATTAAGATATAATATTGGAAATGATCAGTATCTGTTGTTACTTTTTTGATGACAAAACTTTTATACTATGCACATATTATACATCAAGGTTGTCAACTACTTCTCTCTCTTAAAATGTCAAAATATGACTGATGCAGGGTATAGTGTTTAAGATATTTTTGTTTATTCATCAAATTTCTCAATATATCCCGTGGCTTCTGCATTTCTGAGCCAACCTTGAATGTTTAGGTAGACTTCTGTCGTCGGTATCTGTTAATAATAATAATAAAAAAGATAGTGTAACATTTGCGTCTGTAAATGAGTTTTATTAGCTGGACTTGGGCTGAAATGGCTTTTTGGATTTCAAAGGTTGCAGACCTCTTGCTTGGTTGGACTGAAGTTAAGATTTTTCAACTTGAGCGGCAGACTTAAAAACACGCGTCACGCGCGAATGCACAGAATACGCCACATAAAATGACGTGTATTTTCTGACTCGTTTCAAATCCTTCATTCGTGCGAATATGACGCGCGTATCAGGCAAAAAAGTTTTTTCGTGAAGTATAAATGTTGACGTGCGTCAGCGTGCTTCTGCATTGCTTTACATGTAAACCTGGCGCTGTTGATGCTTCAAACGCGTTTGGTGTTAAGAGTAAGAGTGACTGCTACTCATTGTTGCTCTCTGTCCTAATCAGGAAAGCCACAGCTGTGTTGCCATGATCACAAAGGGCTCCAGTTATGCTGTCACATGTCTGTAAAGAGCCGATTTGTACCTCCATTAGCCCCTTTCAAACAGGCCATGAAAAATGTTAATTTTCCAGACTTCGTCTGTTTTACTTTTGAGCCTGAAAGCAATCTTCCGGACGTTGTCCGGATACCCTTTACCGGTAATTCTACGGATGAAGACCTAGTAAAAAGAGCGGACTTTTTGCGGTATGGTGTTTGCGTTCAGATTATCAGGTAATCCTGGGAAAGCTGGAGGGGAGGGGGACAGGGAACGCTGTAAGCGCACACATTGATGACGTATAAATGTCACTATTTTCCTTTCAGCTTTTTCCTCAATGTCTCTTAAGTGTTTCCATGTGTGCAAAATTGCACACATCACAAAGATGAGCACTGCAAGTAGATCTGCTGTTTCATCAACCATCAATTGCAATAATCCATTTATTTGGGGAAATGACATGTACGCCTGCTGCACTAAGTTTACATCATATCCACATACAACCCCGCATCTCCCAGACATTCATCAGGATCCTCCGGTACATTTCTTGCTGTGTGAAAGCAGCTGAAAGGCAATGTTCCGGAAAAAAGTGGTGTATTTGAAAACACAACTCCGGTTAAAGACCAGATGGAATTGTCTACAAATATTCCGGAACTTCTGTCTGAAAACGGCTCAGAGAAATGGTCCTAAAAGCTACCTGCTGTTCAAAAACTGTAAATGATATTGCATCTCTTGTTTTATAAAAGTTGTTTGAGAGCAATGCTTTCGCAGCAAAACTGCCACTGAGAGGAGACAGACAGATCCTCTACGTAACATGTACCTCAGTAGAGCGAAATATGTAACCGTGATGACGAGATGGGAAAAAAAATCAAAACTCTGAGACAATCTCACACTCTAACTTAACGAGCGCTCCACTCTAAAAATTGACATTCGGGGTATACTTTGCTGCTCAGAGGCAAACTGTGAAAAAAACCAATAATATCCCGTCTTCACTTCTGAACAGAGCACAAAACTGCAGGGCACAACTGTAAAATCTTTAATAGGGTTTCTAGGTGAACATATGATTACACAATAAATCCTCAAAAATAGTGGATTTTGATGATTGCTTCGACACCTGACTCCATTCATTCCTGTGGGATTTTTTTCTGGCTGTGGTTTTTGGCTAATTACATCACCATGCTAGCTATATATATATAAAATGTGGGGCTACACAGTACTGTACAACCCGCATTAAAGTGGACGGAAGAAAAATAAATAAATAAAGAGTCCAGTGTAGAATAATAGCTGCCTGCCTGCTTCTCCCTGCATTGCTTTGGCAGGCCCCAATAAGTATTAAACGGTTTTTCAGTGAACGAGACCTTTAAGGGCCACATGTGGCCACCGTTTTAAAGCATACAAATAGTTTTTGTTTTTGAATAATATATTGTTAAAACATCTGTAAAAAAAAAAAAAAGCATGACAAATATAATAAATACAAGGGAGGGTCATAAAAATATGACATGATTGAAAGTACAGGAAACAGTCGGTCATAGTTGAACAATATTTTTGTCGAACATGAATTCTGTTTTTATAACATACCTAATGATGTCAATTAATCGTACCAAACAACACACTTGAAACCGTAACAAACCTGGCTGTATCCCTGTAGCACATTAGAATAGCTGTGGCACCAAACTCCACCTGCAGATTTTAAACTAAGCGCACACACACACACACACACACACACACACCAGCCCTATTAATGCACTGCAGACTGCTCTATTCTGAAGTAAAAGTACACCTGTGGTGCCTTTCACCATTATTGGGACAAGTCATACATCATTCTGCCTTTTTTGTTGTTGTACATTTGAAGTTTCCTTATTTTAGTCTTTCTCAAGCCTGCTCCTCTAGGCAGACTAGATGCTTCCATGTTTTAACACACCTGCTTCAGATGATTGCAGTTCAGCAAAAGCCTGTTAATTATGGAACGCCAAAATACTCAAAATTGAACAAATAAATAAAACCTTATGATATAAATGTCTAGATGAATAAATAAGAGACAAATATATAATGTGACAATGAAATTATTAAAAAAAACTGAGTTCAAATTAAGTTCTAACCTCGGTATGAAATATTGTTCCTTTTCCTTTAAAAATATAAATTTATCATTAATTAATTCATATAAAACTATTTAAAGTTTTTTCCTAACAATAGATTTGATTGTTTTTATACCACCTTTTGAGTCGCGTATATGGCTTTATTCGGATGATAACAATGTTGGCAGAGTATTTACCCACTTTTTTTTTTTTTATTTTTTTTTTTTTTATGTGGCTGTCTAAATCCAATCGACTGGTGTTGCACCAGTGTTTTAGGTGTAAAGCTGCCCGGAGCGCCATGCCTCTGATTAGGCTGGCGAAAGAAGCCCCCGGTCGGAGGTTAGGTTCAATCAATAAAAGGTTTCATAAAATAGCACAGACTGTGTTTAAATAACTCTCCCCTTTAATTGATTGTATCTAACCAGCAACCAGGGCTTCTTCTTCCTCCGAATTGTACTGGATGATACAGAAAACATAACAATAACACAGGTGGCTATGTCAGACGGCACTAAAGGCTTGAGTGATGGGCCTGAGATCATTTCAGAAATATCATCCATATGACTCACGATGGCATCCTCTGATAAATCCCTCCGTTTGATCTGCTAAAGTAGCCAAAGCTGAACGAAGTTTCTGCAACTCCAACTCAGCATGTTGCTGCTAGCTGTTCAGGCTGGCTGCTCGCAGTGAGTGAGGACGGCTATCCAGGAAGAGCGATGTTTTAGCACCAGCCAATGAGCGTTC
The DNA here is from genome assembly GCA_963556495.2 of Valencia hispanica. Lineage (NCBI taxonomy): Eukaryota > Metazoa > Chordata > Actinopteri > Cyprinodontiformes > Valenciidae > Valencia > Valencia hispanica. Next base: position 13,703,141 of record OY747704.1, on the reverse strand, counting down.
AGGTCCCACCCACTGACCCTGATTGGCAGGTCAACTCATTCACTTGAAAAGTTTCCTTTTAAAAGAAATAAGCCACTAGGACAAACACCATTATGAAATAAAAGCTGACTTTGTGAGAGAGAGGAAAATAAAAAATATTTTATACTAATGGGCTAAGAAAAAGGGAAGCATCTAAAAAATGCAGGGCATTATGCCTTGAGGACCACTGCCCTGTTCGATGAGCAGCCCCAGATGTGGACGCTCTGCGGTGAAGCGTACCCACCTGAACCACTTCGGCTGACTGAGCGTGCCGCCGTCCTGTGATCAGCGGAGACTCTGACACATGGCAGCAGGAACTAACACGGCACGGCGCGCCGCATACATAGTACAAGCTCCGTCATCTCGGCAGCTCTCACGCTCCTCATCACCCTGAGCGAGCTGCTCAAACAGACGGACGCGCCGCAGTGTCTGCGTAACTGTTAGCTTGCTAATATACGCAGCGACTCTCGCCGACCGTGGCGGCGCACTGGCCCTCCCTGTTGATTTTAAATCTGTATGGTGAAGCTGTTGATTTGACAGGCTGGTCTGAACTCTTCTCCCTTGTGTCCTCCCACCAGCCCGTGGCAGAGCCCATCCCCATCTGCAGCTTCTGTTTGGGGACCAAGGAGCAGAACCGCGACAAGAAGCCGGAGGAGCTCATCTCCTGCGCCGACTGTGGTAACAGTGGTGAGTGCTGATCAGGGCTCCTGATTAAGGTTACACTTCAAGCAATAATGATGGTTGTTATAGTGATTTTAAATATTCAGATAAAATAAAAATAAAAACATTTTAATATTTAGCATGTATGGACTTTGGGTTAAATCAGCGTTTCCCAACCCTGCTCTTCAAGGCACACTGCCCTGAATGTTTTAGATGTTTCCCTGCTTCAGCACACCTTTAATTTAACCGATGGCCGATTAACAGGCTATCGCTCATCTGCTATAATCGGAATCAGGCGTGTTAAACCAGGCAACATCTAAAACGTGCATGGCGGTTTGCCTTGAAGACCAGCGTTGGGGAAAACAGTAGATTAAATAATTGTCAATAATCACCAGTAAAGCAAATGTTGGTACTAATTTCAATTCAGTTTATTTATAAAGCGCCAATTCATCTCATGGCACTTTATGAGAAAAGCCATTTCAATTCAATTCAATCACACATACATTCCAGTTATTCATTCATTATTACAAATGGTTTATAAATTTGAAAAAAAAAAAAGATGAATATGTAGAAAAGCAAACACTGTTTAGCAAGGTGTAGGATCTGTGATCCTTTTCTTCCAAAGGCCATTGAAGCCTTGTTAAAGGGTATGGCATATCATCAAGGCTTAAAGCAGAGGTCCCTAACTCCCGGGTCCTGGACCGGTACCGAGTCGCACAAAAAGAGTAAATAACACAGTATTTCAGTTCTATTTATTGTCCGAGTCTGAACTATGTTTTATTTTTGATAAATGACCAGATTCTCTCCGTTACATCCAGTTATAACTAATTCCTGACGCATGTCAAGACGCTTGCCTCGGTCACGTGATACGTCACAGCTAAAAACAAACCCACAAGCTAGCAAAAATGATTAAAAACAGAGGCCCTGAAAAGTACGAAAAGATTAGTGAAGAGACAGAAGAGCCTACAACTTCATTGAAAAAGACAGCTACATTTAACAGCCAATATCAGGAGTCATACTTAAAATATGGATTTATTGCTCAAGCAATTTCTATGCATCGAGCTCCAGCACTGCTTAATATGTGGCAATCAGCTTTCTAATGAGGCAATGAAGCCTTTAAAACTGTCCCAGACGGGACCGTCTCGATACAGAGAAACAGCCACTGATTCAGCATTGTAGTGAGTTGTATTTTTCATGCACCTTATATTTGTTTTTGTGATAAATCTTATTTTAAAGGCATGTTTAAACGTTACCATAGTGACCAGACAGCATTAGGAGGCAAAGTGGATTTTACCCACGTTATGTTGTTTGTGCAATGATACAAAAACCCTAATAAAGTTAGGAGTAAACATTGGATTTACATTTATTATGTTTCAAATTAAAAATTTTTTGTGGCAATCATTAATTTTATTGCATTTATCTGCCGGTCCATGGGAGTATTGTCTGATATTTAAGTTAAAGAAAGGTTGACGACCACTGCTTTGGAGAGTCTGCCAGTTTACTGTGAAGGGTTCATCATTCAACAGGATAATGGTCCAAAACAGCTGGCAGATATGGTTGACCAGGCTCTGAATCAATCAGCTTTCATAGGAATCAGTCCCCAGATCCAAATCCTACAGAGAATCTGTGAGGGGCGGCCAGGACCCAAGAATCCTGAGGGATCTACAAGGACCGGTCAGAGAACCCTCTCTTTGAAGGCTTCAGTGTTGTTAAATGTTAATGGAGAAGACTGAGGTTGTACAGCTGGGGTACCAGTGACTCTATCACTGGTAATATTAAAAACAGTTATATCCTAACTGAGTTTCTGACTTTAGGGCTGTTTCCACATTTTTATAAATTTAAAGCACCAACCTTTTGATTCTCACCCAAATATTCAGCTGCTCTCAGCTTTTCTTTCCCATATAAGTGACAGCCTCGAGGCTCCCATCTTGTTACTTAACTAAGAGTCTGTCAGATTCAGTTCAGCTAACCCCTCTAATCATGGTCGACCAATCGGGTGCCTCCAAGGGCTTGAAATTACAACATGAATCACTAGTTTTATTAAATCAGTAATTCTTTTAGCTTCCCCTCTGTTAATTTCTTTAACTAATATTTGTGCAAAATTCAACTAGCTTTCTTTTCCCCCTAAGCAGGAATAATTTCTTAAGCCATTGTTTCAACAGTTTTTGTTTTTGTTTTACTGAAGCAGGATGCAAATGTTTATTTGAGGCAAATCAATCTCGTTTTACTCTTACAGCTTCCCTATGATCTAAAAAGGCAAAGTGATCGTTTCTCCAGCTGTACCTTTTTACTGGAGATGGAGGATCTAGTTTCTGCTTAAGCAGAGTAGCGATGGTGCTCTTCCACTTCAGACCAAGCCCTCATGTGTTTCTCCTACAGCACTGACAGATTGACAGAAAATATTTTTTTTCCCCCATGCATGTGTGTAAGCTGTCTGTCACGGCGACCGAAAAATTAGCGTGTGATGTTAATGCAGTTGTTTCTGTGTTTTGTGTGTGTGTCTGTCTACCTGCAGGCCACCCGTCCTGTCTCAAGTTTTCCCCAGAGCTCACGGCGCGAGTCAAAGCTCTGTGGTGGCAGTGCATTGAATGCAAGACTTGCAGCAGCTGTCAGGATCAAGGGAAGAATGCGGTGAGTGGAGGAACAAACATGGCGGCCTGGCAGCTAGACAGCGTCCCCCTCTGTGCAATCATCTCCACCTCAGCCTCAGATAACGTCGCTGATAAGACATTTCTGTGGTGCCGAGCTATTTTTGTCTGCAGCGGCGTCGTTTCTCTCCTTCGTTGTGGGAAAGCGAGGCGACTTTCGACGAGATCATTTCTCGTCCAAATTCCCAACTTCTTCCAAATATCCATGAGAAGAGAGTATTAATGCACTCCTCTGCATGAATTATTAGGCTATGTTTTCTGTGCAGTTCTGTGTAGAATTTATATCGGCCCTCAAGGCTAACCCATGCTGACTTTATGAGCACAGGTTTAGTCGTAGAAGTGATACTATAAAGCACATCTAAAGTGTTAATATTTGTCTTCGCAGGATAACATGTTGTTCTGTGATTCTTGTGACCGGGGCTTTCACATGGAGTGCTGCGATCCGCCTCTCACACGGATGCCAAAAGGTACAATAATAGAGATGCAGCGTTCAGGCTTTCCGAGCTGAAACTGATTTCTGATTTTTCTTTAAGGTCTGAGTTGTTCAAAAATGTGCGGAGGACTCTTTGATAGAGAGGGCAGCTTAAAATTCAACAGAAAAGAATTATAGGATTATTCCCATTCAGGCATCCCTAACCTTCGTTTGATCTTTGTTGGTGCTGTTGATCATTGCGATTTTACACCATAGATGGTGGGAAATCTTAGTTTTGAGATATTTAATAAAGAGAGGAAAAAAAAGGTTGTCTATAATTTTATTTATTTTTTCAGTTATTGACTCATTTATCAGAGCCGATGAAGGGAAAATTGGCTGATTTGAGGCGCGTTTACCACTCTCTGAATTTCAGGGTAATTTTACCAGATTGTCACAGTAAACTTGAGATGAGCGGATTTGCCCTGCCAGATAAGATCCAGTAAAATGACCCTGAAGTTCAGATAGTGGAAACGCGCCTTTAGACGTATGGCCGACTAACTAAAAGCCCATCTGTTTAGAATTGCCTTTGAGTAAACGCTTGATGTCATATGTATGAAATGTGTTCATGCTCTCTTGCTTTTTTTTATCTTCCTCTTGCTTTATTGTGTATCATGTGTAATGTGTGTTTCTTTTGTGTTTTTTAAAAAAATCACCAAATCATGTAAAGCACCTTGAATTACCCTGCTGTTGAAAGTGTGCTATACAAATAAAATTGCCTTGCCTTGCCTTGCCTTGGTGCATCTATAGTATAGAACGAGGACCGTAAGCATACATGGTTTCATCAGAATGTTAAAGCAACATTCAGACGTTTGTCAATTCCTAGTTAATGTTTCTCACACTGCACACAGAGACGCCTGTATGGAAAAAGCTTATGTGCATATAAGAAATTCTGAGATACATTAACACGTCACACTTCCTATAATTCATGCTATGGTGTCAAATTCGTCATGTTAGTGTGAAGTTTTAAAAGTGGGAGACCGAACTGGTTGGAAATTTCACTTTTCATCATCTTTAAGCCTAATAAGCTCTGATGTTTTTACAGTAAACATAAATACAGCTCCATCATCATGTGGTTAACCGGTGAAGAATGAGGCATTATTAACAAGAATTACAAATTCTTCCTCTTGAAGTCCACTCGGTCTTCTTCGACAGGAGCAACCTACATTAGTGTCGGATTGGTATAGAGCTTGAAAATGGAGAAATGTAATTAAAGAGGGACAAAAAAAGAGAGAAATTGTGAAGCTTAATAGAGGTTAAACCATCTCCTGTGTTCCAGCTGCAATCAGTCGTTTGCTTTTTCCTTTTTCCTTCTCAGGCATGTGGATTTGTCAAATCTGCCAACCCAGGAATAAGGGAAAGACGCTTTTACACGAAAAGGCGGCACAGATCAAACGGCGATACAACGCACCGCTGGGGCGGCCCAAGAACAGGTACATTGTGGAGACCGGCTGCAATACATTGTGTACAGTTTCTTGTGGGGGAAAAAAAAGAAAATTTAAAAATCCACTTTTTCAAGTTTAATGACTTTTAAAAAAGCCATCTTCAAACCGTCTGTTTAAGGGATTTATGAGATAGATCAACAGTAGCTGTTGGAAAATTATTCAATATTCAAAAAAAAAACAAAAGAAAGAAAAATGGAAATGAGTGGTATGTGTTTGACAAAGTCCAGTGTCATCTCATTCTCCTGAACTAAACATACACCAAGAGGTGCAGAGGAATAGTTTAAGATCAAAACATATTTATCAGGGGTTTAAAGGTACACGTATTCTGATTTATTTTTTTTGGGGGTATGGCCCTGTCGCTTCTTTACTCACAGGTACCGAACGAATACAGCTGTTTTCTACCTGAACAAATGCACAATGTTTATGTGCAGAACGGAGCACAGTGCAACGTTCCCCAGCACAACTTTAATAAGTGACACCAAAACAAAACAGACCTATTTTAAGTTATAGAACATAATAAAATCGACTTAATTTCAGGGAATGTAAGGAAAGCATTCGGGGGGGAAAAATGTTCAATGTTTAATTCTGATCAAAGTAAAAAAAAAAAGAAGTCATATACACATTTGTATGTATTTTTCTTGATTAAAGTGTACTGAAAATGCACCGAACCGTGACTTTAAAACCCCAAATACGTAGCGAACCGTGATTTTTGCCTACCGTTACATCCCTAATATCTATGTATTAGAAAGGCCCAGTCAAAATCTAGATATGAAGCCAACTGAAAATATGTCCATCCAGTCTAACCTGTTTTGATCTATTTTGCAAAGAATGAAAATTTTTAGTTTCTAAATATGCACACCTGTTAGAGACAGCTTGCAGCTGTAACTGCCGAGAAAGGGTGTTAAAAAACCATGTACATATTTTTCTACCACTTAACTGTGCACTTCTTGGTCAATCACATGAAATCCCAATATATTACACGTTTTTATTAAAACGTTTATTAAACGTTTATAATTGAACTAAAGTTTAAGTTGCCTAAATACTTCTCCGAGGGACTGTATATGCTAACAAACGCCTTTAATAGGCCGCCGGCTGTCATTGCGTTATCTGTTGGGTTAGGTTGTCATCAGGTCCCACAGTCAGTCAGCACTAAGCTCTAGCTTTACGCATGAAAAGTGGAAGGAAGCTTCGCCTTGAACCAACCGCCCTTTCCCCACAGACCAGGGCGGCCCTTCAAGAAGCTGGGAGGCCGAGGTCGGAGGAGGCGCTCCACCTCAGCCCACTCTTCCTCCAGCTCCTCCTGCGAAGGTTACCCCGGCGACGACCGGCTGCTTTTTTCAATGCGCGGGGACGACGAGCAGTCCAACAGCAGCCTGCACTTCAACAGCAAGACCAAGGGCCTCATCGACGCCCTTACTAAGTTCTTCACCCCGTCGCCGGCAGGCCGCAAGGCGCGGCAGGAGGTGGTGGACTACTCGCAGCAGTGCCGCATTCGCAAGAAAGTCGGTCGGAAAGGAGAAGGAGACGACGGGGGTGGTGAGGATGAGCCTGTTATAAACGTTGGAGACATCATGACAATACTTTGCTTTTAGTCTATAAGCTAACACCTTATTTTTTTATATCTTTAATTAAATTAAATTTTTTAATACTTTTCCATGTGTTTCGCTGATTGACACAAAATCTTTTTAGGGTGAGGTAAAACACAAACAAACATCTGCAGTTCGTTTACTTTAATCCTGTGAAGTTATTGCTGATGTTTTATAGTAAATATTTCAGGAATCTGAAGAGGGAAACTGCAGCTCAGGTTTATTTAAACAAAACCATGTAAAACACAGAGTAGAGGGAAAGCTAAGGTTTCAATCAGGAACATGTTCTGTCTTTTTCTCTGAATTTAACCTGCCACCCCATCTGTCTGTTTGGAAATTAATTCAGGCTTTTCATCTATAAAACACCTCATTATCCACTTTAGTCATTTTCTCATTAGGGACAGTGTGTATTCGTTCATCTTTTGTAAAAGTGTTGGCCAGTGGTGTTGTTGGACATGCACTCATCTCGGCTCGTCGTTTCCATTTGCAGACAATCAGGACGGCAGCGACTGGCGGGAAGACGAAGACAAGCTGCCGGGACACGAGAACCTGACAGAAAAAGACATTGAACTGTTCAAACATATCCAGGAGCTGGCGCTTCAGGTACGCATCGCTTACTGTAGACGGGCACACGGATCTCAGTGGGGAGGTCACGAATGCACGATACGCTGGAGGTCAAACTAGGACAAAACACTATGCTGCAAGCTCGTTTGACGGTGGGGGAGGGTTGTTGCCCTGAATTTGCCTGAGCTGTCTTATTTCTTGTGACTGAGCTGCTGTGTGTAAACACATCCAGTCCCACCTCTCAGTTAGCCTCATAAAATTTACCGTCAGTGGCCTGACAGGTTACAGTAGATGGAGACGAGGGATAAATCCTGCTCATTTATGTCCTGGGTTTGTGGGGGTTTGTGGGGTGGGGGTTTGGCCAGCATCTTAGACTCCTTAATAAATCCTGGATTCTGACCGGAATAGCCACACCGCTGTTGAAGTGTTTGGTGCTGACTGAGGAGTTATTTCGCTGTAAAAAGCGTGATTAATACGGATGAGTAGCAATGGAAAAAAGAAAAATAAACTTCACGATTGTTATAAACCGCAGGCAGGGTTCGTCACACTGGTCTGTAAAGATTGAATGGTTCAAAGCTGCAGGGTGGTGTTAGCACAGCGCCAGGTCTTCCTGAGGGTCTTAAACCTGCATGTACAGTTGTGGCCAAAAGTTTTGAGAATGACACAAATATTAGTTTTCACAAAGTTTGCTGCAAAACTACTTTAAGATCTTTGTTTCAGTTGTTTCTGTGATGTACTGAAATATAATTACAAGCACTTTATACGTTTCAAAGGCTTTTATTGACAATTACATGACATTATTTAAGAGTCAGTATTTGCAGTGTTGGCCCTTCTTTTTCAGGACCTCTGCAGTGTGACTGAGCATGCTCTCAATCAACTTCTAGGCCAAATCCTGACTGATAGCAACCCATTCTTTCATAATCACTTTTTGGAGTTTGTCAGAATGAGTGGATTTTTGTTTGTCCACCCGCCTCTTGAGGACTGACCACAAGTTCTCAATGGGATTAAGATCTGGGGAGTTTCCAGGCCATAAACCCAACATTTCAACATTTTGGTCCCCAAGCCACTTAGTTATCACTTTTGCCTTATGGCACGGTGCTCCATCGTGCTGGAAAAGGCATTTTTCTTCACCAAACTGTTGTTGGATTGTTGGAAGAAGTTGCTGTTGGAGGGTGTTTTGGTACCATTCTTTATTCATGGCTGTGTTTTTGGGCAAAATTGTAAGTGAGCCCACTCCCTTGGATGAGAAGCAACCCCACACATGAATGGTCTCAGGATGCTTTACTGTTGGCATGACACAGGACTGATGGTAGCGCTCACCTTTTCTTCTCCGGACAAGCCTTTTTCCAGATGCCCCAAACAATCGGAAAGAGGCTTCATGGGAGAATATGACTCTGCCCCAGTCCTCAGCAGTCCATTCACCATACTTTCTGCAGAAGATCAATCTGTCCCTGATGTTTTTTTTTGGAGAGAAGTGGCTTCTTTGCTGCCCTTCTTGACACCAGGCCATCTTCCAAAAGTCTTCGCCTCACTGTGCGTGCAGATCCGCTCACACTTGCCTGCTGCCATTGCTGAGCAAGCTCTGCACTGGTGGCACTCCGATCCCACAGCTGAATCCTCTTTAGGAGACGATCTTGGCGCTTGCTGGACTTTCTTGGACGCCCTGAAGCCTTCTTAACAAGAATTCAACCTCTTTCCTTGAAGTTCTTGATAATCCTATAAATTGTTGATTTAGGTGCAATTTTAGTAGCCACAATATCCTTGCCTGTGAAGCCATTTTTATGCAAGGCAATGATGGCTGCACGTGTTTCTTTGCAGGTCACCATGGTTAACAATGGAAGAACAATGATTTCAAGCATCACCCTCCTTTTAATATGTCAAGTCTCCCATTCTAACCCAATCAGCCTGACACAATGATCTCCAGCCTTGTGCTCGTCAACATTCTCACCTGAGTTAACAAGACGATTACTGAAATGATCTTAGGAGGTCCTTTAATGATAGCAATGAAATACAGTGGAATTTTCATGGCAAAGAAGAACTATGCAATTCATCTGATCACTGTTCATAACATTCTGGAGTATATGCAAATTGCTATTATAAAAACGTAAGCAGCAACTTTTGCAATTTTCAATATTTATGTAATTCTCAAAACTTTTGGCCACGACTGTATGTTTCTACATGTCTCAACCTGGGGCTGAGCGGTGCATCTCTAATTTAGTTAACCTGTTGATGCAAATTGTTTTTTGTTTTTTTGTTTTTATCCAATTTTTCTCTAAGAACTATAAATTACAACAAAATGCTTTTTTCTGCTTTCTGGGAGAATAAGAACTATAACTGCCTCAACCGGGACTGCATGACATTAGGAAAAATATATTATGATGTATTTACTGAATATTTTTGTGTTTTTCTAATTTTCTAATGTTGTAAATTCAACTCTTATGTTTTTTATTATTGACTGTACAGCCTCTTATTAATCTTGTGTGTATCTACTTTGCTGCTATTAGGTCTAAATTTACCCAGTGAAGGACAATAAAGGATGTTTTTATTCTATTCTTTGCGATGACGAAAACAATTATGATCGAGACATTGTGTGAGAACTGAGAAATTTCCAAAAGTTTATCAACACTTTTGTAAATCTTCCATGAAATGTTCTATTAAATATAGAACTGGATTGATCAGAAAGAAAAAAAAAAAACAGCAGTTTAGATCAGATTTCTAGTTCCTTTTCGGTTGTAAAAATTGGCTGACTCTGGTCACCAGCGGGTTTCCTGATCCATCTCTGATGTCAGTCTGATCCACGATCGTCTAAATGTGACGGCAACAAACTCAGAGCTGACCCTGAACTTTGTCGTTTACCCGAACAGAAAGTTGGTGTGACGGGTCCACCCGACCCACAGATGCGCTGTCCATCCGTCATCGAATTTGGCAAGTTTGAAATCCAGACTTGGTATTCGTCTCCGTACCCGCAGGAGTACAGCAGGTAAGCTGAAACAACATAAAACAGGAGATGTGCTCATATGTGTAGCAGTTGCCTTCAACCTCAAAAGACCTCAGTTTACAGTTTCTGTAAGGCCTGGTTCACACGGAAGGGTTTTAAAATTGTCGCAGGAGCTTCAGACTGCGCACACGGCGATAAAAACAAAATCACCAATACTCCTGTTTTGGTCCTACAGTGTGTGGTGTGTGGCCACACGGCAATGACGAGACACCACACATGAAGCGGTTTTGCTCACAAACATTCCCAGCTCAGACGAGAAATCTCACAAAACCTCATGATATAAAATGTGACTATTAAAGTCAAAGAAGTAGATAAATATGGATGCCGAGGAGGCATTGGCCACAGTTTGTGGACTAGTTTTAACAGAGAAAAAATTAAATCTTGCCGTTGGATAAAGGAGTGTTGCACACTGATTGAATTGGAATTATGGAAATAAATAGACTTTTAAATAAATAGGCAATTTTTTGGAAAGAGTATGTGTGCACTGCGGTCAAGTGAGACGACACTTGGAAATATAGACGCTTCCAAGGTGTTTCGCTGCACTTCACCTCACTTTCTGATTGGCTACACATGACATTCATCAGGCTGCGTGCTTGTTGGTCCTCGCATCACAACACACGCTGCGATATCGAGCCAAGACGGTCCAACATGATGAATATCCCCGATTTGCAATCGGAAGGGCCCCGACGTCCTTCTGAGCAGATGAGAGCGCTCTGATCACACCAGAGACGGCAGAAATATGTGTCGTGGGATTATCTTAAGCGCCATCCCGATAAAAATCCTGCCATGCGAACGAGGCCTTCCTTACCAGCCAGGAGCAGTTGACTCGTTTTGTCTCTGAAAGAGCCAAAAGTTGTCACCTTTCCGGCTTCTGTTCTAGGAATAAACTTGTTCCACGTCAACCGCCAACTTCACCTCGGTCTTTCTTTTTTCCAGGCTACCCAAACTATACCTGTGTGAGTTCTGCCTGCGCTACATGAAGAGTCGCAGCATCCTCTACCAGCACATGAAGAAGTGCAGCTGGTTCCATCCCCCAGCCAATGAGATCTACAGGAAGGACGAGGTTTCTGTGTTTGAGGTGAGTGTGACGGGCGTGTCGTGTGCTGAATTCAAACTTGGTGTTATTCATACCGTTACACAGAGACAAAGCTCTGCTGTACCTCTAACAAAAGTTTTATAATAAATGCTGTTTTCTCTCTCATTGCCCCACAGGTTGATGGAAACGTGAGCACAATCTACTGTCAGAACCTGTGTCTGTTGGCCAAGCTGTTCCTGGACCACAAGACCCTTTACTACGATGTCGAGCCCTTCCTTTTCTACGTCCTCACACAGAATGACAGCAAAGGTTGCCATCTCGTCGGCTATTTCTCCAAGGTACACAGGGTTCAGAGCATCTCCCTTGAAGCCTCTTTTTAGTCCGTATTCTACATCTCACTTTAGTTTTACGAGGTAAATACAATTACGTTGTTGAACTGGTGCCTAAACAAGCTCATACGGTTCCTGACAATATCCTTGAACCTTTTCACATTTTCCTATCCACCACAAAAACTTGAATGTTTGCATAGTCATAAAGATTTTTTTATGTTTACAAATTAAAATCAAAAAACGTAAAGATTCTTTTGTATGGAGCCCTATTTAATCTGATACACCTAGTTAGTTAAGAGTCCAGCTGTGTGTAATTAATTGTAGAAGTCTGAAGTTGGCTTTAGGTAGAAAAGAACATCCCAAGATTTGATTGAGTGATGTTCAAGCCATCGGCTGAATATGGAAAGACCAACTCCAAACTACATAGGCCAGGAAGCGAGGGCATTAATCAGAGAAGCAACCAGGATGCCCAAGGTAACTCAGGAGGAGCTGCAGGGATCCATAGCTCAGGTGGGAGAATCTCTGAACAGGAAAACTGGTGGTTGTACTTTTCACGAAGCTGGCCTTTATGGAACAGAAGGCAGATTTGCAGTTTGGTTTTCTGGTCGGACATAAGCAGAACTCTTGAGTGGTGAAAAATTAATGCTGCACATCACCCTGAGCACACTATCCCCCAGGATGATATATGGTAGTTGCACCATCATGCTGTGGGGATGCTTTTTTTTTTTTTTTTACTGGAAAGATAAGCTTATCAAAGCGAAGGAGTGAATCAGTGGAACTTAAATACAGAGAAATAGTTTTAAAAATTTGACACTGAAAAAGACTTGAAACTGGAACAGAGGTTCTTCCAGTTGGATAATAGTCCTCTTCATGGTTTAGAATGGACCAGTCAAATGCATGCCACACTTATTAGATATTTGTAGAAAGAACCTTCTCTATCTTATGTTGATCTACCCCATAAAAAAGCTTGAAAATACATAGACGTGTGGGGTTGTGACTTGATCAAATGTGAATGAGTTCAAAGGGCGTGAATACTTCTGTAACCATGGTATGTGCCATACAAATCTAACCAGATTAAATGAAATAAACAAATGCTGTAATCCCACCCTACGATCTGACTTAAATCTGTAGAGGTCGTATTGAAGCTGCACTCATTTGACTTTCCACCTTTGTGAGAATAACAATCAAAACCCTCATGTACATCCGCTCCAAATATTATTTGTCAATATTTCTTTTTTTCTTCTCCTCCAGGAGAAACATTGTCAACAGAAGTACAACGTATCATGCATCATGATTCTTCCACAATACCAGCGCAAGGGCTATGGACGCTTTCTCATTGACTTCAGTAAGGACTCCAGTCTTCAAAGAACACAGAGATAACACTTCGTAATCTTATCTCTCGTGCTATAACGCATCAAATGCGTTCTTTTCCTTGTCTTTCAAGGCTACTTACTGTCAAAGAGGGAAGGACAGCCAGGCTCGCCGGAAAAGCCTCTATCGGACCTCGGTCGGCTGTCTTACATGGCGTACTGGCGCAGCGTGGTACTGGAGTGTCTCCACGAGGTCCGCGACCGGCAGCTCACCATACGACAGCTCAGCAAAAAGACGGGGATCTGCCCGCAGGACATCACCACCACCCTGCACAGCCTCAACATGCTGGAGCAGCGAGGAGACAGGTCCGAGACCACGGTTCAATCGCTCTTTTCAGATAAATCAAAGCTTTACAACTTGAAATGTCTTAAGTGGTTTGAGGCTCCTCTCAGATTCTTACATTGCTGAATGTGAGTCAAGTTTTTGCATAGAAGGACACTGAGGAGGAGCTCTGGTTGTCAGGTGGCCCCAAGCTAAAGAAGTTAGATAAGAGTTGGAGAGATCTGAGTTTTTGAATATGTATTTTTGTGCCACGTTGTTGCTGTGAACAGCTGGTTGGTGTATGTTGACATTGAAACAAAGCCGTAATGCTCTTTTCAACGTTTACTTGCAGGCTTGTGTTGGTGCGAAGGGAGAAGGTGGTGGCCAACCACATGGCTCGTCTCAAAGCTCGGCCACGACAGCTGGAGGTCGACCCAGAGTGTCTTCGCTGGACCCCAGTCATTGTTACAAACACTGTTGTGTCTGAAACGGATGGAGAGGAAGAGGAGGAGGAGGAAGAAGCAGAGGATGGCATTCATAAGGAGGTAGACATGATAAAATTGTGGAGTTAATATGGTTTCTGCCAGGCTGTCCAGTCATTTTTGATTAATTAATTTATTTATTTATTTATTTATTTTTTTTGTGAAATGTGAACAGATCAAACCAAACCACAAAGTTCAAGCAACACCCTGGCAAATGAAGCAGAGCTTAGACGATGAAGAAACAAAGGGCTTCCTGGGGTTTCCCATTGGCCAAAGCTCTCCAGCCTCCCCCTCTGTCCACGGTCCGCCGTCCGGTCCGGATCCAGCGCATCCTCCTCTGCCAACAAACGGTGAGCGTCGGCCACGGGGGCGTCCGCCCAAAAACTGCCCCTGGGGCAAGATAAAAAACAGCACACGCGTCGGACGACCCCCCAAGGTACGCCTCTTTGAAGACGAGGACGATGAGGACGAGGAGACGGCAGGGGAGGGAAGGACGGCAGCTTCTTCGAGCAGCCCCCCGTCTCTTTTCTCAATGGACAGGCAAGGAGACTCCTCAGCTTTTCACTCACTGGACTTGTCAAGGCACCCGTCGATAACCCCTACGACGAGGAGAGGGCGGCCGCCGAGAAAGAAGAGAGGGCCGAAGCCTAGGCTTCCAGACGGGCCCGGAGAGGGGCTGACGCAGTCTGTCCTGTCCAGGTTAAACGAAGCACCGTCTGTCGACAAAAGCTGTTTCACTGAAAGCAGTGACGACGATGAGGAGGAGGACGACGATGAAGATGACGATGAAGAGAGACCATGCTCTCCACCCATCCTCACGAAGCCAGTAATAGGGCTCAAATGCAAGGTAAGGAACTGGCTAAAACTGTTATAATTGGAGATGCACCAAGAAATCTGCCTCTGACCTCTTGATCAGCCCCGACTGCTGATTGGCCAGAAAGTAAAAAAATCGGACCGTACCTAAGCCCCACCACGTAGTACTGATGGTAACACTCTTCTTTGTGGTTGCTGTTACTGAGGGGAGAATACTCTTAAGTTGGTTTTTTTCAAAATCAGAGAGGTGTAAAAAACGAAGTCAGAGGAAGCACAAAGACGATTCAAAAGAAAGGTCTATTTTCTAGGACGTGTCTGGTTCATTTAGCATGAGAGAGAGCGAGGCTTCGGCTAGGTAACAGGAAGGCTTAACAGAGTACAGCAAAGTTGCTTTGTTTTATCTTTGGAGCTCTCAACTTCTGGATTGAAGGATTCTTGATTTGGAGATGTTGCCAACCCTTGGAAATTGTGAGACCTAGTTAGTACCTCTAACAGCACTGACTGTTTGTTTTCTGTTACAGAAGATGAATTATTTCTATTTAGATTATAAAGTCAGTTCTGTAATAGTTGACTTGTAAAAGCTGATCTGAAGGTTATTTAATTTATCTTTTAACCACATAGAGCAGGAATACTTCAAATATGTTAAAATCAAAAGTCTTCTTTAAGTAAACAGAATATGATTGATGTGTTTATGGATTGGACCAAGTTTCCTCTTTTATTGAAATCAAAATCACTCACCCTATATTATATTAAAATTGCCAACACACATTTCCTTTAGCCTTCATTTAAAATATGACCAAGATATGATTTTGAAACCTATTTTGGACATGTGTCGGCTTATTTGTTGTTTGACATGATCAAAAGACAGGATATCAATTGGTTTGGATACTTTAATTAATGGAAACTGGATGGATTTAAGAGTAGAAAGTACCCATGGAAGGAATGAAGAAAAGACCATAAATGGTGGGAAAAATGCAAGAATAATAATCCTTTTATAGTCAAATCGCAGCACCAGAATCGAAATCGTGAGGCATGATGGAATACTCCTACTTTCTTACCTAATTTGTTTGGTTTGCTTTAAATGGGTAAGAGTTCATTTGGGCACCTTACTTGAACTCCAGTCTGCTTGAAAACCCAGATCTAGGTTCTCTTACGGTGAGAGTGTGTGGAGCGAATCTAAGAGTAAGCTAAGCTTATACTATACTATGATTTACCATCATATATGTGATCTGAAAACATTTAAATCCTCAGTTGTCGTCTGTGTGAACACAGCAGCACCTTGTTACAATCTCACCATCCATCTGCTTTCAGTACTGCTGCATTCGTCTCTTCTAAAGCAAGCAAGGCAAGACATTTTAAGCTTTAATAACCAGGGAGGATTTTTAAACCATGAGTCGATTCTTGGTATTAAATATTTCATATATCCAGAATCAAACTGTTTAATTAGAAGGCAGCTGGGCTTCTATTAAATTGAAAAGGAGTCCAGTTACCTTTTGTGTATGTATTACGGGTTGCCATTTCCTGGAGGACTGAGCGTCTACACCCGCTTAAATCCAGCATTGTGGGTTGCCATACTTTCTTGCTGCTCATTCTGGGCAGCTTCTTGTGATAGGGGCCTAAATACATTTGTGTAATCTTTTTTAATTTTGTATGAAATAGCAAAACATCTCTTTCACACATGGCACAAAGATCCCTCTGCTACTTAAGGCAAGACAATTCTATTTGGCTTGCACATCTTCGGCAACAAGGCAATTCTATGTGCTTTGGGTGATTAGGGGATGACATTAAGGCAGCAATAAACCAACAACAACAAAAACCAAACAACACATCATAAACATCAAGAACATTAAAACATCTTCGGTTGACATATCAGCTATTATTAATCTCTTACTCAAAGCCAACTTTAAATAGATGGGTTTTTAGACTTCATTTAAAGGAACTCAGTGTTTCAGCATCTTTGCAGTGGTCTGGAAGTTTGTTCCAAATAAGAGAAGCATAGAAGCTGATATCTGCTTCTCCATGCTTGGTTCTAAATCTAGCAATGCTAAATAGACTGGAATTAGAAGACCTGAGTGGTCTGGAGGGTTGGTAGATTGACAACAGATCTTCAACATGCTTTGGCACTGAACCCTTCAATTATTTATAAATCACCTGGTGACATTGTACTGTAAAGCTGAGTATCCTCTTTATAGTTATAGTAACTAATCTTAACTAATTGTTATAATCAGAGCTAGTGGAAGCATGTAAATATTAAGCCCTGGGGCACCCGACATGTGATTTCTGTCTGTTCTGATGAAAAGTAGCCTATTAAATCACTAGTTGCTTTCTTGCAAGGAGGCAAGAAAAAATAGTTTGAATCCTTTTCACATGTATCATTTAATAAGCAGACATCTTACAGAAAAATCGGAGTAAGAAAAAACTGAAGATCTGAACTCAAACATTTGACTGGTGCATCTCTAGTGTTAATCCCCTTATAAACTGCAGCTGCCACTTTAGGCAGAGACTCTGAAGCATGTCTAAATAAATTGTGGTTTATCTTCCCAGAAGCCGCCAAAGAGGCCTCGTTTTCGTCGGAGCAGCCACCCACAAAGCAGCGTGGTGACGGAGACCATTTCAGAGACCACAGAGGTGTTGGACGAGCCCTTTGTAGACTCAGACTCTGAGAGGCCAATGCCCAGACTTGTAGAGGAAACGTCCCTGGGCCACCCGCTGCGTCGCTACCCCCCAGCCAGATTGGCTCTGAGATTGTCTGAGCCGACACCCAAGAGGGCCCGCCATGCCAACCTCTCTGATTCAGAGGAAGATGGTAAGCAATCTAGGGTTTCAAGAAAGATATTGGGAGTTTAGTATGTTTAGGTAACTCCTATACTGGTATATGTTGTCCTTATGGAACCCTGGCTTTTCTTCTTGCCTTCCCAGAACTAACGCCTGTGCTGAAACCCGTATCTGCTCTAGCAACGAGGCCATTAGAGTTACCGATGATCAACCCCGATGTTCCCGTCAAGAAGAAGAAGGGCTGGCCAAAAGGGAAGAGCCGCAAACCACAGCACTGGACAAAACGTGGACCTGGAAAACCCCCTGGCAGTGGGCCCAACCAAGAGGACAGCCGGGTCCAAAGTGGAGATTCGCACACCCCCAAAATCAAAATGAAGCCTGGCCGCAAACCCCGCGGCTGGTACCTTCAGCGGGAGGAGGCCGAGAAGCAGGAGAAGGAAAGACAGCGGCCGGACAAGGATTCTCAGCTGCTCCGGGTGGGAGACCACACTACCACGAGTCTGCGAATCAGCGAAACTACTAAACAAAAAGACTCGGACGAAGACGACGACTATTTCCCTAAACCCGCTGAGCAAAAAGTGCCCAAAAGGCGAGGGAGGCCGCCAAAGAACCGTCCCCTCCACCAGCCACCACAGCACGCCCCCAAACCCCCTCCCGCCTCCGAGCCAGACGATGACGATGAGGACACCGAAACTACGTGGGTGGAAGACAAGCCCAGCCGTCCACCATCCCGTCCCCTGCTCTCCCCCTCTTCTTCCTCCTCGGCGTCAGGGCCTCGGGCGCCGCATTCCCAACCTCAGGATGCTGAGACAGTGGACGGGGAGGACGATGATGACAACGAAGACGGGGAGGAAGAGGAAAGTGGCAGCATGGGCAGTGGAGGCAGTAGCGTCACTAGGCGAGCAGCCATTACACCAGGTTCCGGCAGCAGGCGGAGCGAAGAGCACGATGCAGACGACGAAGGTGACGGGCATTTAGAAGACAAGGGCAACAGCTGCAAGGTGAGACAAAGACAAGACTCAGACGACGAAGAGGAGGAAGAGGAGGAGGAGGAGGAGGAGCCCACCTCGCGAGCAAATTCTCCTCCCGTCAAAGAAGAACCCCAAGGTGGTGAGGCTTTTTTAGACATGGACAACAGCGTGGTGCCAAGCTACGTCAGCAAGCAGGAGGAAGAAGAAGAAGAGGAGGAGGAGGGGGAGGCTGAGAAGGAAGTGGTGGAGGTAAAGTCTCCGTCTCCCTCCGCTGACCCCCTGCAAGAGGAGAGGCGTCGCAGGGAGCAGGAGGAGTCGGCAGCGGCGGCAGCGGCGGTGGAGACAGTCACGGCCATGTCCGTTCCTTCTGAGAACATGCAGCTGGAGTCCCTGCACCCGGATGACAAAGACGTCACGCTGTTGATGGAACCCCAACACACGCACTCCCACCCCCACCAGCACTCTGAATACAAGGAGGAGTTGGGCCAACACCACCAGCATCCGCACTCCAACGAGCTGGACCTGGAGACGATGCAGGCCGTGCAGTCCCTGACGCAGGGGGAAGCCCAGGAGGAGGAGGCGGAGCCACAGCCGCACCACGGGGCCTACCAAGACTGTGAGGAGACGTTGGCTGCCTGCCGCACCCTGCAGAGTTACACAGGAGAGAATGAGGAGGAGGGGCTGCCTTTAGTAGAGGAGTGCGGGGCCTCGCAACACAGCAGCCCCCTCCCCAACCGTCCAGTGCCTCCTTTGCCCAACCAGTCTGTCCGCTCGGTCAGCAGCCCCGGGTTGTCTTCTGGCATCGCGGAAACGACAACGACCGCACAGAGGGGGGCGACGCCCGGCCCCACCGGATCCGCCAGCAGTACTGGGAGCGGCTATGCCCAAATCACCCCAGAACATCCTAGCTCGCTGTCTGCCCCGTCCCAGCAGAACATGGAAACGTCGCCGATGATGGACGTGCCGTCGGTGTCGGACCACTCGCAGCAGGTGGTGGACAGTGGCTTCAGCGACCTGGGCAGCATCGAAAGCACGACGGAGAATTACGACAACCCCAGCAGCTACGACTCCACCATGGGCGGCGGTGGCGGCAACGGAACAGGGAACGGGGGTAATGGAGGGGCGATGTCGGGGGGCGTTGTGGCAGGACCCTCTGCAACTTCAGCGTCATCATCCTCTTCTTCCTCCTCCTCCACCTCAGCCACTCCATCCTCTTCATCCTCGCAGTCCAACAGCTGCTCCTTTGTGCAAGCTCCCAGCCTTACGTCGTCCACAGCCAATGGGGGGTCCCAGTTGGGGATGGGCAGCTGTAGCCTCATTCAGCAAACTGGACCAGGAGCTGGTAATGTGGGCGGTGCTGTGCCTCAGCCGCCACCACCCCCACCGCCTTCCAACACCCCCAGCTGTGGGATCAAGTCCCCTCAGAGCTGCGGTGTGATCGAGAGGCCTCCCAGCACCAACCAGCAGCAGCAGCCGCCTCAGTCGCAAAAAAAGGTTCCCCAGCAGCCTCCCCAGCAGTCACAGCAAACCCCCAACCCTCAGGCCCAACCCTCAGCGCCGCCACAGCAGCAACAGCAGGCTTTGTCCCAGTGCAGCATGGGCAACGGTTTCGCCTCCACGCCGATGATCATGGAGATCCCGGAAAGCGGAGGCGGGGGTGGAGGCCGGGCCCTTTATGAGCGGATGGGTCAAGACTTTGGGACGGGCGGCTACCCCCAGTCCACTGCAACATTCAGCCTGGCGAAGCTCCAGCAGCTCACCAACACCATCATGGATCCCCACGCCATGTCCTACTCACACTCAGCCTCTGTCACGTCTTACGCCACCAGCGTTTCCCTGTCCAACCCAGGCCTGGCCCCCTCACCCCACACTCTTCCTCAGGGCCAGCCCGCCATGACCTCACCTGCCAACCTCAGCTCCGGCTCCATGAACCTCAGCTCACTGCAGCTCCAGTGCAACATGCCGGGCGCCAACATCAGCCTCGGCCCGCCACAATCGCACCGGCTGCAGGGCCAGATGGCAACGGTCAAAGGCCACATCTCCATCCGCTCCAAGGCTACCCAGCAGCTGGCGCCGGCCCCGCACCAGCAGCAGCTCTACGGCCGCAGCTCCGGGGCCGTGGCCATGCAGGGCGCCCCGCGGACGTTGACAGTGCAGCGCGGCATGATGCCCAACCTCATGCCCACGCCGGCAGCTTACAACTCCATGAACATGCCCCTGAACGCCATGTCGGCGGGTTACAGAATGCCTCAGAGTATGATGAACAGTGGCTATCACAGCAATCCCCCCTACATGAACCAGCCAGCTCAGTACCCCATGCAGATGCAGATGGGCATGATGGGGGGGCAGGGTTACCCCCAGCAGCCTATGCAGCCCAATCACCATAGCAACATGATGTACACGGGCCCTTCTCATCACAGCTACGCTGGAGTTCCAAAACAGTCGCCGTACATGAGCAGATGAGCGGTCGAGAGCAGGCAACGGAGACGTTGGGACCAGAGCTGATGCTCGTTGTATTTTAAATGCCCATCACTCCCTTCGCCCGGCCCGGTGCCTCCGCAGGCAGCAGGGAGGCTAGGCGATCGTAGGTGGAGCGTCTTTGTATTTCCTGTTCCTCTGTGCAGTCATTTTTGTCCAGTTTTTTCCTTTTATTTGGGCTTGGTTCTCCCTCCAGCTGGCTGTGTTTGGGATTTGGGATCAGACGTGTACGCGGGGACCTCAGCTCGGCCGCAGGGCTGAAATAAGCCCGGGGGAGGGGGAAGAGGCGAACGCGGCTACAGTTTCCTCCTTTTCCTGACGGCCCTGCAGGAGAGAAACGAGGAGGTCAAGAACGACCAAAAATGACCCAGAGAGACAATACAGGAATTCCTTGCTCCAACAGACTGCGAATTAAATCAAAAATGGTTACCTGAGTATATCCAACCATGCACACAATCTTTTAATTGATATAGGAAGCCTTATCTTAAAAACAGAGAGACCATGAAAGCTTGTAGGTGGACTGTTTTGTTAAACATAATGTTAAATGTTATTTTTCTTGTCGTTTTTGTTGGGGTTATTTGTTTTATTTTTTTTTATTTTTTAAATACTCTCGTGCAGTCCGACCTCTTATATGCTTTTGTCTTTATACGTGTGGCATTCTGAAACGGTGACACACCCGTTCGGCCTCTCCGAAAAGGTCGAGCATCTCTGAGGCGGCTCGGCCGGAACGCCGGCGGAATGTGCGATGTTTGGCGTCCGAGCTGTTCCCGGAGTCTCCGTCTTCCCAGATGGACAGTGTTGTACCAAAAAAAAAAACCCAACAAAACAAAAACACACGGCAAAGACAGAGGAGACGAGCGTGTTACTGTCTTATTATATATCCATAAAAGAAACAAGTAGCATTATTTTCCAGTTTGCTGCCACTTGGAAACATTTTAGATGTAAATATTCTGATACTTCCGTACACTCACACACAGATCATCCTAGCTGTTGCCAATCGGTGGCTAGCTCAGGAATCTCCAACGTTCAGCTCTTTTTTTTTTTTTGTCCACACTCCACTGACCGACCGTGTACAGTGTCAGCCTTTGTTTGTTTTGTTTTTTAGCAGCTTAGAGGACACGGAGTTGACCTGCCCGAAATAAAGGGTTCGTTCAAGCCGTCCTCGCCTCGTCGCATTTCGGTTTTTTTCTGCACTCCCATTGACTTAGACGTATGGCAGCAGACTTCCAGCCTTTCTGAAAGGTGTGCCTAAATTGCCCGATCTGATTCTCGGATCGGTCCCTCGGACAGAGGCGCACTTAAGTTAAAGCAGGGTCAGAGACGAGTGAGCGTTCCCGCTCCCTGTTGGGGATGGCGTTCAGATGAGAGGCGTATAAGCAGGTGATCCTGTTGCTCCATGTACCAGTATTCAAAGTCAAGAATAGTTTGGGGTTTCTCCCCCCTCCACCCCTTACATGCATACTTTGTTTTGAATGTATTGCTCTGTTCTGTACTCGTTTCTTTTGTCATTTGGTTTCTGAATTTTATCAGACTGGGCAGCTTTCTTTTATGACACAAGCTGACTCTTTTTTTGTCTTTAGAAAACAGTTGTAGAGAAGATGTTTTTTCTATAATATAAAAAGGAAATTCTGACATTGATATTGGTACTGTCATTTTTTCCCCCCCACTTATGTTTTTTAGCTCGCCTCTTGGATAATTACTAAGAAATTAAAAATGTACAAAAATTACCACTTTTAGTGACTTTAAGATGCCTTTAACCTCTCCATTCCATCTCATCTCTAGAGTTTTTCTATCTTTGTGTAGTATATTAATGCTATTTTAAACAAAAGGACTACAAATATCTAAAGGTCACTTGGCATTCTTTTTATTTTATTTTGTTTATTGTTTTTCTTTTTTACTTGTGTGTATGTGTGCGTGCGTGCGTGCGCGCGTGTGTGTGTATAGGAGGACTTCCTTACATTTAAGAGGCATGTACAAATGAGCTCGGTATATTTGTCTGTTTATATTGCTTCCCTTTTTGTATCCTTTGTAATTGTACATGTTGCGTTGTATGCTAAGAGAGAGCGCAAAATAAAGAGACGGGGTGACAGCAGAGCACACAGTGAAGGTCGAGTCGTGCTCAGCCGCCTCATCTCTCAACTCTGTCCCTGTATGTATTTCAATTTATTCATTTGTTTTATTTTGTTTTTCTTAGCAAGAACTGTACATTTTAACATAAAATGGAAATAAATTATGTTGAGCCACTCACGTTTCTTTTCATGATGAAGCAGTCGTCCTGGCGAGCTTTTATATGCTTGGTTAGCCTGTTTGTTCCACATTTCCCAGCTATAGGCATAAACCACGTGTTTAAATAGCAGTTTTTGTTAGCCACTTGTTGCTCATATTGCTAAAGAAACCACAGGTGTAGACATTAACAACTAAGTACACCCTTTCTGCTTCTATAGGATTTGAGAGGGAAAGCCGCAGCAATCATCAGGTGTGACAAGCTCTTGAAAGTTTGCTGGTCTGGTGCATACAGGTGCCGTGGAAACCAGAAGTTGACATAGATTGAATAAAGACGTATGCAGGTTTTTTTTTTTTTTGCTTCCCTTGAAGACCAAACTTCTCTTGTTTTGGTCAGAATTACCAAAATTATTTCTATTTGCTAAAGAAGCAAAAGGATATGTTTAAAATCTGAAGTTTACAAATGGAATGATTACCATCTCTAAAGGACTAGGGAAACCCAGATGATGTTTGATGAAGGCTTTGGAAACTTCTGATTGGTTTGCTGACACATTTGTGTTAATTGGAGGCAGACCTGTGGATTTATTTCGAGGTCAACCCTGGAGCACACTTTTCTGCTTTGACACAAGAGGAAAGTCAAAAGAAATCAGCCAAGACATCAAGAAGATAATTGTGGAGCTGCACAAGTCTGGTTCATCCTTGGGAACAATTCCCAGAGGCCGTTTTAATCCGTTCAAACAATTATGCACATGTATAGACATAATGGGATCATACTGCTCCGAAAGCAGACGAGTTTTGGTCTGAAATGTGCAAATTGACACCAGAACAAAAGCCAGAAATGCTGAAAGGCCATTCAGTGAGGACTGAGCCATTAGTCCAAAAGATGTGTATAAAAGCCAGATTGCAGTTTGGAAATGCACACAGGGACAACTACCTTCATTTTTGGAGACGTGTCCTGTTATCTGAACTTAACTGGTGCTCTTCATGAAATAGAATCACGAGGAACAAACATCAATCATGAAGTCAAAGCTCTGGTGCAAATGGGTCTTCTAAATGGACGATGGCCCTAAGCATACGGCCAAAGTGGCTCACTGACAACACTGACTTTGTTGCCAATGTTTTGGCAATGATAAAGCCCTGATCTCAGTCCTATATAGAATTTGTGGGCAGATCTGACAAGACTTTAGCGAGCAAGGAGGCTTACAAACCTGACTTATTTCCACCAGTTATGTCTGGAAGAATGGGCTAAAATTCCCAAAACATTTGACCCAAGTCATAGAGTTCAAAGACAACGCTACCAAATACCAAGGAAACCTTTGATTTTGAAGACTTTAATAAATAAATCTGATAAATTCTGTCTCATTATTGTAGCATTTGGCACATTTAAATAATTTTGGTCATTCTAACTGACTTAAAACAAGAAAAGTTTGGTCTGATTTAACTTCAGACAGTGTGGGGAAAAAAAGGTGGATGTGTCTGATGCATGTAAACTTCTGGTTTCAACAGTAAGTCTAAAAGTTTAGTAAAGTTTAGACCAGCCTGATTGAAATCCAGTGGCAGGACCTTTTACAGATCTGTGCAAACTTCCATGAATGGAAGCAGTGCAAAGAAGAGAGGACTGAACAAGCGCACTGGATTCTAGAAGCTAATTAATAATGGGGTGTACTTAGTTTTTACCATGACTTTAATATTTCCATTCCATATTTACACAATGGTAAATGTTGAATAAAGAATGAATAATTTACCAGCACTAAAGCAGAAAATAGAAGTTATAACATAACTATTTTGAGACAAATGAGAAAAGTCTTGATGCGCAGTATGGTGGATGTAGGATATGCTATAGCAAGTGACTTCTAATTGATAAACATTTGTGAGAAGAGAAATCCTAGTTTTCACTATGATTTTGGTGCCAGACGTCATAAAAGAAACGGTTTAAGCTGGGATGAATGCTGATTCTTTTATTTAATCAGAAGGATAATTGATCTAAAGCTTCACGACTCTCAGCAATTAACTGAAATGCGTTGGCAAACTCCTACCACTAGATGTCCCCTGTGGAGTGCATGTTATGTATTCTACCATATCCAGACTTCAAGCAGCTCATGTCTGTAAAATATACAGACCCTTTTTTCCTTAATTTCCATAATTGCATTCAACACGTTAAACTTCCATAGATTATAGATCCAGGGCCCACAACTTTAACGATTTCAAGTATTTAGTTGTTTACTTGTACATAATTTGGGCTTCCAGCTCATAAAACCCACGAAAACAGGAATTCAAAAAATTAGAATACTGTGAAGACATCACCATTTACTTCTCAGTTTTTGCAGAAAAAAAGCAATTAGGATCACAGCAAATCAATCAAAATAGTACTTTCAAAACGATATGTCAATCTTCAATACTTGGTAGGGAATCCCTTTGCCTTAATCACTGCCTCGATGCGCCATGGCATTGAGGCATCAGCCTGGGGCATTGCTTGGGAGTTAGGGAAGCCCACTTTTCCTTGATGCTTGCTGTCAGCTCTTTGTTTTTGGGTCTGGTGCCCCTCATTTTCTTCTTGATAATACCCCATAGATTCTCAATTGGGTTTAAGTCCTGTGAGTAAGCTAGCCAGTCAAGCACTGTGATGACATGGGCATCAAACCAGGTTTTGGTGCTTCTGTCAGTATGGACAGGGGCCAGGTCCTGCTGGAAGATGAAATCTGCATCTCCACACAGATTCTCAGCAGAAGGAATCATGAAGTCCTCTAAAATATTCTGTTAGACTGATGCGGTGACCTTTGATTTAAGGAAGCAGTTTACTAACATCTGCACCGGACATTGCACTCCAAATATCATGACTGAGTGTGGATATTTCACACTGGACCTCAAGCAGCTTGGGTTCTGTTCCTCACCCGTCTTCTTCCAAACCATTGGACCTTGATTCCCGAATGAAAGGCACACTTTACTTTCAGAGGACCTTGGACCACAGCCCAACAGTCCAGTCCTCTTTGCCCAGTTGAGATGTTTCCTACGTTGGCTCAGGCTCAAGTGGCTTGACCCAAGGAACCCGACAGTTGTAGCCCATCTTCCAGATGCGTCTGAAAGTGGTGGTTTTTGAAGCTGTAACTCCCGCCTCATTCCACTCTTTCTGGATCTCTGCCAGATTCATGAATCTTCTGTTTGATAATCTGCTGAAGCCCACGGTCAGCTCTTCTGTTGGTGCATCTTCTCCAGCCACATTTTGCCCTTCTACTAGACTTTCCATTGATATGCTTGGACACAGCACTCTGTGGACAGCCAGCCTCCTTAGCTATGAACTTTTGTGGCTTACCCATCCTATAGAAGGTATCAGTGATGGTCTGGTGAAGTCTGCAGTCTTCCCCATATTGAACCTAACTGAGACAATTGAACCGAAGTAAAGCAATTTAATGACACCTGGGAAAACCACTCAAATTTGGGTTTGCCACAGATCCTCAATCAGATTAAAGTTTGTACTTTGGTCCATTCTGACACATTAATATGCTTTGATCTAAACCATTACCGGCTGAAAAAAGTACCCCCATATGATGATGCCTCCATCACCATGTTTCAGCCCCGGGATCGTGTGTTCAAGAAGATGTGCAGTTTTCCGCCACACAGATAGCAGTTTGCACATTGTCCAAAAAGTTTAACTTTGACCGTATCTGACAAGAGCGTGTACTTCCACATGTTTGCTGTTTCCCCTACATGGCTCAGGAGAAACTTTAATCAGAATTCTTATGACTTTTTTCTAATAATGGCCTTCTTCTTGCCACTCTTCGATAAAGGCTAGATTTGTGGAGTAAATTGAAAAACCATGTATCATTTCAACTTCACAGTCGTACCATGCTTTGTATCTATAACATTAAGTCTATATATAACATGTTGAAGTTTGGGGTTGAATCATGACAAAATGTGAAAGGGTTCAAGAGGTGTGAATATTTTGTACAGAAAAGTACTTCTGGTTGTTCAGACTTTTTTATTATAACACAGCTGGTACATTGTTTTTTCACTATGCTACATCCATAAACAGTATTAAAATCATCTAATTGTGAGGTGAGCATCTACTGAATAAAACTCATATTTGCTTGTCATATATTTCTACATAAAATACTGATTGCTTCAGTCCAGGAGTATAACTTTTGTTACTTCTGTTAATATTAGAATATTGTAAATGTGTTTCAAAACAGTTTTATAATTGCTTCCACCTACATGTGATACTCTTGTAACTATCAGGAGGACGGAGCCTGGATAGGGAAACTTCGGTAGTTAGTCTGCTGAACGGCCTCCTTGCAGACGAGCCCTGTTTGTTTGAATGGAGATCGACTCCACAAGATGAAATCTGATACTGGAAACAAAATGTCAGACCAGCTACATTTTCAACCAATCCGCGGACAGTGTTTCTTCTGTTTACCGACATGGGCCAATCAGTGCCAAACCTCTTACCTCCCGTTTCCGTGTTATTGGCCTACTGGTGCATTGAGAAGGCGGGACTTTGTGCTCCATCTGGCCTGTGATAGGCTCGCTCAGCACTTCCACCCCGTGGCGTTTCAGGATCTATTGCTCCGCCTAAGGAAGCGGCGACGGCTGTTTAATCTTTCATTGGGAGAAAAGGCGAAGGGCTACTCGAGAGGGGGCATAAACTATAACGGTAAGTCAGCGTCAGCTTTTGAGAGGTTCGGCTGGTGATTACTGTATTGTCCACGCTCTAAGCTCGTTATTTGAACGGGTCCCGCGTCATGAGACTGAGGCAGGAGGAGGGACACGGACAGAGCATCCTGATGTGTGCGCGGATGGAGGCCTTCATTTTCTTCTCATTACAGATACACCTAGCTCCTTGTTCAGCTGCAGACAGTTTTGTTTTCTGAGAGTTTACGCGAATTGTGGCTTTTCCCCCGCTGACTTCAGGTGTATCCGCCCTGAACTCGATAGCTTTTATGTTTAATGAATGAATCCGGCGTCATGTTCCCCAGGCAGCAGAAGTGTGTCATGTGAGGAGAGCAGTTTTTTTTTTCCCTCCCTCACGAGTAAAAAATTAATCTCCTCTTATATTTTTTTGAAAGCTACATTTTAGCTCGAAGACAGTTGTTTTAACATTCTGATGTTCGTGCTTCCTGACTGGCACACTGAGGGGTTTACTTTAATATTTAAAGCCACTCGTCAGATTTGTCTGTAAAATCAATCCAACTCACTTTAGATGTATGTGCATCACCCATAAAACATGTCGTGTTGTTTATTCTGTTTACGCCATTCATCAGTTTTTTTCTTATTATTTACAGTCCTTTTTACACCAAGATAAACTCTATACCCAGTACATGCCTCTGGTGACGTCACACAAGGCAGCTAAACAGTTCTTAAGAGTATTTCCATTTTTATTTTTTGCAGTCCCCCCCCCAGTGTGTGCATTATGTACGGCTGCACAGCAAATTAGAGATATTTTAATAATAAATAAATAAAATTAGAAACGATAAGTGTTTTTTTTTTTTTAGAGGATCCCATTGGACTGAAATTCATTGAAATACTCTTCTGAGGAGCTGCAAAGCTGGTGCATTAATAACCCTGTGAAATTAATTAATTACATGATCAAACTAGCCTCTTATCTTTACTGTGGCTCCAGCCTGTGGCCATTTAGTTGGGTTTTGCAGCCACAACTACAGCGTTATGCTTCTTGGACACATTTTTTGTATTCCTTATTCTTTGTTCACTTTTTTTTCTCTATGATTCCAAGTTTTAAGAGACTCTGTGATTAAATAAAAATATCCATTGACCCATAGAGCAAATATTTCCAACTTTATGAACTGGTAGATGAACTACTGTGGCTCTGGGATGCTCGTCACCAGGGGTCTCAGCTGGCGGTCCCGTCCGTCTTTAAGTCTCATAGAACGCCACGCATTGTAACGAAGCACAAAGACACAAACTTCAAATTCCTGATAGAAGAAAAGTTTGGCCTTTCAATCCACGTTCAAAATGGAGATTCTTGCATGCACCTGCATTGCGCCTTTCTACCATCGTCCTATGTATTTATTGATAGTTTTTAAGGAAGATAAATCAATCTTTTAGAGTTTTTCTTTTTTTGTGTTCACATAAATGCAATGCTTAGAGCGTGTTTGCATCTCTGAAGTTCTGGCAGATATATATCTCATAATCAAAGATTACGTTTTTTCTTAAATAAATTGGTGTGGTTGATTTGTTCCATAAAGACCATTTTCAAGCGTTATGCTTCCTGCACAACCGCTGCATCGCTAAAGAAAATACAAAACAAACATCTATTGCAGTAATTGCTTTTGTCAGACCACTCGGAAATGCAAAATAATGCCCAGCTCATCGTTACGGGCCTCATATCCCTGACAGAACGGTGCCATCTCCAACAAAATCTGTCTTTTTACACCCACAGCCTGAAGATCTGTTAGAACAAAATAATTTTAAAAAAAATTCTCTTTTTACCCTTAGCCTCTCCTGTCAAGATGATCCACAGTTTGTTCCTGATAAATGCCTCCGGGGATATTTTCCTGGAGAAGCACTGGAAAAGCGTGGTCAGCCGCTCCGTGTGCGACTACTTCTTTGAGGCCCAGGAGCGTGCCACCGAGCCGGAGAACGTGCCGCCGGTGATCCCCACGCCGCACCACTACCTGATCAGCGTGCTCCGGCACCGCATCTACTTCGTGGCCGTCATCCAGAGCGAGGTGCCGCCTCTCTTCGTCATTGAGTTCCTGCACAGAGTCGTCGACACCTTCCAGGTCAGGAGCCTCTCTCTTGGGCCGTTCTCTGCTTCCTTCTGTTTCAGCTCGCTTAACTCGCGCCTGGCTTGGCGTGCCTGCTTCTATGTGCTTCTTGTCTCCAGGATTATTTCGGAGTGTGTACTGAGGCGGCCATTAAGGATAATGTGGTGGTGGTCTACGAGCTGCTGGAGGAGATGCTGGACAACGGCTTCCCCCTGGCCACGGAGTCCAACATCCTCAAAGAGCTCATTAAGCCTCCCACCATCCTCCGCACAATGGTCAACACCATCACAGGTCCTCTAACACATCTCACAACAAATCTACGACAATGCGAGAGACTGGTCGTCAAGTTATTGTTGCTAAAGATGGCGTTCCAGACTATTGAAATATGACTGCGTTGTCAGTTTGGGAAACATTTGTTTTTCCCAGGACTATTTCAACTTTAGATGAGGTTGCAGTGAGACAGAAGGGCAGCATTAAGAGAATATCATACAGTGATTCATCTTTAAACATCAGAAAATCCCAATAACACCTTGCCTGTAGCAGAGCAGTACATTTAGCCTGTTTAAGTATTAGCATAACTACATCATCTTAAAGCTGTATTAACATTTTCTAGCTCCTATTTAGCTACCAAGAAAGCCCGATCAGTGGTTCTGAACGTCTTTCTTAGGTTTTAAGCTACCTTTCAATTAGGGGTGCTTTTACCATCTCACGATTCAATTCGATTCACATTCTTGAGGCCACGATTTGATTCAAAATCAATTCTCGATTCAAAACGATTTTCGATTCAAGACGATTCGATTTTGTTTTCTAATCGGGCTTCTGATCATGATCTACTCTCATCGGCTTTGCTATACAGAATGACAAACGGAGACATTAAAGTGTCTTTTTCACATTTATTAAGTTAAATTCCCAGGGAAGTGCCTTTTATCAAAAACATTGTCTGGTTCTCAATTGCTACTCATTAGTAGCTAGCTATAAAATAAGTTGGAACAAAAATAAAGGGCTTCTACATAATACAAAATGGTTTAAAATAGATGCATTTCCCAGGAAAGTTGCAGTTTACCACAAATATCATGTAGAACACAATTGGGGAAGACAATAAAAAACATCTATATTTCTCAGTCAGACTCAGTAACTTAAAGTTCATATTTTCAAAAGTTATAAAAATAAAGTTCTTCTTTCAAAATGAAAAGTAGTACCCCTAAGCTACCTGTCTCTGAAATGTCCATGACAGTGTCTCTTGCAACAATTGAACTGTAAACTGTGCAACAGATTATATGATTTTCAAAAAATCATGAAAAAACTGGACATGAACTGTCCTGTATAGGCTAGTTACAAAAATGGAGGCGAACAGCCAGCTGATTTTATTTATTTATTAAATCGATTCTTGGACATTTCAGATCGATTCTGAATTGTTGCAAATGAGAATCTAGATTCTTCTGTGAATCGATTTTTTTGGCACACCCCTACTTTCAATGTCTATTCCACCCACCAACTAAGTGTTATATAATGGTTATTGTTATATTATTCCAGGCAGCACCAATGTTGGGGAGCAGCTCCCCACCGGCCAGCTCTCGGTGGTGCCGTGGCGACGCACTGGGGTCAAATACACCAACAACGAAGCCTATTTTGATGTGGTGGAGGAGATCGACGCCATCATCGATAAATCAGGTGCCGCTTCGGAGAGTTAGTTCACGGAAAGCGCTTTTCGTTCCCATTGGAGTTCAGGATCACCCAGGATGTGTCTTTCAAACAGGTTCCACCATCACAGCCGAGATCCAGGGAGTTATTGATGCTTGCGTGAAACTGACGGGCATGCCCGACCTGACCCTCTCTTTTATGGTGCGTTTTTGTCTTTTACAAAAAGAGAAAAAATGACGTGTCAAAGACAAGCGTGTCGTTTTCTGCACGTGGGGAAACGGAGCCTTATCACCTTTCCTCTCCCCCCAGAATCCACGGCTGCTGGACGATGTCAGCTTTCACCCGTGTGTTCGGTTCAAGCGTTGGGAAGCTGAGCGGATCCTCTCCTTCATCCCACCAGATGGAAACTTTCGACTACTCTCCTACCATGTCAGCTCCCAGAAGTACGTGTTCGTTTTGTCGCACAGTGGCCGCCGTCCAGAATGTCTCACTGCTTTATGTCAGGTTTTGTTACGTTACCACCACAGAATTCAGTGCATTCTATTGGGATTTTATGTGATGGACCAACACAAAGTAGTTTATAATCAGGAAGCAGGAGGAAAAGGATGTATGATTTTAAGTATTTTTTTTTACAAAACAAATCTAAGGTGTGGGATGATTTTTTTGTTCACCAATACTTTAGTAATTTTTTAAAATCACCTTTTAGTGTAATTACAGCTTTTTGGTCATTTGTTTCAAGCGCAGTCAGATTGAATGGAGAGCATCTGTGAGCATCAGTTCTCAAGTCCTGTCGCAGTTTTTTAATTGATTCTAGGTCTTGACTTTGACTAGGCCGTTCTAACAGATGATTTCCCCATGATTTCCCTGTATTTAGATTCGTCTGTTTTATTAATTACTTTATTAATTACTAATTAACTTGGATCGGCTTTCCTGCGGCTGATTTAAAAAAAACAGTAACCATAGCATGATGCTGCCTGTTTTCAGTTGGGATGGTGGTCTTGTGTGAGTTTTTCACCACACTTAGCGTTTTGCAATGAGGTTAGGGTTTTGTACGTTTTGACCAGAGCGGGTTTTTTTCTATTGTTGTTTTTTTTTACGGTCCCAGTTCCTCCTTAAGCTTTTCTTTCAACAACATCCTTACCCCATAAAAGTCTGGTTTGAGGACTTCAGAGTTGTCCCTTGAACACATTCCCGTCCCACCTGACCTGTTAAGAGTCAATATACTCTTAAAAACTTAATAAAGATCCAGCTAAAGTTTTTAAATATAGATAATATAACAAATGCCTGCTTTAGCAGTCTTTTCATTGACTAATTGCAATCTATTTCCGCAACAGAATAACTCTTAAAAAAGTGAGAGTTATAAATCAGTGACCAATAGAGCCACCCTTCCTTCAGGTTTCTAAAAACTGCCAATAGGTTTGGCATTTGGTTTTGGAGCGTATCTTCAACCCGAAAATGTCCAACCAGCGTATCTTTTTAAAAATTTTTATTATAAAGGTTTTGTGGCCCTTGTGACCTTTATTTGACAGTGGATATTATATAGAAGGGGAGAGAGAAGTGGGGTAAGTCATGCTGCAAAGGTTAACAAGGACGGGACTGCAACCCGGGACGATTGCGTTGAGGACTGAGACCTCCGTACATGGAGCGCCAGCACTAAACACTACGCCACACAATGCCCCAACTTGCTTTTTAATAATACCTGCTCATGCTAGTTCCCCACCTCTACCTTGCTGGTGTCTGACTCGAAGTGAAGCTCTGTGCCCGTTACTGATCCACCCAAGGGACCAGCCATCCAGTTCGTTAAGTCATTCTCATTTCGTCATTCCATAAAACCTTTAAAGAATCTGGCTTCAGATATTTCTTGGCCCAGCCTAGATGCTTCAGCTTATGTGTCTTGTTCAGTGGAGGGTTAGTAAATTACTTGATTTGTGACAGTCAAATTGATTTGTTTTGTCTTACAGAAACCTGGCTGCAGCAGGAGGAATATGTCAGTTTAAATGAGTCATTGAGGAGGAGTTACAACCATTTTTCATTCAGATTTACTAATTAATCCCAGACCAATTAATAGCTACAGTTCTTTTGAACGTCTAACCCTTAGTTTTCCTCATCCAAGTTGCAAAGCAATAAAACCACTTTTGTTTGTGGTTTTGTATCGTCCACCAGGCCCTTACTCTCAATTCTTAGATCAGATCTCAGATTTTTTTATCTGGTTTAGTATTACATACTGATAAGGTCATTATAGTGTGGGATTTCAATATTCATGTGGACACTGAAAGTGATAGCCTTAATGCATTCTTAAATGCTATCTTGGACTCAATTGGCTTTACTCAAAAGTACAGGGACCCACCCACTCGGGTCAACACACTTTGGGCCTTGTACTGACATAAGGCATTGAGTGTGAGGAAATAACAGTCCTCCCACGATTCTGTCTGACCATTTTTGATAACTTTTGAATTTGTTTTAACTGACCATCCCAAACCTGAAAGAAAATGTCATTATAGTAGAGCTTTATCTGACAATGCTGTAACAAGTTTTAAAAACCTGTTCCATTCTTCATCAGTCGGGAATTTGTCATCTTTGAACCAGAAGCTCTTAAAAAGAAACTGCTTAGTCAATCACTCCATCTGGATGGCATTAAATTGGCCTCCAGTAATAACATAAAGAACCTTGGTGTTCTATTTCACCATGACATGACATTCAAATCCCATTTTAAACAGATTTCTAGAATTTCCTTCCTTCACCTCCGTAATATTGCTAAGATTAGAAACCTCCTGTCCAGGAGTGATGCTGAAAAATTTGTCCATGCATTTGTTACTTCCAGGCTGGACTACTGTAATAATTTACTGTCAGGAAGTCCACAAAATGTAATTAAAAGCTTTCAGTTGATCCAAAATGCTGCAGCAAGAGTTCTGATGAATATTAAAAAGAAAGATCACATTTCTCCTGTTTTAGCTTCCCTTCATTGGCTCCCTGTTAAATCCGGAATAGAATCTAAGATCCTCCTTCTTACAGACAGTGGCTTGCAAAAGTATTCGGACCCTTGAACTTTTCCACATGTTGTAACATTACAGCCACAAACATGAATCAATTTTATTGGAATTCCACGTGAAAGACCAATACAAAGTGGTGTACACGTGAGAAGTGGAACGAAAATCATACATGATTCCAAACATTTTTTACAAATAAATAACTGAAAAGTGGGGTGTGTGTAATTATTCAGCCCCCTTTGGTCTGAGTGCAATCAGTTGCCCATAGACATTGTCTGATGAGTCCTAATGACTAAATAGAGTGCACCTGTGTGTAATCTAATGTCAGTACAAATACAGCTGCCCTGTGACGGCCTCAGAGGTTGTCTAAGAAAATGTTGGGAGCAACAACACCATGAAGTCCAAAGAACACACCAGACAGGTCAGGGATAAAGTTATGGAGAAATTTAAAGCAGACTTAGGCTACAAAAAGATTTCCCAAGCCTTGAACATCCCACGGAGCGCTGTTCAAGCGATCATTCAGAAATGGAAGGAGTATGGCACAACTGTAAACCTACCAAGACAAGGCCGTCCACCTAAACTCACAGGCCGAACAAGGAGAGCGCTGATCAGAAATGCAGCCAAGAGGCCCATGGTGACTCTGGATGAGCTGCAGAGATCTACAGCTCAGGTGGGGGAATCTGTCCATAGGACAACTATTAGTGGTGCACTGCACAAAGTTGGCCTTTATGGAAGAGTGGCAAGAAGAAAGCCATTGTTAAAAGAAAACCATAAGAAGTCCCGTTTGCAGTTTGCCACAAGCCATGTGGGGGACACAGCAAACATGTGGAAGAAGGTGCTCTGGTCAGATGAGACCAAAATGCAAAACGCTATGTGTGGCGGAAAACTAACACTATCACTCTGAACACACCATCCCCACTGTCAAATATGGTGGTGGCAGCATCATGCTCTGGGGGTGCTTCTCTTCAGCAGGGACAGGGAAGCTGGTCAGAGTTGATGGGAAGATGGATGGAGCCAAATACAGGGCAATCTTGGAAGAAAACCTCTTGGAGTCTGCAAAAGACTTGAGACTGGGGCGGAGGTTCACCTTCCAGCAGGACAACGACCCTAAACATAAAGCCAGGGCAACAATGGAATGGTTTAAAACAAAACATATCCATGTGTTAGAATGGCCCAGTCAAAGTCCAGATCTAAATTCAATCGAGAATCTGTGGCAAGACCTGAAAACTGCTGTTCACTAACGCTGTCCATCTAATCTGACTGAGCTGGAGCTGTTTTGCAAATAAGAATGGGCAAGAATTTCAGTCTCTAGATGTGCAAAGCTGGTAGAGACATACCCTAAAAGACTGGCAGCTGGAATTGCAGCAAAAGGTGGTTCTACAAAGTATCGACTCAGGGGGCTGAATAATTACGCACACCCCACTTTTCAGTTATTTATTTGTAAAAAATGTTTTGAATCATGTATGATTTTTGTTCCACTTCTCACGTGTACACCACTTTGTATTGGTCTTTCACGTGGAATTCCAATAAAATGGATTCATGTTTGTGGCTGTAATGTGACAAAATGTGGAAAAGTTCAAGGGGGCCGAATACTTTTGCAAGCCACTGTATAAATCCCTTAATAATCAGCTCCATCATGCATCAGAGATCTTATTGTTCCATATGTTCCTAACAGAGCACTTCACTCTTAGACTCCAGGTTTACTTCTGTTTTACTTGGGGTGTTGACTGGGATGATCCTCCCAGTAACTAAACACCCCATGTGTCCTGTTATCATCTTTTTACTTTCTTTATTATAGAAAGTACTCTTACATCAGTTCTTCTGTTCTTTCTGTGTCTCTGCTCTGTCTTCTCAAACCCCCAAACTGTTTTGGCAGATGGCTGCTTGTACTGAGTCAGATTCTGCTGGAGGTTCTTCCTGTTAAAGGAGAGTTTTTTCCTCTCCACTGTCGCTACATGCTTACTCAGTATGAGGGATTGCTGTTGTTGGAGTCTGCATCAACGTGGCACAACCTCAAGTTAATGACTCGATGCGATTTGCTGTGATCATGCTTGAGTCTTCTTAAATCTTCTTGCGACCCTGTTGATTATTTGCAACGATACGTTTTGACGGTTTGCAAGACAAATTTCAGACTTGTTCTGACAATAAAGGAATACCGGATCATGTCATATTGTAGAGCTTTACCCCTGACCAATCTGCTGTGTTATTTGGTCTCTGTGATGCTGTTTCTTCACTAATGTTCTCAAACAAACCTCTGAGGGCTTCACAGAACCGATGGATTTATACTGAAATTAAATTACACAGTAGCTGCATTCTGTTTACAAATTTGGACACTTCTGAAGCCAGTTGATTCTATTTGAATTTTGTGTAGGGATTTCAGAGTAAAAGGGACTAAATATATATCCATGCAACACCTTTTCTCATTTTAATTTGTAAAAAGAAAAAAAAACCTGCAACCATATACAATTTTTCTTTCCCCTTAAGTATGCTCTACCTTGTGTTGGTCTACTTCATAAAACTCCAATAACACAAATTACGTTTCTCTTTTCTTTTTTGTGTGTGTTGCCCATCAGTTTTCATCTCCGTTTGATCTGTTTGCATTTTGCTCTAAATATTGAAATCCTATCCTCCTTCTACCACAGCCTGGTGGCCATCCCTGTTTACGTCAAGCACAACATCACCTTTCGTGAGGGGAGCTCCCAGGGCCGCTTTGACTTGACTCTGGGCCCCAAACAGACCATGGGTAAAGCCGTGGAGTCAGTCCTAGTCAGCAGCCAGCTGCCGCGGGGGGTCCTCAACGCCAACCTCAACCCCTCCCAGGGAACGTACACATTTGACCCTGTCACAAAGGTACTGAGAAATTATGGAAGTGTGCGCTGTTGTTTTTGTTTTTCTGACTGTTCAGTCTACCTTCATTGTGTTCGATTCTTATATAAATATGTTTTGCCTCGTGTTTTTTGTGCATGGAAGTTGTTGACGTGGGATGTTGGAAAGATCAACCCACAGAAGCTTCCCAGTCTTAAAGGCACCATGAACCTGCAGGCTGGAGCCTCTAAACCTGATGAGAACCCCACCATTAATATCCAGTTCAAGATCCAACAGATGGCTATCTCAGGTATACACACACACACACGTACACGCGCACACACACACGTACACACACACACACACACAGTGTATTTCCAGGATTTCCCTCATCTCTTGATCAATAATTAGTTTACTTCCAGCTACTCTGTAAGTTTCCCCCCCCATCTTTCTTCAAGGAGAAAACTTCCCCTCCAATCACATTCAAGCAGTTCTTAAAACTCCGCTTTCTCAGCTGACAATCACCTGATTGGATTTTAGTTCTTTCACAAACATTGCTTTATGTCCAATAGGGGGTGTCAAATGCACTAAATAGACACATTTGACAATATAATACAGATGCCAGTCCCTCCAGGATTTTGCTACACTTTTTTGTTAGTGTTGCGACCTAAAATGTCTGATGTTGCGTCAGCTTTTGTGAAAAGTTGCAACAAAAGGTGCAATGTATTTGTTTATGATTTTCTTTTATTTCAAATCACTTAAATATTGTTTAAAAAAAACAATAAAAATGTTACATTCTGAAACTCTACATATGTCTATAATAAGTGCACTGGAAGAACACGTGACCATCCAGAGCTACACTCTTTACGTTGTAGCTTATTGCTTAAACACAAAAAGAAAAGCCAAGTTCATAGAACTTTGGAATACAAAAACATTAAAAGTGGTCTTTCCTGACAAATAACTCTGTAAATACAGAATACGATTATTTCTTAGTGCCATCTTATCTCGAGTAGAGTCAATAAACCTGAGCTGTAACAACAATGAATGCAACCCTGTACTCTAAAATTTGAATATAATAAATAGTTAAAATTTTGCTGAAAAAAAAAATTAAAGTGCAGAAATGCTTAGAGTAAACGGTTGTCTAAGATGAACGGTGCCAGTGAAAGAAAGGTTGGGTTTATTTCAAGTATGGAAACATTATAAAATGAAAAATATAAAGAAATGAATGAACTTAAAGTGCCCCTGGCATGAAATTCCCCGCGACGTTTGGGCCCTTTTTAGTCACACTCTAAGTACCTTAACTGTATCAAAGGATCGTTTGCCGTAACTCAGCCTTGTTGTAGAATTGCAGCCCCTACTAAGTAGCCCTTCTGCATTAGAAGAGAACGACCGAGTATTGGTGGGCGGGGCCCAAGCCATGCACCTCTATTGTCAATTGAGTCTCTAACGTCCGCATCTGATGAAACATTGACAGACATGCATTTGCGCACCACAAATTGCCCAAATTCCAATATTAGCCTATGTATGAAATGTAATGAGGTTTAGGCCTAATTATATTGTGTGTTGAACAATAATCTGTTTACAAATTACAGGCCTAATAAAATATTTGATCATCCATCCACACATCCATCCATCCTCATTACGTCTCTAGCTTCACCACGACAGTAATGGCTCAGTTATCGGCTACTGTAATGGCGTTTCAATCTGATCTGGACGGCGAGGCACCTGAGGGGGAACCAGAAAGGTAGAGGACGTCTTCCTCAGGTGATCCAGACAGACGTGCTGTGTGTGTGTGTGTGTGTGTGTACATGTATAGCTATACTTGTGTGGACGAACCTTTGACAGCCCACCACCCTTGTGTGGACATTTGTAGTTGTGAGGACATTTTGCCTGGTCCCCACAATGTTTAACTAGCTATTAAACTCTACTTGTTAGGTTTAGAGGTATGGTGTGAATTAGGTTTAGGTTAAGGTTAGGGTTAGGCATGTATCAGTAATGGTTAGGTTTAGGGAAAGTGTCTGGGTTAGGCATAGTAAAATCAATGGAAGTCAATACAGTGTCAACACAAGTATAGCAAGACGTGCGTGTGTGTGTGTGCGAGACGTGAGTGACAGAGACGAAGAGAGAGCAGGGAAAGGCTGAACCAATACGCTGCGTGTTTTAAATAGCGTAAAAAAAGAAAAAACGAAACGCAATATGTGACAGTAAGTGTTGTTTTTTGGGGGGTTTTTGTCGGTGCTGAATCTGTGGCGGTCGGAGTTTAATCTGTGGCGCACCGCCACAGATTCGTCTATATATGTGTGGGAAACACTGGTATAAAACAGCTGAAGGAGATTATTGCGGAAATATACTTACTTGTATAGGGATATTTGCTGGTTCACGGAGAATTGGTATTGATCCTGGTAAAAGTTTAAGACGATCTGCGAATCCATCGTCTGAGAAATGTTTGCCACAAACGACCACGTGGTTCGGGAGTCGGTCGGGTACATTCCCTGCATAAAGAAAGTCCATCCACAAGCTTTTCAGTGGGGAGTAAGTGGGGAGGACAGTGTCGATGCGGTCTGGACTCCATGCTTTAGGTTAGTTGTTTGCCTTTTACCGTAGCTCTCGTTGTTTGACTTATACGTGCCGCGGGGGGAGGGACTTGGAGAGTGTAGTTCAGAGAAGGGGGTAATTGGCTGGAACTCAGTGACGACATATGCCGAAACGTGTGGTCATATGCCGAACTGCAAAACAGCCCGTTTCTGAGTCCTAATTTCACTATGTAGGCAGACCAAGGAAACACTAATCAGTCATTTTAACCCCTTAGGGGACAGGAAACTAAAAAATATGACCATTGTGACATTGTGCCTTCACACATCAAGCAGATTATCACATGCAACTTTTTGTTTTCTCCACAGTGACAAAAACCACTGCCTCTGGCCCCAGTAACTACATTTAAAAATACAAACAAACGATCGCACTTAAAATACAAACGGTTCACCTGCTGGCGCCTGAACGCACACAGTCTCACAACGGATGTTGTTCTGGAGGCCGAATCCGCGCTCTGCTGCCCAACAGGAGAATGACAAGCGCCTTTTCAGACAAAGTTTTTAAATGAAGGAACAATTCTACAATTGAAGAGATCAGAAGTCGGAAAGACTCTCTGAACGAGTCGTTTTCTCTCTCGCAAACTATCGCTTCAGCGGGAGGTACATCCCGCAGCATCCCACTTTTGCACTAGTGGTTGGCACATGACCGGGCTCTTTGGAGCGCGTCTGTAATCAGCCGCACCGCCAGCTCCCAGATAGCCAGATGTATAGAGACCAGCGTACAGGTCTGAGACGATGCTCAGCTGTCCTAATGGGAATCTCTCTTTTTTTTTTTTATGTATTGTTTTAGTTGCCTGTACTCCGTGCCGAGCGTAAAGTTGAAAATGTCTGGGCGCCTGCACCATTGGAATCTGTCAAAAGGATGTTTTGTCAATCGACAACTTCCGTTTGTGTTCGCCCACAATATTACGTTGGGTACAAAATAATTGACCTCCAATTTCATGGAAACTGTAGCCTATAGCGCAGTCCTTGGTAGAGATTCTGTTCACTCTCGCTCCCTCTCTCATAGGAAACAGGATATGTGACGCCTTCGGACATAACACCATGAGAAGGAGCACCGCAATTGGTCAAACATGCGTTAAAGTTGCGGTGATTGGATGAAATTGCAAGACGTGCCGAATTCGAGAGGATTGGCTGAATTTGCGTTAATTCTCGCGAAATCCTCGAGGGACTGAGATGTTCCAACTGTATGGATAGACGGGGATAACATGTGACGCACTCCCTTGTAAAGATATGGAAAAAATTAGTTAATCTTTTCAGTAAACTTGCTAATTTAGAAAATGATTCTTATTTAAAATGTAATATTTTAGGTTTCTTTACGCCTTTCACTCTAAAAAGCTTCCTGGAGCCTTTAAGAAAGCCAGGCCCGCAGCATTAAGGAACCTTCACCTCACTTAACTCAGAAGGTATGAAGTCCTGTGTTTTTACACATTTGTCCTTCGTTTCATGGAAAACCTACTAGAACTATTCTGTTGCTGAAAAGCTCAATTTGCAACTCACTTCACCAAAGCACACAGTTCCAGTTGAAGTCCCCAAAGAGCTGAACATGTTTACATTTGTGACGGTAGGACAAATGTTTGTCCCTGCATCGTTCCCAAACAAATGGCTGGCATATTAATAGAGTTCCTTTATCACATCATATTTATAGCCCAGGAAGACGTGAACAGAGTTATTAATCAGCTTTACAAAACAAAATTCTATTTAATTTTCATTTATTTATATTGTTTGTTTTTTGTTTTTATAATTTAGAAAAAAAATATAACATTCATTCAATTCAGTTTATATAGCGACAATTCACAACAGATGTCATCTCAAGGCACTTTACAAATATATTAATGTTTTATTTATTTTATGTTTTATATAAATATGTATATATATTTATAATTTATTTTTTATTATTTATTATTTAATTTTAGTTCATTTATTTATAAAAAAAAAAAAACAATTTCAAAGCTTAAAATGTGCAAGGACAATAGAAAATTGCTTGGGTTATTCCATAGCATTTGGTGGGTTCAATCATGTGGCAACAGTTTTTTGTCGTGCCACATGATTGAACATGATTAGACGATTAAAAACA
The DNA here is from genome assembly GCA_963556495.2 of Valencia hispanica. Lineage (NCBI taxonomy): Eukaryota > Metazoa > Chordata > Actinopteri > Cyprinodontiformes > Valenciidae > Valencia > Valencia hispanica. The sequence continues at coordinate 13,661,194 of OY747704.1, read as the reverse complement.
ATCGTTTGTTGTCACTGCCCCCCCCCCCCCCCCCCCCTCTTCACTGGTTAAATGTGCTCATATTAAGGGTTGGATTGTTCTAAAATGGTCTGTGTAAAACGTTCCTGGTGCAATAAAGATCCCCCCCCCCCCCCCCCCCCTCCACATGATTAAACGATTTTTAACGATTAAAAACAATAGTTTGTATTGTAACCTGCAGGAAACAAATAACTTTTTTTCAATTTCTGAAATTAATTAGATTTTATTTTGTTCTATAAATGATAAAAGTTGAAAGTATAGAACTGACTAGAGATTTGATTGGATTTTCTTCCGTAAGTAAAGTGGCATAAGCACGCGTATCCAGTGCTTAGACTGATAAAGTAGAAAACATAGAATCATTTTATAATAAAGCATGCTTCAATCACTTTGGAGTTGTTTTGATATTTCGACAACCTAGTCTCCCAGCTGTACCTGAATGCACCACGGGCAAAATGATAGCGTGTCCTGTACCGGTTACACGCTATGAATCCATGTAGCCTACCGTTTCATCCCTGTTCTTAACAAATATTCAGCTGTGGTTCACATGATTGATTGTTTTTAGTGTTTAGAGAGCCACTCCAAGTCAAACTACAAACTGAATGTACATTTATCTGATGTGTCTGACCCATGTTTGCGTCCCTGAACAGGGCTGAAGGTGAACCGGCTGGACATGTACGGGGAGAAGTATAAACCTTTCAAAGGGATCAAGTACATGACGAAGGCTGGCAAGTTCCAGGTCCGGACGTAAAGACTAACTGCTCTGTGACTGCTGGACCAAACCATCATGAGACCGTCGGGTGGTGGGGGGGGGGGGGGAACGGGGGTATGAGGTTTACCCACACAAACCGGGGGGCTTCTTGCAGCAGTAAGGAGGGGATCCATCCACAAAGAAATGAAACCTCTGTTGTCTGCTGCTTTGAAACCTCTCCTTCAGTCATCATGTCTCCGAAGTGTCCTCACTGCTACTTACATGTATTCCTTCTGTTGCTTTGTTGATCCCTGTTTTATTCTTTTTCTCAGTCATCTCATTGGTAACTCATTGTTTATTTTGTTTTAGTTTTTCTTTTGAACACTGGAGTATCCCGACATATGAGAACACAACAACTGAACCGTCCTCCTTTATGCACGTTTACATCCACTGGCACCAACATTTCCTTGTGGAGAAATGAGCTGGGAGGGGAATAGCGACTGAAGCTGTTTCAAGTATCACAGAAAACCTAAGATTCATCTCCACCTCTTTTAAGTTCAAAGTATTCTTTATTAAACTAGAATGTGTACTGTCATGTCAAAATGCTGTCATTAAATCCTGAATGTTTCACTCTACTCAACCTATTTTTAACCAAACTGAAAGGTCGTTTCCTGGCTTTTTATTTTACAATATAATGTTAAAGAAACCTAATTTGATCTGAGAATTATTGGTTAAGGAACTAAATGTTACTCCTATTGTCATATTTCTCACTGCCAGGGAAAGTGCATAATGTTTGTGTGTAAAAGAAAAACATTCTTAATGTTGCCACAGCAACTGAGCTTTTAGACACATTTGCATACAGAGGGAGGTGATTGATTCATGCCTCTGCATCCATACTCTGCTCCCTTCATGCCGGCGTACGGATTCATGCTTGCTACAAACGTGGCGGTTAACGGATCAAAAATATTAAATTTCTGTAGTAAGAGTATGAGTACCTCCAAGGAAATGTTGATGGTTTGCATTTTTTGTTTACAGCGTTTTTCTTCGTGTTTAAAATACGGCCTCCAATGGAGTGTTACAATGGTGGAATAAAAGAAATAAAAACGATTACACTAATTGATCTTTGTCTTTTTTTCATTTGATTGATTTCGTGGGATTGCTTCGTGAGGCGTTTCTCTATCATTTCTGTCTGGGTTGGTCGTAGCTTAATTTAGGTACATCTATGATACGGTCTGAGAACCTATAGAACTGTACAGTACAGTTATAGATTGATTCAGTTTGATCAGTTTTAAACTTAATCTGCAGGGAATTAATGCAGCGACAGTTGAAACCAGAAGTGTACATACACCTAATAGAAAGACGCACCTTTTTTTTTTCTCACTGGCTGAAATGAAATCAGAGCAAACTTCTTCTGTTTTAGGTCAGTTAGAATGACCAACATTGTTTCTATTTACTGAATGCCACAATAATGAGAGATTTATTTCTTACGGTTATAAAAATCAGAAGTTTGCATACGTTTCTTTGTTATTTGGTAGCATTGCCTTTGAACTGTATGACCTATAAGTCAAATGTGTTGGGTTTCCTTCCTTAAGCTTTTCATACTAATTTGCTTGAATTCTGGCCCATTCCATCTGACAGAACCAGGTTGGTGGCACCTTTTTAGATCTAGACAAAAGTTCTCTACAAGATTGACATCAGGGCTTTGTGACGGCCACGCCAAAGCATTGATCACGTTGTCCGTAAGCCGCTTTGTGATCACTGGCTGCATTGCTTGGGGTCATTGCCCGTTTGTAAGACCCATTTGCGCCCAAGCTTTAACTTCCTGATAGATGTTGCTTTAATTTTTCCACATAATCTTCTTTGTTCATGATGTCATCTTCTGTATGAAGTGCACCATTTCCTCCTGCAGCAAAAACATTCCCACAACATGATCCTGGACCCACCCCCTTATTTCACAGCTGGGATGATGTTTCCAGGCTTACAAGCGCCCCCGTCCCTTTTTTTTTTTTTTCTCCAAATGGAATGATGGTCCTTATGACCAGACTGCTCCACTTGAGTTTCAACAGGCCACAGGACATGTTTACAAAACTGAAGTTCTTTGTTCAGTCTGGCTTATTTATGTTTCTTTTGGAGTCGTGGCTTTCTCCTCTCTGAGTGGCCTTTATGCCCACGTCAGTACGGGAGACGTTTCACTGTCTCCCCAGCTTCAGCCATGTCGTTCACAAGGTCTCTGGCTTTTGTTCTGGGGTTGATTTGCACATTTTGGACCAAAACACGTCCACAGTTCATCGTTTAGAAACGCTAACAATCGTTCTGTCTATAAACTTCCGAGTTTGAAGATAATAAATCAATCTCTGACACATTATTTCTCTCATTATTGTGGGATTTAGCTAATTGAAATAATTTTGCTCATTCTAACTGACCAACAACAAGAAACGCTTGGCCTGATTTAACTTCAGACAATGAGGGAAATGAGGGAATTGTTTCCAAACAAGTCCTGCATTGACCTATTCAAACAGTTGTACAGAAATCCCAATTTTTTGTCTCCAAACAGTCACAAAACCAAATGTTATAACTATTGGGCAACATTCTTCAATTCAAAAACACTTGAGTGCTGTACAATTTTTCATCAACATGATGAAGTATTGCGTTAAATATATGTGTGATTACAATATTCACCAAAAGTATTGTGGTTGTGGACTAAAACTACCAGACCAAGCTCCAAATCCTACCAATCATAATTTGAATAAAGTAGCTTATCAAATGCTAATGTTACTGATCTATCTTTTTTGGTACTTGTGTTCACAATTCACAAAAAGTGTTTCGTTTCGCCTTGTTCTCTTCCTTCCCACACAACCTGTTGACAATGTTTTATTTCTCTCTCTGCATGTTTTCATTAACTGTCCTGTCAGATTGTCCTTCCTCCCACGTGTTCATGTTCGTTTCATGCGTCCTGATTTGTTTTGCACAAAATGTGTCCGTTCCGGGTTTATCAGTATTTATGTGTCTATTCTGGACTAATACTGGTCTTTTTTTTCTTTTTCTTTGACCCATGCTCTTTTGGGTTTTATTTTCGATTTGTTTTTCAATCATATTTTTCCTTCATAAAATAATGAAATGATTAGTCTTCATTCCTGTCGGCATGTTTTCCTGAGGTCAAACAATTTCAGAAACTTGCAACAAAATTCATTTCTTGAGCAATTTTATAATTATAATGCACCAAGAAAATAAACAGCCTAATTACAGGTGAAATGTTTGCATAATAATAATTTTATGTATGTATGCCTAGCTGCATGGAGAGGTTTTTTAACATGGTAATATGTTCATACACATGCAGAGAAATTAGTTGGCAGCCCTGGTAGGGAATAGAAAGAAAAATAGAACCATCTCTTATTAGAGCAGCGTAATCGCTCTCTGAGAGGTTTAGAAAAATCCAACCTTGAGTTTGGGTACATTTATTCAGTGAGAAATATTTGCTTAAAACAAATTTGTCAAAGGCACAAATATGTTTTAACCCTGCTGTCATAATTTTGTACCACACCCCTCTGCCAATAGAACAGCACTCACTCTTATCCTAGAACATTCGGATACAGAGAGAGAAGGACTGTTCCTCTTTGCACAATCTTTATCCAGAGTCCCATGCTTTATTATTTTTCAGCAAATTCCAAAGGCTCTCTGTAGGATTTGGCTTCTGAGGACTGGTACCCATGGAAGAATGTTGATTTTACGTTGTTTGAACCATTTCTGTGTTGGTTTTAGCCATACTGTTTGGACAGTGACAACCCTTATTTTCCTGGCAGACTTTTATTTAAAATATCCTGTTTTGAATTTTTTTTTTTTACTTTTTACATTTAAATACCCTTAGTTATGAGTGCGTGTGCGCACACCATTACAATTTAAAGGATAACACGCAAAAACATTCCTTAACACTTATTTCCTGCAAGATCCTTGGTGTTAGAAAAATAATGGTGAGTCAACCTTCAACACAGCAAAAAGCGAAAAAAATTCAACAAAATAATTAAATTCAGTTGATTTATATTGCAAAACTGTTATTAAATATTATATTTTATTATATTACAAAAAGTCAATTCAATCATACATACATACATTCCAATTGATCCTACTTATCAAAGAATCCAGTAAAGTTCAGTTTATTATTCAAATGGGTTTAAAAAGTCTTCTATCAAATGAAACGTAGCAGATTGGATGCAGCATGTAAAATGTCAACAACAAAAAAAGCACACATATATGCAATAAAGCAAGTAAAACAATGTGTCTACAATTTATAAAACTGTGAGATATAAACTTAAGTATGTAACATAGATCTTAATATTGAAAGTGGAAAAAAAATCTGGGTGATATAGCAACATTTCCAGCATAGCATCTAAGAATCAGTTTCATTAGTTTTACTTTGGAAAAATTGATTTGGAAAATTATTCTTGTCAAATTTTTAATTTTACTACTATGTCACGTATTTCTATTTACTTGAAAGTTCAGAATTTGCTCATAACTTTATATTTTTACATATTAAATTGTATGTTACAAAGTGCAATACAAGTACTCAATACTTGAGTAGCCTTTTTTTTATCTCTTACTTTAGTAATTTTTTGGGGATGACTACTTTGTACTATTACTTGAGTAAAAATATGTTTAAGTAGTGCTACTTTTACTGGAGTACAATTTTCGGCTACTCTGGCCACCTCCACAATCAGGTAATATATAATTAAACGTCCCAGAAATTCTAATTAAATCAAATGGGGGAAGAAAAAAAAAGAAATGTCAAATCTTAACCAGGAGGTCCAACTGATTGTCCAGATCTGTATAACGTAATCTCTAGTAGGCCTATAATTTGTTATCAGTTTATGGTCACAACAGTGAAGTGTTTAGACGTACACGCACCCCCTGTTGAACCTCAGAGTTCATGCTGACTCAGAAGCTGTGGTATCTGAACTCTACAACGCCCTCCTCTGACCACAGCGAGTCATTACATGTCCAATGAGGCTCCAGACCTAAAACCTCCACTTTCCCATTCATGGTGCAACATCTGGTTTAAAACCGAGGCTACACAACACATGACATTAGACCTATTGTTCCCCTTTTTTTTAATTAATTTTTTTATTCGCCATCATTTCCCCCTTAAGAGCCACCGCGCAAAGTGTCATCAAGAACTCTTTTAGATCATCTATTGATGACTTCACCACTTCCCCCTTCTTGTACGGTCCATTCGGACCCCGATCTCCTCGCCGTGTGACGTCACCCCTCCCCTAAATTTGCTCCTGCTGACTGGACTCCACTCCATAATTTCCTAATGACTTTAACCCCTTCCAAAGGATCCTAGCTTTCTGTCTTGACCATAGCATCGAACCAGTCAGGAGCCTTAAGGCAGAGTTATGTCATATAGGTTCGAACTTTATCCTCCTTGTCCCCCCTCACCCCCCTTCCCCTTCGTGAGTGAGTTTGTTCGTTAGTCAGTGTATGAGAACAACTATCCATTGAGCTGAGGCATATTACAGAAATGTATACCTTAAAGTAAAACTCTTACGTGAGGAGGAATATGAAAAAAAAGTAAAGGTAAGTTTTAGTCGTTTTCTTGTAGCCTAAATGACATTTTTGTGTTTTTTTTGTATTTTTTTAAACATCCTTTTCCTCCATATTTACATGTTAGCGTAAGTGGCACCCAATTAACAACGGTAACCTAATCAGCGTCGTAAAATAGAGTGGTGTATTAATATTTTTTAGTAATTCTAAGAAGAATGGAGTTTGAATCGCAAATGTAAAGTGCTTCGAAGCGTTGATACAGTAACCCGACCTCTGCTGCAGCGTGAGGCGCGTGGGTGTTAATCCCATCGTGTATTGACGGTGAAAGTGCTATTTCTGTCACCTGGGGTAATGAGCCGCGTGCCCAGGTTTTTGTATATCCGCGCGCTGATAACAGGCGGTATCCTAGTGTAAAATCAGAGGGGTGGAGTGTTATAGCCTTTATCTCGTTGCTTTGATCTGTGCCCCCCTCCCCCCCCAGCCTCCCCCCTTCCCCCCTGCAGGGATCTCTGTCGGGAAGCACGTGCGCGTACTGTAATCATAACAACAGTAGCTGAGGGGAGCTCATTACCGACGTGACAGAGGTGGGGTTGAGCGCTCATTACGGACTTTTCTACACGCGCTCAGACGAGACCACGTGCTCAGTGATTTACCGCTGGTTGTTAAATGCCCAAACCGTCGAGTCAGCGTTCAGCTGGTTGGTTTGTCGGAATGTTGGACAGATAATTTTTTTTTTGCGTGAACTTAGTCCAGCTCCACGTTGTAACTGTTTAATTATTATTATTATTATTTGCGATGACAATGTTGCAAGGGAGGTTAACGTCATTGTATGACGCTGTAGTAGAAGAACAATGGCGTGGCGTTATTACAATAAATGTCTACCATGGTTGACCACTATCAACAAGAGGACAGGTAAAGTCTTCAGGCTTTATCTTGGCTCTCAAACTTTAAATCATAATGCTAAAACAGGTTGACAGGTTTTTTAAGAATTGGTCAAATGTAGACAATTTGTCATTTAATTATATGTTAAGATGTGTCAACTTTCAAAATTGATTATGCAATTCTAAGGAGACACAAATTACATTGTTTTAATTTCCTCTAAGTTACATCGCAGTATATACATACAGTAGGACCCAGCCTAGTCCCTCACCATATTGGTCTTCATATGTAAGTCCTCTATGGAAAAATCCTCGGAATAACCCGTGAATTTTGAACCGTGAATTTTGAACCGTGAATAGTCAGGGTTCCACTGTATTTTGGTTCCCATCCTTGTTTGGGACAACTGTAAGCAAACTCCTGCTGTTAGATATTATTTCTTTTTATTAATGTTCATTATAGTCTATATATTCCTTAAATTTAATGTGAGCAGGTTATAGATAACCACTTCAAATCAATGGTTGTCAAAACAGGCAGGAAACCTCTGTGTGCTGGGTAAAGATTGACGCACAGTGGGTATGAAAATGACTGGCACCCCATGAAATATAGTTATTCACCAGCTGGTGTATCAAGTCATATGATGCTCACAAGTGGAAACACACAAAGGGACAAAGTAACTGTACTTGGTAGCATCAAGTGCCAATGAAACTTTCCTTGTTTTAAATTTGAGATTATGTCCTTTACCCCTATTGAAGCCTTTAAGTTGGAGCAGGTGGAACAATAGCAGCTCATCACAATCAGTTCAAGTAAAATGTGCACATGTGAAATCGTTTGCAGAGTAGAGCTGTTTGAAAAGGAGGAAGTTTCGGGTTCCTTCTTTTACCTGGTAACAAAAAGGCAGGGGAGTAGTTCCACACAGAAAGTGGTGAGAGACGTGCATTTAGTGGATTACTCTACAGCACAAGCTGGAGACAAGTTAGATAAGGGAAAGTAGAACAATTGATTGCAACTTTGCTACATAAAAACTTCAGATGGTCTCACACACACTGAAAAAGGAATATTCGGTTAGGTTTTTACTCATTTTGTCCCTTGTTTATTCGTTGAGGCTTTATCAATGGTGGCACTAAAATAGGTAATAGCTATGAAAAAGTTTTGGTATTAAACCAAACTTGCATTCACCAAAAGCTTAGTATTATAAGTTCCCCAGGTGGTGGTTCCCGGGCGCAGCATTTCAATTATTCCAAAACGTTTTCAAACAAGGAAAACTGGCTGCACTGCAAGCCTTGAACCAAGGCTTTAGAAATAAAACACTGGGTTTTCTTTACACAATTCCCTTTTACTGATGCTTGACTGGAGTGCGCGACCCTCCCAAACAAAAGGGGACCTTTCCTGGCATTAGCCTATCATCCCCCTCCTTCATTCAGGGAGACATAACCGCCCTGTCCATGCGCACTCTGCTAGGGAAACACAACATTTTCTCAAACTGTGCACATTGCGCGGTGTGGCTCTGAGCCAACTAGATTCAAAGCACTGACAGCTGGTTTTTAAAACCAGACGATGTCCAGACAGGAGTCAAAAGAGTTTGTATTTGTGTGAATTGTAATGTGGTTAAAAGTAGAGCTTCTAAGACAAATACAGGGTAGACAAAAAGACTGTGACCAGTAGATATTGTGTCCTAACATCATGTGATGGAAAAAGTGGAAGCAGCGACCTCTTTGTGGTTAATTTAAGTAGAAAACGTCTTGACATACTGTTGTATTTCTTTGTGGTCTCTGCACACTTCCAGACAGTACCTAGACTGGGTAGACAAGGCCTTGAAGCTCCAGCAGTGTGCCCGAGAACGTGGTGGGTTGCCAAGCCTTTCTTCAAAGCAAAGAGATGGAATCCAGACTCAAAGTTAGCGCTCAGATCCTCCAGGGCCATCCGGGCGACTGGGAACACCGTAATGCTTTTATGTTGTTCTGGAAGACAACATGAACACTAAGCCAACTCTTCTAGTACCATCCCACACATTTAAGAAGACTGCGACTTTCTCAAGCTTTCTTTGATTATCTAGACTGAGCATTCTCCGATCTGGCTGTTATTTTTAAATTTTTTTAGGGCTGACATTTTGCATCCGTTCCTGGCAAATCCTAGAGCCCGTTTTAGACGATACAAAGTTAAGATTTTAGATTCTACTTATTACACTGAACTGTTTTTATCCATGTGTTTTAGCCTCTGTTCTTTTTAGCACTAGTTAAGTTAAGACAGGGGAGTCATCATGCCCAGGCCGAAGGCAGGACCATGCCCACCACCTGAAGACATGTATGAGCTCTCCATGGACGCAGAGGAGGCTCAATCTCTCTATTTGCAGAGAAAATGTTTCAAAAAGACATCCCCTCTGAGCAAATACATCGAGGCCGAACACCAGCAAGCAGGACTCTTCTCTCTAGCTTCGTTGGAGGCCACTGCGGATGACCTCCAGAAGAAGAGGAGGAAGAAATGTGGCGCCTGCATTCCTTGTCTTCGCAAAGAGAACTGCGGTACCTGCGCAAACTGTTTGAACCGCAAGACGGGCAAGCAGATTTGCAAGGAGCGCAAATGTGAGCAGCTGAAGAAGAGACGGAGCGACGACGATGCTAACGAGGTATGAGGTGCTTTCGCTTTGATCTTTGTAGCATTATTGCTTGTAAGGATATTGTTTAAATGTGCGTGTGTGTGCGCGGGGGGTGGGTGGTTAATCTGCGGACATTAATTTTAGACAACTATTTCTAAAGACTCAGTCACAATGTGGACCATTTCCTACCGTTTCCTTAAAGCAGCCCTATAAGACTCCATCGTTTGTAGCATAACTTCATGGACAGGTCGATGGTCTTGTTCACGATTTTCTACAAACGCAGTACAAAAACTCTCTTTGTAGGGCCTCCATACAAATGCCTTAGGAACAACCGAAGAACAACCCACCATGTTTGTGGATTATTTAGGGTCAGAAGACCATTCCAGAATCCCATATTCTGGGGTGGGAGGGTGTCCTACTGCCACTGCCAAACAAAAGCAGTAGACACAATGGGATGATGCTACCAGTAACTGAGCGTCCTCCGTGTTCTGTTACTAACTTTATACTTAGCTTTGCATTAACCTTATAATATGGAAAGTACTCACATCAGTTCTTTTTGTTCTTTCTGTGTCTCTGCTCTGTCTTCTGGAACCCCCAGACGGTCGTGTCAGATGGCCGCTCCTACTGAGCCTGGTTCTGCTGGAGGTTTCTTCCTGTTAATGGGGGGAGGGGGTATTATGCAAAATGGACTTTCTGAAGCTTGATATCCTGAGAACCTGTCTTTCCCTCATTAAAACATACCTGAAGTGTTGCTCTGACCCATTCACTCATGTTAGAGTAATCTTTGAGTCTCTGCCGGTCTCTGCTGGTAGTTCTCGGGGTTGCTGAAACGCCTGCTCCCACCTATCCCCGCCTTTTCCACCCATCTCCTCCTCCGACCTGACGTACTCAGCCGAGAGCCTCGCCCCTGCAGAGCTCCCCTACCCCTCCCCACCCCTCATAACTCCGGCTGAGTCCCAGGTGCAGTAATTATAACACACCAGCTGCAGCTGCGTGTCTTTTGTGGGATCTTTTTTCCAACTTTGTGCATGCAGCGATGATGCACGGTATGTGACGAACTGAAGGGGGAGTGTAAGAAAGAGTAGGAGGGTCTTAGAGAGCCACAGGCGAAATCAAGGCGTCCAATATGGAAGTAAATTTCTTTAAAGTGGATTTGGATATATGATGGACTTTTAAAAGACTTAAGGTGACAATTTAATTGGAGTGTGCTATAGAATGGTAATATGTGCCTGGAAGAAGCATAAGACCCCCCCTTTAAAGGGGAGTTTTTCCGCCCCACTGTTGCTACATACTTGCTCGGTATGTGAGATTGCTGAGAGGATTGCTGTGGTTGGAGTCTGCATAAACGGGGCGCAACCTCACGTCAGTGACTCAATGCAATCTGCTGGGATTGCTTGAATAGAAAACAAACTAAAACTTCACACTGATTGGAATGTTAGTATGATTGTTTTGAAATTAATTTTCTTGTTAAGTGCCTTGAGATGACATCTGTTGCTAATCGGCGCTATATTAATACACTGAATTGAATTGAACCGCTAGATCTTCTTCTTCTTCATGGTGTAACTGCACCTGGAGAAGGTGCAGCTGTAGACTTCTCAGCATTATTGCCATCTTGAAAATTACAAACTATTCCACAAGTGTTCCAGCAGATGTGAAAATTAAGACACATAATTTTAGAGATTTTGTAATGGCAGCCACTATCCCAACAGAACGTTTCAAAAGCCATAAGATTTCCCTATCAACAACTTGAGATTGGCATGAGTTGCTCATGAGGGTGCTGTATGGACACCTTATGACAATAATTTTGGTAAGATGGCCTTAAGTATACCAAAGGAAGGTTCCAAGGCACACTTACAAAGAACATAAGTATTGTATGGCCAGCGTACGAACGAAAAAAAACCTAATTTTCTCAAGAAAGCCTCAAGTTGCTCTTACGAATTGATCGGCAGCTGTACTAACTTCCTAAAAGGGTTGTAGCCCCCTGCCTCTTCAGGAATTCCTATGAACTCCAGATTTCGTACAAACTGGGAGATTTGTACGAACCCATTGTTCATAAGAACCTTTGTGACCTTAGCTTAACCTTTATGCCATGAGCTGACATTAGTTATTCAGATTAGAAGCAGAGGTGACATGACAATGTGTTTGTAAGAGAGCGAGTGCTCTCTTACAAACATGGTCTTACAAACTTAAAACAACCACCAAATGATAGATTGGGCAACAACTGACAAAATGTCACTTAACACGTGTCAAGTTATCTGACTAATATCTTCTCAACGTTTAGCTGGAGGCCTTGTAACATTTTCATGCTACACCTATGGTACTGTTGCTGGGGACATCAAATGATTGGAGAGAGCATCTTCTCCATCTGGAATGAATAGATTCATTACACACTGTTCCAGGCATCTAGCACATCTTTTCAGGGATGTTCATCTAATCAAACAAATGTTAGCTGGTGTTCCCACTGGCAAGTTAAAACCTGCTACTTCTCAGGCTGACTTTGTGGAGAGTGTGCTGAAGCTGCTAGTTAGCAAATGTAAAAGTCCTCTAATATGTGAAGAAACATGGTAGTTGGGCCAAAATTTACCTTCTACAACTGAAAGTTTTGTATTCACAAATTTATAGTAGTTTTTTTCCCCTCCTTGTGGCCAACACATGGAACCAGCTTCTGCTACCATCTAATGGTGCCAGAGCAGATGGACACAGTAGTCCTGCCAAGTCAAATGCACATGCATAATTTTATGTTATGCTTCTATATTTAGTCTTTTTACACGTTTCCTGTAATAGTACACTGAGGGGACTGTGTTTGGATGGAGACTGAGGGCTACCAAACAGCAGCGGTGCAGAATTCCTGCCGTTGCCTGCGCTTTGTCCTTTGACCTCTACAGCTTCCAATGAGGGTGGGGGGTTGACCTTAGGCCGTTTTGTGTGTGTGTGTGTGTGTGTGTGCATGTAGGTGTATAGAGCGGTGTAAAGAAAGAAGGGGGGAGAGTGCAGTTTCCTAAAGGGTTTCTCTTGTGCTTTAATGGATGTGTGCATGTGTGCCTATGTGTGTGTGGATGTGCAGTAGAATCTTAAATACCGGGGGATGGACTGTAAAACCAAGGAGGAGGATAGCAGGAAAAACTAGAATAGACTATACAAAAGCAATGTCCAGGGGAGCGAACACATCCCGGCACCGCGCAGACTGATAAATAGCAGAACAAGCATGTTTTCTCCATTCAGCTTACAAAACATTCTCACACTTGTAAAGAAGAGTCTAACAAAAAAACTGTACTAAAGGTAACGTTATAAATCAGGGTTATTCAAATAAATTTTAAAGAGGTCCAGTCAGAGAAAAGTTCTTAAGGCAAGGTCAGGAAGATCATAATTTCTTAGACATATATATATATATATATATATATATATATATATATATATATATATATATATATATATATATATATATATATATATATATATATATATATATATATATATATATATATAATGTTATCTCATTTAATTAATAAAAGTAGGATAACATGTCAATAAGAAAATAAATAAAACTTGACAACTGTTCATGTTCACAAATGACTAACTTCAGAAAACAATAAATGGACGAAAAGCTTGATTTTGTTTTTTCCACATGTGGACTCTATCATCTCAAACTATTTCAAAGAGTTTAAAACTTTTCACATTTAAAAGCTGAACATATTTCGGGTATTACTTTCTTGTTTTGCGCTTTGTGTGAAAAGTGAGCTCTTACTTGTCCTGCCAGAAATTTAAACCTGGGCTTGAATGGAGTCAGGGCCATTCTCTTGCATGTGTGGAGGTGCTCATTGGTGACCCTGGAATGATATTTGGTTTTGAGAATATATTTATTGTGTAGAAAGCTGCCTCACAGTTTTGTGTGGATCCAAACATGGTAAAGATCAGCAGGGATCTTTCTTCAGACCTGATGAACCCATCTCAGGAACCATTTGGAGGCTGGAGCTAGAAAGTGCAAGGGTCAGTCCAGTCTTCTTTCATGGCCAAATCTGCTTGGAGGTCAACTTACTGTCTCTGAAGATACCCAGCATTTATCCATTTAAAGTACTGTGTGACTTCCTTTGAGAAGCATGTATTCTTTAACAACCTTTCTCTCAGTAAATGGCTTTTTGTGCTGACCCAAAATCCAAACAACTCTGAGGGAACTCTCATGATCTCATTGCTGAGCAGTGAATGTGTGGCTCAGGATCCTGATGGACAGGTCATGCTCGGCTTTGAGACTAGGACTGGGCAATTAATCGAAATAGCGATAATAAAAAGCTCGATGACGATAATCACGTGGTATGTTTTAATTGTTATGCCAACTGACCAATAAAGTCAAAGGGCCTCCTTGTTGTCAAGCTAACTGGCCAATCAAGTCGCAGAAAAAACATGTGGTACTGAGAAGCAGGAGGCCACTGCTGGTAGGTAAAACGAAAGTGCTGTGTGAAGAGTGTACATCCTGTGAAGAATTTTGAAGGAAAATGGACAACAGGGAAGACGAGACATATGGACCAAACTGTTGACACTGACCATAGAAGAGAACTATAACAAATGCAGTTACGTATTGCCTTGCAAAGGACATGATGCCAATACACTCAGTGGAAAAGATAATAATGCAGCTTCGGGCTGGATGATGATAAAAAATGAGCCGGCAGTTTCCCCCAGATATTGGAGCATTAAGGAATACGAGCTTTTCTTGAGGATTTTTACTCCAATTGCACCAGTAGGTCAGAGATGCTTTTCTAGTTGACAATTGTTGGTAAAGTGCATTATAACTCTTAACGTTGTGCTAGCACACTAGCTGCTTCTGTCAGTCTTTCTTCAAACCTTTAACTTTAACTTTTGTAGCGATCCCTACCTATGTGTTAAGCAATAAAACAGGAGCCGGACGCACGGTCTGTATGCGACATTAATAGTTAAGGCTATATTTAATAGTTTTGATTATTATGTTTTGATTAGACAAAAATCAAATCGAAAATCGAGATTATTCAATATAGTGAAAATAATTGCGATTATTTTATTTTCATAATCGCCTTTTTTCCTTCCCTTCCCCATCTCAACCATCAGTTTTTTCCTTTTCTGTCTCATGCCCCTGTTTCTCTCCTTTTCGCTGCCTGTGCCTCTCCCTTCTCTGTCTCACCAGTCTGTATCCCTCCATTTTTTTATTTTTGTGTTGCTATATATTTTTTTCTTCTTAAATAACTTCTCTCACACTCCTATCCATCTGCGCTTCAATGTTTCAAAGTTTTCCGGACCGGCTGGAATGCAAAGTGCTTATTGGCTTGGTGGTATCACCTGGTATGGTTCTAGAAAACTGCAATCTTAACATCAAGTGGTCTTGGGAAAAAATAGATCAAATAAAAAGGAGAATATTCACATATTAAAGCATAATGAATGATGGAAGCCAGAGTCTGATTATTATGATCTAGATTGGTGCATATGAGTCAGATTTAATGTTTAAAATAAACTATATTATCTTGAAAACTTGATATAGTTTATAATGGTGATAATATAATAATGATTATTTTTTTCTAATGCATCAACTAGAAAATAAAGTTTTCAAGTTGTACCATCCAGCCTGCATGTTATAAGATACAGAAGAAGTTCTCTGTCAGACAGCAGGTAAAACACTAAACATGACTCAGTGATTTACTGGAGAATAAATTCCTACATCATTTTTAAAAACATATTTGCTGGAACACATTTCCAACAATCATTAATAATGATATTTTTCTGCAAATATGAATAAACATTTTTTAGTCTATTTGATTTATTATGCTGGTTTTTCAAAGCAATCCTTCAAATTCATGAGAGATGGAAATGACATCTGACTGTATTTACCTCATCAATCTAATATTTGAGTATTTTCTAACCTGAATCCATATTAATTTATAGATTTGATAGTAGTCACGTCCATGCTGGGGAGGGTGTCCTCTTTTTGGATTCTCAGAATATGGTCACCCTAGACAATTGGCTCCATCCTTAAACACTTCAATAATATTCTGTTTACTTAAAGAAGACTTTTGACTTTAACATATTTAATAAGTTCCTGCTCTGTGGTTAAAAAGAATAATTAAATACATTAAGATTGACTTTTACAAGTCAACCATTACAGAAATTACTTTCAAAAAAAAAAAAAAAGAGATAATTTCTCATCTCTATTAGATAATTACACTAAAACAATAATAGCTCACCTTTTAAGTCTTCTTCCAAGTTTTCTTTTCAATATAATAAAAGAATAAAAAGCAGCACTCTCGCAAAGACTTAAAACAAAGAGTATTCTCCAGTCTTTAGTTTTTCGCTGTCAATTTTATAGACAAACTCACGTTTCTCAGCATTTTCATTGTGTTTTGCACCAGTGTGACCAACGGGATCCTTGGTACCTGTCATACACAGAAACACATATGCCAGCTATGGACACATTAAAGCTGCTATGCAAATCTGCAAAACAAGCTAGCTTAAAACATTTTCCATGCTTCCTAATAACACTCTGGGTGTTTCTCAATGCCAAGGAATCTCGCCTTGGTGCCTTGGTCCCGCCCCGGTTGCCTAGGAGATACGTCATCAGGGACCGCCAAGGCGTGTTCCAATGTTCATGTGCTACCGAGACGTCTGTCCTCCGTTTGTCTGCCGTTTAGCTAACTGTTTAGGGATACATGGGAGGTTCCTTGTTGCCTTCCCTCTGTCAAAAATTTCCCAGAATACAGCGCGGTATTTTCAAATTTGCTGCATGCTACATTTAAATGCATGTCAAGTAATTTTAGCTATCAGAAAATGTTTTTTAGATTCATAGCAGTCATCTATGGTTGGTTAGTTGCTTAGTAGTTGCAGCTTGGGTTGCTAGCAGGTACTAACTCGCTTACACATTTGATTTAACCAATATATACACAATTAAAAAAGTAAAACTCTCATTATACATCTATATTGAAATGTATACGTATAAAATATAACGATGGGCGGGATGTAAACAGAGCGAGTAAGCAAAATGCGGGCCTTGGGCAGCCGCGGTCACGTCTGTGCAATTTAACAGTTTTCTTTGACTAAGGAAGGACAGTGTCATTGGCATTGCCTTGGTAGGCGAGGCGCCTTGGTAGGCGAGGCGCCTTGACATTGAGAAACACCCTCTAACATCGTATAGCTATAAATATTTTGTGGAGGTAAAAAAAAAAAAGGAAAAATTTTTTTAAGTGGTTCTGTCGCATTTGTCTAAAAACCTCAGCCAATCCCATGGCTTGGTCCGAAAGCAATGATTGGACCATCCAGTTGTCTGGCTCACCGGACAAGCGCAGTTCCGCATACTTGGCCTAAGCGCTCCCGGTTTTTGCAGCAGAACACCGGTGATGTGAGAGGTTCTCCGCTCAACAATGTCAGAGAAAGGAGAAACAGCTGGCTGCTACCACTTCAACTTTAGGACAAACTACCAGAGTTCCAAAAAGAAAAATGCCATTTGAAGTTGCGGAAAACAAAAGACGTTTCCATGATATTACTTCACAAAAACTGCGACTGGTGTTCTGCCCTTTTTCGTTTACTCTGGCAATTCACATTCCCATATCAGGGGGGTGTGGCCTAGGGATGATAACCGACAGGAAGGGTGATGGTTCTGTTACTGTGTTTATATTGAAAAGCTAGCTTGTTCTGCAGATTCGGTATAGCAGCTTTAAGTATTAATGGCCAGTATCTTGCTGGTTTCTGATCTAAGAACATGGTTTAGTTGGGTATGACGTTAGGGGGTAGGGTTACACACATCCCGTTTGTTTGATGCAAAGATCATTGTGCTTAACATACTAATCCTTTTGGATGTTTTGGCTTTTTACCTTTGCATTATAGCTAATCTGTTTTGCATTTGCTATGAAAGTAGTTGATACCAAAAATTCCCCAGACAATTACTAAATTTACTCTAAGTACCACAGTTTGAGAACTTCCGGACTAAACGATCATCACCTAAAGAACACTTAAAACTCTTTCTTTCAGGTAGTGAAAAAGACAGCGATATGAGGGACACTAGTGTGTCTAAAGGTGTAAATGCATCAAGTTGCCTTTTAGGGAACCTATTAAATACTTAACCAAACAGAGTTGAAATAGGATATGGTGTTTGTTTAGCCAAAAACAGAAACTCAGAGGTTCTGTTTTTGCTCTTCCAGTTTGGCTTGTCTTGTTTGTTTAGAGGCTTTAGAAGTGGCAGCAAGACATGTAACCACCGTTCAGGTGGTGGTGTCTTTACAGTTTAGTATCATGTTTTTGCTACATGATTTTAACAGATAATACACTTGGTTTTTTAAGAAGCTAAGGGTTATAGAAACCTTTACCTCTAAGGGTACTTCCCTTATTTTCAGCCAAACCAAATAATTCTTAGCAAGTTATTCTGTCATCATTGTATTATCTTGAATGCTGTGAGGTTCCAAGAACACTCTCTAAAAGCCACACCAAGGAGTCATTCTTATGTTTCTTGCATGCCTGCCCACTCTGTTATATGAGCTTTTTGATGGATTTGGCTGAATGCAGTGAAGTATTTGATGCAATATATGTTTTTTAACAGATTAATTCTTTATTGCTGCCAAAAGATACATTCTTCCAAAAAAGTTGCACCCTCTTTATATTTAAATTCTGGGGTTTTATGTATTAAGCCATTATCCAAATATATTGATCTTTACAAAGTTCTAGAATATTAAAATCTAACCTTAAGTAAAGGTTAGTCAACGGTCAACAAATTTTACCATGTCATTATTTAGTAGATAAAGCTAATACAGTGGACACCCAGTTTTTGTGGGAGTTCAGGGCCATAGCATAGAGCTAAAATCCGTGAATACTTGAAACCCCCTCACACACACACACATATCTGCCTATTTTAAAAGTTCAAACACCAAATATACTTTAATATGCATTAATACACACAGTGGAAAGCATCTTAGCACTACTTTATAAGTTAATATCTACAGTCTTCCTCATCTCCGCTGTTGGGGGTATAGCCAATCATTGGTAAGGAAAATAAAGGTTTTTTCTTGGCAAGTAGCATTGCGCTTAAATATTTTATCTTCCCAAGCTGTATTTTATTTAGAATATTTTAGATATACTCTACAAAAAATCTGTGAATAGGCAGGTTTTCAGCAAATAATCTGGAGTCTTGTTCTACAGAAAAATCCGCAAATACTGATCCAAGAATAGATGGGATTCCACATACTGTATGCCGTTCATCGCTGCCTCAGGTTCAACCACATCATTCCAATCAGATTGAAGTCTGAATTTTAACGGAACCATTGCAGCACATTCACTTTTCTTTTTCAGGCTTTCTGTTTTAGAGTTGGTGCTGTGTGGGAATATTGTGCTGAATGACCCATGTTGGGCTAAACTTAAGCTGCTGAACAGTTGACCTCACATTTCAATATTTTTTTTCGATACTTTAGTACACAGAAGAGTTCATGGTCGACTCAATAACTGCCAGGTGCTTAGATCCTGTGGCTGCAAAACAAGGCCAGTACATCAGCTTGATGGCCGTATGAGGTGTTTTTGCTCTATTTGGTCTTATCTATCCAAAAGGCATAGTTCCAGAAGTTGTTATGGTTCAGTGAGATGGAGCTACTTAAACCAAAGTTGTTCTGGCATTTTATTTTGGGAGAAATCAATCCCTCTGAGCCATAGTTCTGTTTTTCTCTAATTGTCCTGTCAGAAGCTTTAAGATTTCACTTGCTAACAGAGCCCTGTGGAGATAAAGCTCTTGGTATCTCTAAATTTCTCCGATATTTTAATTGTCTGTCCTCTGGTCAAACTTTTTGAGATGACCACTGCTTGGACATTGAAAAGTTTGTTGAATGTTTTTCACTTGTATGAAGCATTTCTCGTTGTAGAATGATGGACTTTCAACTAATCTGAAATAGCTTTATAACCTTTCCCACATTAATTGTGAGCAATAATTGCTTGTCTTTATCGAGGAGGTCACTCTTGTCGATGACCAGTTAATCAAATGCATTTGACTAGCTCCACCTGGCTGCTACATACCTTTATAAATCCAACTGAAGTAGCAAAGACTGGACAGCTTAGTTTTTCACACAGCTTTTCCAGTTTTTCACACAGCTTTTCCATTCTGGCTTCATTTTTGTTTAATAAATAACGAGGGCATGTGTGCTGGAGGAGGGAGTACTTTCTCCTTCCCATTGATGTAAATTAATAATCCTCAATGTAATAGGTAATGCTCAAATTGTTTACCTTCCAATTTCTGTCACTTATTAATTTAGTAATCAAGTACCTGTGAGTGAGGATGTGTCTTGAAAGACCCCTACACACACACACACACACACACACACACACTCTGCTCTGTTAGCTTTGGAAAAAGCCTCTAATCTAAGTTACTTGCGTATTCATTAACAGAGCTTAATCTTTGGGCCTGATTTATCAATATTTCAAATAATGGCGGAAAAAAATTGCACGAGAGGCATGTTCCTTATGCGGCTGATCTACTAAGACTCTGTGCACAAATGTTAACAGGCGCAAAGAGCAGTATTCAAATGAGGACTTTGCGTCGTCTGCTGTGTGCCAGCCTTTCTGCCCCATGCACTGCGCCACAGCCAAATAGAGGAGGAATAGCCGCAGTGGATTCATGATGTGTCTTTGGGGGAAAAAAAGGGGGGAAAAAAACAACAACATACCGTACAGGTCTATGGGTGTTACGGTGCGTTCACACCAAAGCGTCAAAAACGTGTCGCACGGCCAAGTTGGACCCTTGAACATTCGCACCTTGATGCGCGTCCAAAGCAAGAAATACGCAACTTGTGGGAGGAGCTAGTGCCAGACGGTGTTTTTGCAAGATGAGTGTCCATTCTCTATTTACTGTGGAGAGTACCCTGCGCAGGTTTGCAGGGTCAGTAACGTGAAAACTTTCAAAAAATGAAATGAACTTACCAAGTTGCCCTATTTTCTCACTTATATTCCTCCAAGCGAGGTCCTTTTTATTCGTGTCTCTGTAGAAAAAACAACTGGTGTCGTATAGCTCGGGGTGATTAGGCACAGCTGTTATCAGTATTTCCTCCATGTTGAATGAATGAATTTTGCATGACCTGACCATGTGAACTGGGTCACAGCATCACGTGTCACCATGTCAGCAGGCTCCTGATTGGTTGACGTGGTGCGAATTGAAGTTCAGATTTTTCAACTTCAGCGGGAGACCCAAAAGCTCTCGTGACGCGCGAATACCCAAAACGCACCACATAAAATAACGCGCATATTTTCAGAGGCGCATCAAACTCCTCATTTACGCGAATCTGACACGCGAATGAGTCAGAAATGCGTTTTTGCGACGCAAATCTGCTTCTGATGCGACACAGACACCCTGAAGTGCATTAGCGTAAAAATAGGTGCAAAAATAGCCGCCGCAAACAGTGTCATGTTTGATAAATCACACTGTGCATGGAACGCCTACTTATTTGCATGTTCTCCTCCCAATAGCAAACCTTTGATGAATCAGGGCTTTTGTGCTTTGCTAAGTCAAAAGTAATTGTTTTGACTCAGGTTTGTTTGCATTTGATAAGACTTCATCCATTCAACATGAGTCCTTTATTATATAAATGTAGATGTTTGAAATAAAGGGGAAGCAGGAGGTGTCCTCACAATCTGACAGATTGTAAAGAGGAATGGGTAAATATCGTCATGTCAAGATGTGTCATGCCGACAGACCCCTAACCAAAAAGACTGAGTGCTGTAATGGAATCAAAATGGGTGTCAACAAAGTTTGAGGGTGTGTACACACATGCAACAGGGCTTGTGCTAACTGAATATTTTCCGTATTTAACCAGTTTAGTAAAACAGTGAAGGAAAAATCTGAAGGCCGTCTGTTCATCTGAAAGTTTGGTATTTACACCTCTGACCCTTTGGAGCAGGGGCTGCACAGTGGTGGTAGCACTGTTGGCTTGCAGCAAGAAGGTCCTGGGTTCAAATCCCGGCCAGGGGTCTTTCTGCATGGAGTTTACATGTTCTCCCTGTGCATGCATGGGTTCTCTCCGGGTACTCCAGCTTCCTCCCACAGTCCAATAACATGACTGTTAGGTGAATTGGTCTCTCTAAATTGCCCTTAGGTATGAGTGTGTGGTTGTATGTCTCTGTTTTGCCCTGCGATGGATTGGCGACCTGTCCAGGGTGTACCCCGCCTCTCACCCCTTGACTGCTGGAGATAGGTACCAGCCCCCCCGGAAAAAATGGTACAGAAAATGGATGGATGGACCCTTTGGTGCAAATGTGCAGACATTTTCAATTTTACGCATGGAGTAAAAGGTAACATAAGCAATGAAAAAAGATTCCAGTGAGAGCATCTGAGCATCATCTCAGACCTGGACACTGTACTCAATACATCTCGCTAACTGGGAGCTGATAGCGCATTGAAGAGTTACTGAGGGTTTGGAGTGTGTTGGTCACAAGAGCCCAGTGTTGTGCCAACCACCGGTGCTTTCTGCTTTCCTCCCTCTTAAGGCGAGTCAGAACATGGCTTATTCAGAGAGTCTTTCCGACTTCTGATCACTTCAATTGGAGAAATGTTCCCTGATTTCTAAACTCTGGCTGAAGTGGTGCTTGATTCCAGTCCCCAGTGTGGCAGCGGAGAGCGGATTCATTCTCCAGAACAACATCTAAACCCCCATGAGAAGTCATCTGTCTGAGCCAAAAATCCAAAACTTCATAACAGTAACCTCTGCAACAACCCCACTATTTGATTATGAAAATGTCTAATGTGACCTCTGATATGCAACCACTTTATCCTAGTATTTTTATTTTTTATTTCCCCCACTAAAAGTCCTCAGTCTGTTGTTCAGTTAAGTTGTGAAGGTTATATGTGACATCAGAGGTGAAAAAAGTTCTGGAGTTTATTTTTTATCTTGTTCTCTTTTTATATCACAAAAACCAGTTGTTCCCCAGATGAAGCTTCCTTTGAGTTCGTCTTTTCTTGCTCCATCCTGTGCTCATGCATGAACAAAACACCAAAACTCCTCCTTAACTCTTATTCTGGCAATCTGGCCGATATGATGGATGCGCTGAAGCTTCCCATCCATGTACGCACCATTGTTGTGCAGTACCACTACCTTTTCACTGTAACGTGGAAGAGTTGTTGATGTCAAGCATCTTGGGTGTTTTTCTGCTTGTTGTGTGCTTTGACTGGTGGGTTTTCCAAATAAGATCCATGTGCATCCTTTGTCAGCACACATAATTCACTTTCTGGCTGTACATGGCTGCAGAGTAAGACTGAATACACCCTGCTGGCTAGGCAGTGACAAATGAATTTACATTATCTAGGCTTTAAGCACTACCTGCCGTAGAAACCATGAATTAAACCATAAAAATGTTTTTTCCAAATGGACAAACTGTTAAGAGTTTTAAAAACTGGACGTCTTCCTCATAAAACTGTGCTGACGCCAAGTTTTGTTGTTTACATCTGTATCCCTTCCCCCATTGTCTTTCCACCTCTGACATCTGTGTGCATTCAGCAGCTAAGTTCTTCAGTGCTTGCCACCCACATTATCTTTTGCTGTGAAAAACTGCTCTGTAGCTCACAGCAGTTTTAAACACTGGCTGTATAAGATTGGTTCAACTGTCCATGCAATGCATTTAAGGCTCCATTCAACACTGAGCATGGTGTGAATGAGTTTGCATGAGTTTTTTAATTTGCAGACACTAACTGGTTGTTAAATGTTAGTGGGTTCTTCAGCTAGAAAAAAACTCAGATTGATCTGAGGAATAATGAAGATGTGTGATGAGTCTGTAGGAACATTTAAGACCATTTCAACTGCCTTCACTAAGGATTTGACTTGTTTTGCTTATTGATTCTTTAGTGCAGTGGTTCCCAAACTATTTCTACTGGGCCCCTCTTTGGTTTATAAGAAAATATTCACTACCCCCAACTATTTTCTATTATTTCTATTATTATTATTAATATTTGAGGATATTTTTAGAATGGTGACGGAAAAATCTGATGGCTGTCCGTCATTTTGACAGATTACAATTCACACCTCTAACCACTTGATGCAGATGCACTTTACACACAGAATACAGGTAACTGAATCCCCCAAAAAAAAGATTCCCATGAGAGAATTTGAGCATCAACTGAGACCTGGACCCTGAACTCAATAGCCTACATTTTGCTAACCAAGAGTTGACAGCGCTTTTAATTTTTACAGAGGCTTTGAAGCGCGACTTCGACCGGTGCAGCTGATTACAGATGCACTCCAAAGAGCCCGGTGTTGTGCCAACCACCAGTACTTGCTGCTGTATTTCTTTCCGCTAAAGCCATAGGTTGCGGGTCAGAACACAGCTCGTTCAGAAAGTCTTTCCGACCTCTGATCACTTCAATCGGAGAAATGTTCCCTGATTTCAAAAGTTTGGCTGAAGTGGTGCTTGATTCCAGTCACCAGTGTGGCAGCGGAGAGCAGATTCAGCCTCCAGAACAACATCTAAACCCCCATGAGAAGTCATCTGTCTGAGCCAAAAATCCAAAACCTCATGACAGTAACCTCTGCAGCAATCTCACTTGAGACATTTGATTACGTACAAGAGCACATTTCAGTTCCATTAGGACATGGAGGAGGACGAGACTGTGCGTTCAGCCACAGATGAATATGTTATCATTTTAAAAAATTGACTTGTAAAAAATGGATAATGGATTTTTTTTACCCCGCAAAAATATCTAGCGCAACCTCTGGTATTACTGTACAGAGCAATAACTGGTATTGGGCTGGCTCATTGTCATCATTGTTGGAATCATGTCCATAGCACAGTATTAAATCCTTTATAATTGAGTGAGGGTTTTTACACCGTGTCACTCTGTTCAAAACTTTTTCGAATGTTTACAGTTGTTTGGTGTAACAAAACCAAAGGCAAGATATGCTTCATCATATTTTCTACTGTTTGGCTTGGAAGAAGGTTTGTTTAGGAACATGTTTGGTGATGTTTTATGTACTGGTTTGCATTTATGTGGGAGCCTCGTCAAAAACCTGTCCATTACGTTACCAGTGCCCAAGCATTCATACCCACCCCCTCGCAATGACCCACTTTGGGGACCACTGCTTTAGTAGATACATGAAAATATGAGGTTGGAGGTTGGAATATTTCCCCTGACTATTGTGTATTTTGTCTTTCAAAGGTATTCACAAGTTTTTAACTATTTCACATTTTCACTGTTTGTGATGCTACAACAAACTTTGAAATGCTCCATTGGGATATAATGTAATAGACCAACACCAACTAGTTCACAATTGTAAACTGGAAGGGAAACAATGCATGGTTTTTCAAATTTTATTTATAAAAAGAAAGTCTGAAAGGTGTAGCCAGTGTTGTAGTCTAGTCAACATCAGTCATTATCCCCTAAGAGCAAGTCAAAAATAAGAGAGCAGGGTGTAGATTGTAAGACTAGAATAATGACAGCCATACATGGTTTACTCTTTTTTAAATGGTTGTACTCAATGCCCCCACACTATCTCCAAGCTAACACAGTAGCAAGTGCAAAATTATAAAACCATCTTAAAATAGATGTGAAAACAATACGTAAGTGATATGTCAACCGTACACTTACAAAGGCTTTGAGAAGTTCAGTAATCTGACCTAATGTTACAAGCCCACATTTGCGTCGGCTGCAAGCTAATTCTAACAATAGCAGTTTCATACGTCGGAGCAAGTACAAATGCAAGTCATCAGCATGCTGCTCAAAGTATGTCACAAGTCCCTTAAACGTGACTCGACTTAGGACTTGAGTCCTGGCCCAGGACTCGAGTACTCAATTCCTGGGTGTATCTTTCATTTGCATTCAGCCTGATAACCCTAAATAAAGTCCAGTACAATCAATTAACTTCAGAAGTCACCTAATTAGTAAATAGTGTCTACCTTTGAGTACTTTATTCCCACTATAAGTCCAGGTCTTCCGTGAACACTTCAGTGGTTTGTTAGAGCTGTGTTTTTCAGCCCTGGTCCTCAAGGTACCTGCATGTTTTAGATGTTTCCCTGCTTCTGCACACCTGAATTCAATTTTTGGCTAGTTACAAGGCCTTTGCTAAACTGCAATCATCTGACGCAGGTGTGTTAAAGCTGGGAAACATCTAAAACATGCAGGGCAGTGTGCCTTGAGGACCAGGTATGGGAAGCAGTGTGTTAGAGAACACTAGGGAACAAAGTTTAAATGTAAAGCCCAAGCTACAAACATCTTATGCATCCCTGTTCAAAGAGAACATAAACCACAGAAGCATCAAAAGGCATTTTAACTCTGGAGGAGGTCCAGAGATCAGAACTCAGGTGGAAGAATCTTTTGACTGGATAACTATTAGTAATTCACAAATCTGGTCTTTATGGAAGAAAGAACAACCCTGGGAGAGGTTGCAAAAAACTGAGGCAGAGGTTCACCTTCCAGCAGGACAACAACCACCAACATACAGCCAGATCTAGAATGGAACGGTTTCAGTCAAAGTAAATTTCAAACCTACATCCAGCTGAGGATATGTGAAAGACTTGAAAACAGATGTTTAAATATGGCGGCCATCTAATGTGACTGATTTTGAATAATCTTGCAAATTAGAATAGGCAAGAATTTCAGCCAGCAAACTGGGCAAAAGACTTGGAGTTGTAATTGCTGCAAAGGCCGATTTGACTAACTAGAAATGTACTCTACAGATGTGTCGTTTTCCTTTCACTTTACAATTTTGTGCTACTTTATGTTGGTTTATCTTGAAATTATGAAGTTTATGTTGCACCGTGACAATGTGGGAGCGTTAATAGGGAATGAATACTTTTGCAAGGCAATATGATATCTAACCTGAGCTAATTTTACCTCTGAAATCTGTTTGTACTGCAAACATGTGGCACTACAACTGCCTCAGTCCACCTGTAAGAAAGCATAGATAGGCTCTCGCTGTCCAGCTCACCACAATTACTCCTCTCTCACACATAAACATCACACACACACGTGGTCCATCTGACGTCAGAGGAGGGGAGTTCCCGTGCCATACGAGAGCGTCAGACAGACACCACAAATGCTGCGTCACTGTGCCACTGTCTTGCTTCACCGTGCCACTTTATAGCTCCCTCCTTCTTTTCGGTTCTCACACAGTATGTCAGCCTTACGCTGTCTGTCCGTCTCGCCTCGTGTGTCTTCCCCTGTCTCCCTGAACTTTCGCTGACTTTCGCCTGTCGCTCTGCGGTCGCTGCTTCATCGTTCCTTCACACATCAATGCTGTTTTTAAAAATCTAAGCGTAAAATTTCCCACTTTATTTTCAGGGACGGTTGTTTTCTTTGTGGGGCTTTGGCGGAACAATGATTAACTTCATCCTCGTTGCAGCTTCTGTTTACCGCTATAGACAAAACAAAATTTCCCCTATGCTTTTGTGGCTTGCGTTCGACACTCGATAGTACATACTGTGGTCTGGTGAAAAGAAAAGAAAAGAGAAATAATGATGCAATTCAGAGATGGCCTTTCATCTTCAGAATACTATCATGAAGCCAGGTCTCCTAAAATATGCCCAGTATATCATTCTTACAAAAAGTGTACAAGAAAAATGTGAGTCTCTGGCGGCGTTTCCCCAGAAGTGACAGATCGAGACGTGTTTTTCCACGTGTTTGCTTTGCAGATCACAGATATGCGGACGCGGTACCAGCTGACAACCTGTTGGGACCATTTCCAAGAGCGCTTCGTGGAAAATACGATTCTGCACCATCTCAAGTCGCCTTTGCTCGCTCTGAGTCAGCATGGAAGGCTTTTTGCTGTGTAATTTTGCTTTTCACTGGCCTGGTCTTGTTGAGAGGGTCTCTGTGTGAATATATATGTGTGTGTGTGTGTGTATGGGTGTGTGCGTGTGTTTGTGTATGTATACTGTGCAGTCCAGTCCAGTTATTGCAGGCAGCCCTAAACAGATGGTGCACAGTGATACCACATACCAGAGGCATTGTTTAGGGAAGGCGAGTTCGAGGAGATAATTGACAAGCATAGAGCGGACCCATCCCCCCTCCCACCAATACACACACACACACACACACACGCACCCAAACACCTCCCACCTACCTTCACTTTGTCTCTTTATGTCAGCCTTTCTTTTATTGCACTGCACACACACACTCACACACATCCTTTTTTTAATTTCCCCTCCTCTTTCTGCTATTCCTCTCAATACCCCTGCCTGCTCTCCTTCATTTTCACCCTAGCAGCAGAGCCCGGCCTGGCCTCTGATTGGTGGACAGACCGCCTTTGTGTGCTATCTGTAGTGTGACGTCTCTCGGATGAGCTCTATACGTTTGTGTGTGTGCTTTAGTTCATGAGTCTATATGTTTGTAGATAAGTGTGGTGGGTGGCTATTGGGGACATCAGATATGCGGGAAGAGAGAAGAAAAACACACTGAACGATTGGGAGGAAGGAGTGATAGCAGTCACACAGGAAAAAAAAAAATCCCTCATAAGTGTATGTGTGTGTGCGTGCGTTTGTGTGTGAGGTAGACCTATTGGCATATGAGCAAGAGAGACGAGAAGGAGGGAGGGGGGAAGTGCGAGAGACAGCGAGTTCGTCGAGAGAGAGAGAGAGAGAGAGAGAGAGAGAGAGAGAGAGAGAGAGAGAGAGAGAGAGAGAGAGAGAGAGAGAGAGAGAGAGAGAGAGAGCGTGCGTACGAGGGCTCATGTAAAACCCGATTAAAAACACAAGATGGCTTCCTGAATGGGCTGCTGGAACACAGACGAAAGACAGACTGAGAAGGAAGAGTGGGGAGACGCGGAGAGAGAAGAAAGGGACAGAGGGGTAGGGGGCGAGGACGAGAGAGGTAGCCGGAGATCCTCTAATGAGGATTTGGTCAGCGGACGGAGGAGTACGAACCGAAGCAGTTCCAAGGCTTGGAGGGTAAATATTCCTCTCTCCAGACTATTTTAGGATTGATAGGTGGGTGGAGGCAAGGAGGAGGGGAGTGTGTGTGTGTGTGTGTGTGTGTATGTGTGTGTGTGTACATGTATGTGTAGGCTAGCAGGACTTGGGAGCAGCTCAAGACAAAACACATCATTTAACATGGAGACAACCGGGGTAAATGAAAACAACAGAGACATGCTGTGCAAAATAAAAACATGCCTGTGTTTCCATCTATTCCACCTCTTACATCCCATTCACCGACACTCGTGCATGCTCTGCTGTAATATTTCCTGTTGTGAAACGAACGCTCATCCAGAACCTGCACAGACGGCTATATTGGGGACATTACATAATTGCCGGCTCACGCTGTGCCCAAATCAAAGAAAAGATTTCTGCGCACGCTTTTTCATTGCCAGGAAAAATTGGGGGTTGGCGTCAATGCAGCTGTACTTTTATGTGGAACCGTCCCATGTCGCATTGTTCTATTGATTGTTAATCTTTCATCCCCCTCCCCTTCCCATTTTTCTCTCCCCCCCTCCTCCCCGACTGGCTGTGAAGGTGGGATATTTTGAAGACAACAGTCAAGGCTGTGTAGGACCCCCTGAACTAGCAGCTGAGGTAAGAGGGGTCACTGGGTTTGTGTTTGTGTCTACGTCTGTCATCTCTGTCCCAAGCACCTAATCTCTTCTCATGTTGCTGCTGGCTTACCACATGAGCTACCATCAAGCTTAGTCAACACAGTGACCAGTTTCTCATTTCTGCCTCTTTGTCCATCATTTTGTTTTGGGTTGACAACAGTTGCACAGAGAAAGCTGTGATGGTCTGTGCTGTTGGTATGGCATTCGACTGTTTGTAGCACTCTGCCGCGAATGTGAGAGCTCATTATTTTATCCTCCAGAAAGAATACAGGTGGATTAGATCAACTAAGACATCTGAACTCCAACGCGACAACTCTTTAAAAGAAGTCAACACGATTCCGTCTGAGCGCCTTGGCGATGACGCTGCGGCATCTTCGGTTTAAAGCGTCCCACGCTGCCCGCTGATTGGTGCCAGAGCCAGGCATGTGTAGATACTACAAGAGACCAGGAAAAAAGGAGGGAGGGAGGGAGTGAGGAAGAGGAACCCTGCACGCTGGCTCAGGAGCTGGGGAGGGGAAGCCGTCCTGCTTCTCCCGGGTTCTGGAGTCAAATGAGGTAAAGGGAGTAAAAGTTAGTGGGTCACGCATGCGTATGTGTCGGATTGCTGGGCGTAGTAACCTGTGGCGTGCGGCTGCTGAGAAGTGTGTGTTCTCCAACACGCCGTGTCGGGACATGCTCGTGGGTTTTGTGAAGAGGAAAAGCGTGGAGATGCGACACAGAAAAATAGTAACTGGAAAATCACAACGTTAGCGAAAAACGACTATTGGCATTGTCGACGCCTTATATTAGTCTCACAAGTTGGGAGAGTGAGATCAAATCTGGGTTCGTCCATCCCTTTTAAACATCATAAATAGGTCCTGCTCAGTTCTTTGAACATCCGTCTTATCTCTAAGCCTGCTTTAATCTCTGTCCACATATACACAGCCCCATTTTATCTTTAAAGTATATATCACCATCTGGTCTACAGGGAACACAATCATCTGTGTCCTTTCCTGTGTTTAACAAGTGAGCGGACTTTTTCCTCCCGGCTCTCCTGTTCGGAGAGGTTGCTGTGCTTGCCCGGGGTGGAATGTTTACCTCATTTCCTACTCAAACATTTCCCTGGTTGTGTAAAGATAAACATAGCATACACCCCACATGCAGAAGGCATTCATTTCGACGATCCAAATAAGCACCCATACGGTATCGTTTAGTCTTTTCCGCCCTTGCACAACAGCTTCAACAAGTTGAACATTGTAAGAGAAAAAAAGAAGCTGTGGTTGCAACGCAGACATGCCGTGTTTTTTATGACTTCTTTTCAGTTTTTCAGCACAGTTTCTGTGCTGTTCAGGAAACCAACATGTATTTAATAGGTTTACCACAACAGGTTACAAGACAGACATGCAACACTTGCAAGAATCTTCTTGTCTTTCCACACCCATACACAGGATTTCCTCCTCATACATGTGATGAACTTCACACTTTGCACAGGTGAAAGCGAGCACAGCCAATGTCGCTGGAAGCAGTTATGGCACCTGGAATATTCACTAATGATATGTGTGGAATCCCCGGCCTCACTTGCAAAGGGTTAACACTGACCTAGTTTCCGTGGCAACACTGAATGTCTGATGACATCATTGCTATAATTTTAGCCCAAGCATTTGAAGGGTGCTCACATGACCAATCTAGCCAGCCCCATGTGTTTGTGTGTACGCAAATGTGTGTGTAGTAAGTGGTTTGCTATATGGTACAGCTTCAGGAAGTGGAGGGTTTGACATCAGCTCTTCCATTCAGCGGCAGGTCTTGGTGTATTTGCTGCTCTGTAAGGTTTCCACTCTTCAGTGAAGAACCGCGGCCTTCTTACGCACCTGCATTGACAAATCTTGTGATCTAATAGATGGTCTTAATCTCAAACATACATCACACATTCCACAATCTTTTCCTGTGATCTGAAAGGTGTTTGGTCTTTATCAAACATTTCTGTAGAAAGATACAAATGGTACACATTTTAAGATGTCTAATAATAAACATACCTGACCTCTGGTAGTAGTTTCATTAAAAATGTGTCCTGTTTTATTCACTATTCATACCTTTTGAGCTTTTGATCATGTTACATTAAAACCACAAATTTCAATGTGTCCCCTACATATAAGCCACATAAGTGACTTAGGTTAAAGAAGGTAGCAAAATTGAACTGTTTGGCATTCATGCAACATGACTGTGGAGGCTTCAGGGTTTGGGAATGCTTTCATTCAGTAGGAACAGGGAAGCTGATCAAGTCAGGGTTGATATGAAAATGTATATTAGTCAGTCCTGAGTAGCTGGAAGAAAGCCAAAACAATTAGCCACAATGTATTTAGAGAATACAACAAACAAGTAGAAGAAGGCCCTCTGGAGACCAACCTTTTGGATAAACATGGAAGACACTTGAGGCCATAGTCATGCTTTAAATTGGCTTAGTCAAAGTCCAATCCTAAATCCAAGACAGTGGACACCCGCCATGAATGGAAGTTAGCGACCACAACCACCCGCAAATAGTTAAAATCCCAAAATACTTGAGCTGCCTTCAGAAAATGCATAGAACTGCCTATTTTAATAGTTCACTCACCAAATATACCTTAATATACATCAATACACACAGTGGAAACCGTCTATTTAAAATATTTCTGCCTATGGGGGTACAGCTAATCAGCATCAAGGATAATGAAAGCATATAGCATTTTGTCCAGTTATTCCGGCTTCCCAAGCCTCATTTCCTTACAAATATCTTTGATATGTGCAACAAGACAATCTGCAAATTGTCATATTTTCTGCAAATAACTTGGAGTTATGTTCCACAGAAAATTATTTATAGATGAATCAGTGAATAGGCGGAGATTCACAGTATTTTCGCACAAAGAATAACAGAAATTGCTGTTTACAGATGCTCTTGATCCAGTCCAAATTAGTTCGAGCTTTTTTGCTAACAGCAATGGTAAAACATTTAGTCGCAGATGTGTAAAGCTGATAGCGACAACCCCTCTCAGAAGACTAGCATCTGTACATAACAATAATTTGAAAAGGATGAATACAATACTTACCACCAGAATTTTCAAGTTTTTCTTCATAGAAAATTTTGAAAACCACCGTTTCTATTCTCATTCACAATTATACAACTTTGTTTTTTGTTTGTCAGAAAAATCCCAATACAATACATTAGAGTTTGTGGTTAAAACATAACAAAATGTAAAAATAGTTAAAGGAATATTAATATTTTTGCAAGGCACAGTAATATGAATGTCAAGGTTAGCTATTAGCTGCTGGTAAAAAATAAATGTTTCCCCTAAATGCGTACAAACAGCTTTGTTTTTAACCATGAGTATTTTATTTCATTCTAACCTATATAGTACAGGATTTGGCATATCAATTAGAAATACGCCTCTGCACCGTATGCCCTTCTGCTCTGCTTGCTCTTCAGCCAAAATGCAACAATGGTGGGACTGAAGCTGTACTGAATCCTGCAGCTGGATCAATACCCTATATGGCATCAGATGAGTAATGGGTAGCGGGTAGTTGGCGGCTTTGGTCGTGCCTGGGCTTTATGTTGGAGGGAGGTCGTCAGCCGCCTGGTGCCGCAGTTAATAAAAAATGAATGGGAAGAGAAAGGAGGAGGAGCCCTCAGCTGTTGCTCTGGATCTTTAACTCTCACTTCCCTGGCGCCTGCTCTGCTGCTCCCACTGGGCTCTCGGTACACACAGTCCTGAATCCCTCTGCTGGCAGACACCGCCAGGTTTTATGTAATACAGTGCAACAGCTGTTGGCGCTTTCAGTGGCTACTATAGAAACACACACTTGAAAATCTTGATTGCTGAGGTCTATTTAAATGGATTCAGGGGAGCCTCTTTATGTTGGAGGATTGTGCTAGAATATGAGATGGTGTAGAAAGCCAGAAATTGGTCAGTTCTCAGAGATCTTATAAAGCCATCATCTGCTGTGAGCATGGATCTTTATAAAGAGATGCATGCACAGTTGCAGTGGAAAAAGTGGCGTGCAGGTCCCTTTAAGTCCGGCAATGCCAGACTGGAGCATATGGGAAGCTAATCTTAGCCCCAGTCCAGAGAGACAACACTGGCAACCAGCCACAGTGGAGGTCTGAGGGCGGGCTCTCTTTCTGTCTCTCTTTTCTCTGAGAAACTTGTGGTTGGGCTCCAAAATATTGTTCCTCAAAACATTTCGCCCAACATGTGTCATCAGTCAGAAGCCTGCCACTGAATGTTATTGACAGGTCAATGATCATCCGTTCAGCTTTGACAGTGAGTTGACAGGCAGTGGTACATACTGTACCTGTTTTTGTTTTAAAGCATTTTGGCTCCATCTGTTCCACCTGCTTCCCCTCTGCCTGTGCCGCCTTCTTTGTCTCACATCCAAGGTTCCCCTGCAGAGGCTGATATGTGTATCCCGACTGTATTATGTTCCTTGTTTTCATTTCCCAACCCTCAAGCACAAAGAGCTGCCTCCTAAAAACAGCCCCCATCTTTTTCTGCTCATTATTTTTTTTGTAGCTCCACCCCAAGCAGGCCACCCCACCTATCACCACCTTTCCATTTATTTTCCCTGCTCCCGCCCTAAGCCCTCCTTCTCTTTCTCTTTGTGAGGAGAGGTGTGAGGATTTGGGGAGGGGGGCGGGGGCATCGACGGTGCAGGCTTGCCCCAGCTGAGCGAATCGTGCTGACTTGCACGTGCCGAATGTCAGCAGATATGGCTCAGACTGGATACACACACCTTGAACCTAACGCCATCCTGCCTGGGAAGACATGGATAGCAGAAAACCAGACAAACAGGCAATTTCAGGCGCAAAAACAACAAAGCAGGTATTGTTATGCTACAGGATCAGAGTAACATTAGTAGTATTTGTTCAGTCACATCTACAAGACTTTGTGTTGCTGTTTTTTTTAAACCCACCATGCCCTTCAGCCTGACGTCCCACCCACCAATAAACCCTCTGACCCTCTGTGAACAATCCATTACTGTGTGTGAGGGAGTTGGCTGAATGCGTGCAGAAAAAAAATCACTATAGCTTGCCTTTAGCAGGTACCGGTACCTTCGCATGCACATGTGAAATGGATGTTTTCATTGCATGTGTGTGTGTGTGTGTGTGTGTGTGTGTGTGTGTGTGTGAGTCTGCATGAAAGGAAGATAAAACGATGTGGGAAGAAGGTTGGGGTGGGGGTTGTGGGGGCGTGGATCAGATGACCTTGATGCTGTTTGACTTCAGGACAATGTGCTTGGGGAGGGGACTGTACAGAGTTAGATCAGAGTGATAGAGGAGGAAAGTGTCAGCTGACAGGAAGAGACCGGAGGAGGGTAACCCTCATGACATGACTGTAATGTTTCTGTGAGCCGTCATTTAAAGTGTCATGGAAATGATAAAAAAAGAGAACCCAAAGACTATAACATATATTTGAATGACTTTACCTAGAAAAAAAGAAGTTCTTTACTTTTGTTTCCTGGATGCATTTGAAATGTGCTAGTAACATTTTAAAAGCTGCCTTCCGTGAGAGTTTTTGTTTCAGTACTTGGCAGAGAAGAGAAAGATGAGTCAGGCTTAGTCATACGCAGCAACTCAACACACAACGCTGACGATGGACTTTTGTTCTCAGTCATTCCTCCTACTACCAAAACCTTTCCTCCATGCTGCTGAGAAACAACGAGCGTGTGGCAGAGAAGTGAGAGAAAGAGAGATGGGCAGAGAGACAAATGGAGAGAAAAAGAGAGACGAGGGCGGGAGACTACTCATTTGGATGACAGTTTGACTTCTCTGAGTCGAGGTGATCGATGGAAGATTAGCAGTCTCTCTTCTGCTCTCCGCTCACTCTTTCTCGATGCTGGGTTACAGCAGTTTTACCGTAAGTGTGATTTTATTTTCACCAAGAAAAGTGAAAAAGATTGATTCAGTTTTAGGGTTTCAGATGGAAGGCTTGACCTCATGTGAAGTGAGTGCAGTTGAATCTGTTTAGAAGATGAGGCTCCAGGCTGCTTTTAGTTCTAACATCAGTAGTCACAATGTTCTGCTTGTTGAAAACGTTGGAGTCTAAGATGTAGCTGTACTGATGATCTAAAGGAAAGTCACCTTAAAGCTCAATTCTATTTTTTTTTTCACTATTGATCATCTAGTTGGCTGATGAATTTCCTTTTTTTCTGGCTTTTCAGGTAATCCAACCTGATTGTGGTAGAGACCAGAAATGTTGAGTAATGTTTTATGTGAAATGAACCCTTCTTTATGCTGATGGGGGTGAATCACTTATCAGTGTGTGTGTTGGAAACAAGTAGTCTCAGTGCAGTTCAGTTCAGGTTATTCACACAAGTTCATAATGAAAGCTATTTCAGTTATAATTAAATTAGGTTTAATAGAGTTGGATTGTAAAGCAAACATAAAATGGCAGGTAAAAAAACCATCAGTACACTTAAAAAGAGTTGATTTTTTTAAGTAACTTCATTTTCAATGTTTTGGTAGTTTTGAAAGGGAGGAATATCCACTTTATAGGGTTCATACACAGTCTATCCAAATCTAGGAGTTTATTTAAGTATATGCCAGATCTGGATAGGTATGAAAAAAAGAAATGAGACAATCAAAAAATCTGTATTTTGAGATTTTATTATACTATTGACTGTCTACCTATACCTAATTTGTCTACCTAGAGAGCATTTGTCTATCCATCCAGCACTTTCCATCCAATCTGTGTTGTTTTATCAGGAACCATTTATTTGAGGCTTAACCTTTTCAGAAATACTTTTATCATTATTTCACATTGGTATCCTGTTTTTGTACTTCCAAAAGATTGGGAACTTCATTGTGTAGGAACCCTGACTCTATGGCTTTCTAGCATGTGCCCATATAATCCCCACAAACTGGCATGCCATAACCCTAATGCTATTTTTTTCTTGGTTTATTTAAACTGAAAAGAAAACAAATTCTGATTTTTTTTCTTTTTACATTAAACACATGGGATCCCTGGAAGGCAATCTGGGCTGCATGTTTTAAATAATATTGAAAATGTAATAATAATATAACATAGATTTTTTAAATGTATATGACCTTTTTGTTGTTTTTGCAAGACTGAGCTCATTTTTATCTACTGGAAATCGACAAAACCCCAAGGAAAGTTCACAGCCAAACTGCTGCAGGTCAATGTTTAAATAAAATACACTTTAAGGCAACACATTTTTTTTCACATCACACAATAGTTACAATTTTAAAAACATCTTTAAAAGTAGTCAATTTGGTTTATTTTAGCCCTGAATATAGACTTTGTAAAATCAGATCCAGTTCTTATTGACATGGATAAATAACTTAAGACAATACTGAAGGATTATCATCTTTTTTTTTGTAACAAACTTTGCAAAATGTATTGTGTTTTTTGAGTCAGATTGTATGTCAGACTATCAGCAACTGTGACTCACTAGGTAAAGTAGTTGGCTTATAATTGGAGGGTTGTTGGCTCAATTCCAGTCTCTGCTTGTCACATGTCGATGTGCTTTTGGGCAAGGCACTTAATCCCAAATTGTCTACCGATCTCCGTATCGATGTATTAAATGTGAGGGTGAGTGTAAATGGGTGAATGTGGCTCCAGTGTGCGCTTTGAGTGGTCAGTGTGACTAGAAAAGCGCTATATAAGTTCAGTCCATTTACTACATT
Source organism: Valencia hispanica (assembly GCA_963556495.2). Classification (NCBI taxonomy): domain Eukaryota; kingdom Metazoa; phylum Chordata; class Actinopteri; order Cyprinodontiformes; family Valenciidae; genus Valencia; species Valencia hispanica. The sequence goes on along the minus strand of OY747704.1, from coordinate 13,624,337 downwards.
TGCACATGCATTGAATGTTCTGTTTATTCATTTAACTAAAACATTTAAAAATATCTTCTTCGCTTTTCTTCCCACTTGTTTGGCAATCACAGGCCAACTTTCTTCAGACTGCAGAATTGGTGCCAAACAACTTCTCTCCAAACACTGCTGCTTTCCAGCGGGGTGTTTCTCTGAATTTGGTGCACTTTGTGTCCCACAGGTTTACCACAAAGATTTTCATTTAAAGTAAATCACAAAATACATTAAGAAATAGAGGGATCTATGTTCCTTTGCATTATGACACACACATATTTTAAAAATGATGTTTTTAAAAGTGTTATGGGTTTCTAATGAGTAAAGTTAGCCAAATAAACATGTCCCCATTTACCAAAGTTGCTTTTTCAGTGAATGAAATATACATGTAAATAGACAGTAACCAGAAGTTTTCTTCTGGTAATACAATTATTTGCCTCTTTTCTTTAGCCTTAATTAAAAAATATGAGAGAAATAAATTAACTATGTTTAAAATCACCCAATTTAATTGTCCCCTAGTTTTGTTCAACCCCGTAACAGCATACAAATCTACCCCTTTAAAAAAAATAATTGTTCAGTTAAACTGTCTTAGCACCCAAGAAGTGACATCACTCAAGTCTTTGCTGCTCAAACAGTAAAGGGAGGTTAGAGGTACAATAGCCTACTTTCTGACCTATATTTTATAGTTTTTTTCATCAAACTGACGTCAAGCTCAACCTTTCAACACTGTTACATGCAAAAATTATATTTGATTGTTTTTGAAAAAGCTTATGATTGTCTTGAAAAAATAGATACATTTCTTGTTTTTTCTCATGCTATATGCTGTTCCATGCACTAGCTAATGTGGACCTATGGCTACTTTTAGCTAAGATCTTACATCTCATAACATTCAACCCTGTAACAAAAAGGTTTTAAAATGAGCAAAATAAAAAAAAAAATTTAAATAATGTTTGAGATTTATTGCCTAAAATGTATAAATATAGTTTCTCATAGGTACAAATAGTCCTTCATCAGATGCCATGTTCAGAAAATTTGTCATTAACCAGAGACCCCAAAGTGCATCGAGTTCAGAGAATGACCCGGCTACATCTTCAGACTGCTGGCTTGTCATTACATTAGTAATTTATATTCAGCATGGTAGCTCTCAGAACCCTAATCCTTAACCATAAACAAAAACTACATACTAGTTTTTAGATTTTATAATGTCTGTTTTACCGTTGGCCATGTATGGACAGGAAGGGATACTGGATTGACCAGAAGGGATCTCAGACATGGGTCTTGAGCAGTGGTGAGGCCTTAGAACTATGTTCGCTCTCTGCTGCTATATATTATTGTTACGATGTTCTATCTACATTGCTTAGGTTAGGCATTAAAAAGGGCAAGGTTACAGTTAGACATTAACTAGGGGTGAAAGGATACACCCAGGTCACTAAATTAAACTCAATATTGGGTAAAAGGACAACGACACAATATATTTGTGGTATTTTGGGGGAAATTTAGAATCCACATGTTTGATTTTCTAAACTAATGAGTGAATTTACAAGGTCCAGAAATCACAAACTGTGTATAATGAGTTTAGAAGGATCCATATATAAAGCCTGCCAAAGCTTGACTGGTTGCATTTTTTTATGCTAGTCTAGTTCTATGGTGGGTCCAAATACTAAGATAAGCATTGAACATGCTTGTTTTGGGTGTTCTTACCAATGTATTGCATCATTCAGAATTTAGAAAACCATGTTTAAAAAACTCTGTTAAGCACAGAAATAGTCTGTGAAGGTTTAATCAGTCTGAATATCTTAAATTATGGACGAGAAAGGATCAAAAGCAGTCCCAAGTCATTCAACAAACTGTGAAATAGGTATTTTGTTTCATACAATAGGATGCTGCTAATCAGATGCCTATTGTAATGTTGTAATCATTTGTATGATGTCTGTCAATCTGTCACTAACACCACTTTCTAATAAGAACCCAAAATGCTGCCATGCTAATGTTGGGGTGGAAGCTTGACACCCAGACTGATTAGCAGTTTTTATGGGGGTCCCAGCCTATGTTGGTCATTTAGGATACAATCTTTGATCTTACATGAGCTGTTTATGTTGCCTTTTATATAACATATGGGGTATATAAAACCTTAACCATTAACATTAATGTTAACCTTACCAATGTTTCATCATCTAAATGCTAATCAATCTTTCACTGTAACCTAATTTATAAACATATTTGTTCCCAAAATACACAGAGATTGGCTAATTCAAATAGAAAACTAGAAAAGCACTCAGAGTGCAGACCTACGCCAAGGCAGTTCAGTACCCCCCCAAATTCAAATCACAAACCCTGGCGTAAACAAAACCGCCTTGGCAGAGGAAACATGCAGCTATTAAAGTAAAACCACAAACATTCTCAATTAACTGTTTTGTAAGGTAAACATAGAGTGCCTATATGAGCAAATAGAGATCAAATTGAAGAGGGTGAAAAGGATATATTTTCCATACAAATAGATCTTTGTTTTTTTAAATCATGTCTTTTGAGGGTTTCAAAAAAACATTAAAAACTGTACAGAGAGCAACACTGTTTGTTTAAAGTAAATAAATAAAATGCAGTTAAAAGAACAGTAGCAGTAATAACCAGTTCTTCAAATTGAATTAAAAATACCTTGAGTAAAAGTAAGCTTTAAGAAGATTTAAAAGCTTGAAGAGACTCAGCCTGTCTGATGCATTACGGTAAATCATTCCACAATTTTGGAGTAGCAACTGAATAACCAACTGATCACTTCTTAAAGCCGATCAGCAGTGATCAAACCATCTGGAGTCGAGAAAGTGACTTCTAACTGATCCCAGGATAGTGCATTGCAATAAATTGTGACAAAAGAGTTCTTTAAAATCATAAAGTGAGGCAAAGAAAGCAAAGGTTTTGCTTTGGCCAGTTGTCAACAGGCTAACCTGTACATCAAATATAAGACTGTATGCAGCCTTATGCCGAGGTTTGTTGCTAAAAGTGTCATATTTGTCTTAATGGGCCCAGGTTAACATGAGGTAAAAAGCAGTCGCCCAAACAACAGAAACTTAGTCTTTTTATCAATGAAATGTAAAAAGCTAGAAGACATCCAGGCCTTAGTTTCTACAATGCACTCCAGTTGATGGTTGGCAGAAAGACTTTTTACAGAATGATTCCATCCAATTGGCTCGATTTATTGCCACAATCCAAACAGTATTGTGATGACGATGTATTTCACAATATTAACATAATATGCAGCCTTACTATCAATGTCAACTAAAAACTACTTTAGATGTAGTTTTTGGATACGGTGTTTCAAAAACATCATGTGATCTGATCACATCGACATTATCCTAGATTCTTAAACCTGTCAGCACAACAGAGAACTTCAAATAAGAACTTTAAAATAAGTTTCAAACAAAACTGTAACAGGGAGTAAAGCCTTAAGTACTTGCATCTCTGTAGTTCATACCAATAGTTTACTAATTTCAGTCACCAGGTGAAGTCATGCTGATAGAGCTCTGCAAGACAGATGAGAAATATTGTGGGTTTTTAGTACTGTGAAAGATTACAACCATAGAATCATCACATATTACATTGAAACAGATGGAATAAATTAAAATGTATTGTTTCTCTGTTACTGGCTGCTGAGTTTCATCTCCTCAACGCTCAAAATATGCTTGATACACAAACCTAACATCCAAAGAAAACGTTCTCTGAAGGAAAAATTTTACCTTTTTTTTGTTGTATGAGTCTTTAATGAGCTTCTGTGGGCTGATTGAAAAATACATTCCTACCATAGAGACTTCAACCTATATTACATCCTGGGAGAGGTAATGTTTTCGTGCCTGTCTGTCTGTCTGTTTGTTTGTTTGTCTGTTTGTTAGTAACATAACTCAAGAAGTTATGGACGGATTTTGATGACATTTTCAGGAATTGTCTGCAATGGGACCAAGAACAACTGATTAAATTTTGGGGTTGATCCGACCTGAAGGGCGTATCCACCCACCGACCAGCGGTGCTAACCTCCACTCCTCTCCCATGTCAGAGAGCTCACAAGCATCTCCCCTCGCCCAGCAGCCCCAAATCTCCGTTCTCCTCTGGAAAAGCACAGCGACAGCACGAACACGGACATGCGTCTCATTAATAGACATTTTACTGGTAAAGTGCCAAAAGTTATAATTAGATAACTATGTGGGGATTGTGGGTTGTTTCTGGCCCTGGTGTATGTCAGCGCTCTCTGAGTGCTTTTCTAGTGTGAATATTTTGGTCCACATTCTTCACTATACTTTGGCAGGGTTCACACAAACCAATTTCAGGCCCAACTTTCCCCTTCCGACAATCAAAAGACCACCCCAGTCATCAGGACGGGTTTTAAGAAAATCCTTATAGATATTCCTGCCTTGTGTGGTGTGTTCAGAGCACTCTGGTCTGCGTGGATGGATTTTGGGACAGCTCCAATCACAAATCGGGGATATTCAACATGTTGGATTGTCTTGGCCCGATATCGCAGCGTGTGTGGTGTGTTGCGAGGACAAAGAGAATGCAGCCTGTTGAAAACGAGGTGATGAGCAGCGATACACCTTGTAAGCGTCTATTATTATTTTTTAGTGTCGGCTCACTTGGCTGCAGTCCACAAATGCATAAAAACAGATCAGTCAGAGCAGCATGAGTAACGATGTTTCCCAGTGAAAAAACAAAACAAAAAAGGATATTTCACCTTGACATCCTTGTATACCAAGTACAGCCCCTGCTCCTGCTGTGTCCATTCTTTTATCCAATGGCTTTTCTTTTTGTGTGTTTTTTTTCTCTTTTAAAACTGGTCAACAAAGTTTGCCAGTGCCTCATCGATATTTATTTACTCCTTTGAATTACTTGTCACACCACACACTATAGTACCAAAACTGTTGTATCCATGATTTTTTTATCACCATGTGTGTGGTCTTTCAAAGTTTGTAAATTGTACACCCATTTTAAAATCCTGCCGTGTGAACCACTTTTTACTGGGGTTTGTGCTGTTGAAAGTCCTTATATTCCTTATAGTCCTTATATTTCTGCTCCTGTTTCTAAATCTATATAATTATAAAACTTTTTCATCTATGTCATGTTGTTCTCTTTTAATGACTTTTTAATTTGCTTTTGATCTGAGCCGAAGCCCTTTTTTACTTCCTAATTAAACTGTAAAAGGACAAACTGCTGATAAGAGTGCAGCATTCCAAAACTGAAAAAAGACCTGTTGTGTTCAGTGTTCTCCACAGCCTGTGGGTGGAGAGCATGTGATACAGGGGTTAAGTCAAGCCTTGAGCTAGAATTGCTGCGTCACAGTAGCTGAGGGAGTGAGTGAGCGAACACGAGCCGGTTGGGTGTATTCAAGTGTCCGTTGGTGTGTGGGGTTGGTGATAGCATGCAGTGGGCTAGTTGAGCCAATGTTACTTATGCTCACACTGTGGTGGAGGCAACATCCTGGTGGGAGACATCAATGATGACGAGGCAGTTGCAACATCACTGTCTGTGCTTCCTACTTCTCTTGCTCTCTGCTCTCCCTCTTGCTGATTGGTAAACGGTGGTCACATGACCCAACGCTCTACTTCTCCTCTCCTTGCATTTGACAGTTTCGGCTGCGCCGTGTTTCTCTTTTGGTTTGATGCTCATCTGCGTGTGTTTATACTAATATGTGTGGCAACAACGGGACAGACGGTGTTCAGTTTAGATCGGGTGCGTCAGAAAATGTCGGAGCGGTAATGCAGTGGGCTGTACTAGGAGGAGAGCAAGGTCAGGAAACTGAACAGAAGAACTGAGCGAGAAAGGGAGTCGGAAGCTGTTGAAAAAGCATGAGAAAATGAGAAATTAGGGGAGACCAACAGAGCTTGGGAAAGCCAGAATAAGTAAAGCAAGGATAGACGACTGAAGTTAATCCACTCATAGCATAGTGTGGCTGACATGCTGAGTAATTTAGGAGAAACACCAAGCAGTGGTTCTGAGCGATCTGATATGCGGAGACAGCTATGTCCCTTCCCTTTCCTCCATCACTTCTTCCCGGTTAAATTTGTTCTCTAAACTCCACCAATGTGGGAGAGAGGAGAGGACGACAAGGCCTATCAGTCAGCAAGTGGGCGAGAGGAAACATCCTGCTGTCACGACGAGGCTGATAATGATAATGACAGTGAAGCTAAGGCAGCGCGATATGAGGTGTGTGTTATTGTAGGCTGGAAGACCTGCAAGGACAGAGGCTTTGGGTTGTCACGATATACAGATGTAATCGGTTGATTACTGGAGATAACTCTCTTCGTTTGGCTGCTATCTGATAATCCTGTCTGCATGTCCTCTTTCTGCAAAGCTCTTCTTTCTAATTAGAGAAAGTCAAAATCGTAGCTGACCAGCGTGTCTCTACAGACTTCCTCCAGAATCATCCTTCTCCCAGACTCGCTGTTGTTTGAGTGTTGTCGGATGTTTCCCCTCCGTTGCCCAGTGCACTTGCTCTTTTACCTGATCGTTGGGTATCGTTTTCTTAAGGTTTCCATTTTCTGTCCCCAGTATGGATGGGTAAGTTGACCTTACTGAGTTTTGATGCATGGTCTTAGCATCAGATGATCCAAGGAACCCATTCGCCTCAGCTGCATCCTTTGGATTGTTGAAGATGGGCCAGGAAAACCACCAAGCCACCCAGCTTGCCCTTTATCTACCAGCCCTCCTGTGCAGGTAGCTTCAATTAATAGGATTTGTTTTCAGCCACAAGTGGGAGACTGAAGAGTTTGCAAGAGATGGGACATTGATATGAACGCAGAATGTCGAGACGTTACTGGCTGCATCTAGTTTCGGTAAAACTAGATGCTCAGGCAAGGAATGAAAAAAATCACATTGAGGAAGAGCAGATGATGTTAAAGAAAATAATGTTGCTTTTCTTTGCTTCTTTTCCTTTTGCCTCCTAATTGAGGTCGTCTGTTTGCCTGGCAACCGCTTTTTCGTCTCGGCAACCGAAAGTAGAGGAGCTTGGACAAAGCCGAAATGGTCATTTTTTAGCTTTAGCAGATAGATACACACAGCCTGCGATGTAACGCCATCGAATGCAGCAGAGCAACCAGCGCTGAAGGGTGTGGATATAGTCAGAGAGAGGTATTCTCATTGGTAAGAGCTCTGCTGCACCAAGCTGTTTCCTAGGCTGCTGCTACCAGCGACTATCCCCCACTGCTCTCTGTGTTTCTGCTCACTGCACACTGCTCCATTGGATTGTACGTGCCTGCTGCGGCTCAGATAATGGCCTCTCACTAAGCACACACTGAGGAGAGAGAGGAGAAGAGATGGAGGGGGAGGCTGCACAAGAGGGAGGGAGGGAAGCAACGAGAGGGGAAGGTGGGGGCTGCAAAGAGAAGCCGACTGCATGTGTAGTCAAGTGAGAAAAAGAGGATATTGAAAAAGGGAAGGGAGGAGCAGACATAGATAATGAGAAAGGAAAAAGGACAGAACAGAAAGCTTTGGCTTTACGAAGAGTCAAGAGAATGAGAAACGTGTGTGCCGTGCCGGGGGGAGGTGTGGGTTGCGTGGGTTGCTGGCTGCGTGCGCGTGTGTGACTGCGTGCGTGGTTTGTACTCGCCGTGTCTGTGTGCCGCACAGGAATAAAGAAAGGAAATAAAAAAAGGAAATACAACCCCGCAAGGACAGGTTACTTGTGGACCACTGTGCCGGCAAGCAAGTCTCATGCCCCTCTCCGTCTCCTCCTCTGGTCTCTGCTTTTCTTGCGGCAGCTCTGTCTGGACGCCCAGGACAGCGTAAGTATGCTTTGTGGATCTTCGAGGCTCTCAGCCAGCTTAATTTTGTCAGGGTCTCTGCTTCATGTTCCTGCTCGTCACGCAAGCAGAGGAAGGGGTGGGGGGAAGGAAGGGGTGGTGTTGTGTATGTAGGATTTAGGTTCAGCTGTCTACTCACAAACTGAACTTAACCCTTTCAATGCCACAACTAGTATTCTCCAGTGCTTTGTCTTCTCCCTCCATTTTATTTGTGGAGTGTCAGTTAAACTGCATTTGCTTCACTCTCAAACAAACCTGGCAAACTTGTTTAAATGGATCCCAGTTTGTCTGGTGTACCAGGTTTGACTAGATTTGATCCGGTTGGATGGAAATATATGTGTGTGTGTGTGTGTGTGTGTGTGTGTGGTACTCTGTGGCATGTGTCAAGTCTGCACAATGGTTTCTGTGTGTTTGAAAGTAAAGTAAAGGGAGGTATTTTTGAAAAGGATGAAAACTCTCAGCTCTATTATGGTATAAATATTTGGCACGTGGTCTGTACAGTCAGTTAACCAGCATCATAGGTAAAAATTGAAGCAGATGTCAGCACATTTCCATTAAATGTCTCATCAAATACAATTCAAGCTTACAATACGAGGAATTAGCATGCCTACATTGAATATTTGATGAGGTGTACCATTCACTAAATTTTTTATGTGAAGTCCATTCATGCTAAACTTTGTACTAAACAGAACAAAACCGCAGCAGCTCTGGTTTGTGTGTGTAACTGTGACAAAAACAGGAAAGTAGAGTGTCGGTGTGACTGACAGCGCATGGTTGTGGGATGTTAGGCTGTGCAGTGTTGCAGACAGCCTGTTTCAACACACTGCAGTTCTCATAACTGCCGCACACTGCAACACCCCCCCCCCCTCCTTTCCCATCTGATAGTACAGACATGGGGCCTCTCATGCATTGCATGCCGGCTGTTTGCTGCCACCCCACCCCTCCCCCCTCATCACCCACCAAGGAACCCCCAGCAGACACCCAGTGCAGAAGGTGGATTTAAAAAACACAAGCACACTGCCTGTCCAGTAATTAGCCACTTCAAAGACTAATTTCAATAATATTCAAATGAAGGGGAAGCTGGAAGTCAAACTCACTTCTGCTACCATATTCACTGCTAGATCATCTGTCTGTTCTAGATGGACTTGAAAGGATGCTACTTGATTCATCTCACTTCACATAGCCTCACGTTAGTATTGGGTTTGAGATCTTCAGTGGGAAGTTGGAGCTTAGTTTGTTTACAAGTTATCATATTTCAGTTTATGTTGGGTTTTCTGTCAGGGAAAGTTTGAACTAGAAATATGATGTTTTTTTGCTTTTGGTATTACTATACTGTGTAAACTATACAGTGAATGATTCTTTGAGTATCTAGGTAATTTCTAGCATACTTTAAGATTGACATCAGATATACACTGATCCCAGATTTGTGGCCAGTGTCCGTTCTCTTTAACAACTATAATTAAAATCATAATTTTCAATAACCCTGCCATTAATGGTAATGTTTATATTAGGAGATGTCACACGGTGTGTGAGAGAACAGTCATTGTAAAACATGCTCTTACTAATTGGAAACAAAGACAATGATCTGAAGTTGATATTTAAACTGACTTTAGAGTTTAGAAAATACTTTTACATTGAAAAGAGAAAGTACCAGTAACGTGATAAGCAAGCAAGCAGGCAACATCATATTAACATACAATACATATTGACCATGTAAAACAAAGGAAACATACTAAGACAATCAAAGTTTCCAAAGAGACTCCTTCTCAAAGGAATAGTACAGAAGAACAAGATAATTTTCGAGCTGATTCAGGGAGAAAAAATTATTTTGAGAAGTATATTGACAAAAAGGTAGGATGGAGAAGTCAGCTCATTGTGACAATACCAGTAGGTCTGTATAAGATGATAAATCTTGAATCTAATCCCTGTACAGAAGTATGAAAGAACAAGATGGCTAAGGAGTGGAATGGATGACATCTGCCAAAGTTTAACTCTCTATTCTAGCAACCTGAAGAAACTACTGAGATGTCCCTGCAAAATATACAAATTTCTTTTAAAATGATATTGAATCTCTTAATCTGATTTAACACCCCACTGATACTTAAAATAGCTAACGTTTAGTGTTCCTCCTACAGTAATGACTTCCACACCATAGAGTGTTTGCGTGCATGACCTGGCAGTACATTAATTCATTGCATTTCCAGTTCAAGTTTCCAGCTGGCCTGGCTCTATTCAGGGCTATTGAACCTAAAAGTTGATCAAGACTTTCCAGAAAATTTCTGTCATTGAATAGCACTACAGTCTGCTGGCCTTCTACCATAGTGCTAAAGTAACTAGTTACTCTGCCAATGTTTTCTTTTCACAAGGGCCATTGAGCATGTTGGAATACACTGTTCAGTCACAACACGAACTCTGTCAATGATTTCTGAACCTACCCTTGAATTGTAGTTGTTTGCTAGGCCTCTCAACTAATAATCTAAAAGAAGTGAGACTGGTCTGTACACTGCAAAAAACAGCCCTGGATACAAATGAAACACTTTGAAACTTGGAACTACCTACATGGTGACTTACCAGTTTCAAATTCCAAGGGAAGTTAGATATGTGGCTGTACTGATCAGTGCATGATTAGTGTCACTTCTGAAAAGACATTAAACAGCTAAACCAGCTTCTGAGCTATAAAAAGACAAATTACCAGTTGCTTGAAAAAATAGATTTTTTTTCCCCACATGTATTTATCAAGATTTAATTCAGTACTTCTGCACAGAGCAAATCTTTTTCGGGACTGTCATTACATTGGCAGAAAACCCACTTAATGAGAAAGTTGTCAAACCCACTCATGACTTCATGAGTCTCAAATATGTATCATTATAAATCTCATTTTGAACATCCCTTTGAATTCCTTGTGCTGTTAAAGGAAGCTGCTTATTCCTAAAACAGTCAGGTCCAGTCAAGTTTGACTGATGAAGAGGAGCGCTTCCAGGTCAAGTGACACAACACACCATTCTCACTTTATCAGTGTCTCCTAATGAGCCGTCTCTGGCTTTTTATTTTATTTTAAAGTTAACTTGTTACATGTTTTGTCATCATTACTTCCAGAAGGCCAGTACCTGCTTAAATTCTGTTTGTATTATTGTTAATTTGCAAGTTAGGGTAACATATTATTAACTGTGAGCATCAAGTTAAACTTGAGTAGATAATTGTTCAATGAATGGCTGATCCCTTAATGTGAGTGTCACAACTGAATAACAGTAATATTTCAATACAGGGCTATGCTCCTACAAAACGTTAAATGACTGTTTTACCAAGAATTCACCTGTCATCTGAGGTTAAAATGTTTACGTTAGACTGTCCTCACTGCTTTGTAACTAATGTGATTATGTCGATATAAAATGTTCAAAAACTCAGCAAAGCAAATTTTATTATTTATTCTATTTATTATTATTATTATTATTATTATTATTATTATTGGAACAGTGCAACATTAATGATACCTTGTATGTTTTGGTTGAAAGCAGTTTTATGATTTTAGAAACAAGTTTCTTCTGAGCAGAGGTAATATTACCGTTTTGGAGGAAATCATCCTGATTCCCAACTTGAATTTGATAGATGATCTATGGAGAGAGCTAAAGATTAGGGTGACTACTAAGAGGCCTTCCAGTATCAGATACTTAGACCTGATCATTAAAGATAAATTGACATACCCTGCATCCACTCACTGCATAGCCATGACTGATTTGGGCATTTGGATGGAGTTTAATGACCTTAATGACCATACCTGATGCTAAAGGTCACGGAGTGTGACCTTTGTGTAATGGAAAATGAGCTCTAATTATAATTGGTATCATTATTGCAATTTTTAAGAATAACATTGCAATTATATATCTTTCTTATATAGTCCAGTACTAGTTTGATTGCTGTAATACTATATGAGTTTCCTATTAATTATTGAGAAGGGTATAAATATTTTTTCCAAAATTAATACTCCTTTTACATTATTTTATTATCTTTAAGAGATGCTTGTCTCATTTTTTAGCACAAACAAATTTCTTGGTTGAATGGAAATACTTTTAATTCTTAATCTGCTAGGGGTAGGATTAATTTTGTGCTGTAAATATTTTTTAACTGTAAATATTAAAATTAAGCTGGTAATGTCTGTATACTTTTATGTTCTCACCTTTTATCATCGTGTATTTAGTGCCCAACCTCTGCCACACTCAGCTTCTTTATGCTTTCACTCCAACTGCCTGCTTTGCATAGGCCAACTGATCTAAAGCACAGTGTCCAACTGTTGTACTACATGTGAGAGTGTGGACTCAGTGTGTGCCTGATGTAAAACTGCTCTATGATGAATGATATGGCTGATGTTTCACAGCCTTCACTGATCTGATCCTTAAGCACTTTATGAAACTAAATGTACTAAATATGTAAGAGTTTTAATGAAACTGTTGAACTGATCCTTCCACGGTTTCATTTAAAAAAGGGAATTCCTCTTTGATTGACCTATTGATGATGTACAAGACATGCAAAAAAAAAAAGCAAATCAAAATTTGTGATAAACAGAGCTGGACATCATCAGCTCATTACTTCTTATTTATACCCCTTATTTTGTTCGCTTATTGTGCTACTTTACTTTGCACAGCTTTACTTACCACTCTACATTTTTGTTTTTCAGACTGTTCACAAAGTCACTACAGTGGATGGCCTCACAAACGGAGGCCAGATGGAAATTGGTTCACATGACCGCCTCCAGGAAGGCGCGTTGAGCCTGGATTTGGCCAATGGGGTGAACCCCTACCGTAACGACAATGAGGCATCTATGGAAACAGACAAGCAGAGGCCAGGAGGTGTGTCTGAAAGGCAATGCTGGGTGCCAGGACATAGCAAGGTCAATGACACCCAACAGCAGCAATCATGCTGGAGCACCAGTAGTCATACAACCCCTGCTAAGGTGGTCCACCATGCAGATGTAGAAGATGCCCAGAATCTGGTGGCTTTTTCTGCTACTGTTAGCTCTTTGCCTCCTTCTTCCTCTTCATCTTGTCTTGTCCCACAGCCGATTACAGCCCAGCTTTATGAAAAGTTCACCCAAGAAACATGTGCTGATGGTCCCCATTCCACAGCCTCCGCAGGATTTCCTGAAACAAGCTGCGAATCTCTGGAAGACCTTGACATCTTACAGACAGCACTGAGCCAAGCTAAACATGGGCATAAGCCCCCTAATTGCAACTGTGATGGGCCTGGTTGCCCAGACTACCTGGAGTGGTTGGAAAAGAAAATTAAATTAGCAACTAAAAAGGATCAAGGATCTCACAAAACAGTTGATGAGTCCCAACATTTGGAGCAACCCCATTTGCAGCATCAACATCAGACCTTCCAACAAGTGAATGGTGCTCACCAAATATCCACTTCATGTTTGCAACAGCATCAGGTGGTTAATCAATACACTCACCAAGACCAAGTGCCCTCTTCCAAACCCCCTATTCCTTGCTCCCCCCAGGTGCTCTCCATAGCCAAGGAGAAGAATATCAGTCTTCAGACTGCCCTTGCGATAGAAGCACTAACACAGTTATCAAGCCCTCAAACAGTCAGATCTCCAGGTCAAACCTTGTTAAGAAAAAACTTTAATAACAACCAAAACGCACACAACACCACACCTAATTTGATCCCTTCATCTCTTAATGACAACTCATCACGGTCCCAGTCTGTCCCTCCAGGGACACATACCAACCAGCAGCCTCAAGCTTCGTATGAACATCATAGACCCCAGTCCCAGGGCCAGCCAGCCCATGCTTCTCCTTTCCCATCCTCTACCTCTCCGTTCCCAGGTCAGGGAAAAGCTCCAGGTTTCAGTCCTAATCCCCAGCAGTGGAGACAGGGCTCTGGCAGAGATCCTGAACAGAGGAATCCATGGATATACATGAAGTCAGATTCCCATTCTCACTTTTCACCTCCAAATAGCTCAGACCCCATGTCAGAGCTTAAACTGCTGCTTGGTGATACCAAGTCGAAAAATGCTTCTTTTAAGCTTCCACTTACACAGCAGCTTAGCTTGAATCAGAATGGTGGAATTCAGGTCCAGGACAGGATAAAACAAGAGCCAGACTCATTTGAGCATTGCCATCACACTGCCTCAACTGCACATTATGAAATGTCTAATGGTCAACAGCAGGGTCAGCATTACTCTGGAAATCCTATGTCTCCTGGCCAAGCAGCCATAAGTCACTCCACTCAGGCAGCTCTGCAACAGCACCTTCATTACAAGAGGAACCTGTTCTCTACACCTCCCTCTGGCTTTGGAGCACCTGACCCCCGTGCACAAATGACTTGCCAAAACTTGAAAAAATGGTGGCCTCAGATGGATGCCGAAGGTTTGCCACTTCTACCAGTCAAACAAGAGCCTAAGAAGAGGAAAAGCACCCAAGGATCTCCTTTTATGAAATCAATGGGTGGAATGGTGATTGGTCCTCCCCTTCCCAAGCCCAAACAGATAATTATCAAGAAGAACAAGCAGAAAGCCTCCATGCCAACCTTCCTCCCTCAGGCTCAAATTGCCATACAAAAACCACCAGTTCACATGATGGACAGATCCCCATCCCTGACCAATTTGCAAATATGCTCTCTCAACCCTTTGGCCCTCCTCAGTAACTCCGCTCAGGCTTCTGCTGCAGGTCCCCCTGCCCCAGAACAATCTCAGGTATCCATATCCAACAGTTTGCTGACTCCTTCCACTGTTACAACAGAAAACTCTCCAGCTCTAATGGATTCTTTGTCCACTACTGTGGTTCCTGCAGCTATTACAAAATCAGAAGAGGCAGGCATTAGTTTAACCTCCACCAACACCAGCAATGCCACACACGTGACCTCCACAACTCCATCCAGCACCTCGCATTTGCAGAAACTCATTAACATAGATCCGAAGTACGAAGAACTGATTCGCCAGTTTGAGGCTGAATTTGAAAACTTGGCCCCAGATAAGTCCACAAGTCAGCACACGGAGGAGACCACTCCAGCCCCTGAACTAGAGAAACAATCCTCAATCAGTCCTCAGAACCTCAGTCTTACATCATCGAACACCACCCAGTCTGTTTACTCAAATTCTACTCCTCAAGCCAACACCACACCTCATTCAGATTATCAGAAAATGGAAGTGAGCAAGAGTGACTCAGATACCCAAAGTGAATTAACAGTTAGTCAGGCTTCCACTGAGGGCTCTGTAGGCTATCAATATACGAGGCCTGTTGATGTTTCTCTGAACCAGGAGACCATTTTGGACAAGCAGCAGCTGCAGCAAAGAATGTTAGAAGATGCATTGGGCATGCAAGACTCTCCGCTGCCTAAACGAATAAAATTTGAAGCTTCAGGAGAATTAGCGGTACTATCTACAACATGCTATTCTGAGGAGGGAACACCGGTAAAGGATGGCCTAAATTCCTCACCATCTCTAAAAGGCTTTCTAGACTCCCCCTTGCGGTACCTAGACACCCCTACCAAGAACCTGCTGGATACTCCAATCAGAGACCCACAATCAGACTTCCCAACCTGTACCTGTGTGGGTAAGTGTGTGCATTAGTCGCAACCCATAGTTGTGTAGACAGATTTCTGTCTATGCACAAAAACCTTTCAAATGTTTCAGACAGACATTTAGTTACAGAGATACATTTAAGTCAGAAATGTAATATTTGAGACTATAATTTCTATAGTGAGTTGCATTTTGTGTAGTCACTTTTAGTCCTTTGATTCTTGGTCTGCATAAATAATCTACCCTAACACCAACTCTTGCCTGGATGTTTGTTGTCAAAGAATGTGTGTGTTGCTGGGGTTTGAGGCTGTGATCATCCCGACAGCGACAACATGAGGCATTGAAGGCAGCAGGCAGGAACAAAAGCAGTGTTGGCAGAAGGAGCTTTTTGTAGGGGGCTGGCAGCTAATCAGATCCAAACCTTTGTTAGACAGAGAGCAGTTCAGTGCTATACTTTGTTTAGCATCCTGCTTAGTATGTGTATTCACAAGCCTATGTTGCTGTACAGTAGAAATGAATAATTTACAAATGTAAATTAATACTAATATGAGAAATGTAAAAAAAAAAATATTTTTGACATAGGGATGAAGTCAGTTTAAGTGAGCTGGCTTTTTAGCCACGATTGACATGACAATATCAATATGAGCAAAAAGATGCAAAAAACTACTCCAGATGGAATATTTAGATGGCTGTTTGATTAAAAATACCAGGCATTGACTTTCCGCATCCCAATAATACATTCGGCCCGTCTAAGGAAATTCCTCTCGCCCCTCCCTCCCGCCCTATGTCCACATACTGAGAGCTTTTCTTAACATCACGCTGCCCCTTTATCAGGATAGTATGTGTAGTGGCTGTCAGAATAACTTTGGTCACAAGGATGAGACTTGCCTTTTTCCCAGGAAAAAAGGATCAAGAAAAGTACAGCTTTTTATTGAAGTTAGTGGATACTAAATCCAAATGTTTAAGCATGTCAATTAAGTAAAGCTTCTCGATACAGTATCTAATCAGCTCTCTGCAGGATGACACCACACTAGAATTAAACAGCTTCTAGGGATATAGTTATTGCTTTTAAAACTATAATTTGAACACACACACACACCTCCAGTATTTTCACACAAGACTGTGGTATGACTCCTACACTTGCTCCCATGAGCCACGCCTTGGTGCCTCATTACACCAGCAAGGGAATATGACCTCACTTTGCCTTTTTTAAACTAGAAACACTCATACATCTCTGAGTGTTGCACATTCCCTAGATAATCACCTGATAAAAAATTACTTTACATTTAGGCAATATATATGTAGAGTTAGCTGCTATGCACTTGACCCATTGATGAGAGCAAGGCAGTGGTTCCAATATGTAGCACAGTTTCAGAGTAGTCCACTACAATCAGAGGTAGAGATTCACCTGGACGGTGTGTGATATTGTCAAGGATCAAACACAGAAGTTCATGTCATTCACACTGACACTTAGTAAGCTTCTGCTTTAAGTATCAAACAGCAGACCACACGCTACATTCACAGACCACTATCTTTGCATGGGTGAGTATATATACATGTTCCTGTGTGTTGTTATAAACTGGATGTTGCAAACAAGTGCACACCATTTCAGCCTCAGCATCAAAGATGAAGATTTCTGAGTTTGTTTTGTTTTTTTAAAGCATACCAGCTGCCAAACAGTAAAGACTTTACGGAACTATGGTTTGCCACAATTACAGCTTATTTTACAGCTGTAAAAAAGAACAAGTTCAGTCCGATTGGATGGATGGCAGGATTATGCTTTAATCTACATTATTCTATTGGAGCTCTGGCTGAATGATTAGGATCGCTGTCCAGATGGAAGTTGAACTTTTGTGCCACTATCAAGCCTTTCCCTGCCTCGAACAAATGTTATTTTAGGATTACCTTGTATTTACCTCCGCCCATCTTTCTATCAACTCTGATCAACTTCTCTGTCCTTGCTTTTGTTGTGTGATTAGATATATTTGTGTGTGAATACCTTATTCTGTATTTTCTCTCTCCCAAGAACAAATCCTGGAGAAAGATGAAGGGCCGTACTACAATCACCTGGGATCTGGACCTACAGTAGCCTCCATACGAAGTTTGATGGAGATGAGGTGTGCCATTTCTTCTGCTCTGCTCTCCTCCTTTCTACCACTTCCTCCTACTTTATTTTGCCTCCTCCTCTCCTCCCACCATCCCTCCTCCTCCTCCTGTTTTGTCCTCGGGGAATTCATGACCCAGAATCTTGTTGGTGGAACAGGAAATACAAGCATCATCAGCATATTAGCAAGAAGTGTGTTGAGTAGCTGCAGATAACAGCTGAGAATGAAAACAAGAAGGGAGGAAGGATATATACTGAATTTCAGAAAACCAATCAAGAATTTGGTTTGTTCCAAATCTGAATCATCATAACAAGATGCTGAAATCGATGCATTATTACATGATTTTAAATAAACCATGACCTTTAGTGTCACATACACTGTATTCACCTCACCATGCTATGTTTTAAGGAAGAGTGTTTTTTTTTTACATGCTGTATTTACAGTCTGTGTGATGGATCTGTTATCTTGTGTCTTAATGATAACAGATTAACTATTTAAAAGGTTGAGAGGTTGATTTCAGTAGAGCAGGGAGTCATTAACCTTCAGAATTGGGTGGGGGTTACACTAGAGCCCACTCTTTGTTGTTCCAGAAATGACGTTAGATGCTCAGACCCCATTGTTCCTGCCTGACCTTTGACCCACCTCTGAACTGAGTAGACCCATCCCTGTGGTAACAGGCATTAATCCCCAGGCCTTCTCAGCTACCGCGGGGTGACTCCCATTCAGTGGGAGCCCCTTGTCCTCACTGTCACGCCAAATCTACTCAAGGCTGGGGTTTTCACAATGGCAGGTATCCAGCTGGGGGGAGGGCGTGGGGGGTTGACCTGATATGAGCTGTGAACAGACATGTGACAGGTTCTGATGAACTGCCCCTGCCCCAGAACAACCTCCGACCTTCCATCCTCCTCCTGCGCACCTAACAGCAGAACACAAACCTCCCCCGAAAAGAACATACGTGTTGATGTCAACATAGTAATACATGCATTTATGTGTCACCAAATTCAGCGTAGACAGAATCTCTTGAGAAGGGCTGGTGCTGGCTGTTGCACAGAAACCTGTGGGTTCTGGTTAATTCTGCCATTTTTGTGTGAATATCACAGAGTCGTGTGAACACACACTTCACTTCAGCTACTGTAGCTGAGTTCAGTCTTGTGTTGGTTGCTGAATGCTTTACACCAGTCCAGTTTTCTGCTCATAAACAGGCATGGGTCAAACATTTCTGGGTTTATTTTCCTTTTATTCATTAAAACCAGAAAAGCACTCGGAGAGCGCAGACCACCGCCAAGGCAGCTCAGTGTGTTGCTAACTAGCTCAAATAGAATAATAGCACCCGTTTGACGGTCGGATGTGGTCAAAGCTTCTCATGTTGCATTAGATGTTCCTCAGATGCAATATCACTGGTAGTTGTGGTGTCATGGTAATGTTTTATTCCATGTTAGCACTAGAGAAGCACCCTGAGAGCCCAGTCCTCTGCCAAGGCAGCTAATCATTTGTTTCTGAGCTCACTGTGGACATTTCATGAAAGTTTAATCAAAATCCATCTATAACTTTTTTGAGTTATGTTGCTAACAAACAGATAGACAAACAAATCCCGGTGAAAACATAACCTCCTTGATGTAGGTAAACATGGCTAAGGAGATAGAATTGTTCAAAAAGTTCAGAGAAGCGACCGGTGCATTCCACAAACATGGATAAGAAAACAAAAAGATAGAAAAAGCCCTGAAAAGTCTAGTTGGAAGCATAGTACCTGTAAGTTTAAACTTCCAGGAACCATGGTTATACCACAAGGACATGACAGCAAAAGGGAAACAATCGATGGCTGTCATCAAATGTGAGACCTAAATAGATGTTTCAAGCAGGATGTCACTCAGGTTGTCAAAACACTCGAATGACCACAAAAGACTTGCAGCTTCGTGGCAGCAGGTACAGAGGTCTCAGTTTCTTTAGTAAGAAATATACGCTGAAGGGCTCCCTGTCTCCACCCCAAGACCTACACTGTTACAGATCCAAAAATAAAAGAGATATCGGCTCAAATTCATTTACAACTATTTCAGTTATCCAAATGGGGTTTTTTAGATCTTGTAGTAGAATGGTGAAGGAAAACTGGAATTCTGTGGGACTTTGGAGCAGTGGTCAGTCTGGAGGAAGAAGAATTAAGCATACTGTAAAAAGAACATCATGCCTACAGTGAAGCATGGTTGTAGAGCTCTGGGGGTGCTTTGCTTCCTCTGACACTGGAAAGCTGCCAAGTGTGAGGGATGAAGTTGCTCTGCTTAGTCCTGAACTTTTTCTGAGGGTGTTGGACCCTTTGAAGTCTGCATTAGTAATTAAAAGTGTAATCTTGTGTTAAATTTAAAGAACCAACTTGTGGTATAAATTGCGTCAAGCTGTTTAAATTCTGCTTGTTTGATTTGTTTATGGCAAACAGATTGTCAGTTTTGCCAATCAACCTAATTTGTCGTGGGAGTTAAATCATTTTAGATGTATATAAACACAATATGTGAAACATCAGTCGACAAGTATATAACTTTTCTGTATTCGTATTACTCAAAATTTGCTCTTTTATTGTCACTAAACAAAAAAGACAACTATTCCATTCACATTCGTGTTTTCACATTATCATATACTTTATTAATCCCCACTGAGAAATTGGCTTGTGACAGTAATAAGTAATAACAGGTAAAAAGTTTTTAAGTTAAATAAAAAAGGGAGCATTCGATTAACCACTTCTATAAACAATTATGTGTACATAGAAAACTTCAATTTCTAGAAATTATGCTTCAAACAGGCTGGTAAACACTAAATAATCCAAGGTTATTTCATCTTTAGTTTAGATTACTGAACTATATGCTATAACACTGGAAACAAAACACAGGTTCCAGAGGATGTAACTTTGGGTGCTAACTAGGCGTGTAACAGACTTGTGTTAGTATTCGGATTTTATGTACAGCCCTGTCAGTTCGGTACGGACGTGTACCAAAAGAATACAGCTAGGGCTGAACAATTAATTGCTAATGCAATAAAATCGCAATATGGCAAAATTAGATTTTCTAATCGCAAAGGCTGCAATTTGACTAGTCAAGAGGGCTGGGAGAGTCATGTGACGTTTGAGCAGCATGAAAAGTTAGAATTATTGAAGTGGTAAAGCCTCAGATTTGTTTTACATTATTGTTTTCATCTGTACTTTAGTATATGTGATTTATTGCTGTTTTGCTCTTGTTTAGCAGATCTTTGAAACACTGTCAAAGTATTCAGTAGGTTTACAACTGATTTTAGTAAATAAAAGAACTCCTTTAAATTCAGTCATGCTTCATTTGCCTTTAACTTAAGTCTAGCCTATGAGAATAATTAATTTATAATACATCTGATATTTTTTATAATAATACATAGATTTTTTTGCTTGCATTACTTAAAAGCTCCTTGAGAAAATAATTGCAAATTAAATCGCAGTTGCAATATTCGCAATTAGATTATTTTTCAAAAATGTTCAGCCCTAAATACAGCTGTTTTCTATGTTATAGAACATACCAAAATCAAATTAATTTCAGGAATTGAATGGAAGGAATGAGGGAAAATTTTTATTTAATGCTGATTAAAGCAAGAAATAGAGTGTTATATGCACATTTGGATTTATTTTTCTTGAATAAAGTGTACTGAAAATATGCTGAACCATGACTTTAAATCCTGCACCGTTACACGCCTAGTGCTAACAGAATAATACTTATTTGGAAAGCTGTCTAAGATAACGTAAACTTACCATGTTTCTACTTCAGAGAGCAGGACAGCCACATGGGTCCTTCGTGTCTCAAACCAAACAATCATATGACTAGATGCATATGATGACTAGACCTACAATTGTTTCTCTCAGGCTCAGGTAGCAATTATAACAGTTGAGATTGACAACTGGTCATGGATAAGCAAATCAACTGAACTCTCTGGCTGAAATCTGTTTCCTTTGGTAACTTTGTTGATCGACATGATGATCTGCCTATCAGATCTGGTGTGCCTACTGAGCTAGCCAATGAGATTTCAGCAATTGTAAATATAAATAGCAATTAAAAACAGTAAAGAATGACTTATTCTTCTTAATTAAATAGTTTATCATTTTGATTTGTTTATTTATAGTGTATGCATAAAGTAATAGTAGAGAATTACAGCTTTTCTCTTAGTGTGGATTCTAAAATATGCAAACATAAGTTTTTGTATTTACTATAAACAAACAAACACAGAACAAGCTAATGTCATCTTCTTCCATAGCAATGGCATGTGACATCAGACATGCTTTCTACTTAATAGTTCCCATTAAATCTCATAGTTTTTGTGCAATAATTTATTTCAAGATAGAATTAGCCTGACAGACTGTTGGTTGATGCCCCTATAGGCCTGATTCAGATGATTGTAGTTCAGCAAAAAGCCTGTTAATCAGCGATCAGTTGAAATCACATGGGTTAAAGCAGGGAAACATCTAAAACATGCAGGGCAGTGTGCCTTGAGGAGCAGGGTTGGGAAACACTGCTGTAAGCAAACAATAATCGTCATCTCTGCTTCTTCCAACCCTTTAAAAAAATGTACAAACTGACTTTGTATTTAGTTTTTTAAATAAAAATAATCTCATACCAAAGAACCATAACCTTACAATTGAGTGGTTTAAAAAAAAAGGACCTTTTAAAACCTTAGTATACTTTGTAACAATACGTAGTTCTCTTTGGCTAACCGGGTTCAGATGATGAGGTGCTATCAAACTTAATATGGATTATTCCATTCTTAAACATTTGCAGTCAGTGGCTATAATGTTTATTTTCTTCTTTGTAGATATGGAGAGAAAGGGGAAGCCGTTCGGATTGAGAAGGTGGTATACACAGGCAAAGAGGGGAAGAGCTCCCATGGTTGTCCTATTGCCAAGTGGGTAAGTAGAACTACATTACCTGCACTCTGTAGTAGAAGCCAGGGCACAATTTCTGTAGGCTAGGGTTTCACAAAACACTTATGTCTTTCACAATCGTTCTCAGACTTTTGAATGTTGCTTTAATCATTGTATATTCCAGTGAAGTGGTGAAAAAAGAGAGCTGTTTTGGGATGTTTGGCCCTCCTGACAACCGTGACAGCAAATCAAGCAATGATTTGTATGGAAGGAGTGTGTATTTGTGTATATTTTGGGGGGCTACAGAGGAGCAAGTTTGTCCTCCACAGTGAGTACACCAGTAGGGGGTCTCACTCTTTATAACCACCAGGCCTTCCCTCTTGTTACAAGTCTGACACATCCTGTTAATGAGTCTGCAGATTTAGAACTAGTCCTATTTAGAAGGGAGACTGAAATTCACAAGAATCAAACTTAACTTTTGTTTGTAAGTGAATTAAAATGACTTAAGCTATATCTATTTGCTGGATGCCAGAATAATAAGAAAGATGATTTTTATACAGAGATGTGAAAAACTTTCTTCAAGTTCGGAAGTTCACAATCCCGAAAAATAAGATTATGATGCCTTTTAAACTGTTCTTATTGGTTAACTCACAACAACTAAGTCACACGTGGGTTAATTTTAAGGAAACACCTCAAACACTGCTTCCTTTTGTGACATGGTGGAAAAATCAAAAGAAATCCAGCAAAACATCAGGAAGAGAATTGTGGAGCTGCACAAGTCTGGTTCATCCTTAGGTACAATTATCAAATGCCTGAAGGTTCCAGAAGCCCAGATCTAAATCCCATTGAGAATATGTAGCGGGTGCTTAAGGTCAATGTTTCAACTTTAAGAGACCAGATGAGCTGGAAGGATTTGCCAATGAACAGTGGGGTTGTACACCTAAAGAGACATGTGCCAACCTAGTGAAGAGTTACAGGGAGAGGCTGTTGTTAAGACAGAGGCCACACTATTGACTTATCTTTCAGGGTTATTTTTGTTACCGTTCAGCACAAATAAAATATACTGATCAAACTTTGTGGAGACTCTGTCTTGTTTTCAGATTACAGATTGCAAATGTAATCAAGGACTAAGACTTTAGATTTTGGACACATGTTCTGTGGTTTGATGAAACCAAAATTGAAGTGATGTGCTTTAATGACCATTGTCACATTTGCAAAGAAACGAGAAAGCTTCTATGAGTAAGAACACCATCCTAACCGTGAAGTTTGGGGGTGGCAGCATTATTTTGTAGGGGATGTTTAGGTACAGGGGGCCTGGTGCACTTTACAAAATAGATGGACTTTCAAGCAACATCTCAAGACATAAGCTAGGAAGTTAAAGCTTGTGTGTGAATAGGTTTTCAAAATGGACAGCTACTCTAATCGTGCTTCCAAGTTACTCACAAAGTGGTTCAAGGACAACAAAGCCAAGGTTCTGAAGTGACAATCACAAAGCCTGGATCTGAGTTTTATAGAAAATTTGTTGACAGAGCTGAAAAGGTGTGTGAGCAAGGCGACTACAAAAAAGACTCTGTCATTATGTCAAATACTAAGGAAATGTGTGTAATTTCAAAGAAAGAAAAAACTTTTAAATGTCATCTCATGCATTACTTTGACATTTTGCAATAGATATAATCTATGTGTTCCTAACTGCCCTAAGCAGGAGCGGTTTGGTCTGATTTAATGTTAGACAATGTGAAAAAAGGCTTTGTTTCTTTTTATACAGTGTATGTAAATATCTGACTTAAACTGTTTAAAATGAATATATATGTTTTTGGGAAGAGGCTTTTGTGTAATCATGATCTACTCCTCCCTCAGCATAGTAAGATAATTTGTGTGTGTTGGACACCTACTGGACAAACAGAGCAACTACAAAATTAACAACAGTAGCTTCTGAAACTTGGTCATTAAGTCACTGTGAGTTTTATTTTTGAGAAAAAATAAAAACTGAATTAAAGGTATGCCGAATTCAATCTTTTGCCAGGTGATTCGTCGAAGCAGTGAGAAAGAGAAGCTGCTCTGTCTGGTGCGTCAGCGTGCTGGCCACCACTGTGCCCACGCAGTCATCATTGTTGTTATTTTAGCCTGGGAAGGCATCCCAAGAGCCCTGGCAGACAAGCTTTACCACGACGTGACAGACACCCTCACTAAATATGGCAACCCCACCAGCCGACGCTGCGGGCTCAACGACGAGTGAGTAGCTGAAAGGAAATGCTTGTAAAACTAAAAGCCCACCACAGAGTGGTTCTGTATTTTAATAATATTGTAAATGGCAGATTCACCCCTACTTCAAAGGGTTAGAAGTATACACCAAGTAAAGCAGACTAAAGATGTTTGTATTTGGAAGAATAAGAATACAGTAGATTGGAGCTGGGATGCCCCAATAGTGTTGTTTGTGTTCTGTTTGATAATATGAATAAAGCAGACTGGCGTTGTCCTCTATACCGCAGGATTCAGTGCAAAGATGTTCAGTTGTCTTAAAAATGACAAGAATGAGGATAACAGTAATTTTATATGTGTGTCAGCTGCAGTGCTGCTAAACCTGAATTCAGACTGCTGGATAAAGAGGGCGTGGGTTATTGTTCAAGAGCAAGGGGGCTAAGGTTCTTTTGACCATTATGGGTCAGAAGCATAAAAAGAAAAAGCGACACTCCAAAAAGAGTTTCTGCTCTCATCTAGGGAGCTCTGTTGGGGTTTAAAATGTTACACATCAACAACAAATATTTGTTCTTTGAATGTTTATTAGTTAGCTTAGCAGACGCAAAATAGCTGTTCCAAAAATAAACTTTGGGATTACTATATCGGTGAAAGAAAGTTAAAAACACATCACAATGACATTTTTAAACAATTGTCATAGTCTTTTATTAGTGCTGCTAATATCGTTACCATAGCTATAATACCTCGGAAGAAGGTGACGCAAGGCAGCAGACTTTAAGTAATCTGCCTAATCTAAAAAGACCATATATTAATATAGTAAGAATTTTTTCTAATAATTTTATGAGGTTACAATTTAGGTTTTACTTTTTAAATGTGCAAAATATTTTTAACTGTAGGTTTAAACATTTAGAACCAATCTAAATATGACTCCTAGTAATACAGGACAATGGCATTTTGATCACCTCCCTCAGCCTGATATTCAGTTGAGGAATGACATCAGTATCAGGTTTATTGTTGATATTGGATCACCTGGGCTGTAGACTACAGTCCTGCACAGCAAACATATTTATGACACTGCAGTTATTCAATACCGACTGATACTCACCCAATGTTCTCCATCAACATATTTAAAGTATGGAAAATAAGTTCACAACGCACTGAATACTTAACATTTATGAATGAAGTTGAGAGTTTGTGGTCTCTGTCCCTTGCAGTCGCACCTGTGCTTGTCAGGGCAAAGACTCAGAAAAGTGTGGAGCTTCGTTCTCATTTGGCTGCTCCTGGAGCATGTACTTCAATGGCTGTAAGTACGCCCGAAGCAAGACGCCACGCAAGTTCAGGCTACAAGGAGATCATCCTGAAGAGGTATGCATAAATTTGAAACAGCCCATTTCCAAGCAATAAAATTTGAAACCTTGAAATTCTGTTGTCTGTGGGGTTCATGATGTTCTTAATGTTTTTGCTTGTCAGGAGGAGAAACTCAGGGATAACTTCCAAAATCTGGCAACTGAGGTGGCTCCTTTGTACAAACAACTGGCACCACAGGCATACAGCAACCAGGTGAGTTACACAGGCAAATCAACTAATCTCAAACACCTATTCTACAAGTCTTTATGTTTTATTAATCCAGTTCCACTTTGGTAATTTTCGTTGTCAAACTTGATAAACTAAAACAATAACTAATGAGGTATATCATGTGCCATACTCAACATCACAAGGAAGTTTATCAAATGGTTCCTTCCTTTAATGAGATTATACGTTCTTTTTTCCATCTACCTCAGTGTGCGGCAGAGCACCGAGCTCCAGAGTGCAGGCTGGGTTTGAAGGAAGGCCGTCCCTTCTCTGGAATCACAGCTTGTATGGACTTCTGTGCCCATGCTCATAAGGACCAGCATAACCTGCACAATGGCTGCACAGTGGTAAGCTTACTCAGCATCATCTGGAATCTGTTGTGATTTGTGAGGATGTGAACACAATGCCCTGTAAGACTATTTGTACCCCTTGAATTTCCTTTGAACCTTTTGTCACATTAACACCACAAACTTTATTCTATTTATTATATAAATTATATTCTAGTTAAATTGTTATGTGATTCACCAAAATAAAGTATTGAAGTGGAAGAAAAATCACATTTAGCATACAGCTATTTTACAATACCATACTAGGCCATGATTACACCTGAATATGATATAATCTCAATCTCCAGTCCTCAAGAGCCCCTTCTCTTCAATATGCTGGCCAGCAATTATAAAAAAGCTTTGATTGCTGTAGACCTATGTACACTTATTATGAACATAATTTGAAATCTTAACCTCCCAGATACATAAAATCTTTATACTTAACTGTCAGTCAGAAAGTTAAATTCTGGTCTCATTTAACAAAACGCCTTCTTTTACACATTAGCAGTGACCCCTACATGACCTGTGTCAAGTTGCAAATGGAACTTCTTATAGTTTCCTGTCTTTAGTTTGTGTCTTTTATCTATACTCTTTTTTTAAAGATCTATATTTGTAGAATGCACAACTAATCTTTGTCCTTCAAAAGATTCTTCCCTCTCGGCTATGCATCTTTGGCTCTACCAGCGTGATAGAGTGCCTCTCAACTTGTTTTCTTGTTCATGCTCTCCTTGCCTGGCCTTTTAGCTCAGGTGGATGGCCATGTCTTGGTAGCTTTTTCAATATTCATTTAATGGTTTATGAGATGTTCAAAGCTTGGCATATAATTTAATAACTTATCCTTGAGTGACCTTTTCCACAACTTTAACTCTGACATCTGTGTGGTGTGTTCTGTGATGTCTGAAAGGAATGGATGCAGTTTTTTATTGGTATTATGATTAAATGGAACTAAATGCAATGCACATTACAATTTTTTTACATTGTTTTTTTGAAAATCATATATAATTTTTTTGCTATTTTACAAATATGGTGTATCGTATAAACTCCCACTGAAATACACTTACTGTGGTTGTAACATGACAAAATCTCAGGTGGTGTCAATTCTGTTGAAAGGTATCAAAAGCTCAAAATCCTTCATAAACTGTTTTTGCATAATTGACATATTACTTTTTATACATTGTTAGGTGTGTACCTTGACTAAGGAGGACAACAGGAAAGTGGGGGAAATCCCTGAAGATGAGCAGCTCCATGTGTTGCCACTGTACACACTATCACTGACGGATGAGTTTGGCAGTGCAGAGGCCCAGCGGTGCAAGATGCAGAATGGAGCCATCCAGGTACTTCAAGCTTTCCGTCGTGAGGTACGCAAGCTTCCAGAGCCTGCTAAATCTTGCCGGCAGCGCCGACTGGAGGCCAAGAAGGCTGCCTCAGAGAAGAAGAAAAGTAAACTCACACAGCAGGCACCCGAAACACCAGAGAAAACAGTGGTCAAGTCTGAGCTCTGTATCAGCAGTTCCCCCGACCCCCCAGGCATGAAAGGTCAGTTATTCTAGTTGTTTTTTTTTGATTATCATGCAAAATTAAATTTGATTGTACTAAACTGCTGAGTATCAGTATGGAACATAAATGTAGAGTGAAAAAGACATAAATAACTGAATATAGATTCTGGTCTGGAAAGAATTCATTTATTTGCAATCTGCTTTTCAGAAATAAAACAGGAGATGAAGCCAAACATCATCAAGATGGAACCCCTTAATGGGTCAATAGATGGATACCCTGTCCAGGCAACAGACCCATTCAGTAACATCTATCCACATCCTGCCTACTATGCAAGGCGGGGGCATTCTCCAGCAGGCCAGCCCTCTGCCGCAGACACAGTAAATGGCTATCACCCCAGTCTGCCTACAATGCCCTGTGGCTACTACAATTATCCCCCCAATGCTCTTTTCCCTTGTAAGTTGAAGACCTATGAAGGTAGAAGAAAATCTGTCCAAGCAGACAGAAAGTCTGATGCTCAGAGCCCTCAGGGCCAGTTGCCGCCCAACAGCCACCCAGAGCAAAACAACCAACCAAACAACAGCGCTTACACCCAGCCTGCAAACTATAACTTGTCCCATCCCTCTTCTGTCTCCTCTGAGCCCTCCAACAGAGGCACTCCACTCATCAAACAAGAGCCTATGGATGTGCCAGTCAATGAAGGTGCATTGCCAAGCCAGGCTTGTGCCAACACATCACGAAGCACCCCCCAGCCTGCTCAGTGGCCTAGGTATAAGATTAATGGAAGTATTATTTCAAATAATTGGGATGGTCATCTGAACCGTAGACAAAGTCCTGATGTCTTTTCTTTAAACACCGAGAAGCTGCAGTTCCACCAGCATGCCCAGCAGCGCCAGTCCTCTCCTTATCCTCAGCAGTGGACATCCCTTCCGAGCTCAACCTCCCCAATAACTTCCAACAACCCAGCACTCCAGGTACCTGCTTCTCCACCTCCATCCCCTCACCTTGGCACAGGGCTCCAGGTTAATCCCTACCGAAGCTCCATACGCCATGGCTCTCCTTACCTGGGTACACCACAACCTGTTACCTCTCACTCAGGCTCAGTAACTCCAAGGCCTGGGACCCCAGGTCCAGGCCCCCCAGGCACTGGCATTCAAGGGCCACCCACCCCTGGTCCTGGAACCCCAGGTCCAAGTACCCCAGGCTTAGGCACTCTACGACCAGGCACCCCAGGTCCTGCCACTCCAGGTCGAGTTACCCCAGGCCCAGCCACCCCAGGTCCAATGACTCCAGGACAAGTTACCCCCAGGCACTGGGCGAGTCCTGCTCCTAGCCCCCAGCCAAATCCTTGGGGCATTGGACCTGCAGCATATAGCCCTGGTTTGAAGCACAGCAGTCCTACAGGAGCCTATCCTGACAAGATTTGGTCCAAGACTGGTGAAAATCGATGTTCCACTCCCCTCGGGGTCCAGGAAAAGGCCTGGAAGTCTTGTGGGGGCTCATTGGCAGGCAGCACCTTGTCCCCCGCTCCAGAGGGTCGCCTGTTCCCTGATGCGCTCCAGCAGTCTGATCAGGCCCATTGTGACCCCTGCCGAGCTGAGAGTGATATTGAACGTTCTAAGCACCGTGAAGAGGATGAGGTGTGGTCTGACAGTGAACACAACTTCTTGGATCCCACAATTGGCGGTGTAGCAGTAGCACCAGCCCATGGTTCCGTCCTGATCGAATGTGCCCGTCGGGAACTACACGCCACCACTCCACTTAAGAAGCCTGATCGTTCTCATCCCACTCGCATCTCCCTAGTCTTCTACCAGCACAAGAACCTCAATCAGCCAATGCACGGCCTGGCTCTGTGGGAGGCCAAAATGAAGCTGCTGGCAGAGCGAGCCCTTCAGAGGCAACAGGAAGCAGCTCTGCTCGGCCTCTCCCAGGAAGACATAAAGACACTAGGGAAGAAACGCAAGTGGGGGGCTATGATAACAGGTGCCAGTCCAGGACCTGGACAGTCTAAAGACAAGAAAGACAGGCCAATGACACGGTTGTCTCACACATTCTACACCACCTCTATGGTTACTGTGTCTCCCTATGCCTTCACTCGCGTCACTGGGCCCTACAGCCACTTTGTCTGAGGCCAGATAGACACAGAAAGAATGAAAGCACCACTGTGGTGCAGTGGACAGGTAGAGAGGGCAATGAGCAGGAGAAATGTCTCACTGCTGTTTCACAGTCTGGCATCTCTCCATCCAGTCTCCTCCATAGTCCATAGTGAGGAGGGGGGGGACATTTTTATTGTTTTTTTACCTCATGTCAGGCAGTTGTTTGGGCTGCAGACACACTGCCTGTGGTGCTCTTCCTCTCTTATTTCTGGAGAGGAACTCCATTGCTTTTTCTTGTTTATAAAATTTTAATGATTCTAATTATTGCTATTATTATGACTGCTATTGTTACTGTCAATGATGTTATTACAGGTATTATTATAATGAACACTTGTTTTTTATTGTTGCTGTTTTCATTAATGTTATTAATGGGATACTTGTTTTTTGTTTTTGTTTTTTATATTTTATTTTTTAACCAATCAGTCTGAGTCACTCAGATCGTTGCTTTTTCCAAGTTTGGAAAAACACCACCCCCTTTTTCTGGATGATTTCCTTTCTCCTTGTCAATCTCAATCTCTTTTTTTCAGGAGGAGCAATAATCTGCCCAATGAGACAAAAAAGTAACATTAGAGAAATTGCAATCATGGAGGCATACTAAAAAAAAGTAGATTTGTTATCTCTATCAGAAAATGTTATTAAAACAAGAATTCCAAGAATTATCTTTAAAGCCCATGGGTTTCAGGTATAGAGTTAGTTTAATCTGTTCTTCTGATGTTTATTGAAATGTTTCAGAAATAAGATAAACCTAAGAAATCAAACCAATCATGAAAAGAATCCATTAGGATCTAATGGCCATTTAAAAAGTGAGCATGGTGTAAGGAGACTGATTCACTTTGTGGCTGTTCGGCGATGTGCTCCTCCTGTTTATCTGCACTCCTTCCATATTCGACTGGTGCTCCGATTGGTTTTCCATCACCTTCTCTTTGTGGCACTTGATGCTGTATTTTGGTGCTCTAATGTGGCTCGAGTGGTGTTTGCAAGGGGGTAAATATTGTTATTTTGACAAAGGTGGGGCACTAAAATGAAGGCTTTGATTGTCCTAAAGATCCCGGGGCAAATATTATGTTATGCCAAGGCAGCTTTTAATGATAATGCTCTTCGCATAGCATAATTCCCCACTTTTAAAACTGAGACATCACTTTTTTTCTTCACTTTAGTAAAAATAAACTTGCAAATGCTGTTCGAGTCTGATCTGCAATTTCCACATGGGTTTGAAGCAGTTGGCACTCTTTATTTTCCTACATCTGTTTATTAGGGATGGAAACTTTCCAGAGTAAACTCTAGATGGCAGCAGTGACTGCCAATTCAACAAGCGCTTGAGATCCATTCAGAAACCAGGGGAAGCCTGGGCTTGCTGCTCAAACCACCCAAGACCAGTAGAGGGGGCCCTCATTCCTTGTTTGGTGGCCATTGGTAACACTCAATAAAGCAGCTCATTTCCCCCCATTTTTAGGAATAAATGTGGCTGAAGTCTGGAGATGCATCTGGAAAGTTCATCCTGAGCTAAAGCAGAAGGAAATACTATTGGGACTGCAATGCTCTTGGTGCTCCTACACACACTTTGGTGCTGTCCTTTTAAACTTGATTTACTGCAGAGGGCCCGGTCCTTCCTCTGTATGGTGCTGTCATCTTTGGCCAGAGCAAGGCATGTCATTTTGCAGGCACCTTGTTACCACAGAGCCAACCAATCCAATTGGTTGTTTTGGGGTTGCAGCTTTGCCACTGGGCTCAAGAAAAAGTTCCTGTTGAGGAGTTTTTAGTGTTTATGCTGGCAGGCAGTAACAGAGTACAACTGTCCAGGGCAGAGAAAGCACAGTCAGTCATGGCATCTCTTAGTAACACATCAGCAGCGCTTTCCACTGAGAAAACAGTACTGAGAGGTAAAGGCAAACCATAGAACATTACTGTAGCTTCAGGGAGTAGGTGCTAAATGCAAAATCAAATAATCTCTCACTTTGTGTAATGTAAGTGTATGAGGAGGTGTGTCTGAAAGAGCATATTTCTACCCAAAACAAAAGAGAGAGACTACTTGATAGCATTTTCAGTGCTTTGAATCACTTATTTTTTATTTCCATTACGATACCATAGTTTGCTTGTCAAAAAATTATCAGTGACTGACGACTCTAAGTGGTTGTTTGGGTCAAGGGTCAGGGCGAAGGATCCTGATCCCTCCCATAGAGGCATCGAGCTCTCTACCTCACGCCGTAGAGACACTGGTCACAATCACAATTTGCTACTGAGGGCAGAAAATCCTGCATGTCCCTTTGTGTGCTCTAAATTTCTACACTCATTTTAACTTGCTTTTTTTACTCTTATTTATTACTACATTGTGATGATGATGATGATGATGATTGTCTTTGATGTTATTATTTTCTTTTCATCTTTTTTATATAGCTAATACAAATTGTAAATAGAGAAGAAAAGATTTATAAAAGCACTTTTAATCTTGATTTTAATGACAAAAGAAAGAGCCGATTATTGACAACTTGAAGCTTAGTTGGGTTTTTTTTTCATTTTCTCAAGAGAGAGATAAAAATTTAAATATTAAACTATTTAGGTAAGTTTATTTAACTGGTGAGGATACTAAACTAAACCATGAAAAACATGGGGGGGAAGGGTAGTGTTGAAGTCTCTGTAAGCCCTTTACAACACTTGGGTTCGATGTGTTGTGTGTAATCTTTTGCTCAGTTACACTGCTGTTTCGCTTTCAGAAGTACTGTACCCCATTTCAGTCTGTAAATGTGAGGGCGTGGTTCAGTTTAAGAAAATTAATTCATGAGCCCAGGTACTGGATAAGTGGTATTTGACAGTTTGCTTTCTCTCTGTGGAGGCCCCGCATCCCCCCCCGAGTTATAGACCATCAGGCAAGAAGCTGCTTCCCTTCTTGTGTAGGTGGTGTCTCCAAATTAACCTCTACTGTATCGCAAATATTTAAGGATGCACACAGCAAAATTAGCAAAATGCTGGCAGGAGTTCTACTGGTGCAACTGTAGAGCTTGTTTTTTCCCTTTTCAGCATATTTCATAACCCACACTTAATGGTGCTGAGGATGTTGTGTCCAACATTTCTCATCAAACTTTGTAAATCTCCAACATGCTCTGTGGGGGTGGAGGGTTTACTGAGATGTTGGGGGCAGGTCAGACAGGCGGTGCTATGATGTTAACACCTTAAAAATTCACTGTGTTAAAAAAACAAAGCAAACACACACATAGGAAAAGAATGGAAAACAAATTCCACAAGTGTTTGTTTTCTGAGCTCCTCGAATGTCAATGAAACTGTATTTTTATTCCAAGCAGTTTCAAAGTTCCTGAAACTGCCCCTGGTGCTGACTTTATGAAGAAGTCTTGTTACAACGCTACACATTTACATCTCTTTCTGCCGTGCTCAAGGGACTCTCCAACAGCAGATCACTTCCTTTATTAATACTCATTCTATAAATATAATTTAAGCTGGTTAAACTAGGATGAGAAGTAGAATCAGAATATACGAGGACTGTTATCTGGGAGTTTATATTTGGTACAGCATGTACCAAAGCCTATTTGAATAATCTTTTGAGGATGTTGTAAATGTACATGTTAGATGAATGCTAAGGTATTTCAACAATCCCAGAATTGTGTACTGCCTCCCTCTTTTACTCCCTTGTCATGCACTTCCTTTTACTCACGCCCATCTTTTACTTCTAAACCTTGTATAGTTTGTTGTTATGAACCACACAAATATAGATAAAAATGCATCTCTGTCTATGGCCCAATGTTGAAAACTTATGAACACCTAATTTACTGAAGACTTTTCAAATTAGGAACAGAGACTTGAACCCTGGCCCATATGAAAAGATGAAAATTAACCTAAACAAGTGGCAGCTACATTCCTTTTTGATTTGTAGGATTGTTCTTGGTTTTTTTTTTTACGTCAATGATGCAGTATGTAAAAAAAAGAAGTGTTTTTGTTCAGTCTCTCTCTCTCTCTCTCTCTCTCTCTCTCTCTCTCTCTCTCTCTCTCTCTCTCTCTCTCTCTCTTTGTAGCTGTATGGTGTATCATGTGAATACATAGTGTATGTGGTTGAAAACCCCACAATATTGTTTTATGTTGCGCGATAAATAAAAATATTAAGGTGAAAGGGGTGTTTTTGCTTCATTTCTCGTTCAAGCTGGAACCGATTCCGAATTTTATTGGAGCATCACAGTAATGGACAGGTTAGCAATGTGGAGCTGAGCGTTTAGCTCCACTTGGAGCTGAACATGCTTAATTTCCCTGATTCGTTCCTGCACATTAAAGAGTAACCACGGGGTGGAAGCAACATAAGGATCTAATTTTAGACAGGTTTTTTATTGCAAACACAGGAGACATTAAGACAATTTACAAATAAACTGAAAATGTAATTGCAATGCAAAAAACTATAAAGTCAAGAAGAAAGATAGGTGCTAAAAATTAAATAGGGGTTGGAAGCATATAAAAAAAATATTAGCTTGAGTCTACTAATCTTTACTTAAGAAGAAAAATAGGAAAATAGTGTAAATTCGTGAATGTAATACGAATTTAAAGCATTACATTTTAATGATTTAAAAAAACAAAAGGAAAGGTGTGGCAATTTTTTTTTAATTATTGGATGATGATAATTAGAGGCCTAAGCACTAAGAACTGGCTGCATCAAACAAAAACTATGATTTAAAAATAATACCTTCCAAAAAAAAAAATCCCTGCTGCAGTGTTTGCAAAACTACAGGAAAGGTTGACCTCTTTCATTCAAAACAAAGGTTTTTGTACCAAATACTGTATCAAGTTCTTTTTTCTGTGATATCAATTACTTGTACCAGTTGATCAAACAATTAACCAAGTAGCGCACATTTTAGGGAATAACAGTTCTTTTCAATGGAAGGAGAGTGATGAACACCATGTATAATGAAAATAAATGTAAACCATGAAACATAAAATTAAACAAGGAAAACAAAATTCGAATGCTGCAGCTAGGGTCACATCCCATTACTAAACTGAAAGTGGGAAGAAAAAGCATGAAGGTCCTGGTGACAGTGAAGGGGTGGAAGTTCATGCCTTTTTCCTTTTGCTTTTTTGGAAAGAATTTTTTTTCAGCTATAAACGCACACTTTTAACAAGGCTCAAGGTCTTCTCTCTGAATGGGCCTGCCTCCTCTTCTGTACATACGAGGATCAAACCAACTGTTCCTGTAAATCCATTATCACACACAGACCTACGCACTCAAGGAAGCAAGCAACATCATATGTGCACAAGTTCAAAAGAGGTCTTTTTATTTCTTTAAAAATATCTGGCCGAATGCTTTGAAATACAGCTATATTCAGATCAAGGCCTTTTTCTGGGTTGGATTTGAGTTGCAGCGTCCTGAGCTTTCAAAATCTTCTCCACTCCCCTTTCAGCATTTAGCTGATGAAAAAAATTAGGTTAGTTTGGGTAAAAACTAGGGTTGTCAAACGATTAAAAATGTTAATCTAATTAATCACAGGGTAGCTGTAAATTAATGACGATTAATTAACATTCCCAAATATGACAGAAAAAGTAAAATTTTTGGTGTAAATAAAGGACAAAACCGGAAGCTGTTGCTCTTTTTTTTAAGGAAATACAAGAGAGATGCATGGAACTTTTGTTTTGAATTCCACAATCACATTTACACCTGGAGCTTTTTACCTATTAATCTTTTAGCCAGTTGCTAAGGCAAACTAACTGGTTGAAAGTTTCCGAATGTATAGCTGACTGTTTCTTATTAATATTGGAGAACCGTGAGCATCCTCTTCATGGAACTACTACAACAGAATGTCTTCAGTCAGAGGCTTCTTCAGTTTTGCTGCGACACAGACTGCTACAGGAGATCATTCCTCCTCACAGCCATCAGGATCTACAATAGCTCCTGGAAAAATTTAATAATATGAGCTACAATAACACTTAAATTCTCTCTGGGAGGAATTCAGTATTTGTTAATTGAAATTTTCTGACTAATAGAGGGATTATTTGTTTATCAACACCGAACCTTTACATTACTCCCTGGTTCCCACAGTTGTCAGACTGTTTACGTGACAAGCGAGCACTGAAAACAGTGCAGGTTTAATTGTGGGGTAAACAGGGCAGTTCATTCTGTGCATGTGTTAATTGCGTTAAAAAAATTAATGGCATTAATCCCGCAAATTAATCGACCAGCATTAATGCATTAATTTTGACAGCCCTAGTAAAAACATTTACCTAGTTTGATAGTTTGAAAATCTTGTTCTGTGAGTTAGATAAGAGTACCCCAATGGTTGCAGTAAATATGAAAACACTTGTATCTTGGAAATGATTTAAGGTGAAAGAGAGCAACTAGTTTTTTTCCACATAGTTTGCATAAGCACCACCTTCTTTCTCGTCTAAGGTTTGTAACAGTTATTCTGAGTCTTGGTGCAGATTCTTTCAGCAGTACCATTGGCTGAATATCAAGTCAGACCATGATCTGGGCACATCGACCTTTTTGCTTTTCTCCAGTGATATTGTTAGAAACTGACTGCATCTTGGATTCTAGCCAGAGGCTTTCTGAAATACGTGGAGGACGTTTATATATGCCTTATATTTTAATAGATCAAAAGGAATAAGCTGAAGGTTAAAGTGGTGGGCTGTGGAGCTGGATGCAGATTAACTGGCTTACAAAAGAACATTGTTCAGCAACAGTATGGTCGGATTCTTCAGAGACAGAACTTCATCAGCTTTGAAAAAATGTCGGTTTGATTTGTCCAACAAATACAATTTCAGTTGTATTGTAAAAATGTACAATGGTGGGGAAATAATGCAATCCTAAACTAAATGTTTGAAAACTTTGTTTAATATTTCTCTATCTGTGAAGAAAAAAAAATACGATTCAAGGTAAACAATTTCAAACTGAGTTTGTTTATATGTCATAAACATTTAGCTTTTTGCCATTTCCAATAAGGTGGCAGAAAGCTAAAGAACTCTGAAAGAATCACCAACTTCAATTCACTTCTGTTTATGTAAACAGCAACAGTTCACAGCCAAATTCATCCCAATATATGATACAGAAAAGGAAGATATGTTTAGTTCAAAGTCATTTCAGTTCAGTTCAGAGTGCTTTGAAAAAGGTTTTGCTCTCCTGCAGATTTCAGTTAGTCTGTTTGTGAGGGCTGTTCCTGTAAGGGCAGTGTTGTCCCTCTCTGCAACATTCACATGGAGTCTCTTCTTAAAGTTGAACTGCGTACTTAGTTCCTCATACATACATTACTTGTGCAGGTGTTCAAGTTTAAAACGAGGCTGTACGTGTGTGTATCGAACTGTATTGAATATTTTTGGTAAAAATATGTCTCCCTTTACACCGCTTCGGTGAACTGTAGGACAGACATGGATGAGCAATTTTGGTGTGGAAGAAATTGAGTGGGCTGCATATTGTCTTGACGCTTAACCAGGACACCTTTGGGATTATTCAGAGCAGTTTATTCAGAGCTTTAGCTTCTCGTCCAACGTCAGCGTCTGACCTGAAATGCTCTTCTAAAGGAATGGTCTAAACTTTTTCTGAAGTATTCATAAATTTTGTGGGAAACCTCCCAAGATGAATTGAAGCTGTCATGGCTACAAAAAGTGGATCTATGCGATTTTCAACCTATGGATTTAGATTAGGATGTTACTGAAGTTCATATGTCTCTGAGGGAAGATGATGGATATACTATTGGAAATAAACTCAGCAAAAAAAGAAACGTCCTCTGACTTTCAACTGTTTTTACTTTCAGTAAACTTAATGTGCGTAAATATTTGTATGAACACTAAAAGAGTCAACACCATAAGACACAAACTAAAAAAATGTTTCACAGACATGTGACTAACAGAAATAGAATAATGTGTCCTTGAATGAAGGGAGGGTCAAAATCAAAAGTACCAGTCAGTATCTGGTGTGGCCACCAGCTGCTTGAAATACTGCAGTGCATCTACTTTTTATGGACTGAACCAGATTTATCAGTTCTTGCTGTGAGATGTTACCCCACTCTTCCACCAAGGCACTTGCAAGTTCCTGGACATTTCTGGGGGGAATTGCCCTAGCCCTCACGCTGCGATCCAACAGGTCCCAGACGTGCTCAATGGGATTGAGATCCGGGCTCTTCGCTGGCCATGGCAGAACACTGACATTGCTGTCATGCAGAAACTCACGCACAGAACGAGCACTATGGCTGGTGGCATTGTCCTGCTGGAGGATCATGTCCGGATGAGCATGTATAAAGGGTACCACATGAGGGAGGAGGATGCCTTCCCTGTACCGCAAGGCATTGAGTTTGCCTGCAATGACAACAAGCTCAGTCCGATGGTGATGTGATAGACCGCCCCAGACCATGACGGACCCCCCACCTCCAAATCGATCCCGCTCCAGAGTACAGGCCTCGGTGTAACGCTCATTCCTTCGACGATAAACACAAATCCGTCCATCACCCCTGGTGAGACAAAACCGTGACTCATCAGTGAAGAGCACTTTTTGCCACTCCTGTCTGGTCCAGCGAAGGTGGGTTTGTGCCCATTGGCGGCGTTGTTGCTGGTGATGTCTGGTAAGGACCTGCCTTACAACAGGCCTACAAGCCCTCAGTCCAGCCTCTATCAGCCTATTGCGGACAGTCTGAGCACTGATGGAGGGATTGTGTGTTCCTGGTGTGACTCGGGCAGTTGTTGTGGCCATCCTGTACTTGTCACACAGGTGTGATATTGGGATGTACCGATCCTGTGCAGGTGTTGTTACACGTGGTCTTCCACTGCGAGGATGATCAGCTGTCCTTCCTGTCTCCCTGTAGCACTGTCTTAGGCGTCTCACAGTGCGGGCATGGCAATTTATTGCCCTAGCCACATCAGCAGTCCTCATGCCTCCCTGCAGCATGCCTAATGCACGTTCACGCAGATGAGCAGGGACCCTGGGCATCTTTCTTTGGGTGTTTTTCACAGTCGGTAGACAAGTCTCTTTAGTGTCCTGTGTTTTTAGAACTGCGACCTTAAATGCATACTTTCTGTAAGCTGTTAAGTTCGTAAAGACCATTCCACAGGTGCATGTTAATTAATTGATTATGGATAATTGAACATGCATGGAAAACATTGTTTAAACCCTTTAGAATGAAGATCTGTAAAGTTATTTGGATTTTTACAACATTATTGTTGAAATACACAGTCCTGAAAATGGGACGTTTCTTTTTTTGCTGAGTTTATGTATTTTGTTAAGGCTCATCAGGAGCTTTGGAAAAAAATGAGTTTGGGGATCAGAAGTCCAAGTTTCAGTTTAACTGATACATGCTGAAACTAACGTACTTAAAAATTTGCCTGTCCTGGTAATGTGACCCACAACCAGAGATGGGTGGGGTAGCCAAAAGTAAAAAGTACCTGTCCGGAAAATTACTCAGGAGTACACAAGTATTTGTTAAAAGACTACTCAACTGCTGATAGTACTAGTGACAGTCTGATAGTTCTCAGATGAGTTTTACTTTGCAGGGTGTGGAGAGGACACCAGGGGAGGAGAACTAGGAGTCTGGGATGTCTGCATGGAACGTCTTGAGGTTTTCTGGGAGACACAAAGGGGAAGAGTGCTGAGAACAAAGACCGAGCCCAGAGGGCCGCCCGGCAAAGCTTGGAGCTGGACCTTGGTCATGAAGGAGTGAGCAGCGAGGAGCTTGACGGTTGTCAGTCATAGAGACTTGAATCCGTAGCTTTCAAAGAAGCTGGTAAGCAGATCACAAAGAGATGGCTGCGAGGAAACCAGTTGAATGCAATGATCAGGCACTGAAGAACTGACAGG
Organism: Valencia hispanica; assembly: GCA_963556495.2. NCBI lineage: Eukaryota > Metazoa > Chordata > Actinopteri > Cyprinodontiformes > Valenciidae > Valencia > Valencia hispanica. The sequence goes on along the minus strand of OY747704.1, from coordinate 13,584,552 downwards.
TAGCTCTTTTTATCCAGCCAGTTGATGAGCTGCAACTGTAGAAAAGCTGCAGGAACAGGTCCGACCTCAGCATGGTGGACAGGTCCTCAGCTCGAGCAGGACCCCTAGTGGATATTCTCAGAAAAGTAGAAAAAAGGAAAACAACACAAAACAGACAAAACCACCTGGTGGTCAAAACCATCCTGTCAACAGAAAGGGTCTAAATACTTAAAAAAAACAAAGGGTGGAGGAGGGTGCCTTGGAAAGAGGGCCAGAAATGAAAAATGAAAGAAAAAAAAAAACGACCCAAATCGGGCAGGTGGAGAGGGCCCGAAAAAATAAAAAGAGCTTTCCAAAACAGTCCAAAAAGAAAACCCCAAAAATGTCTCAAGGTCTGGAGACCCAAAAAGTAAGCACAGAGAGTCCGGAGGCCGGCGATGGAGAGGTTTGGGGTCCAGAGACTGGCAATGGAGAAGCTTGGGGTCTGACAGGTGACGCAGGAGCAGAAACCCTGGTGACAGGCGACGAAAGAGCAGAAATCTTGGCTGCCGGTGATGCAGGAGGAGACACCTTGGCGGCCGGTGAAGCAGGAGCAGAAACCTTGGTGGTCGGCAGTAAAGGAGCAGTAACCTGGGGAGCCGGAGACAAAAAACGTTGTAGTCTCGTGGCTGGCGAAAAAAGAACCTTGTAGTCTGGTGGCCGGCGACGAAGAACCTTGTAGTCTAGCGGCCGGCGGCAGAGAACCTTGTAGTCTGGCGGCAGGCGGCGGAGAACCTTGTAGTCTGGAGGCCAGCGGCAAGGAAACTTGGAGATGTCGGGTGGCCGGCGACATGGAACCTTGGAGGCATCAGGCAGCCGGCAACGAAGGAGAATCTTGGAATCCGGCGGCCAATGACGAAGGAGAAGCTTGGAATCCGGCAGCCAGTGACAAAGCAGCTTGGAGGTGTGACACAGAGTGAGCGAATTTTGTCTGGTTTATATAACCATCAATAATTATGATCAATAATTTAATAAAATTTATGATGAAGTTAAGTTTTAATCTTTTAAATAATATAACAAAATTAATGTCTGGGGCACCAGCTTCTACACGAGAAGCACTTTTAATCCCAGACACCCAGTCTCTCCTGAAAGGTATAAGTTCAAAACACCTTGGACATTAATTGTATGCATACACCAAGTAATCACAGAAAACTTCTCTTTAACCTAAGGGGAATTTATTAAGAAAATAGATCAACCTTACAGCCAAAACATTTCGTCAATAATTCCCATCTATTCCAAAGCATTCAACTACTACTACTGACTTTGGAAAAATGAATAATATGGGAATGGAATGAACAATAATAAGCTTCACAGAATCATTTCAAAACATCGCTTCTCATAAAAGAAAGGAGGGGGAAGTCATGGGTTAGTTCTTCCCATAGGTAGAACTAAGACATGCGCAGATGTGCATGCTCCCTCCAGGGGAGCTAAAGTAAGAGACTGAAAGACAAGGGTCATAAGACCTATCTCTGGGCCAAGATGGAGGACAGCACATGGCGTGTAAGGAGACAAAGGGCCAAATAACTAGCTTTGGCTAAAATAGGGCAGAGCACATGGTGTGTTAGCTATGGAACGCAAAATGAGCCAACAGGTTCAGCGCTTAAAGGCACTTTAACCAACAATGAATGAGTCTAACTCGTTCTGAACTGTATTTTCCCTATTTATCTGCCCAGACACAAGATGAAGATAAATGAACCGGTTCAGCCCTACTTTGCTTTGAGGGAGGTCCGGTCCACAAAGAGGGGAGCAAAATGTGTCCGTAGTTGAGAAAAAGGGAGAAACAAAACATTGCGGAGGGTTCTTCGGAATCAGTCCCAGTTGCAGGCCTGACGGCTGCAAATCGACGTCCTAAAGAATTTTTTTGTAACAATTCTAATCTCACCCAGGGTATGCAAACAGATGCTGGATGGGTGGATGGTTGTACTTTGACGGTTTTAAATGTGGTTAAAGTCACATGGATTCATCGATGAATAGCGTGTCTCCTTACATTGCCAAGCAACGCCGAAAAAGACAATGTGTATGTGTTGGGGTCACAGCTAGGAATGCTGGAAAAAGCCATCTGTTCAGTTCATTTGTGGAAAATGGATCCAACATAGGCTTCAGGCCGGCGGTGAAGGAGCTTGGAGGCTTCAGACCAGCGGCAAAGGAGCTTGGAAACTTCAGGCTAGTGGTGAAGGCTGAGGGAACCTTCACCATCACTTGCATGACCTTCTTGTCACTGCTGGAGAAGGAGCAGGAGGAGGTGTTGAACATGTTTACATTGTTTTCCAAAAAACTGCCCAGATGAAAAGTTCCAAACTGGAGCGGAAACAGCACCCATCTTCTGTGTTAACAATATTGCTGGGGTGAGCATTGCAAGACAGTCAGGTGGATATGAAGACAAAAGGCCTTGCATTAATAATTGCCTTCACCTCAGCCATAAAGATGCTTAACACTTCATGAGTGAGAGGTGTTTGTTTGGTTATTGACAACAGTGTATGGATATACGGAAGAAGCAAAATGACAAAGAAAATCTAAAGTCTTCCTTGTCGCACTCAGTTTAAGTCCAAAGAAGTTCAGTCACAAGGTTTCTTGTTCTTGTAAACTCAGGTTCATTCAATCCTTTTTCCAATTCAGGTTTTCTCTTAAAAAGGTAGCTCGCCATCTACGGAGAAACTGGGGAAAATCCAATAAGGAAGTGTCCAGGATGAAAAACAACTGGAGGAAAAGGAACAAAAACAAAATCCACATTATTAACAGAATCTCTTACAGGATATTTATGGTGCATAGCAAGTATCTACATTTTGTTACAATGAGATAGATCATATTTTACAGAAAACATTGAGTGCATAATCTTACAAATACACCACGAGATTAATTTCTAAACATCAGAAGAGATGGTAATAAAATAAAATAATAATAAAATAAAATAAAATATATAACATATAAACAAAATAAAAACATCACGTGAACCTTTCCCATCCCACCCCCCACCCTCTTCCCTCAATTTCCTTTCATTTACATACTCACACCATCCACAGTTTATACATAAACCCTTTTGTACACATTCATATATTTATAAATCAGCGCTCTACTCACAAAAAATGCATCAATGAGCAAATTTATACAGGAAGGATCACAGAGGGTTAATTTGACGTTGGTCCAGAAAGAGTTGCACCATTGTTGCCAGTGAAGGCCAGTGAAGGCAGAATGTCTATGAAGGGGCCCCAAATTTTTTCAAAGGTTGCAATCTTCCCTCTCACATTGTATAATATCTTTTCAGGTGTGTAGTAAGACACAAGCTCATTAATCCATTGTCTAGTTGATGGAGAATTTTCAGATTTCCAGTTAAGCAGGATACATTTTTTCACTGCAGAGCCCACCAGTAAAATAAAGTATTTCTTATAAAAGTTCACATTTACTGGGCCTGTGTCCACCAGAATCCAAACTTTTGGGTCCTGTTCAATTTGACTTCCTGTTACCCTTGAGGATAATTCAATGGCTCGTTTTGTCATGACTTATGTTGACGGATTCAGGCGCAGACAGGCTGAGATTCAGAGACTTTAATCGTAACTCCACAAGGAACAACTTAGGAAATGTATTGTCACTTAGACTTACAGATTCTACCATCAGGGGACAGGACGAGTGTAGCTAAGCTCTGATGACACACGACGAGCACTGACAACACACGACGACGAACCGGGAACTAACATGGGGAACAAGTGGGTATATATACACGGGGAAGCAATCAGGACAATACAGGGCAGCTGGAAACAATCTACCGACACAAGGGAACAGAACAAGGGAAAAATAATCACATCGTGACACGTTTCCAATATTCTTCTAATATTGGGCAGCTCCATAGCATGTGTAGAAGGTCACCATTGGTCATTTTACATATCTGACATCTCGAGGGAATGTTGCTGTCAATTTTATGTAACCTGTAGGCGGTGTAATAAGTCCTATGAAATATATTAAATTGAATTTGTCTGTGTTTTGTGGATATTAACACAGTCTGAGCTTGTTCTAATAGCTGATGCCAATTCTCCTCCTCACAAGTACAGCCTAAGTCTGCTTCCCATTTTCCTTTTGTAGATGTTTTATCATAAACAGATAACTTTCCATTAATGATACGATATATAGAAGATATTCCTTTTGTTGAACTGCGTAATTTGTCACATAAATGGATTTCAAGATGAGTTTCTTTTGGGATATCTGGGAATGTTTCTTTTGAGAATTTGAAGAAACTATATTTGGGAAGCTTGAATTTTCCATTTAATTGGTGAAAGTTAGCGAACGTGTCATTAATGTATAAATCAGCAACTGTTCGGATATTCCTGTCCCTCCACCCCTGCAATACTGAGTCAGCGATGTCGTGTGAGAGATTGGGATTTCCCCACAAAGGTGTCCTTCTAAGAAAAGATATCTGTGTCCAGAAGTGATGGAGATTCTTGCCAGGCAGAAAATGTGTTCTGTATTATTGAATTGCTTGTGAGTGAGGATAAACATTTTTTCTACCAATAAACAGGACATCCTTTAAAGGCATAGACTTCATCTCATGTTGTTCTATTGGGACCCATCTCGCTTCACTGTTCTGTGCATGCAGCCAGATCCTGATTGATCGATACTGAGAGGCAATATAATAATTCCTAAAGTTTGGCAAGTTAAGTCCTCCCCTTGAATATGGAGACTGCAGATATGCCATATGAAAGAAGTTATAATTTTGTTAAGCTCTTTAAAGAAACTCTTGGGAACATTTATGGTTAGACATTGAAATAAATAAATACATTTAGGCAAAAAATTTTATTTTGATGGTATTAATTCTGCCTATGAGAGACAATGGAAGATCCATCTATCTTTGAAGGTTAAGTTTGGTTTGTTCCAGTAATTTTATATAATTTTGTTTAAGTATATGCCCCTCCAATTTGCCTATTTGTACATCTAAATATTTGAAACCATTGTTGCACCATTTCAATGGGTCAGTAAGAGCTTTAATATTCTTGTCCTGTATATTTAGTGGTAGAATCTCACTTTTAGTGTAATTAAATTTATAACCCGACACTGTACTATATTTTTTGAGACATTACAGCAGAGGCAGTACTGATGTATGTGGGTCATCTGCATAGAGAGAAAGTTTATGCTCACTTGTACCAAATTTGATTCCGGCTATGGAGGTATTGGAGCTGATGGCGATGGCTAATGGCTTGATCGCAAGTGCGAAGAGCAGGGGAGAGCTTGGATAGCCTTGCCTGCAGCCTCTGGATGAGGAGAAAGTGCTAGATAGGACGTCATTTGTTAAAATATTAGCTTTGGGAGCATTAAAAAGTGTTTTAATTTATCAAATTAATTTTTCTCCAAAGCCCATTGTTTCTAGAGTCCGAAAGAGAAAGCTTGGTTCAATTCTGTCAAATGCTCTATTTGCATCCATAGATAATGTTAGCATAGGATTTAAACATTTTTGAGCGTTTAATATATGGAGCAGTCGGCGCACGTTATCTGCTCCGTATCTGTTTTTAATGAAGCCTGTTTGATCGGCATGTATTATTTTTGGCACAGCATCTTCTAGCCTGGGAGCAATTAGTTTGGATAATATTTTATAGTCTACATTGACTATATGTATAGCCCCCTGAGTCTACTAGACTCAGGGGGCTATATGAGTCACGGTTCTGTTTGTCCTTTCCCGGTTTTGGAATTAGTGTGATTGTTGCGATTTCGAGTGAATCTGGTAATTTTTTATTTTCAAAAGCTTCTTTAATCATGTTGGTGATAGGGGTCAGTAATTCTTTTGAAAAGGTCTTATAATACTCGACGGGGAAGCAATCGGGCCCGGGTTTTTTATTATTTTGTAAAGAGTCAATGTCTTGGAGTACCTCCATTTCTGAAACATCTGCATTAAGTATTTCTTTATCTTCATCTTGTTATTTCAGAAGGATTATTCCATCCATAAACCTTTTGGCTCCAGTATTGTCAGCATCCTGCTTGGTTTTATATAAATGATCATAAAATTGTTTGAATTCTGCATTTATGGATGCTGAGTCATCAAGGAGTCTGCCATCCTCTGTTAATATTGAGTGTATGAATTTTTCCGATGTTTCCTTTCTAATTTGCCAAGTCAAGAGCTTACTTGTTTTGTTCCCAAATTCATAATAGTGGTATCTAGTTCTGGCCATTGCTGCTTCCTCTTTATTGGTGCACAGATTGTTATACTGCAACCTTGTTTTTGTTAATGCATGTTCCTCCTTTTTAGTGGCTATGTAGTCCTGTTCCAGCTTTTTAATATCACTTTCCAATTTAGTTAGTGTCTCTTTAATTTTTTTTTTTTTATCTTATGAGCACTATAAGGTAAGACCTGACCTCTCATAAAGGCTTTAAGAGCCTTCCAAATATTGGCATGTGATGAAGAATTCGAATTTAGATCAATAAATATTTCAATATGAGTGGTCATATACAAAATAAATTCCAGGTCTTTTAGCATGTAATTTTTAAATATCCATCTACGAGTTGTGGGTTGTGGAGTGTCAAGTAGACAGGAGAGTCTGATCGGATTATGATCCAAGAAGGTAGCTGCTAAGTAGGAACAGTCTATCACCATGGATGTCATATTTTGCGGCATCAAAAACATGTCAATTATAGAATGTGACTTATGTGCTGGTGAAAAGAAAGAAAAATCTCTGATTTGGATAGGGATTTCTCCACACGTCAACTATGCCTATGTCTTTCATACCTTGATTTAGTGCTATTGCTGCATTCGATGGTGAAGTTGTTTTAGGTGAAGATCGATCCAAAAGAGGGTTTAGGACCAAATTGAAGTCTCCACCCACAACACATTGACCCCGTATTTTAGCCAGCTTCAGAATCAGATTGTTAAAAAACACCGGGTTGTCGTAGTTGGGGCCATATATATTCACCAAGGCTATCTTGTTCCTATTTATTTCGCAATCTACAAGCAAAAATCTATCATTTTTATCCTTTTCAACTGAGTTTAGTTTAAAGTTCAGGTGTTTGTTAATGAGCAGGGCGACACCTCTTGCTTTTGAGGAATATGAGGAGTAGAAAACATTACCCACCCAGTCCTTTCGCAATTTCAAATGTTCCGTGTCAGTGAGGTGGCTTTCTTGAATAAAGGCGATATCGATTTTCTGCCTCTTTAAATATGTCAAAAAAATTTTCCTCTTAATTGGTGAATTGACCCCTTTTAATATTCCATGATTTACATGTCAATTGACCCATAGTGTTAGTGCTTCATATAGATGTCTCAGCAGAACAAGTGTCATGGTAGTTAGCTTTAAGGCTGCCTGGTTGTATTAAAAACCTGCCTAGTAAAACCCCTGTAACGAAACCACATTAGGTAGGTAACTCTCTTACGCAACAGTGGTGGCTCCAGCAACTGCTGAAAATTCAAACTTAGACACTCATAACATTTTGTATGGTAGAATTTTGAACTTTAAGGCGTTAAATGTAGAGAGCGACCCCCTTCTACCACTGGGATGTAAAATAATACTCACACACCTGCATGCAGGATCTGCAGTGTTATAAATCTGGGCATATTCATAATTGAACAATGAACAATTAATCATGCATTAGTAATCAGATGCAGGTCTAGCATGGACCCAGACTGGCTATTCTGAACATTTGAAGATAACATGGTTACTATGTCACAGCTTAGGTGCATATTTTCCCACTTTTTTCCATCTCAATTACAGAGTGGAAATCACATCCCTTCTCATCAGCGTCTATAATGTGGACTGTGTAACCTACTACAGTCACTTTTGTCAGCTTGCTACTCACTTGGCAGTTCTGCGTTGTGCTTCGGTTGGAGTGGAGAAGAACTTGACCGATCCCCGGTGTTTAATGCGAAGCTGGGCTGGGTAGATGAGCGCGTATTCCATCCCCTTTTCTCGCAGCCTCCGCTTCACTTCAAGGAACTCATTTCTCCTGCGCTGCAAGTCTGCACTGTAATCTGGATAGAACTACATCTTTTTATTCTAGTTTGTCAACTCTCCCTTACTTCTGGCCAGCCGGAGGACTCTCCTTGTCTCTGAAGTTCAGGAACTTGGCGATGAGGGGCCGTGGTCTGTCCGAGTTCTTCCCAATGCGGTCCGGTCTTTCTAGAGTGACTAGTTGCCCAGGATTTGTGGTATAAACTTTTCCAAAAGTCTTACCGCATCACGACCTTCTGACATGATTGTTTGTTAGACTCAATAACAGCACGGCAACAGACACAATTAAAAGAGTAGTAAAGTTTATTTGAGGAAGCTTTTAAGGTCGTCTCGGGAGAACCAGGAAGGAAGCGCCAGGAACAGGGAACTTGGAACTGAGGAGAGGTAAGTGGATAGTTAGATTTCTGTTTAAGGGAGGATGCTATGATGAAGTTGCGGAGCTTACAGTTGATGGTTTGGTCTTGGAGCTTGGAGGTGAGGTAAGTAGGAATCTGTAGTATGTCGATCTCTGTGGATGGATTCTGATTGTTATTGTTGCAGGTGTTGGAGCTGGTGGAGGACTGGAGCAGTAATCCGGAAATGGTGAGGATGGTGAGAATAACCAGAGTGCTAAGTCAGAGATTGTATCTTACCTGGAGCAGATGACAGGATGGCAGACGGGCGGGCAGGCGAGCGACCGAAACTCAGGACGGATGGAGAGGGTACCAGAGAGGAGGTGTTGCAGAGGCTGAACGGGATAAATGCTGGACAGGTGAGGAGATCCAGATCTGAAGAATCCAAGAGTCTTGGAACGAAGGTAAGTGAATCTGCGGGAAGATAACTCTGGTGAGGATCCGAATGACACGAAGGAGAAAATCTTACTTGGGTTTTCGTTAGGAAGTTGGCCTAGTACCACGTTGACTGTGAGAACCATCTGGCGTCAGCTTGCAGCACCCACTCCCCTTATGAAGCTGGTAGGTGATGTGCTACACGAGCTGCACCTGTTCAGAGCTGCCTGCCATGCCCCTGTGGAGAGGGGGGAAATACACATCAACCAACAGACACAGAAACCTAATACCTTTAGCTTTTTCCGGCACGTTCAGTATCCGAATATTGGATCTCCTGCTTTGGTTTTCTAAGTCGTCAGTTTTGTCTTTGAGTTGTGTTATTAGTTTCTTCATTTTGCCAACGCGGTCGCGTGTATCTTTGATGTCATCTTCGTTTGCACTCACTCGTGTTTCCATCTCCTCAGCCTGGTCCGACAGTGTAGAGAGAGAGAGGATTCGATTTTCATTAATGTCGGCTGTTTTTTTGTCAACATGTTTTGTGAGATCCTCTTTGGTTTTTTGGATAGCATCGAGAAGCTGGCTGAATGATATTTCTTATTTTTCTCAGACCCCGTCCTCCAGGTCTATTGGGGCTGCCTCGTGCAGGTGTCGAGAAGCTTGAGTGGTATTTCTGAAATTGTAGTTTGGCATGCAAAAAAAAAAAAAAGTTCTTAATGGCTTCGCCTCTTGTATAAAATCCAAAGTTATGAGAGGTTAACTCAGGATTTTTAAAGAATATTCCAAGCAATGGTGATCATGTGGCTAAGGTTTGTGGCCCTCATACAGCTAACTGGGTGTATACTCACCAGAGAGTAGAGATCCACAAATAAACACGCTGAGAGCAGTCAGGCAAAATGAAGGGGAATCTGTGGCAATACGTAATAAAATTAATACAGAGAAAATAAATCAGATTATTGGGGATGAAAGAAATGCGAAATGCAACACATGGTTTGTCTTACTTCCTCCTCTTTTGAGTTGAGCAGCAGGAACGCCAGACAAAACTCACAACCAGGTAAGTATGAGTAGGTCTTTTCCAGATAGAAACAACACAACACCAAAGGCTGGCAGCACAGAGCTGGATGCCAGAGCAGCAATAGCTGAACACTGGAGATTCACAGCTCACACCTGGGCAGCAACAGCTGTTCATCATTGTGTGCTGGTTCCTCTTAATGGGGAAGTACCGCGAAATGCTGAACTCATTGCAGGTGTGTCGGTCACGTGGGTTACATAATGTAATATGTAAATGTAAATTGTTTTAATCAAATAATAATGCTTATAGTAATATAGTTCTATGTTGCTTAGTTGTGCATAAATAAAGGCTCAGGCCGTTGGAGTATGCAACCATCATGAGAATGTGTAGTGCAGAGATAAAGGAGGAAGGAGTGTTCAGAACAGAGTGTTCCATTACTCCCTTATTTCTGCGATTGTTCAAGGTTCCAAATATTTCATTAACCACTGTGTTCTAAGATTTGATATTTATGTGTCATGATGTAAAATGTTAACACCCTGCAAGATGAAATAAAACTAGCCTGCAGAGCTCAGGACCCCAGAACATTTTCCAGACCATGACTGGGCAGCTGCAGGAGCAGACCGGAGTTCTGTATTGAGCTGTAATGTTCTCCTGTTGCAACAGTGAAAACTAGTTGATTTCGTTGCCTCTTCTTTGACTTGAATGCTTTATTATTTTATAGCTTAAGGTGTAGTAGGGAGTCTTTTAGAACTCGGGGTGGTAATTTTAAATACCACAACAATAAGCATCTTGTTGGATATGAGACTAGCTATGACTCCGCACAATCTGGTCCAGTTTGAATATCTCTAAAAACACTCAGAGCCTAGCTGTGGTTCTTTTTTTTTTTTTTAAGCTGTGGTTCTGATGTTGCAGTTGTCAAAACCTTGATCTCTGGGAGTAGCTCTTTGTCTTTTTCAGGTTCAATGAGCGTGAAAGTAACAGTGCTTGATCCAGCATATGAGCCAGAGTACAGAAAAGGTAGACTTGAGAAAAAATCTAGTAGCCCGGTCAGCTGGATTTAACTCAGTTGGTATGTAATGGCATTGACTAGAATGGGTAGATATTCTGGAGGTGTTGTGGATGTACCCTAACACAATTCTACTGTCTGTGTAAAACATCACATTGTTTATTATGATGTCTAGCTCGTCTCTAATTAACTCAAACATTTCCACTGTAAGCACAGAGTTCCAGAAGTGGTGTGAGCAGGGCGGGTGCCAGTTTAGACTTCCCTATTACAAACCAAATATGACACTGTCCTTCACTATCAACCTCCCAATGATAAGGTACTGACTTTTGACAACATTCTCCTGCGTGTGAATGGCTTTGTCTTGCTTGATACATGGCATTGGGAGAGGGTTTTCTCCTAGGTTTAAATCTTTCAAGTCCTTTGTACAATCCTCAGAAGGCAATGCTTCCATGACTTGACTGCAGTTTGATGCCACATTTATCCTAATGTCAATTTTTGCTATTTCCTTTTCAATAGTCATTTAAAATTGTTCAAAGTAAGCTTTATGTTGAAATCTTTAAAAAACTGTAATAATAATCTAACTGTTAATAAAATGACTTGATATTTACTATTTGTTTTAATCAATTTATTTATAACAACCATAGAACAACTAAATTACCAATGTGACAAAAACATAAACTGACAAACAGAAAACAGTCGATCCATCCGGCCTCTCCTCTCCTCTCCTCTCCTCTCCTCTCCTCTCCTCTCCTCTCCTCTCCTCTCCTCTCCTCTCCTCTCCTCTCCTCTCCTCTCCTCTCCTCTCCTCTCCTCTCCTCTCCTGTTACTGATTCATGTCCTTAATAAGAAATCAAAAATCAGTTTATTAAAAAAGCAACACAAAAACCTTTAGGAAAATCTATATTTATTAACACGATCAGTAATAAATTATGTATTGATGCACTGTTGCACATGCACATACAGTACTTTTTCATAAAAAAAATCTCGTTTGTTTTTGGCCAACAAAGGGCGACATTCCCCTCCAGATCCACCAGAATTGTCCTCATAAAATAAATTGAAAATAAGTGAAGATGAGGAACATGGCAACTGTGTTAATTAACACAAGAGATCACGTACTTAGATAACAGGTTCTGAAGTTTTTGAGGTTTAATAAAACTCCTCTTAGCATAAGGTGTGTAACTGGATTTATTCTTTTACCTCCATGCCACCGTGGCCCAATTTTGCCCCGGTAAAGAGATAATAATTTATCCTAAAAAGTCATCTTTTTGCTTTATTTGCAAAAAACGAAATTGGCTGTATATAAGCGGGGCAATACACGGAGAACCATTAGACCAACATACGAGCTCGTTTACCAACGATGGTTTACAAAATAAATATCAAAATACATGTCTATACTAGTGTTGTTAAGATGTGTGCCAAGGCTACAAAGCGTGTGTCGAGCAGTGGAGGGAGCGTTTCCAGAAAGCGCGTGTCGAGGCCTGCTTCATTTAGGGGAGGAGCCGAAAACGATGACGTCTGAAGCCCCACTGCCCAACAGTACCACGTGACTGCTTCGGGAAGTGGTTCAGAGTTTGCTGAGAGGTTTGACAGCAATATAAATCCCCTTAAGTTCCGTTCAAAATATGGGTTTGTGTAGGAGAGTTACAGTCACTTTGGAGTTTGGATAGGAGAGTTTGGTTAGCGTTTATATAGTTTGGAGATAGTTTTGCGAGTCCAGAGACAGTTTGAAGATTTAGGAGAGTGAAGAGAGAAAGATAAGATTTAGGAGAGTGAGGAGAGAGAGATAAGTAAGAGGATGGAGCCAGCTAGGAAGAGGAGGATTTCTCCTGTGTGGGAGCCAAATATTAGCAGGCTGGAAAACCCCCCAGGAGTATTGGGAAAAGCAAAAATTACTGTACCCCAATTTATATAGTCTAGCACTTGTGTTTTTGTGTACGCCTGCATCTTCTTTTCTTTGTGAAAGAGTGTTTTTGAATAGCTTAAAAGCTAAAACTGTTGAGAAACGGCTATTTTTGAATAAAAATGAATAAAGTCTCCCCTATTCTGTAAATCATTGCCTAAGTTACACAATCATTTTCAGGGCCCTCTTCCTATTTCCACAAGCATTTATAACATTATAAACATTATTACACAACCTGCCATAATATTTGATACTATCATTTTGGGATAATTTACAGACAGAATACATAAAAAAATTATTCACATTTGTAATATTTTATGTAGAGAAATTATTTTTTGGAAACTCAGTCATTCCCAAGAACCACTGCAGACTTACAACTTTAATACATCACACATTAAGTGGCTAAGAGATACAGCTGCCTGTGATTATGAAATTGGCCAGTAGGGGAATTTGTGTTCACATGAAGCCCTGTGAGATGAGCCCTTCCTTGAAGGTCGACTATCCGTCGGACCCTCCTCTCCAGAACCCCTAAATAGACCTTACCTGGGAGGCTCAGAAGTGTGATCCACCTGTAGTTGGAACACACTATGTGGTGCCCCTTTTTAAAGAGGGGGACCACCACCCCGGTCTGCCAATCCAAGGAAACTGCCCCCGATGTCCATGCAATGCTGCAGAGCCAAGTTAACCAACACAGCCCCACAACATCCAGAGCCCTGAGGAACTCCGGTCGAATCTCATCCACCCCCGGAGCCTTGCCACCGAGGAGCTTTTTAACGACCTCGGTGACCTCAGCACCACAGATTGGAGAGCCCGACACAAAGTCCCCAAACTCTGCTTCCAGATTGGAAGGCGTGCCAGTGGGATTGAGGAGGTCTTCGAAGTATTCCATCCACCGACCCAAAACGTCCCGCGTCGAGGTCAGCAGCACACCATCCCCACTGTAAACAGTGTTGGCGGCAGACCGTTTCCCCCCCAGAGACGCCGGATGGTGGACCAGAATCGCTTTGAAGCCGTACGGAAGTTGTTCTCCATGGCCTCTCCAAACTCCTCCCATGCCTGAGTTTTTGCCTCAGCGACCATCCGAGCCGCACTCTGCCTGGCCCGCCGGTACATATCAGCTGCTTCAGGTGTCCCACAAGCCAAAAAGACCCAATAGGACTCCTTCTTCACTCTGACAGCATCCCTTACCACCGGTGTCCACCAGCGGGTTCGCGGGTTGCTGCCGCAACAGGCACCGACCACCTTGCGGCCACAGCTTCGGTCAGCCGCCTTGACAATGGAGGCACCGGAACATGGTCCACTCAGACTCAATGTCCCCCGCCTCCCCCGGGACGTGTTCGAAGTTCTGCCGGAGGTGTGAGTTGAAGCTCCTTCTGAAAGGAGACTCTGCCAGACGTTCCCAGCAGACCCTCACAACACGTTTGGGCCTTCCAGGTCTGTCCGGCGTCCTCCCCCACCATCGGAGCGGACTCACGACCAGGTAGTGGTCAGTGGACAGCTCAGCCCCTCTCTTCACCCGAGTGTCCAAAACATGCGGCCGCGTATCAGATGAGACGACAACCAAGTCGATCATCAGGCTGCGGCCTAGGGTGTCCTGGTGCCAAGTGCACATATGGACACCTTTATGCTTTAACATGGTGTTTGTTATGGACAATCCATGACCAGCAAAGAAGTCCTATAACAAGACACCAGATCGGGGGGGGGCATTCCACCCAACCACACCCCTCCAGGTCTCACTGTCATTGCCCACGTGAGCGTTGAAGTCCCCCAGCAGAACAAGGGAGTCCTCGGGAGGAGCACTCTCCAGCACCCCCTCCAAAGACTCCAAAAAGGGTGGGTAATCTGATCTGCCGTTTGGCGCATAAGCACAAACTGTCAGGACCCGTCCCCCCACCCGAAAATAATTACCTCGTGGCCGCGTGCCACTTCGGAGGTACTAGATGAATAGTTACTGTCTTGTGCATTCTAAATAAATGTAAAACATAATTAAAACACCATACATCATAAATATACACAATACTTAAACACAAGTAAAACAAATTACCTTGTACAACTGGTAATTGTCATCATAGGCATCATTTTAGCCGGGGACGCTGGGGACATGTCCCCACCACTTTTCTAAACCTGATGCGGAATTTTCTACCAGCTCTGATCTAATATCCACTTGTGCTCCCAGCACATTTTCCACATAATCGGTATCTGAACTGACTATTATTTAAATTATTCCATTGCACTTTCTTATACAGTCATGGTTTCGTTCTGCACAGATGCTGCACCATTCTTTGCAGTGGATACTCAAGGTTTTAAAAGAATGCGCTGAACGTGTTTGCATATGGACTAGAGTCCTGCAGTGTCACTGGTACCCTTCAAGATGGAAAAATACATCAATTAAATTTCATGGGTCTGGCAGTTTCTTTACTACAGGTGAAACAATATTTATGTAATACTTTTGTTTGTTTAACACTCGCAAAGAGAATCGTGTTGATATATTGTGTTTGTGGAGAGAGCATGCCAGAATATTCCCCCAACTTTGCGCTGGCAGCTGAATGTTTCGGCTATCTAGGCATCCTGCGCTGTCAGGGGGAAATTTTTCTGCGAATGAATTTGCGATTCAGGAATGGAGTGTGGACAATATTTTGTTTCTGCACAGCGATCGCTGCATTAAATAAATATCAGCTGTACAATGTTTCAAAGAAATAAAAGGGACATGATCCATTGTAATATAATTTACAATAAATTGGGGATTGTGTTATTTTCCGTCTTTGATCGGTTTTTTAAAACTGTAATGGAAAAATGTAAAGGCCGTTGTTAGCAAGGCTCCTTATGGTGCGGCAGGAAAATGAAGCAGGACATCACACAAAAGTTCACTTTCTGACGGGTGGCTCAACCACTCCACTACTCCATCAGGTAGTGAGTGCATTCACAAAAAGGATCACCATCTGAAGAGTGTTTGTGTGATGAGCTTTTGCCGTCACTTTATTATGACGCAACCTCTATTCATCAGTACAACAATCAGAAACACCTGTGAACATATAAACTAACAGCCGTCCTTCATTTTGAAAGTTTAGAATTCACGCCACTGACCACGCACAGTCATTTTCAACTTTACGCACAGAGTTTAGGAAACTCAATCAATTTAAAAAAAAGATTCTAATGAGAGCATCTGAGCATCATCATCTCAGACCTGGACACCGTACTCAATGCAATGCTATCCAGGAACTGACAGCATCTTGGAGATTTATGGAGGCTTTAGAGCGCTTAGTTACAGCGGACACAGACCGGTGCATCTTATCCACTGATCCAGAAGGAGAGCATGCTGTGGATTTCCTCCTGCTGAGGCAATAAGAAAAGCTCCTGTTGAGAAAGAAGTGGCGTTTGTTATTCCAGTCTGCAGTGTGCGACCGGAGTGGACTCAGGCTCCCTTACGCACAAGCAGGTGCGCAATTCACGTCCATAGACCAAGAGAAAGTTGTGAGACTGCAGGTAAAATGTTCATATTTGTTTTCATCTGCTCCATGTGTGATGGCACGATGGAGATTATTTGTTTAGATTGTTCGGACTGAATATTCACTAAAATGAATAAAGAATTAAATAATATTGCATGTGTTTCAGATTTTTTTTAAAGTTTAAAAAACTGTCAGACAGAAAATAACTGGATCCCTGATTTAATGTAAATTATAGTAGAATTAATTATTCGTCTTTTATTGCTTTGGAATATTCCCCCCGCCCCATTGCAGGACTCTGAAGTGATAAAGTTTCCCCGCACAGAACAGCAAGGGTTGTAAAGAGAATGCGTTTTATTATTGCGCCTATAGCCCATATAGCCAACATTGTTCTTTGTGATGATGATTCCGTTTGAAAAACAAAACACATAAGCTTATGGTTTTCAACTTTTATTAATTGAATAAAGATACGATTTTCAACACCTATTTATACACTGCAGTGCATGTTGTAATGAAACCTGAAACGGATGAATAATTATAGGCTATATGAATAATTAATAATTGTCCCCAGCAATTTTTAAACCACAGTCAAGTTGATGGTTATTGTCCCCAGCAGTTTTTAAAACAAACTGACGCCCTTGATTGTCATGCTGCTGCAGATGGCTCAGACAAGTGCTTTGCATGATTCTTGTAGCACAGTTCTCACACTATCTTATAATTACAGCCAGACCTCGCGATAAACATTGGACCAAATTAGACAAATATTATTCCAAAAATAAAACTGCTTCAAAATGTAAACCACAACAACTTACAAGCAAAGCAAAAAATATATATTTACACTTTTACTAGTGGAACTAAATATTTTAATATTTCTATGACACTTGCACAGGTGGTTCCCCAGACTTGGTAATTTTGAAATAAAATTTTTTAATCTTATAAATAATTGCCCTAAGCAATTATCCATAATTATTCATAGCCAAATCCTACCTATCTGTGGCACAACAGGGTAAAGGAAATTGTTTCACCCCTTTGTTAGCAGTTTTATCTTGGCAAAACACAGCACTTTATCTTAAAGCATCAATCAACTTTGTATATCCATTGTCAGCAAGCCAGCATTTACATAAAATCATATTTAATTTTTTTGGCCAGTGTAATATTTTGACCAAATGGTAGTATTTGTTGGTAACAATTTTTTAGTCTTTCGTTTTACACATTTTGATAAACATTTTAATAGCGGTAACATGCTTCTCCAAGATGTCGTTAATACACATTCTAAAGGCAACAATGTTAAGTGAACATTGGACTGGCAGCGATGTGAGGGTAGGCGATGAGATGTGAGCTGGTGAGGCGTCATCTCTAATCTTAACGTAAGAAGTGGGTCTCCTTGGGCTGGTAAGCTGTGGCAACTTTCACACTCCATACGATCTTGGCCTGCGACTGAGATGAGACGTTCACATGGAACCGTGGATGCAGTTCTGGTCTGCCATGCTGTTTGTGACAAGCACTGAATGCAGTGCAGGTTGAATTTCGGGATACACAGGGCGGGGGTTATTTTGTGCATGTGTCAATGTGTTAAAAAAGTTAATTGCGTTAATTCCACAAACAAATCGACCTGCATTGAATTAGTTTTGACAGCCCTACTATATATACAGTGGCTTGCAAAAGTATTCGGCCCCCTTGAACTTTTCCACATTTTGTCACATTACAGCCACAAACATGAATCAATTTTATTGGAATTCCATGTGAAAGGGCAATACAAAGTGGTGTACATGTGAGAAGTGGCACAAAAATCATACATGATTCCAAACATTTTCTACAAATAAATAACTGAAAAGTGGGGTGTGCGTAATTATTCAGCCCCCTGAGTCAATACTTTGCAGAACCACCTTTTGCTGCAATTCCAGCTGCCAGTCTTTTAGGGTATGTCTCTACCAGCTTTGCACATCTAGAGACTGCAATTCTTGCCCATTCTTCTTTGGAAAACAGGTCCAGCTCAGTCAGATTAGATGGACAGCGTTTGTGAACAGCAGTTTTCAGATCTTGCCACAGATTCTCGATTGGATTTAGATCTGGACTTTGACTGGGCCATTCTAACACATGGATATGTTTTGTTTTAAACCATTCCATTGTTGCCCTGGCTTTATGTTTAGGGTCGTTGTCCTGCTGGAAGGTGAACCTCCGCCCCAGTCTCAAGTCTTTTGCAGACTCCAAGAGGTTTTCTTCCAAGATTGCCCTGTATTTGGCTCCATCCATCTTCCCATCAACTCTGACCAGCTTCCCTGTCCCTGCTGAAGAGAAGCACACCCAGAGCATGAAGCTGCCACCACCATATTTTACAGTGGGGATGATGTGTTCAGAGGGATGTGCAGTGTTAGTTTTCCACCACACATAGCGTTTTGCATTTTGGCCAAAAAGTTCCATTTTGGTCTCATCTGACCAGAGCACCTTCTTCCACATGTTTGCTGTGTCCCCCACATGGCTTGTGGCAAACTGCAAACGAGACTTCTTATGGTTTTCTTTTAACAATGGCTTTGTTCTTGCCACTCTTCCATAAAAGCCAACTTTGTGCAGTGCACGACTAATAGTTGTCCTATGGACAGATTCCCCCACCTGAGCTGTAGATCTCTGCAGCTCGTCCAGAGTCACCATGGGCCTCTTGGCTGCATTTATGATCAGCGCTCTCCTTGTTCGGCCTGTGAGTTTAGGTGGACGGCCTTGTCTTGGTAGGTTTACAGTTGTGCCATACTCCTTCCATTTCTGAATGATGGCTTGAACAGCGCTCCGTGGGATGTTCAAGGCTTGGGAAATCTTTTTGTAGCCTAGCCTGCTTTAAATTTCTCCATAACTTTATCCCTGACCTGTCTGGTGTGTTCTTTGGACTTCATGGTGTTGTTGCTCCCAACATTCTCTTAGACAACCTCTGAGGCCGTCACAGGGCAGCTGTATTTGTACTGACATTAGATTACACACAGGTGCACTCTATTTAGTCATTAGCACTCATCAGGCAATGTCTATGGGCAACTGACTGCACTCAGACCAAAGGGGGCTGAATAATTACGCACACCCCACTTTTCAGTTATTTATTTGTAAAACATGTTTGGAATCATGTATGATTTTCGTTCCACTTCTCAGGTATACACCACTTTGTATTGGTCTTTCACGTGGAATTCCAATAAAATTGATTCATGTTTGTGGCTGTAATGTGACAAAATGTGGAAAAGTTCAAGGGGGCTGAATACTTTTGAGAGCCATTATATATATATGAGAGCCAATTCTAGAATTGTGCTGCTCTGGGTGGCTGCATGTTGGAGTGGCTCTGTTGGCTACATATTAAGTTTTTTTTTTTTTTTTTACATTGGTTCCTCTTTTTTCTTAAAGAAGATTGCATTTTTTTTTTACCTGTATACTTTCTAGTTTTTGGTGCTGTGAAGCTGGAAGGATTTTTGCAGTAAATTATTCCCTTTTTGACAATTTGTTATGATGCGTAACCATGGCAACAATGTGGTTTACAGCCGGGAGCAGCTGATTAACATCGCAAAAGCTGAAATAATACCTCAACTGAAACCACAAATCCCTGATGAGTTGATAAGGAGGAGACGTGGATGCAGAGCAGGAGCGAAAAGGAGACAGAGAAAGAGGAAGTTCAAGCCATCACTTCCATCGATCATAATGGGCAACGTAAGATCACTGGCTAACAAGATGGATGAACTCCAAGCCCTTACAAGGACTCAGCCAGAGTACCGTGAATGCAGTGTTATGTGTTTTACGGAGACGTGGCTGCTGGATCATATCCCCGACTCCAACGTCTTTCTGCCAGGCTTCCTGACTGTACGAGCAGACAGAGATCTGAAGACGAGCAGAAAAAGGAAAGGTGGTGGAGTAGCAGTGCTTGTCAACAACAGATGGTGTCATCCAGGACATGTTACTGTGAAGTGTCGTCTCTGCAGCCCAGATGTCGAACTCTTGGCAGTGAGTTTTCGTCCATATTATTTACCAAGAGAGTTCACCAGTGTAATTTTGGCAGTTGTTTACATTCCACCTTCAGCCGTTGCCGACAATGCATGTGATGTCATCAGTTCCATTGTTGCTAAGCTACAGACACAGCACCCCAATGCATTTGTGGCAATATCTGGTGATTTTAATCATGCCTCGCTCTCTACTACACTTCCAACATTTCAACAGTTTGTCAGCTGCTCTACAAGAGAAAACAGGACCTTGGATTTGTTTTATGCAAATGTAAAGGATTCATACACGTCCAAACCAAGACCTCCTCTGGGAAAATCCGATCACAATCTTGTTTTTCTCTGTTCAGAATATAAACCCCTTGTTCAGAGGCAACCTGTGACAAAACGAACTGTGAGAAAATGGTCACAGGAAGCTGAAGAAGCCCTGCAGGGTTGTTTTGCAACCACAGACTGGATGACTCTTTGCCAAACACATGGAGAGGATATCAATGCCATGACTGAGTGTGTGACTATATAAACTTCTGTGTGGACAACATCATCCCCACCAGAACAGTGAGATGCTTCCCTAATAACAAACCCTGGATCACCAGTGACCTGAAGGAACTGCTAAACAAGAAAAAAAGAGCCTTCAGGGAGGGAGACAGGCAATTACTGAGGAGTTTACAGAAGCAACTTAAAGTCAAGATCAGAGACAGCAAGGAGGCATACAGGAAGAAGCTGGAGAACAAACTACAGAAGAACAATATCCGAGATGTCTGGTCAGGAATGAGAAAGATCACAGGTTTTAAGCACAGGAAGGATTGGATAGATGGAAGTCTGGACAGAACCAATGAACTGAACATATTCTTCAACAGGTTCAGTTCAGGAACTAGCTCAGCATCCTCCTCTCCTGTTCCCAGCCAAACAGACATCCCACTCTCCTCTGATCAACAGCTTTCCTGTTACACCTCAGATGTTTTATCCTTCATCTCAGCCATGGACTCTTCCAATTCCACAAGTTTGACTTCAACCAAGTCAGGAAATGCTGCTACCCCCTTTGCCCCCCCCCTCCCACTTGTCTGTCTCCAAAAGTCAGGTGAAGAGGCAGCTGGAGAAACTGAACCGGAACAAGGCTGCAGGTCCAGATGGTGTCAGCCCCAGAGTCCTGAAGGCCTGTGCAGAGCAGCTCTGTGGGATTCTGCAGCACCTCTTCAACCTTAGCCTAACTCAGGAGAATGTTCCAGTGTTGTGGAAGACATCCTGCCTTGTTCCAGTACCCAAAAGAACTCACCCATCAGTCAACAATGACTATAGACCTGTTGCCCTGACATCCCACACCATGAAGGTCCTGGAGAGACTCCTGTTGGCACCCTTGAGTAAGCAAACAAGAACGTATCAGGACCCACTGCAGTTTGCTTATCACTGTGGAGTTGGAGTTGAAGATGCCATCATCCACCTACTTCAACCAACCCACTGTCATCTGGACAAAGCAGGCAGCACTGTGAGGATCATGTTCTTTGATTTCTCTAGTGCATTTAACACAATTCAGCCTGATTTGCTCCGTCAGAAACTCCTGAAGACACAGGTGGAGCCCTCAACAATCGCCTGGATCAATGACTACCTGACCAACAGACCACAATTTGTGAGACTGAAGAATTGTGTGTCAAACCAGGTGATCAGCAGCACAGGAGCACCACAGGGGACCGTACTCTCACCATTCCTTTTCACTCTGTACACCTCAGACTTCCAGTACAAATCAGAGACCTGTCATCTGCAGAAATACTCAGATGACTCTGCAATTGTCGGGTGTATCAGAGATGGACAAGAAGCTGAATACAGAGAGATGGTGGACCGCTTTGTGACATGGTGTGGAAACAATCGTCTCACCTTGAATGTGAACAAAACAAAGGAGATGATTGTAGATTTCAGAAGAAACAGGGATAAGTCAAACACTGTTTCCATCATGGGAGAAGAAGTGGAGGTGGTTGAGGAATATAAATACCTCGGTGTTCACGTTGACAACAGACTGGACTGGAGGCGCAACAGTGAAGCCGTCTACAAGAAGGCACAGAGCAGACTGTACTTCTTGAGGAAGCTTAGGTCCTTCAAGGTTTGCAGCAAGATGCTGCAGATCTTCTACAAGTCTCTTGTGGAGAGTGTAATCTCTTCAGCCGTCATCTGTTGGGGCAGCAGCATCAGAGCCAGGGATTTAAATAGGCTAAACAACCTGATAAAGAAGGCTGGTTCTGTTCTTGGGACAACTGTGGAAAATCTGGAGATGATAATGCAAAGAAGGATTCTTCATAAAATCAAAGAAATTATCGACAACCCTGAGCATCCTCTTCATGAGACAGTCATACAACAACAGAGCGTCTTCAGTCGGAGGCTTCTTCAGTTTCGCTGCAATACAGACCGCTACAGGAAATCCTTCCTGCCCACAGCCATCATCATAAAGAATTAATTATATGAGCTATACCAACACTTAATTTCCCTCTGGGATCAATAAAGTATTTTTGAATTGAATTGAATTGAATATCTATCACAAGGCCCATCTTGATGTCGGCCTTGTGATCTTTTTCAACTCTAATCACTCATCCCACTCATTCCGCTACAAAAGCAGGTTTTATCTTCCTTCTCCTTCTCAGCACATGTTCCTTTTAATTTGCCAAAGCACTTAGACCACAATATAATTAAATGCTGTATTTGTTCCGATTTTATCGCCTAGTCTCCACAAATTATACAGCCAGTGGTGATTCTTGGCTCAAAAGCCCCCTGTAAGGGGTCTTCCACCAACCAACACAACAACCACATGCATAATATGCAGCAACAGTTGCAACAGAAGAAAAGGCCTTCCATAAACATCATTTCCAGCTTCTACACATTTATTGGTACGCCTCTATCATGTCTAGATAATAAACACCATTATGCAAAAAATAACCTATTACTACCTTGTAGGAGTCATAAACAGCTTAGAAAATATTGATTGATGGGCTTTAGTTTTCATTTCACGCTTATGAGAGATGTTTTATTTTCCTTACACACACACAGTTGATGGGCCTTGATGAGCTGCAGGCTGCTAGAAATAAAAGTGTATACACAGAAATATTGTGTTTAGACTATGTAAAAATATTGTCAGACTTTTAATGTACTCTTCTTAAATGATTGTAAAGGTAATACAAATATTTTTTTTTTCTATGTGTGGGAAACACTGACGTGAGCAGGTTATAGGTAGCCTAACGGAGGGAGGGGAATAACAGTGAGCTCATCAGTTGTTTCCTAAAAATAAACATTGTTCACGAGTCCCGAAGCTCGAGTCGAGTCTGAAGTCTTTCGAGGACGAGTCTCAAGTCAAGTCTGAAGTCACTGTGTGTGCGACTTAAGTCGCACTCAAGTCGGAGTCTCAAGCTCGAGTCCCCATTTCTGGCTCATACACTCACAGGTGTGGGAATTCCAGTGTTTACAGATACATTCTTGGGCTTAGGTTACCACTACTAAATCTTGTAATAATCGGTACCATGAGCTTTTCAGTGATGCTGTTATTGTATTCATATATCTATTTGTGGGTTGTGGTTGTGTAGTTCTCAGTTTGCATTGTTTGATTTGTTTTGTGGTTGTGTTTTTCCCCTCTCTGCTGTCCTGCTGGTGTGGAGGGAGACTGTGATGTTTTCTTGTGTTTTCTTATTTCCCATTCTTTTCTTGTATTTTCAGTTCACCCTCTCCCTCTTAACCTTTTTTCCCTACTTCTCCTCATCTACTTTCTTTCTTACTACTTTCTTTCTTCCCCTTTATTTTCCCTCTCTGTGTTCCTGGCGCATTGAAAAAAAACCCCACAGTAATTTCTAATAAAGATTTATTACACACACACACACACACACACACACACACACACACACACACACACACACACACACACACACACACACACACACACACACACACACACACACACACACACACACACACACACACACACACAAACAAACACACACACACACATCTATCGATCACATCTATCGATAGATAGATAGATAGATAGATAGATAGATAGATAGATAGATAGATAGATAGATAGATAGATAGATAGATAGATAGATAGATAGATGTGGGGGGGTGCATGCAGGATTTCTAGATCTCTTCTAGATCTCTAGATCTAGATCTTCTAGATCTCTTCTGGTGATCATACCAGATTAGAGCTGCACAATATGTTGCAAATGTATCATTTATCAGCATAACAGGGTACACAAAAGGTATTTTCTGTACTCTTAATTCACTCAGTTGA
The DNA here is from genome assembly GCA_963556495.2 of Valencia hispanica. Taxonomy (NCBI): domain Eukaryota; kingdom Metazoa; phylum Chordata; class Actinopteri; order Cyprinodontiformes; family Valenciidae; genus Valencia; species Valencia hispanica. The sequence goes on along the minus strand of OY747704.1, from coordinate 13,560,267 downwards.
ATTGCTAGCAAGTTTCCCTCTTTTTTTCTGACCTGCTGGATCAGGAAAGAACTCCCTTGAAAACTTAGAAGTACTACCTGCCAAGCTATCCGGCTTCCCGTTGGTGTATCTAGGAAGTCTGCTGGCATCTGAGCTATACCAATATAGGTCTCTGAAGACCGGCCCAATTCTGGTCATTGCCTGCATTTAAACGCATCCATCTCTGACCTCGGCTGTGCACGGCCGCTCCTACCATTTGAACACTTTCGTTCCCTTTTCTCCATTGTTCGTCATTGACTGGTGTGGACGGAAGAGAATCATTGCCAAGTAGGATAAACCTGGTTTATTTCTGCTGAGTCTGGGTAGAGGAATTAGGTCAGACGGGTTAGTTCCCGTCTTTTTGTTGGTTGATATAAGTTTGTGAACTTGTAAACCACTGTTTACTCATTGCCAATTAGCGTTGCCACACGCTGGCCTTGAGTGTTGTATGCTCTGTGTTGTAAACTGGTTATTGCTAGAAGCAGAGCTGTATTTCTTTCTTTTCCTTTTTATTCTGTAAAGGTCAGTCAATTGAAACCGTACCGCCACCTGTCTGGGCCGGCTGCCCACCCTAGACCAGGTCGCGTGGTGTGCATCAACTGCTAAAAGTAGTCCTAATTGTCCCTTTGTTTTCACATCATCTACAATGTGGGGTGAGTCTAGCCTTTGAAGCCCATTCTTTCCAACCAGTGTTTCTGTGCTTCACGGGGGGGGGCACATCTGATAAGAGCACTTTATGATCGTCCCACCACACACACTCTGCTCTTGCTCTCTCACACACGCACACTCACGCACACACAAACGTCTGTATTTCTACCCATATAAGGACTTTATATAGACTTCCATTCTCCTAATATTACGTTAATGTGGGAGTGTTGCCCCATTTAATCAATTAAACCATTGAATCTCATCAATAGTTATATTAACATTAAAGTGCCCCTGGCATGAAATTGGTATTTTTTGAGTTTTTTGGTCATATTTCTTAGTTTCCCCAGCGTGCCTATGTCCCCTAAGGGATTAAAACTACTGATTAGTGTTTCCTTTGTCCCCGGGTATGTCTGCCTACATAGTGAAATTAGCACTCAAAAACAGGCTGTTTTGCAGTTCCGCAATATGACCACACGTTTCGGCATATGACGTCATCGAGTTCCAGCCAGTTACCTCCTCCTCTGAACTACACTCTCCAAGACCTTCCCCCCGTGGCGCGTATTACAACCTAAACGAGAGCTACGGTAAAAGGCAAACAACAAACCTGGAGTCCAGACCGCATCGACACTGTCCTCCCCACTTCTGAGCCACTTTTCAGTGGCTCAGAAGTGGACTTTATGGGGTCGTGGTCGTTTGTGGCAAACATTTCTCTGATGAATGTTTTAATAACTTGGGACAGTACAGCAGTGGATTCGCAGATTGTCTTAAACCTTTACCAGGATGAATACCAACCCTCCGTGAACCAGCAAATATCCCAATACAAGTAAGTATATTCCCGCAATAATGTCCTTCAGCTATTATATACCAGTGTTTCCCGCACATATAGACCCCTCCCCTCCGTGCACACCACGTCTGTCTGGATCACCTGTGGAAGACGTCCTCTACCTTTCTGGTTCCTCCTCAGGTGCTTCGCTGTCCGGATTAGATTCCGTGGATTATGTTATCGTGGTTAATTTCCCAGTGATCCAACATCGCCTTAAACTCTCCAGATAAGTTGGCAGCAGTGTGAGACCCCAATATTTCTTTACAGTGTAACACTACTTGACGGCATTCAAATTGTTTGTCTATCCACTGCGCTGTAAGACTCAACATGGACATCAAACTTACATCAGAAGTCCATATGTCAGTTGTGAAGCAGAGGGTCTTTGCACTGGGTTCTAGCAGGCTATGAGTGTGTTTTGAAACTTGGTCGAATAAGTCAGTGAGGCAACGTCCGAAAAGTATCTCCAGCTTGGCATATTATATTGTGGGCTCAGTTGTTGTATCCGGTTTCTGAAACCTTGGTCTTCAACAACTGAAAATGGTTGGTCATCCAATGCCATGAACTCCATACGTTTTCTCGTAGTAGCTTTGCTCTTTTCATTGCTCATTAGCGGCAGCAGGCCACTGACTGGTTGTATCCTATTGCTAGCTTTAGCTTTAGCCTTAGCTTGATCGCTGGCTTCAAATGCTGCAGAGTCAGCTTTGTGGTGGTTTTTCAAATGCCAAAAAAGGCCTGTTGTATTGAACGCTTTGGTAGCAGCACCACCACGGCTTATTTCGCATGACTTGCAAATTGCGATTCTTTGCTCATTCTCTTTTATAGTATAAAATTTCCAAACTGACAACATGTTGGCTCAAACTCCTTCTTCTTCTTCTTCCGATGTTAACCCCTGCACAGATGTAACACGGTGGACGGGACTGTCAGTCAGTCTGCACATTTCCAGGGAATGGGAGACAATGGCTGATTTAAAGGCATATAACTAAGATAGGTGGATAAGATCGATTTCACATGGAAATATGGGCCGGTTTCTGATCTGCCCAAATTAGCGAGATCGAGGCCGATCGACCGGTGCACCCCTTTACATAAACAATACAATACAAACAATCAATGTGTCAAAAACATAAATTGACAAACAGAAAGCAGTCTATTCATCAGGTCTCTTCTCTCTTCTGCCTACCTTTGATGCTTCATGTCCTAAACAAAAAATCAAAAAGCACAGTTTGCAAAAAAAGCAGCACAAAAACGTTTAGGAAATGTATATTTATTATCTTGATTAGATTATGTATTCATTGCACTGTTGAACATGTACAAAAAATTTGCATATCATGAAAAGGTTCTCTAAACGAGCTATTAACCTAATCATCTGAATCAACTAATTAACTCTAAACACCTGCAAAAGATTCCTGAGGCTTTTAAAAACTCCCAGCCTGGTTCATTACTCAAAACCGCAATCATGGGTAAGACTGCCGACCTGACTGCTGCCCAGAAGGCCATCATTGACACCCTCAACCAAGGAGGTAAGACACAGAAAGAAATTTCTGAACGAATAGGCTGTTCCCAGAGTGCTGTATCAAGGCACCTCAGTGGGAAGTCTGTGGGAAGGAAAAAGTGTGGCAGAAAACGCTGCACAACGAGAAGAGGTGACCGGACCCTGAGGAAGATTGTGGAGAAGGACCGATTCCAGACCTTGGGGGACCTGCGGAAGCAGTGGACTGAGTTTGGAGTAGAAACATCCAGAGCCACCGTGCACAGGCGTGTGCAGGAAATGGGCTACAAGCCACTTTTGAACCAGAAACAGCGGCAGAAGCGCCTGACCTGGGCTACAGAGAAGCAGCACTGGACTGTTGCTCAGTGGTCCAAAGTACTTTTTTCGGATTAAAGCAAATTTTGCATGTCATTCGGAAATCAAGGTGCCAGAGTCTGGAGGAAGACTGGGGAGAAGGAAATGCCAAAATGCCTGAAGTCCAGTGTCAAGTACCCACAGTCAGCTGCTGGTGCTGGTCCACTGTGTTTTATCAAGGGCAGGGTCAATGCAGCTAGCTATCAGGAGATTTTGGAGCACTTCATGCTTCCATCTGCTGAAAAGCTTTATGGAGATGAAGATTTCATTTTTCAGCACGACCTGGCACCTGCTCACAGTGCCAAAACCACTGGTAAATGGTTTACTGACCATGGTATTACTGTGCTCAATTGGCCTGCCAACTCTCCTGACCTGAACCCCATAGAGAATCTGTGGGATATTGTGAAGAGGAAGTTGAGAGACGCAAGACCCAACACTCTGGATGAGCTTAAGGCCGCTATCGAAGCATCCTGGGCCTCCATAACACCTCAGCAGTGCCACAGGCTGGAATTGAAGCAGTCATTTCTGCAAAAGGATTCCCGACCAAGTATTGAGTGCATAACTGAACATAATTATTTGAAGGTTGACTTTTTTTATATGAAAAACACTTTTCTTTTATTGGTCGGATGAAATATGCTAATTTTTTGAGATGGGAATTTTGGGTTTTCATGAGCTGTATGCCAAAATCCTCAGTTTTAAAACAATAAAAGACCTGACATATTTCAGTTGGTGTGCAATGAATCTAAAATATATGAAAGTTAAATTTTTATCATTACATTATGGAAAAGAATGAACTTTATCACAATATGCTAATTTTTTGAGAAGGACCTGTACATACAGTACTTTTTCATTTTTTTTAAATAATCCCATTTGTTAGGATCATGTGTTCTGCTGGTGTTCTGCTCTGTGTGTGCTCTCCTACCTTCTCTGCAGGGGTGTTTCTGATTGGTGACAGGTGCAGCTCGTTTAGGCTCATCTCCAGCTTCAAAAGAGGAACGGAGGCTGCAAACTGACGCCAGATTGTTCTCGCTTCTAGCGTGGTAAACATGGCCAACCTTTGCTCCAGAAAAGTTTATCCTTCGAGACCTCTGTGCGCTTACTCTTCCTGGTTTCCTCACAGATCCTGATCCAGACTCCTTTGTCCTCCGAAGTTGGTTTCCTCCTCTGATCTCCGTTCCATCGTTGATACCTCCTGGAAATAATTTACTGACTACTCTGGATTCCCTCCTGGTCAGCTTCTGCTTCGTTACCTGCGCTGGTCTGCCTATTCTCCATCCGCCTGCCCGTCTGCCCGCTCCACCTGCAAACACACACAGCCTTGCACAACATCAGCCTCCACTTACCTCCGGTACTGGATCCTGCTTACCTTCCCCAAAGATCAGACATCGCAATCATCTTGTGAGTACCATTTACGTTCTGCCTCACAAACTGTCAACATGATCTAAAATCCACTTTCTGCTGCAGTTCCTTCGCCTGCCATCGTGGACCCACTTCCTGGTGTTCTATCAGAGACTTTCACATTCATTATTTGTAAAATAAACAGCTCTTATCATATCCAAAATTACTGTCTGGTGTTCTGATTTTGCTGCTGCCTTTGAGTCATAAAACCCTGCAAACATGACACCATTTGGTTTTGGCCTGCAAGGGGTGACATTCCTTTGCAGATCCATCTCCTCCAGAGCATGGCAACTGTATTATTTTTGTGAATGCAAAACTATAGTTTTTACAGCAGGACACGAGGAACTATACTGATATCACAGGTTCTATAGTGTTTTAGGCTTAAGTCTCCTAAGCATAAGGTGTGTAACTGGATTTATTCTTCTAACTCCATGCCACTGTTACGTCGGTATGTGTTTCCCCCATCAAGATGTGTTTCGGCTTCACCCACAGTACAATTTTATGGGTTGTGGGGCAAGGTCCCGCCTTTCTTGTTTCTGATTGGCTGACCTGTATTTTTTTTTTTTTTTTTTTTTGTAATCCTAACATTCGACAACAATGGCCTAACCCTAAATCATCTAATATATGCTAGACTAAGTTTTGAAAAGAAATGTACTCCTAGAAGTACTTTAATTGTATCATAGTTTTACCTTTTCTTGAGTACTTTTGTGAAGAACAAACATTACTTTCACTCCACTATATTTGGCCAAATTTGGCTCTTTACTTTTTAAAAATGTATTTCACGGATTAGATAATACCAGAATAGGCAAAGAGTCACTTGATATTATTTCACCAATCAGGCGCAGCCATGCAGTCATATGACCAGATATAAACTGTGGCGGCTGCAGCTGCCCAATGCTGTGTCCAAATTCAGGGGCTGCATCCTTCGAAGGACAAATTTGTATAAGTTACGTCACAGTGTCGGGACGAAGGCTATCCAAATTCGAAGACTCCTTCAATGCAACCCACGAATCCGTCCTTCTTTTCCCTCGATTTGAAGGATGGGTAGAGTGTATCCTTCACTGCTTTCCATATCCAAAGATGCCTTGCGGGCCGAATGGGAGATTTTTGTTCCAGCAACAATGGCGACAGGGGAAGTGGGAGGGGAGTACAGTTTTGTAAGTATATTAAAATCTGGCGGTATAAAAATTAAAAACGTAAAGTGGTTGTGTTGTTTGACTTTTGTTGTTAGCATAGACATGTATTTTATTATTTTGTTAACCTCGTAAACGAGCTCGTATGGTGGTGCAATGTTTCTGTGTATTGCCCCCCTTATATACACGACTAATTTTGTTTTTGCAAATAAAAGGAGTCATCTTTTTGCTTTATTACTTAAGTAAAGGTAAAACTATGATACAATTAAAGTACTTCTAGGAGTACATTTCTTTTCAAAACTTAGTCTAGCATATATAACGGAGTAAATGTACTTCATTACTACCCAACTCTGCCAAAGGCTATAGTTAATAGACATAAAGAGATTAAGAGTGGATGATCCATCCAGATCCTGGGAGCCAAAGTCTCATGACAGAATTTGCTCACTTCACTTCATTGGAGGTATGTTGATCCTTAAATCAAATATAGCGTAAATCGTTTCATAAGAGCATTTAGATTATTTAAAATAACCCACAGCGTGCAAACCTACATCTACTGCTAGCACATTTAGAATAAAACACTAAGAAATATGTGGAATCGACAGACACTTTTATGACCATGAAACTGCTTTATATGAAAACTTGTAAATCAATGTAGATATGTACCAAAACCATGTTGATAGTATGTTCTTTATGTTCAGGTCAGCCATCTGATGATCCAGATAGTCCTGCCTACACTCCTTCCATATTTAGCTTCCCACCACTGGCTAAACTGCCTCGGCATGTGATGATCAGCATGAAAGGTGTATGAAGGTTCGAGCACTGAGAGTTGTCCTAATGACTTGTATTGCTTTCATCGCTTCTGCTGTGTAAAGTCCAGGCATGTCGATCAAATAATTAGGCCTGAGCAGCGAAAGCGCTGCGAGGTGGCATTGAGTTGGCGGTTGCAGCACAGGCCGAAGTGGTGGTAAGCTGCGAGGGGCCGCTCGAGGCTGCTTGCAGCTTTAATTGTTGATATCCCCATACTGAATTGGCGGCGGTCATTTCTGAGGACTTTCATCCCACAGCTCGTTAGCTATTTGAAACGGGTCTGGAGTCTTTGTGTTAAACACAGTTAATTTTGCGAAGTATGTTTTTTGATCATCTGCACAAAGATGGTTTAGATGATCTAAAGTTGTAACACCTACATTTCTATGTTTCACTTTTGGTTCTATATTGTTATTTTTTAAGGTAATTCTTTTAAAGAACAAACAGACACCAACAAAAGGAAAACAAAACAAAACAAAAACAAAACAAGACAAAGATAAAACAGGGCATACAAAATGACAGTAAATTACAATGCTACTACTACCAAAATATAATCCCACAGGTTTTCAGGCTGGGGGCAACTGACTGCATCTGAAAGTGATGGGGGGAATGCATGGTTGCAATGAATTGGAGTATAGATGGAGGTTCCTGGCAACTTACTGTGTTTTTTAATTTGAAATCAAATTTTAAGGCAGTTTGAAATAATCATATTGTTCACCTTTGTGCCTAGAGGTAGGCTGAAAGTTGAGAACAAAACTACTAACAGCGAGCTATTTGTAATGCCTTTCTTTTCAATAGACACCCAAGCGGGAATGACTGCTGAACTTTCCAGGTTATAACCTTCCTGCCAGTAAATAAAAGCCCTTAGGTTTGCAGCCCAATAATAAAACTGGAAGCAGGGTAAACCTAGTCCTCCCATCTCTTTAGGTTTGTATAAGTGAGTTTTTGATATCCTGTGGGCTTTGAAGCCCCAGGTAAAAGGCATAACTACTGACTCGAGTAAGTTAAAAAATGACTTTGTTAAAAAAAATTGGTAGATTTTGAAATAAGTAAAGAAATCTCGGCAACGATACCATTTTAATAGCATGTATGCGACTAACCATAGAAAGCGGTAAGGTGTGCGATTTCTCAATGTCCTTTTTCAACTTATCCAACATTACATGAAAATGTAGTTTAAAAATTAACCTGGGATTTTTTTGCTAAAACTACTCCGAAATATTTAAGTTTATCTGTCATTTTGAAATGAAGATTACTCAGAAACTCAGCATCGAGATTGGCACCAAGAGACATAAATTCACTTTTTTGTCAGTTGATCGTGTATCCGGAAATGTTACTAAATGACTTTATGAGAATCAGCAGAGTTTGGATAGACTTTTCAGGTTGTGAATAAAAAGACTACAATATTATCTGCATACAGGGAGACATGGTGGTCCATGCCATCGAGCCGTATAGGTGAGAAAGAAGGATGCTGTCTGATACTAATTACTAGAGGTTCAATACCAATTGCAAAGGGCTAAGAGGACAGCCCTGGCGAGTTCCCCGATGTATAAAGAATGGGGCCAACTTTTCTTGATTTGTCAGAATGGAGGAAGAGGGGTGGGCATATACCATCTTAATCCATAGAGCAAACCGGGGACCAAGTCCAAACTTCTCCACCACCTTCAACATATATGGCCACTCCAGCTGGTCGAAGCCCTTCTCTGCGTCTAAACAAAGGGCAGCAACCTTATAGTTATGGTACATTATGTTCATTGTAGAATGGGAGGCAGATCTTTTAGTAATCAGGCTCCTTTCCTGTGGAACCAGCTCCCAGTTTTAGTCCGTGAGGCAGACACTCTGTTTACTTTTGAGGCCAGGCTTAAAACTTTCCTTTTTGATAAAGCTTATAGTTAGTGTCTTAGGTCATCCTGAGCTAGCTCTGTAGTTATGCTGCTATAGGCTTATACTGCTGGAGGACAGACTTACCAATTTTCTTCACTCTGCTATTACCTTTTCTACTACTACTCTCCAGTTGTATTACAGTACATTCTGCTATTTCGACTGTTAACTTTGTGTTCTCTCAGTGTTTTTCTCTCCATAGAAGATATACCTGGTCTGGTATCCTGCTTGGCTGCAATGCCCTGTTGGACGGGGGGAACTGACTGGGATGGTGCTGAACATCCACTGTGTCCTGTTATCAACTTTTTACTTTCTGTAACATAGAAAGTTCTCTTATATCAGATCTTCTGTTCCTTCTGTGTTTCTGCTCTGTCTTCTCAAACCCCCAGACGGTCGTGGCAGATGGCCGCTCCTACTGAGCCTGGTTCTGTTGGAGGTTTCTTCCTGTTAAAGGGGAGTTTTTCCTCTCCACCGTCGCTACATGCTTGCTCAGTATGAGGGATTGCTGAAGGATTGCTGTGTTGGAAAGTCTGCCCAATTTCACGCCAATGACTGACTCAATCTGCTGGGATTCCTTAAATAGGAAAGTTTTTAACTGATTGGAATGTTTGTATAAATGTATTGAAATGACTTCTTGTTAAGTGCCTTGAGATGACATCTGTTGTGAATTGACGCATATAAATAAAACTGAATTGAATTGAACCTTCTGACATTAAAAGAGACTCTATTAGGGATGAAAACAGTTTTGGCTCAACATGAACAATAGAAGCAATCTGTTTGCTTAATCTATTTGCTAAGAGTTTCGTAAATATTTTCATGTCGGAATTCAATAATGCAATTGGTTTGTAAGATGCAGGGTCTGTTTCATCTCTACTCTTTTAATATTAAGGAAATGTTGGCCATATATAAAGTGTTTGGACATTTCTGAGATTCACAAGAGTAAGTAAACATCCTCAACAAGAGTGGAGCAAGCTTATCTGCATGTTTTTTTATATATGTCTATACCAAAATCATCTGGGCCAGCACTTTTGCAATTGGGCAATGATTTGATTGCATCTAAGACTTAATTTCAGCATTTAGAATCTTACATGCTGCGTCACTCAGTTTAGGGATGTTCAAATGTCCCAACCAATCTGAGATGTTACCCTTAGCTTTTGATGTATATAGTTGTTGATAAAAATCTCTGAAGCACTCGCTTATGACTTTGGGGTCAATTATCACATTTCCAAATTTTGATCTAATTTTATATGTTTCCCTTTTAGCTTGTAGACCCCTCAGTTGTAATTTCTGGGGCTTGTCTCCCAGTTCAAAATATTTCTGTTTTAATCCAAGCAACTGGTCCTGCATCTGGTATTAAATTCATACTTAAGTTCGTAGATATGCTGTACTATATAAGGGTTGGGAGAGGATTTATGAGTAGTTTCCAAATGAGTTATTTCTTTTTCAATTTCCAACAAGCGTTTTTCTTTTTTCATTGAAATTTCAAAGGAGAATATGCGTCCTCTGATTACAGCCTTGAAGGCATCCCATAAGGTAGAATCTGTGACCTCCGAAATAACATTAACTTCCAGAAATTCCTTAATCTTAGAGATTAATTGATTAAATATTGAATTAAAGAGTAGAGAAGGGTTAAATCGCCAGCTAAACAGCTGTTTCCTCTGGTGAAGGTTAAGGACCAGGGACACAGGAGAATGATCTGAAATTAAGATATTGTTATATGTGACAATTGTACTTTATCAAATTAAAGTCTAATAGAAAGTAATCGATCCTTGAATAAGATTTATGTCTCTGTGAAAAAAATGAATAATCTCTAATTGTAGGATACTGAAATCGCCAGATGTCAACTAGGTTCAGTAAATTAAATGTCTTACTAAAATAAATTGGGTTCTCAAAGTTTGGACCATATACTTTCAGGAGTGAAACATGAAAGGAGTAAATGTAGCCTGTAACTAGGATAAATCTACCATTAGGATCACTCACGGAAGAAATATGTATAAATGGGATAGTTTTGCGGATCAAAATTGCCACACCACGGGCATTGCTAGAAAATGAGGACTGAAAAATCTGATTGACCCAGTTACATCTGAGCAGATTTGCCCTTGTGGGTTTAATAAGCATTTCTTGTAGAAATACAATGTCCGCAGACAAACATTTTAAATGAGAGAAAACCTTGGTTCTTTTCAGTGCATGCCCTAATCCACAAACATTCCAGCAAGTAAAAGTTATGCTAACACTTCTTAAAGTAGAACTAGTAGACCTATATACTTAAAGAAATTACAATGTATGCCCTAAAAACACTTAAATACATACATATAAATACATGAAATAAAGCTAAATCCAAAATGAAAGGGAAGAAGTGCACAGTTTTGCCCTTATAAATCAAAGGGGAATGCTGGCGACATAGCCATAGTATCTTCTCCTTTACTTGGAAATGGGCCATCATGATGCGTGGCCGGGCACTTACACCAGCCGGCTGCGGCCCGAGGCGATGAGCCTGGTCCACTTTCAGAGTCTTCGGGAAGTTGCTGGCACATAGCAGCGCAGGAATAAACTCCATCAGGACTGGGCGACCATTCTCAAGCTTCCCAAGAACAGAACCAGCCTTCTTTATCAGGTTGTTTAGCCTTTTTAAATCCCTGGTTCTGATGCTGCTGCCCCAACAGAATACGGCTGAAGAGATTACACTCTCCACAACAGACTTGTAGAAGATCTCCAGCATCTTGCTGCAAACCTTGAAGGACCTAAGCTTCCTCAAGAAGTAAAGTCTGCTCTGTCCCTTCTTGTAGACTGTTTCACTGTTGTGCCTCCAGTCTAGTCTGTTGTCAAGGTGAACTCCGAGGTATTTATACTCCTCAACCACCTCCACTTCTTCTCCCATGATGGAAACAGTTTTTGACTTATCCCTGTTTCTTCTGAAATCTACAATCGTCTCCTTTGTTTTGTTTTGAGACGATTGTTTCCACACCATGTCACAAAGCGCTCCACCAGCTCTCTGTATTCAGCTTCTTGTCCATCTCTGATACACCCGACAATTGCAGAGTCATCTGAGTATTTCTGCAGATGACAGGTCTCTGATTTGTACTGGAAGTCTGAGGTGTACAGAGTGAAACGGAATGGTGAGACTACGGTCCCCTGTGGTGCTCCTGTGATGCTGACCACCTGGTTTGACACACAATTCTTCAGTCTCACAAATTGTGGTCTGTTGGTCAGGTAGTCATTGATCCAGGTGATTGTTGAGGGCTCCAACTGTGTCTTCAGGAGTTTCTGACAAAGCAAATCAGGCTGAATTGTGTTAAATGCACTGGAGAAATCAAAGAACATGATCCTCACAGTGCTTTGTCCAGATGAGATTGGGTTGGTTGAAGTAGGTGGATGATGACATCTTCAACTCCAACTTCACAGCGATAAGCAAACTGCAGTGGGTCCTGATATGTTCTTGTTTGCTTACTCAGGGGTGCCAGCAGGAGTCTCAACAGGACCTTCATGATGTGGGATGTTGGGCAAAGGGTCTATAGTCATTGATGACTGATGGGTGAGTTCTTTTGGGTACTGGAACAAGGTAGGATGTCTTCTACAACACTGGAACATTCTCCTGAGTTATGCTAAGGTTGAAGAGGTGCTGCAGAATCCCACAGAGCTGCTCTGCACAGGCCTTCAGGACTCTGGGGCTGACACCATCTGGACCTGCAGCCTTGTTCCGGTTCAGTTTCTCCAGCTGCCTCTTCACCTGACTTTTGGAGACAGACAAGTGGGAGGGGGGGGGGGGGGGGGGCAAAGGGGGTAGCAGCATTTCCTGACTTGGTTGAAGTCAAACTTGTGGAATTGGAAGAGTCCATGGCTGAGATGAAGGATAAAACATCCGAGGTGTAACAGGAAAGCTGTTGATCAGAGGAGAGTGGGATGTCTGCTTGGCTGCGAACAGGAGAGGGGGATGCTGAGCTTGTTCCTGAACTGAACCTGTTGAAGAATATGTTCAGTTCATTGGCTCTGTCCAGACTTCCATCTATCCAATCCTTCCTATCCTTAAACCTGTGATCTTTCTCATTCCTGACCAGACATATCTGATATTGTTCCTCTGTAGTTTGTTCTCCAGCTTCTTCCTGTATGCCTCCTTGCTGTCTCTGATCTTGACCTTAAGTTGCTTCTGTATACTCCTCAGTAATTCCCTGTCTCCCTCCCTGAAGGCTCTTTTTTTTCCAAACACGGAGAAGCAGCTTTTAGTTTCTATGCTCCTCTAATCTGGAACATACTTCCCAAAAACTGCAAAGCTGCTGAAACACTGAGTTCTTTTAAATCACAACTAAAAAACATATCTGTTTAGAGCTGCCTTTGAGTAATGTTTGATGTATCATGTTTTGTGTATGCTTCTTGCTGTTTTTACATTATATGCTTTGTAATGCCTTGATGTTTTTGTGTATGCTTCTTGATTTATTGCTGTTTTTACTTTATATGCTTTGTCTGTGTTTTAATGCCATTTTTATGTTTCCTCTAAATCATTTAAAGCACCTTGAATCACCTTGTTGTTGAAAGTGTGCTATACAAATAAAATTGCCTTGCCTTGCCGTACAAACCAGTGGCACAAGCATTCTGCATGAAATCTCGTGATTATCGAAACATTAATACATTATTGAGCTGCAACAACTTCAATTTTAAGTTATTGCAGCTCATTTTATTGTTCTTAGTCTTGAGACTATTTCCAAGTTCAGTTAACTAACTCAAATGGTAACATTTAATCAAGACTCAAGAGAAAAGGTACAAATGATTTACTGGGATTTGCCTTTTTAGACTAAACAGTAACATTCAAAACTTTTTAAAACTAAACATTGGTTACTTGTCAGTTTCATCAATTTATTCATTTCAATATATGTATAATTAAATCCTTTTCATTATCTTCCCTATTCTGTTCTATTTTTTTTCCAAAATTCCACTTTTTTCAATTTTTATTTTTCTGAATTCTACTTTTTCCATTCCGATCATAATTATTAACCAAAAAGCGTAGAAATATGAAGTGAATAAAAATTATTTAAGAAATCAATAGCCAAAGAGACCCACATTCACTGTTATTCACAAATATTTTCAGAAATTACTGTGCTGGGGTTAAAGCATTTCCCTGTCATTTTTAAAGAACTAAAACATTACAAGCAAAACAAAGAATCTCATCTTTTCACATCTTATAAAAGAAAATCTCCCTGTAACATACTTTAGTTGAACTCCGCATTAAAACGTCTCATAAAGAGACCTGGAAACAGTAAATCCTTGTGCTCTTTTCCATAATGATCAGGGGTCTTATTTATAAAGCTTGCTTACGTATAAAACGGGGTCTGAAAACTACGTAAGCCACTCTATACGCAAAGTTTGGGATTTATAGAAAAAAACGTGACGGAAAAATGTGTGTAACTTTAAGCACACTAAGGACCTTGCTTACACACTTTGTGGACACGGAGGGCACTGACAGCACAGTAGGACAGATGGCAAAATTGTGAATTTAAGATACAGTATATTTTCAGACATGTAGAGCACTTCACACACAGATGAATACACAACCAACAGCCCCCCTCCCTCATCCCGTCTATGTACTTAGAACAAAAATGAGAATCCAAATGAAAATATGGTACATTTAAGAATTATGGTCATATGTTTGCCTTCAGATTAAATAGCACGTGCACTTATTGGTGCAGTAATTTTGATAAGGTGTGTAGCAATTAGTGTGATTCCTGAGTAGACATATATGAAGCACTGACACTCCTGCGTGATGCGTCACAATGGATGCGCTGGCACTCCTGGAAGATAACGCCAACGGTAGGATCCGGATGGAGAGAATGTTTAGAACGTCTCCACCGTCGCTACATGCTTGCTCAGTATGAGGGATTGCTGAAGGATTGCTGTGGTTGGAAAGTCTGCATCAACGGGGCCCAACCTCACGCCAATGACCGACACAATCTGCTGGGATTCCTTAAATAGGAAACTTTTTAACTGATTGGAATGTTTGTATAAATGTATTGAAATGACTTCTTGTTAAGTGCCTTGAGATGACATCTGTTGTGAATTGGCGCTATATAAATAAACTGAATTGAATTGAATTGAATTAGAGAGCACACAGATTTTCTAGCCCATGATGATAACTGGCTAATCGGACGATTTAGATTACCTAGAGCAATTCTTGTTAATCTATGTGCTGAACTCGACCCGGTGTTAGAGCAACCGACCCACCGAAACCATTCAGTCCCTGTGCACCTCCAGCTTTTGACCACTCTAGGATTTCTGGCAACCGGCTCCTTCCAGCGGGAATTAGCTGACAGGTAGCCTGCTATTTGCTTGAAAGGATGAACAATTTATGAATTACTGCCATAGCTTCTTTGGGTTATATTTAAAATGTGTTCATTATGTTCTTAGATCTGGAATATCTCAGTCATCCCTGAGCTCCATAATGCCTGCAGTTTTGGATGGCATCATTACAATGACAGCCCAATACATCCAGTTTCCTTACACTGTTGGGGAACAGGCCAACATTAAAGCGCAATTTGCAGCAATGTCCGGTTTCCCAAATGTAATCGGTGCAATTGACTGTACTCCCGTTGCTATAAGGGCTCCAAGCGAGAACGAATTTGTGTATGTGAACCGAAAGAACATACATCTTAACAAATTTGGTGGCATGGGGGCCTGGGTCTACACATGACTCCTTCATCCTGACGCACAGCAGTGTAGGTAATAGACTGCAGGCAGGCGCTGTGTGTGATGGCTGGCTTCTTGGTAAGTTGATATATGTAAAAAGAATGTGAAACACAACCCATATTAATTAATGTAAAACACAAGTGACAGTGGCTACCCCCTGAGATCCTGACTCCTCACGCCATTTAATAACCCACAGAACGCAGAGGAGATGCGCTTCAATGAAGTCCATGGCCGTGCATGCGCTGTTGTTGAGCGTGCCATTGGATTAATGAAATGCAGGTGGAGGTGTTTGGATGCGTCAGGGGGCAGACTCCTGTACCACCCCAAAAAGGTGTGCAAAATTATTTTAGACTGCGGTGTCCTGCACAACATTGCACTGAGGAATAGCATTCCTCTCCCACCTGGCCCACCTCCTCCTCCTCTCCATGACCAGCCTGACGCACAGCCCCCTCCACACCATGAGGAATTCCAGCAGGAGGCAAGACTACGACAGCATGTCATGCAGGGTTTATAGAACCAACAAACAGGGCAGGATTCATTATTTCTATTTTTTATTAACTAGTTCTCTTAAGGAGCTTGAAATGTCAGATAACACTTCACAAATTTTATGAAGTTCATCCCGGACTTCCTTCACCACACTGATTGTGTTCCTTTGCATTTTTAGAACAGCGTCCGTCAGCACCCAACCGCTTCCAGGTGCGCCATGCGCCCAGGGCACACTGGTGGAGCTGGCCGCCCCTTCAGCCATATTTTCGGTCCCATGACTCACCACTGCATCCAACGGTGTAACTGTGGACATAACATGAGGTGTCGTTTTTTTCTTTTGAAGTCTCATTTACTAATTCAATCTTGTAAAATAAAGTTTAAACGTTACCAATCTCTTCTGCCTGGTCAGTGTCTCCCTCTTTCTCCGGCACAATGCCATGCACACTTGCAGGTCAGAGTATTGCTGTTATTCTTGCAGCAAGGGGTGTGGGACTGGATGTTCCAGGCCCCCCACCTGTGGCAGACACACTCTGGCGGTGGCATGCCATCTTCCTCTTCGCCTCCACCTTCAGATCGGACCACTTCATTTTGATCTCTGCCACAGATCTCTCAGTTGAGCTCACAGCATTGACCACTCCAACAACGCTTTGCCACTCCGTGGATTTCCGTTTGTTTGTGATTCCACAACTGTGACCCCCAAATAAAAAAAATGTTCGCTGTTCCACCTCACCCACAAGAACTTCCACTTCAGTATCGCTGAAGTTGCGTTTTCTTGACCTCTCAGTTGCCATTATTGAACTGTTACAATAACCTGGCTTATGATTATGCATGAGATTCACTAGACACTTTGTATTGACCATATATGGTTGAAACTGGGCGTATTGGAGGCAGGATATGATCCAAACACAGCTGAGCACATTTCTACGAAGAATCTGATTTATAAAGAGGAAATTGCGTCCAGCTGTGCGTACTCCAAGTTTGATAGATCAGAAACCTACTAGGTGTAAGTAAAAAAAGTTGCTGAGCTTAAGTGGGGTTTTAGTGAGGATTCTACGCAAAGTTTTATAAATGAGACCCCAGGACATTTACATCAGGACCAGATGTAAATCTGTCACATACGTGGGGCAGACTGACGGACGCGAGGCTTCTGTTGGCAGCTGTGGCTACAATCGTAGCTTGGTTCCACCTGTGTGTGAATGAATAATGAAGTTGTAAAGTGCTTTGATGGTTTTGAAAAGCTCTATATAAATGCAAGCCATTAATATTGTACTCCCAGTTCATGAACATCTTGAGCCTGGAACTAAGCTGAGGTTTTTTTTTGAGGACCTCTGTGTTTCAGTGAGTTTTTTGCCATGTCTGGCCGGTTCATTCTGTCTGTGTGGAGAGGAGGGCCAACCTGACCCGCACCTAACCAGGTGGCAACCTGATGTACAAAGTTGCAGCTGCCAAAACACTACAGGGACAGCGTTTAAATGTGTATTCCATTTTGTTTGTTTCCATTTTGTTTGTTTTGTAGATTCCATTCACCTGTCCCACATTGTGAATTTTATAGACCCCTATCCCATACAGCCCTGCAACTTCGTCAGTCTATACACCAGTGTTTCTGTATAGACTACGTCTGCTGGGTTGAACAGGCGACCTGTTGATTAGTTTGAGCACTGCTACCACCTAGGGACTGGAGGCTTATTTATTGTTCAAGCATGAATGAAGACAAAAGTCCTCTTGCCTCTCGTGACCCCCGACCACCTTTTGAATGAGGGGTGAAACTTCTTCAAGATAACAAGAGAAGTCCAGTTGCCTTTATTTTTAACTATCAAGACTGGAATTAGAGGAGCTGAGTGGTCTGGGGGTTTGGTATAATGACAACAAATCTTCAATATTAACATCAACTTTGGTGCTAAGCTATTCAATGATTCATAAACTGGTAAGAGTATTTTGAAGTCTATTCTCTGAGCTACAGGGAGCCAGTGTAAGGACTTTAGAACTGGGGTGATGTGCTCTACTTTCCTGGTTCTAGTGAGGACACGAGCAGCAGCGTTCTGGATCAGCTGCAGCTGTCTAATTGACTTTTTAGCCAGACCTGTGAGAACGCTGTTGCAGTAATCAATCCAACTAAAGATAAAGCTTATAGTAAGAGTGGCTTAGGTCATCCTTAGCAATCTCTGAAGTGATGCTGCTCGGGCTTAGACTGTTGGAGGACAGACTGGCCACTTTTCGTCACTCTGCTACTTTTCTCTTCTACTACTCTCTAGTTGTATTTTGTTGGTGTTATTCCAACTGCTAACTGTTTTTTCTCAGTGTTTTTCTCGCCACAGATCAGAGCGATTATACCTGGTCTGGTTTCCTGCTTAGCTATAATGCCCTGTTGGATGGGGGGGCATCAACTTTGATGATGCTTCCAGTACCTGAGCACCCCCCATGTCCTGTTATCAACTTTTTACTTTCTTTAATATAGAAAGTGCTGTTACATCAGTTCTTTTTGTTCTTTCTGTGTCTGCTCTGTCTTCTCGAACCCCCAGATGGTCGGGCAGATGGCCGCTCATACTCAGCCAGGTTCTGCTGGATGTTTCTTCATGTTAAAGGGGAGTTTTTCCTCTCCACTGTCGCTACGTGCTTGCTCAGTATGAGAGATTGCTGTGGTTGGAGTCTGCATAAACGGGGCACAATCTCGAATCAATGACTCGATATGATTAGATGGGATTCCTTAAATAAAAAACGAACTAAAACTATAAACTGATTGGAATGTTTGTGTGATTGTATTGAAATGACTTTTCTTGTTAATTGCCTTGAGATGACATTCTATTGTGAATTGGCGCTATATAAATAAACAGAGTTATTTGTCATTGTTCCATATAAAGTACAGGTGTAATTCAATTCAATTCAGTTTATTTATATAGCACCAATTCACAACAGATGTCATCTCAAGGCACTTAACAAGAAGTCATTTCATTACATTTATACAAACATTCCAATCAGTTAAAAAGTTTCCTATTTAAGGAATCCCAGCAGATTGCGTCAGTCATTGGCGTGAGGTTGGGCAGACTTTCCAACACAGCAATCCTTCAGCAATCCCTCATACTGAGCAAGCATGTAGCGATGGTGGAGAGGAAAAACTCCCCTTTAACAGGAAGAAACCTCCAACAGAACCAGGCTCAGTAGGAGCGGCCATCTGCCACGACCGTCTGGGGGTTTGAGAAGACAGAGCAGAGACACAGAAGGAACAGAAGATCTGATATGAGTACTTTCTATGTTACAGAAAGTAAAAAGTTGATAACAGGAAACAGTGGATGTTCAGCCACTGGGAGCACCATCCCAGTCGATGCCCCCCATCCAACAGGGCATTCCAGCCAAGCAGGATACTAGACCAGGTATAGTAACTTGCTGTTCGAAAAAACACCAACGCTGAACTTGCTCCTTCATATATTTTAATAACTCAGCCAGGTATTCATGAACAATAACTGAAACTGAACTACACTACTCACAATAAGTTATGGATATTGTGAGAGACTCGGTGGATGTCATACATACAGTGTGATGTTTGTTTCACTTCAGAGAATCTGGGAAAAGGGAGGCAATTCTATTGGGGTGATAGACTGCGTTTTCCACGCAGTGGTCTCACTGTGTACAGTGTGCCTTACATATTGGGGCCAACACCAAAAAATACTAAAGACAACCCTTTTCAATGTGGCATCAGTTTCAATATTCTGTGGGTTTAAAAAGCTGGTATTGTCACTAAGTCATTCCAACTTCATCCTTCAAACATCCATGAACACACAACGTCACTTATTGGACAAGCAGCACCACCTAGCCATAGAGCGCCTTCGGGTCGGTGGCGGTTAGTCAGATGTTGCACGTGAACTCAGTGTGTCTGAAAGTGTCATCAGCAGACTTGCGTCAAGACCCAGAACTACTAGCAGAGTTTCGTGACAGACCCAGGAGTGGAGCCCCACGAGTGACAGACTGCAATGATGACCAGTATCTAAGGACCTATGCACTCAGACATCGTCTGAACCCATCATCATTCCCCAATTCCGCCAGCCCACCCCCAACTTTCTGTTCATGGATGATAATGCTCCACCACATTGTGTCAGAATTGTCATAGCTCAACTTCAGGAAGTCTGAGTGCCTCATATGGTATGGCCAGCAATGTTCCCTGACCTGAACCCCATAGAGCACGTTTGGGACCAGCTGAAGCAGAGACTGGGTGATCATACCCCACCCCCATGTGACCTGGCAGAACTGCGTGTAGCACTTGTTGAAGAGTGGAACGCATTGCCTCAGGACAACATCATGAGGCTAGTGAAGAGGATGAGACGTCGCTGTCAAGCTGTCCTTGCGGCAAATGGTGGAAACACCCGCTACTGACATTGCCAATTTGTGTTATTTGGGGCTACCTTTGTTATTGTCTACATTTTTGGGGTAATAAATATTACACTAATGAAAATGGTGTTTCTTCTCATTGGTTATTATTAATATTGTCATGTTTGCAGGGTTTTATGACTCAAAGGCAGCAACAAACTCAGATCACCAGACGGTAAATTTGGATATGATAAAAGATGTTTATTATGTAAATAATAAATGTGAAAGTCTCTGGTAGATCGCCGGAAACGGGTCCACGATGGCAGGCGGAGGAACTCCAGCAGAAAGTGGGTATGAGACGACGTGACAGGATTGTGAGGCAGAGAGTGAATGGTTGGATGATCGTGACTTCTATTCCTTGAGGAAGGTAAGCTGGATCCTGTACCGGAGGTAAGTGGAGGCTGATGTTGTGCAAGGCTGTGTGTGTTTGCAGGTGGAGCGGGCAGACAGGCAGGTGGATGGAGAACAGGCAGACCACCAGAGGTAACGGCGCAGAAGCTGACCAGGAGGGAATCCAGAGTAGTCGGTAAGTAGTTTCCAGGAAGTGTCACCGATGGAACGGAGCTCAGAGGAGGAAACCAACTTCGTAGGACAAAGGAAACCAGGAAGAGTAAACACACAGAGGTGTTTGAAGGAGTAACTTTCTGGAACGAAGGTTGGCCGTTTACCACGCTAGAAGCGAGAACAATCTGGCGTCAGCTTGCAGCCTCTGTCCCTCTTAGCCGCACACAGCGAGCTGTCTGCTGAGCAAACGGCTTGTGTGCGGCAGGCTTAAAAAAGGTTTAATTAAGCAAATTGCCATTTCTTTCTCCATTCAGATGTTTAATCTTCAGCAAGTCACATTCACCACGTCTAGATCTTCAAATTCTCTGGGTTGCTACTATGTCACAATCAATGTTGACAGGCATTTGAACAAGTTTAACTAAAAAAGTGGACAGTAGGTGTATATAAAATAAACATGTATATCTCACCCATCACCAGGTATGCCAAGTTCTGCATCCACTGGAGCATGTCACTCCATCTACATCTACAGTAAATATGCAGGCCTAATAAAGAGGAGGAAGTGAAGTATAGCAGAGCAGCTACCATGATGTATAATTTAAAAAAGGCCCAAAGAACATGGGCAAATGACAAAAAAGGAATGCTTCGTCAAAGAAATTATTTTAACAATAAATATGAGAAACACATTTCTGCGATGTACCCCGCCTCTCGCCCCATGACAGCTGGAGATAGGCACAAGCCCCCCCTGTAACCCTGCATAGGAATGGCGAGTAGAGAAAATGGATGGATAGATGGATATATGGGAAATGCATTTTGCTGGAGAATGAAACAAAGGCTATTTAGCCAGAACTTAAGAAAACCAAAACATGAGCTCAGGCACTGAGCAATTAAATCTAACATATATATGAAGTAGAGTGATTTGAAAAGTTTATGCTTTTGCCTACCTCCTTTTTTAAACAGTATGTATCATAATGTATGAACATGATTATGTTCGTTTATTTTTTATTTCAAACCAACAAAAAGGACCACAGTGGAATAATAAGCAACAAGTGGCAAAAGACCTTCAGTGAGCACTGGAGCAATTCACAGATGATTGGGAAGCTGTTGAGATAAAAGTACGTTTCTTAAATCGGAAGCCATATTACTAAAGTGGAAAGAGCTAAACTGCTCTCTTCAGATCAGGGATCAGTCTTTGCCTGAAGCAGAGAGGCTTAAAAACCTGATGTCTTAGGTTAATCGATAGGCTAATAGGAGCCTCATCAAGGAAGGAAGGAAGGAAGGAAGGAAGGAAGGGAGGGAGGGAGGGAGGGAGGAAGGAAGGAAGGAAGGAAGGAAGGAAGGAAGGAAAGAAGGAAGGAAAGAAGGAAGGAAGGAAGGAAGGAAGGAAGGAAGGAAGGAAAGAAGGAAGGAAGGAAGGAAGGAAGGAAGGAAGGAAGGAAGGAAGGAAGGAAGGAAGGAAGGAAGGAAGGAAGGAAGCTGAATGAAATGTTTTAATGAAAAACAAGATCAACCTGAAAGCTTCAGCCTTGAGACAAACATTGAGAAACTCTGCTGCTACTTTTCTCTTTGACTGATAATCTTGCACTTCAAGTATGCTTTATTCTGTGTAACACTATTCAATAGAAGTTTAGTTCACATGGGGAAGTGCTTAAAAACAGATTTTGATCTCAATATGGTCTCAACAAGGACAATTTTCAGTCCTCCCTCTAACAACTAAAAATAAACAAAAAATGATGTGTCTAAATGCTATTACAGTCGTATTAAGATTTATTATAGATAGTGAAGAGATAGAAATTCTGTTAATGTTGTATGAGGGTTTAATTTTGTAGTGCATGTGAAAACACTTAGAAACCGTGAACAATCAAGAGGAATGTGGTATATCCTGTGTGCCTTGTGTGAAGAAGCTGTGACCATTCTGTGAACGAAGATCTATGTGGGAGGAGTTTCTTTTTAACTTGTTTCAAATAAAAACCTTATGCAGAGATAAAGCTGTGCTCAGTTACTAGAACTGAGTCCTGTGAACGACGTCTCACTGTTAAAATATATAATTGTTGTTTGTTGTTCTTATTGCTCCTTTTTACAGAAATGAACGAGCACGCGGGAAGGTGAAATGAGAGCTCAGAGAGAGCCCAGGGTCATAAATTAAATGTGTGTCTGTTCCTTTAAGATAGGCTTTAAATTAGAGTGAAAACACCTTCTCAACAAAATGGTGACCCCGACGTGATTTCTGGAAGAGCAAAGGAAAACATGAGTTTGGAAATTGTTGTGATTAACAGATACTGGAGATCGGAGGACGGAACTCACCCAGGCCTGAAGTTATTTGGTAAGCGCTGACACACGAGGCGCAAAATTGACTAATCTAAAAGTATGTTCTGTCTGTAGTTCTCCAGTAAATGTTGATATCTGTTTCTGCTGAGTTAAATAGACGCCGACCGGGTCGGTAAACTCAGGGTGTGGCCGGCCCTAAGGTAAGCCAGGACGCTTCTTACTGAAAGCTTGCGTGTTGGACACGAAGAAGGCTGAGTGGGAGCAGCTCGTGGATTGAGAAACCACGGAATGTCAAAAAAAGAAAACTCAGAGATCAGAGAGCGATTTCAACCCTGGCATTTCTTGTTCCTTTGAGCAGGATCCCAAATCTGACTGGATCTCCGGGAGGAGCCGCAGGCTGCTGAGCCCGTGCGTGGCCTGGTCTAGGACCAGCTGGATCCTGGAGACCTCCAGCTCAACGTGGAGGCCGTAACATCGCGGAGTTCCTCCCGGGGCAACAGTTGGATGGGGTCTTCCTTCAATGGGACAACAGCCAGTGAGTAAAAAATTTGATGCGTGAAAGAATAAAAAAGAATAATAATAATAATAAAATAATAAGAGAAAAAATAACTAGGTCCGGGACCTTTGTAATGCAAGTTTGTGTTTTTGCAAATAAAGATCGGGGATCTTTGCGTGATGATCCGGGATCTCACAATGAAAATTCATGTTAAAGGAGTTGGACTCCAAAGCGCGCAGAGGTCTGGGATCTCAATTAGAAATAGGCCTAATGATAAATAATATCTAAATAATAATACTAGTAATGAAAAAGCATGATAATAAATACATAATTATATTAATGTGTGATAAACCAGTTTTGTGACTGTGTGTGTGTGAATGGAGATTTCTATGGTGAAACAGCTGTAGGCTGAACGGAGTCTCATGGTTAGAAAATTGAGTAAATGTGATACACTGCGATGAGATAAATAGATCAGATAAGAAATAAAAGCTGAATTTACTTAATTAACATGAGAATGATAAATATTTAAAAATGAAAAATAAAAACAGCAAAATGTAACTTATCGAAATATGGGGAAAAAATAGCAAAGAAGATTTAAAGGAGATGCAAAATTTATGTAAGAGAAAAGACAATACAACATTTCTTTAAAATAAAGATTATGAATTTGAAGGACGATTGACTGAGTAATTGCGCGCACTGCTTGGTAGTTGCAATCTTAAATAAAACTAAAAAGATCAAAATTGAGGAATTAGACATTTGACGTCTTAAACAAAGGAATTCCTCAGGAAGGAGTAAAGAAGAGAAAAAGGAGGGGTTAATGCGTGAAGCAGATGTGTTTTTTAGCACCCGGGGGATAAAAAACATTTTAAACTTTGTTTTCTCCTAAAGTTCCGCCGAAAGAAAAATAAAATAAAAGAGAAAACTCACTTCCATATTTTAAAAAATCCTATGAAGAGCAAGGTAAACTTTACTGTGATCTAAATGAATTATCTTAAACAAGCGACCACCTTCCCCCCTTCCCTTCAAGGAAGGGCTGTTTATGATAATAAATAAGCGACCCCCCCCCTCTGTCCCTCAACAATGGGTCGTTAGTTGTTCTCTTAATAAACAAACCAACTGTGATGGGTTGTGACAGAAACCGGTAAAATGGACTTCCTGAGAAAGACTTGTTTGAAACCAAATTGATGATGCGTTTCAAAATTGTAAAAGGTTATCCAACTGTCGGAAGGCAGAAGAGAAGGAACACCCCCCCGCTAGCTGATAATGAGGGGGATGTTTTAGCTGCGTGCAGCTCGTTCAATACAAAAGGTTGGGAATTCTTAAGTGCAGCGGCAACTTTTACTCTATAATAATAATAATAAAAAACTTAGCTAATATTTTAAATGATATTCATGGGATGTCTGTGAGATCTCTCATATAGTAGAAAAGAAACGGGTTAAAAATGACGGATTATGAGCAGAGTGATTTTATTTTGAAATACAGGCGGATGTCGACAGGTCCTGTGGGGTAGCAGCTGGGTGGCTACGTGAATTTATTCTTTGCAATAAGCGGCAGCTTCAGATGTTTGCTTCTAACATTTTAATGACAGATAACATACATGTTGAAAGGAAACAATCTTGTAATGCGCTGGGTTAGAGACTGAAAAAAAGAGAAGAAATGTTCATTACGGGATTACCGTAGTAAGGAATGTAGGAACGCACTCCAAAATTAAACTTTAGTTACCGTAGCACACTGAGTTTAAGCGCACTTCAATATTTACACTCAATGGAGTTGTTGCCAATGGAACAAAATTAAGGGTCTGATTAAGCAGGAAAGATGTCTGGACCTACACCTGAGATTGGGAGAGGATGCCAGCCCTCGCCCCAATCTCAGTTGAGAATGGTTACCACGTTTTTGGGCATCTAGCAACAGACTCTTCCACATATAATCATAACAATAAGCTAATTTGTAGAATCTTTATGAAAGAGCAGATAAGCAGAGAGCAAGGAATAGAGATGTGATGTTTTGTTATGGAAATATCAGTTGCTGATTATCTCATTGACAAAATGGTAGGAAGTTAGTGAAGCCAGATGGAAAAGAAAAAAAAAATTAGGAATTTTGTTTTCCACTAAAAATGAGATTGAGTTGTTAGAAAAAAGAAATAAAAATAATAGATTTTGCTACAGGAAGAATCTGTTGTGTTAATCATCTTATCTCGAGAATTTTTTCTAATTTGTTAGGAAGAGATTTCCTATTTCCCTTGAAGTTGGGCATGTTCTCTGTAGGGGATAAATTAATAATCCAAATTTTAGATTTCATAAAACTCTTGAAACGGGAAAGCTACCAAAGAATTGTTCTACTTGGAAAGAGAAAAATTTAAGTTTTACCTGAAGTTTGTAATCAGATGAAGATAAAATAATCATATTACTGCTAACAGAAGATTCAAATTGAACTTTGCATGTTTTTGGCACTTGGCCAACAATGAGGAACAGGGGTATGGCGACCTCTGGTGGCGAACTAATTAAAGCATTTCTTACGGACAATTCAATTATCAAACTGATTAGTTCATGGACAAGAAGTGTGTCAGATATGGAAAAAAAGAAAAGCTTCTCATATAAAATTAAGAAACAGCTTTGAGCAAACGAAGGCTGTATTGAAGAAGCTCTATTTAGTAAGAAAAGATAATTTCTCCTAATTGATTTGTAATATTAACGGTGAAACATTTAGATACACTAACTGTTGCAGAAATGTTGTTTAGAGAAATAATGCCTAGATTTGATATCCACAAATGATCTATAGTGGTAACGGAACACATTTTGTGAATGAAATAATTGATAAAATAGGACAAAGATTATAGATCATTTTTAAGAGTCAATTGGATTCTAAAAGCAGATTAAGAAAGGCCATGGATAAGACTAAACAGAATTGGAGATACTGTTTGGTTATGATAAAGCTATATATAAATATAACACCAAGTAATTGAACGAATTTGACGAGACCTTATACCTTCCTACAGTTTGGTATATTAAAATAAGAGGAACAATTACAAACTGATTAATGACTTTATGATAAATTGTTGCAAATTGAGAAAAAAAAAAACGATGGAAGAAACGGGACAAAATTTGAATATTGGCCTAATTATATTTGAAATAATCTATGGGCGTAGATATAGAATTCCTTCAATTGGTTTACTCTCTGCAAAAAAAAAAACAAAAAAAAAAACAATTTGATTAAGATCTGGGAGTTTTCATGATCAAAATACTGATAATTACATGAGTTATAAATGCAAACTAATCATATGCCAGATGATCCTATATTCCTACAGGAAGAAGTGAGCTGAAAGTAGGTGACTGGATCCTGATTAAAAGCTGTAAACAGAAAAATGGTCATCACCCAGGTGGAAGGGGCCATTCCAGGTATTTTTGACCACACCAACGGCTGTGGAGACTGAGTTAGATACACTTAACCCATTGTAAAAAGCAGTGACCATTACTAGATATAGGGAAAGCAGTCTAAGAGAAGTGGGGTTAAAGACTGATTCCAAAGGGATGTAGATACATTAGGTTCTACTTGTCTCAACCTCAGTGAAGAGAACCAGGAGAGCCACTTTTCTATAGAGACTGTTTGAAGGGAGAGATAGTGACGATGAAGGTTTTTCTGCTATCTAGTACTTTTATTTTTACAGTTTTCTGGTGGTGTTATTTCAATAGGAACGTTAGGACTCACAGAAAAATGACATATAGCACATGAGAATGCTGATTTATTTTCTTGGTTCACTCAGAGAAGGACACACAGAAACCCATTTGAAACTAGTGTATGGTGACAATATGCAAGATATCTAGCAAATAAATAAAACATTAACTGTTTTGTTTGTTCTCAGATGCCATATTCTGTAGGACATTTACCCAGATATGTAGAAGCTTTCACTAATCTTAATGATCTGTTTCCAGATGTTATACTCCTCTCCAGGATTTGGACAAATTCTGAGCGTGCAGTAAATGAACGAACAGGAAGTTATATGGGTAAAATGTATATACTTCCATGACAAAAGTAAGGGTAAATTGGAGACTGGGACGACATGGGATTAATCTTAACAGTTAAAGCTGGTCCAGTACACTTAAGACCTGACCAAAGATTTATTTGTTTTGAAAATGATAAAAATCTGACCACATTTTCATGCCAATCTGGGTACATGGGAAAAAGTATATAGTATGTGCTCCATATCGTGAATGTGATGGGAACTTTTCTATGGACGACCTGCTGATTCTCTGCGGATTTTGGCTCTGACACAATTACCCTCAAAATGAGAACGGTGGATGTGCTTCTGTTGAGACTTAAAGAGCATTCTTTTCTTGTATTTGCAGAGGAGATCCGACACAGCAGAAGGAGGAGGCGTGATATTTCAGCCCCTCATGGTCCCATCTGGGCTCCGATATGCCCCCTGAAAACAAATTATGGAGTGATTGAAATAAGGTTCTATTATCTTTTTTCCCATGGACCGAGGTGGGTAAGGTCATGTTATGATTGGACACATTAAATTATAGATTCAGTGATTTTGTTAATTCTTCCCTGGCAGTTCTAAAAGGTATAGCAGTTGAGATCTAGGAATTGAGTTTAACTGTAAATATAAATATACATGGAGATTAATCTACAATACAGGTGTTTATTGAACTATAACATCTTTCCGTAACAAGCTGCAGATCTAGTCACACCTGATTAACAGGAGACTTAAATAATTGGATGTTTCTGAAACAGTTCTGTTTCAGAAAAAGGGAGGAGATCCTTGGGCACTAGGGGAACTTAAATTTCAATTATTTTTTACAAAACAAAGCCTTTCAATTGGTCTCATTAAAAGCATTTCAGATAAATGAAAAAACAAAATAAAAAACAGCATTTGTTTAAGGTTCAACAGTTTATTGGTTAAATCGGTTGAAATTATAGTTTTCTTTTATAAGTATTGGGCTTCATCAGCTCAGAAGATGAATAACAATGATGTCGTGAAATCTTATAAGACTATAGGATTAATGAACTTAGGCTGTTAGCAGTGTAAATGAATAAAATTAAACTGATCATTTTCTGTGGGTTGAGCTTTAAAGCAGCAAAGCATTTTTTTGAGCGGTCTGTCATGCTCATAATGCCATTTCCACAATCCAAAAAGACGTTTCCTGTTTTCCATCCTGTTTTGGCACCTTTGTGCGGTTGGTTGTTTTAGCACACAACCGATTCATCTTACCTTGTGGCATGTGTATGCATTTAGTCTTTGTTTGGAAGTTTTTATTTACATTATAACCTCTACTATATATTTTCAAGAAATATTCTTTATGGTCTAGGTTGTTCCAGTGTTGCTCACTTTTGATACAGGATTTTTAGAGTGCACTTTGCGTCAACTATGATTTTTGTGATTTAAATACAGCAAAAACATTAGCTTTTTCTACAGATAGACCTAGTTTGTAAGCAGTCTGGATAATAGTTTGATTTTGTGTTAGTGCGGCCGATCAGTGCGGCACTACTTAAGACTATGAGGTGAGTGAGGGATTTGATTTAGTAAAAAAAAGGACAAATGCATAAGAAATGAATCTCAAAACAGATACAATTATGGATAAAGCAAACAGGAAAAAGCAAATTAGTTGCGAGCTCTTCTTTTAGGCTTTGTTGACCAGGTGAGAGACCAGCAGCCAACCAGACCACAATCTCTCAGGTAATCATACTACAGAAAAAGGCTGGAGCCAATGCACTCCCACTGAGGAGTCAGGACCCACCTGAGAGGACATGCAGGAGCAGCAAGCCAGAGCGGGAGAAGAACAGCAATGAGCAGACCACACAAACTACTTGAACCCTCTGCTGCGAGGTTTCCAACTTCAGCACACCTGCACCATCAGGTGGCAGGGTGGCTTGGAGCACAGAGCTGCCCAGCTGGGGCAGCAGGGTTTAAAGGAAAAGAAGCTGAGACCCCTGCCAAAAGGGGCAGAACAATCCTCTGGTCTGCGTGCAGTCCTTAGAGTTTTCAAACTCAAGGCTACTGAAAAGATACATTTTAGCTGCATATAGGTGATGTGCTGGCAACCTCTCACCTTAGGTCATAGAAGAGCGAGCCGGACGACCACAATTCCTGGCCAGAACAAGATGACTTGACTGCTGATCCGAAAAGATCCAGAGAAGATGGACTCAAAATTGATATGATTCTTTGCCTGACATTTTTCCTTATACATATATAGTGATCTCTTAAAATAAGAGATCAAAAGAGGGAGATGAAGAGATAGAAATTCTGTTAATGTTGTATGAGGGTTTAATTTTGTAGTGCATGTGGAAACACTTAGAAAACGTGAACAATCAAGAGGAATGTGGTACATCCTGTGTGCCTTGTGTGACCATTCTGTGAACGAAGATCTATGTGGGAGGAGTTTCTTTTTAACTTGTTTCAAATAAAAACCTTATGCTGAGATAAAGCTGTGCTCAGTTACTAGAACTGAGTCCAGTGAATGACGTCTCACTGTTAAAATATATAATTGTTGTTTGTTGTTCTTATTGCTCCTTTTTACAGAAATGAACGAGCACGCGGGAAGGTGAAATGAGAGCTCAGAGAGAGCCCAGGGTCATAAATTAAATGTGTGTCTGTTCCTTTAAGATATGCTTTAAATTAGAGTGAAAACACCTTCTCAACAATAGCCATACACGCAGGAGGGATGATTAACAGAGGTAAGGAGCTGACAGGGTCTAGAAGGCAATATTATGACTGAGTGGATATATTTATTAACTCACAACATCTGACACGTTCCCCTCATCAATGACAAAAAAACATTTTTAAATGTGAACGAAGATCAGAATCCTATACAGTGTGAAGTTTCAAAACAACCCAAACCCCCTTTGTTTCTTTCTAACCCTGCCTGGAAATTTCTTAGCCACAGCCAGCTGAGTATGGACAGAGTAACAGTTGTTCACCTGCTCCTGTGTCTTTATTAATAGCAGACTGCTGACATCACTTGACATTGTAATGGTTGAATCTACCAATAAAAAGTAAAGGTAAAATAACAAAGATTACAGCTGTATGCCTTGATGTAAAAATGAGACATGTTGCATCTACCTCAAGCTGTTTTGTGGCATCCAGGTGTGAATTTGTCTAGACTATAAGTTTATTTTTATCGCAGAACATCAGGTGTTCTGTCAAAAAAAGAGAAAGCTGTGTGGCAGAAAATTAAATAAATCATTGCTGTGACTGGAACATAACTGACTAAACCACAGTATTTGGAAACAGTTAAGATCTCACTAGTGCATTAAGCAAGAGAGACACTTTAACCAAAAGCAGAACAAAAGTGCTAAAAAGCCCTGTCAATGTAAATTTATGCTGGTAGTAATATTTACAGGGTTTTTACAATGCAACCATGTATCATTTCCCTTTCTCTTCAGAATTTTATGTTTACTTTATAAGGGACTATCATATAAAATCACAGTAAGTTACATACTTGTTTGTGGTTTTAATGTAAAGAATTGCTATGACTGATATGAATACTTTTTCTTTATAAAAGTTTTGTGGCCGTAGTGGCCTATATTTGAAAGTGAGTAGCGTAGAAAGGGGGAGAGAAATAGGGGATGATATGTGGCAAAGGTCCAAGAGGACGGCACTTGAACTCGGGACAACCTTGTTAAAGGCTGAGGCTTCTGCACATGGGGCGCTTTTTCAAGGCAATCTATATGTTACCAAACTGTGTTTTCTTGCAAAGCATAAAATTTTATGTTTGAAGGCACAAACACAGCATTTTCCACTATGAAATAGCATAGCACTTCAATTGACTAGTCAATTCAAAGATTAATTGTTAGTTGGAGAATTAGTCATATTTTCAGGGACCTTTGCTTCATTGGAGCTAAACTCCAAAACTTGGAATCTGAAATTGTGTAAGTAGATGAGCCCTTACTTCAGCAATTCTACTTATTGTTTTTATTTTTTTTCCCTGTTTCCTGTTTGGCAGTGTGGAGCTCAGAATTGGTGTCTGAGTACCAGGTAGAAGCCCAACAGATTTACTTTCACAAGCGGAGCAGTACAGATTTTGCTATAGTACTCCACTTGATATATGTGTGAAAAATCTTTATTATGAATTGCTGGGGTTTTTATTTCCTGATGTTATGGACACGGAGACGGAAAATTAAGGGGAAGAAAGAAAGAAGATGAAGAAGAGAGGTAGGAAACAAAATGTCATGAGAGAGTGAGTTGAAAATACAAGAGAGGAAAGGGAACAAAGAAAACACAGGAAAACATTGAAGTCTGCCTCCATACCCACAGGACGGCAGAGAGAGGGGAAAAAACAAAACAAAAAACAAAACACGAAATAGGAACATTGACAAAACAAACCTAACATCGTGAACTAAGAACTACATAACCGCATTACACAAGAATGGATATAAAAATACAACAACAATGTCACAGAAAAGCTCATGGTACCTGTTAGGTTAAAAAAGCGGTTGACCTACAAAGAATCACACACAAAGGTCGGAGAGAATATGGAGTCAATAAGCTCTGCAGCGGTAGATGTGGATAACCAGTTCTGCAGAGGGAGACCAGGAAAACACTATTAGGAATGAGCCAACCGTGTCTGTCTGTTCTCAGCCTCCCAGTGTCATAGTCTCTGGTCTCGAAGAGCACCCCCTCTGCAGTCTCTCTTTATTTAGTCACACTTCATTAACATATTAAAAGAACAGGATGTCATGCAAATGAGCATGTGACTGAAACCAAAATGACATTTAAAAAGTACATTAGAAAGACACCCTAAGAAAATAATAATACAACATTATTATTTTACCTAACATTTCCCCCCTGAAATGTGGTTTTTAAATGTGATCACGAACAACAAAAAATTTTAAAATAGGTAACATCTCCAATAATGTAAAAATATAAGAATCATAAAAACCAGACAACAAAAGGTTGCAAAATAAGTAGCATCCCAAATAAAA
Organism: Valencia hispanica; assembly: GCA_963556495.2. Taxonomy (NCBI): domain Eukaryota; kingdom Metazoa; phylum Chordata; class Actinopteri; order Cyprinodontiformes; family Valenciidae; genus Valencia; species Valencia hispanica. The sequence continues at coordinate 13,528,021 of OY747704.1, read as the reverse complement.
AAGAAAAAGAAAAAAAAAATAATAATAATAAGACATACATCAAAGAAATTGCAAAAGTAAGTAGCAATTTCAAAAAGATATTAATGCGAGCTTCACCTAGACATCATCCAATTAATCGCTACCTGAACAGTAGTTTAGATTAATGGAATCATAAAAAGGTTTTTACACATGTTAATTACACCCCATCTTCTTCTTCATTTCTGTCTTCATCTTCAAGCCTCTGATTAAGAAGAGAGTATTGGACCATTGTGTTAGTTATCATCTTATTCATCATTTGTTTTATACATGGGAGAACACAACTAACAAAAATGCAGAAAAGTATCAAAATTACAATGAATGGCATAGCTATTTTTAAAAGAACCTGATACCACCTGCCAGTTCTCAGCCAGCCCATGAGATCCCATTGTCCATTACTGCTTTCTTGTGATTTTAAAAAGTCGGTTAATCCTTGCACCCGGTCATGAATGAGAGTCCAATTGTCATGTGTACTAGGAATGTAAGTACAACAGTGTTCACCAATTACAGTACAAAATCCACCTTCAGAAGCAAAAAGAGTGTCCAGAGCTACCCGATGTTGCATCAGCATGGTCTTCATCGCCAGTTTTTCAGGATCGTTGGCCAGCAGGTTGGACATTTCAGCAAGGATGTCTGTGATGTTTTCCAAAGTCCACCAAACCTCGTTCATCTGTTTTGTCAGGCTTGCAACTCCAACAGGTGGGAACATGGTGTGGAAGATTCCTTTTGCATCACTGTAGAGAGGTTTTCGTCCACCATTGTCAGAGAACGGGTTGAACACTTGTGGAGGGTTGAATTCCCGTTTATTCAGCTCTGTAGGTTTAGAAGGTGCTCCGTTTTCTGTTATGATGTATGAGGAGGGTTGCAGTCGAGCCAAACTGCATGTGTCACACCAATCCTTAGGTAGGTAGAGGTAGAAAGTGTGACCACACTTCCAGATGTATCCGTCAGGCGTTCCCATGCCAAATTGGGAGGGAAGCTCTAGGAGATGGGTTCCTCTTTTGACAGTGGTTTTGAAACCACTTATCTTGTCTTGAAGTCGAGTGGTGTTGAGGGTTATGTATCTTGGCACAGATATGTTTCCAATCGTCATCCAGTGGTTTATACGCATCATTTTCGTCTGGGTCGCTGACAAGGGTAGCGTGTCCTCACAGATGGAATTTCCTAAAAATGCATGTTTGTTGTTACAAGGGACTGAAAAACAGAAAGTGTCTTTTCCAGTAAGTCGTAGTAAGTTGATTCCTTTGGCAACTGAAGCATTCGTTTTTTTTTGGAAAAGTCACCAGGCTGGGACCATGTCCTGTTGTTCTCAGCAGTGCAGCAGTGAGGTAAGGTGGAACAGTCTGTTCCAACAGTTGTTATAGTTAATTTGTATAGCAGACATATGGTATGATTTAAGGTGGTTGGGACAGCAGTCATCGATGAGACTTCTTCAGAATGGTGTGGGATCCATGAACAGACATAACAGCTGGTATTGAAACCTAAACGTTTTGCAGTCAAATTAACTATTTGGTACCAGGTGTTCTTGAACGCATGGTGGGTTAGAATTTTAGCTCTTCTTTCCTTTGATGTCTGGGCGTCATCAGGTGTGAGGAAAAAGCAGTGGAATAGAGGCAGGCAAACTGCCAGACAGGAGTGGAGCCAAACTGGTTTCATGTTGGCTAGAGGAAAATAAGAGGACTAGCCCTCCAAAACAGAGGTTGGACCACTAAGGGGACAGGGATGCTGTTCTGCTGGGTTTGAGACCAGAGGCCCTATTGGTCACTCTGTCCTTTGTAGCCCAGACTTCCCCACTGTCCCGTGTCTAGTCCCCTAATTGCCTTTGCAATTTGCAGTGTGAGATGTGTATCCACGAGGGTCTCTCAGCGATTTTCACAGCCATGGGCGTGGTCAGCAGGACTTCAAAAGGTCCTTCCCAGCGGGGACTCATCCAGTTCTTCCTTTTAATCATCTTGATGAATACCCAGTCTCCAGGTTTGATTGGCTTTTCAGGATCCTGCAAAACAGAAGGAGAGATAGGCAGATTGTGTGCGTTTTGCACTTCTTTGGCTAGGATAATTTTCCTCATGTAATCAGCTAATGTGAGTTCTTCGTCTGCTTTTTGCAAATCAGGCGCAACTAGAGGTAATCTGTAAGGTCTGCCATAAATGATTTCAAAATGTGTTAAACCTTGGTTTGTTGGCGTGATTCTCATGTAAAGTTTTACTAGGTCCAAACACTCAGGCCATGGTCTTCTAGTCTCTGCCATGCATTTCCTGAGTCTGCTTTTGATGGTCCCATTATGTCTTTCTACTAAACCTGCACTTTGGGGGTGATAGGCACAATGATTTTTTAGTTGGATGTCTAAATGTTTTGCCATACTTTGAATAACCTCATTCACAAAATGTGGTCCATTATCTGAATATATTACTTGTGGAATACCATGGTTTGCAATGATAGTTTTACATAGTGCTTTTGCCACTGTTAGAGCATCATTCTTTGCAGTGGGAATTATTTCCAGCCATTTGGAGAAAGCATCAATTATTACTAAGCAATATTTGTATGAGCCGCTCTGTGTTAGTTCAATGAAATCCATGTGGATTGTGTGGAATGGGTAGGCTGGTTGAGGAAATTGGCCTCGCTTGGGTCTCATATTCCCTTGTGGGTTGTGTTTGATACATGTTAGGCATGTTTTGCAAAAATGTTTTAAGTATGTTTCAAGGTTGTATGTTGTAAAGTGTTGCTGTATTATTGATACCATCCCCCCTGTGGAGACATGGAAAGGCCCATGGCTCACAAGCGCAGCAGCTTTAAACAGTGATTTGGGTAGGATGGGTTTATTACGAACTTCATAAAGTCCCTTTTCGTTTAGAATGGCACCTTTTGTTTTCCATAATTGTTATTCAGAAGAGGGAGCGGTTGTTTGCATGTCTTTCAAAACAGTCTGATAAGTTCCTGTTCTGTGGTCTGTGTAATTCCTAACTTTGCTTCCGCAGAGAGCGGATATTGTCTCACTCTGGGTGTAAAATGTGATTTAGCAGTTATTTGAACGGGAGCAATGGATGAGAGTAGGCCCACATCAGTGGGGCTTTTAGACCATAATGTGTCAGGGACTTGTTTGAGTTGCTTTTCTTCCTCTTCAGTCAATAAAATGGTTTCTGCTTCTGGTCATTCTAGTGGTGCAACTTGAGTGGTGCAGTGGAGTGGCATGATAAGGGGCAGTCTATATAAACCTGTGGATTCACTGTATTGCCAATAATCTTCTTTATTTTCTTGCAAAGTTTTAAAATCTGTGGCGTTATTGCTTTTCGCACCATATATACCAAATCTTTCCAACGTGATGTACTGCTTTTTGTCAGGGATATATGCGGATCTGTAGGCAAATCGAAGAATGGTTTAAGGCTGGTAGACAGTGTTACTGAGGCAGCTGAAACAGATTTTCCATCAGTAATGATGTGTGAGGTGAACACTACAGCAGGTGAGAGTTGCATAAAATAGTCTTGGAACTTGGGATCAGGTTCAGGCCTCAGAGCCATAGTCACATGTAACTGTGATGTAGGCATGATTTGTTTGTCGGGTTCAGGAACTACCTGCAAAGCTGTGTCCATCATTGTTGTTGTATCTTTAAGGTTTTCTTTAGGTTCAACTCATAAAAAATAGTACAGACCGAGTCCCTGTGGTCTATGAGTTGTATTTAGGTAAATGTCATCCTTTCCTGTTCTCACAGCTCTCATGCCGTCTCCCACTGGGATAATTGAGATTTTTAGGGCTGACATTAAGTCTCTGCCCAACAAATTGAGTGGACATTGTGGTGAAATGACTATTGAGTTTTTAAAACTAAACCTAGTTTTTGTGTCTGTTATTAACACTGGTTTAGATAAAAATGAGCGCGTAGTAGCACCATCTGCTGATTTGACCAAAATGCTTTCTTTAGATTCTGGCAGATTAACGCCAGAGGAGATCACTGTTCTGCAAGCTCCAGTGTCACAAAGGAGCTCTACCATTTGTTCATTAATTTTAAGTGTTATGTAAGGCTTCTCTTTCAGAACATTAAGTAATTCCCAGGCGCCACAGCAATCCACCACCTCATTAGAGGCGGTAAAAGTATCTAGTCATTGCTGTGTGAACCGCGAGTGGTCTGGGGCAGTTGGACCCTGTGTATGGATCTGACCTCGCCCTCTGCCCCCTTCTCGGCCTCTGCCTCTGCTACATTCATTTTAAATGTGGCCTACTTTCCCGCAGATCCAACACGTGGGGGCAGTGTGGCCACCTTGATGTCTCCATAAACCCTGGGGTGTGTGAAAATGTGTATTCCTTTGTGGTCTAAACCCCCTTCCTTTGTTGTGGTTGTCACTTTGATAATAAACTTCCCCCTCATCGTCTTCAAGCTGGGTGTGAAATACCTGTGTGTTGGAGTCTGGAGGTTTTGGTTTCTTCCCCTTTCTTTCCATGACACCTTCTGCAAAACGTGCATTGGTCATAATGGTAGTAAGGTCGCATGTTTCCCATGTCAGAAGGTGATTTTTAATCCAATTAGTGATAGTGGGGTGGAAACTATGTAGCAGACCATTACACAAATGCCGCATATATGGGGTCTCATCACCACCCTCTTTAGTTAGGCCACTGTGGATATCATGTTCTTTTTGGTATCTGTATTTAGAATCATCTACAGTTTCCCCAGGCTTCTGTTTTATGGAGGCCATATGCCCATAATCTGGTTTCTTTTTAAACTGTGCACGAACTTTAACCGCTACTGCATCGAATTGTTGCTTTACTGCTCCCTGGAAATCATTCTGAAATTGTAACACAACTCCGGCATCATCTCTTCCTGTGTAATTTCCTCCTACATGGTGCCAGTCTTTTCCCAACGATGCAGCCATAGCCTGTCCTAATTCATGACCGTTTAACCGGTAGGATTTGACCACATCAACCATATCCTCTGTCCATTTTTCTGGATCCTCCTTATGGCTGGTGATTTGTTCTACAACCTCTTTAACGTCTTTAAGTGACCATGGTCTAAAAACATATCTCGGAGTGCCATCGGCAGATGGTACTTGAATCATAGGGTTAACATCTATTGAGTCCTCTGGTTCACTCTCATAAGACTTATCCTCAGATTTTTTTGGATCTGACTTCTTTGTAATTCTAAGTCTTTGTTTTATTGTGGTACCATCTGTTTTTTCTTCAATTGCAAATTGATCTCTTGGAACAGGAGGATATAGACCTTCCCCTACAGCCGCCGGCTGGTCTGATGGGGGTGTTGGTGGAGGTGCATAAGGTACTCCTCCAACAGCCCCAGGGCGGTCTGTCTGGGCTGTAGGTAGAGGTGCATAAGGAGGAGGACACAGTGTGAGTTCGTCACCGAGCTTTTTCATAAGAAAAGCCTCATCTTTAGAGCCTTTGTTCTCTTTTCTGTTTTTTATATTTTGCTTCCTTTTCTCTGTTTCATCAGCCCACACACGTGCTATTTTTAACTGTGTCTGTTTAAGTTTTTTCTTTTTACCTTTAGCGATAAGTGTTTTTGCTTCGAGAACACATACCAGTTCTTTCCATTGATTTCCTTTAAGTTTCCCGTCTACTTTATACTTTTTGCGCCATTTTGTCAGAAACTGAAGATTTTCGGGGTCCTTTTTATGCATATACTTTGAATCTCTCTCTAATTTGTCGGTGGAAACATCGTTTCCCATCTTTGCGTTGTTTTTATATAACCCTTATTGGGTTCTATTAATTGGTCTGGTAAAGTCTAGTGTTAGAATACCAAATAGTTCTAGGAGGATAACGGCAATTATTAATATTAAGATTAAGGTGAATGAAAAAGCAAGAACTATTAAATTAGTCTGTCGAGTTAAAGTTAGTCATTTATTCTTTAATTAATTAAAATAATTTTTTGGTCATTTATTTGAGATTTTTAATTGTAATCAAATTCTGCTAAAACTGGATCGTATAGTTTTTACTCTAAGTGTCTCTTTTGTGCAACTAGATTGAGCCGTTTTATGGCTTTCTTAATCTAAGGATGTGTTGTGTAACCTATAATTCCGCACAGAACGTCTCTTGTAGTGCACGTAAAACTGTACGTTAACACCCTTAGGTTTCAGGTTGGACTTGCATACATAAAGATTATGTCCTGTGCCTATCTTACTCTACCCACCTGGGGTGCGGTATATCGTTTTGATTCTGCTGTTTGTGTTTTTACTCCCATACACTGGCGTGCTTTATTTCCCAGCGAGGTGGATTGGCTCGCAAACCTAACCCGTTACAACGTTTCCCAGCAAGGTGGACCGGTTCGCAAACCTGGTCCGTTACACCCTTTTTTTGAGGTGGACAGGTTCGCAAACCTGTACCGTTACACCCTTTTGCTGTAGTAATTAACGCATTAATCACTTAAGGATCAACACCTGATATTTTATCAGAGAGGCTAAAGCGTCCTTTAGGCCCAAACAGCAGAATATACCCTGACTATCTTAGAATTGTTTTTTTTTTGTTTGTTTTTTTAAATGTGAAGGTGCACAAAAAAGACGTACTCACAATCTCCCCCCTAAGCGAGTGATTCAAACCGAATCAATCGCACGGGAGCACGCGCAGGGGGTCCTCGTGGAAGTTATGCAGCCGGCCAGTGCAGCAATTCAGCGATCTGGACGTCAAGAACAGCCCTTCGACGGAGACCACCAGCGGGAGTGCTCCGTACGTCGAGTCACGGCACCAAGATGTTAGGTTAAAAAAGTGGTTGACCTACAAAGAATCACACACAAAGGTCGGAGAGAATATGGAGTCAATAAGCTCTGCAGAGGTAGATGTGGATAATCAGTTCTGCAGAGGGAGACCCTATAAGGAATGAGCCAACCGTGTCTGTCTTTTCTCAGCCTCCCAGTGTCATAGTCTCTGGTCTCGAAGAGCACCCCCTAAGACACCCTAAGAAAATAATAATACAACATTATTATTTTACCTAACAGTACCAATTGATCAATATCTAGTAATGATAACCTCAGCCCAAGAATATATCTGTAAACACCAGAGACCCCACATCTATGTGTGTGTGTTAGCATGCTGGTGCATATAAGGTTTCTCCATAAGAGTGTTCGATCGCTGGTATGAGCAGGCATCAATCCGTCTCCCAGGAATCGATGCAGACATGAAGGAGATCGGAGCCAAGACGTCCAAAGGACCCCCAGAACCCCAGGCGGTCATTTCTTGGGCATCTTGGTGAGTTAGTGAGAATGTATGTGGACCTGCAGCCAGGCGAGAGGGCAGCCCAAGACCCAACCTGACAGGCAGACAAAGACATACAGACAGTCATACGTTCCCTGCCTCTTAAACACATACATTCTCACTAACTCACCAAGACGCCCAAGAAATGACGCTGTACCCTCACTCATACACCCCATACACACTTCATGCTCCCAGGTCCAGGTACCGATGCCCCAGTAGAGCCACCAGCCCCCGGACCCGGGAGATGGACCCCCTACCTTCTAGGACGGAGACAAGTCAAGGGCCCCACAGTGGCAAAGCAGCCCGACAGCCCAGGACCCCGACCAGACCGCCTGTTCCTCCTCCGGACCCCAACCCCTGATGGCCCGTAGCGAACAGGGGTGTGAAAAGACCCCTAGCCTCCATCCTCCCGCTCGAGTATGGTGTTGATGCGTGTTGTTATGATGATCACTAATATGGTGGCACGATGGCCTGGGTCAACACACGACTCCTTTATCTTGACACACAGCAGTGTAGGGAACAGACTGCAGGCAGGCGCTGTGCGTGATGGCTGGCTGCTCGGTAAGTCCTCACCGTCATTAGAAATGCTGGTTGTTGACATCTGAATTAAACGTGTTATCACTTGCAGGTGATAGTGGCTACCCTCTCAGGAGCTGGCTTCTGACCCCGTTCCCAGACCCACAGACAGCAGAGGAAATGCGCCACAACTCCTGTCACACGCGTGCACGCTCAGTCGTGGAGCGTGCCATAGGCCTGTTAAAATGTAGGTGCCGGTCATTGGATGCCTCAGGTGGCAGACTATTATTCCACCCTACAAAGGTCTGCAAGATCGTGAGGGCATGTGGAATTCTTCATAACATGGCACTGAGAATTGGAATTCCCCTCCCTCCTGGCCTACCCCCTCCCCAGTATGAGAACCCTGACAGGAAGCCTTCACCCAGGGAGCAAGGATCCACCAGAATGTAATGCGGCATTTGAGATAACAACATGGTTCATTTATTAAAAAAAATTATTGTCATTTAAGGTACCAATGGCTGTCACTATGTCGCACAGCACACTCTTTATTTCCTTTAACTCGTTTGTCACAGAATTGATGGCACTGATGGTGTCTCTCTGTGTCTGCATCACAGCTTCAGTCAGAACCCGACCACTGCTGGATGCACCATGGGCACCGGCAGCACTGGTGCTGGGGGCAGCCGGACGCTGGGCAACCTCATCTTCCTCAGCCTCCTCATCCTCGCCACCTACCGACTGTGGAAGAGCTGAAAAGACACGGCATATTAGTCTGTCTCCTTAAAATATGCTCAAATTTGTTAACGTAGCCACGTAATAAAATATATCCAAAAGGTGCTTTACCGGGTTCATCTGTCGTTTCTGCCAGGTCGGTGTCGCCCTCGGGTGTACACGTACCCCCTCCAGTAGCAGAACCACTCTGGCTGTGGGAGAGCAAGTTTTTTTTTTGCCTCTACTTTGAGGTCCGACCACTTTTTTTTTATTTCGGGTACCGTCCTGTCAGTTGCACTGACAGTCTGCACTGCAGACGCCACATGCTGCCACTAGCAGTTCTTCCTTTTATTTGTGACACCACTGCTGTGTCCACCAAATAAGATGTATCTTCTAGCCTCCACTTTACCCACTAGCACTTCAATCTCCATCTCTTCTTGTTTTTTTTTGTTGTTGCCATATTTCCCCTCTTCTTCACATGCATCAATATTCATGTCCTGCTTTGCATTGACCTTTTATAGCCGGATTTGGGCGTGTTCAGGGCAGGATATGAGCCAAATTCACGTGCGCAAACTTCCAAGAAGACTGTGATTTATAAAGGGGAAATTGCTTACACCTGTGCGTAGGCATGGTTTTATAAATCAGAAATCTTTTTGGGGTACGCAAACTTTTTGTTTTGGTCGTACGTACACTTTTAGTAGGGATTCCACGCAATGTTTTATAAATGGGACCCCTGATATGTTCTTGTTTGCTTATTCAGGTGCGCCAACAAGGGTCATTATGTGGGGTGTCAGGGCAACAGGTCTATAGTCATTGATCACTGATGGGTGAGTTCTCTTTGGTACTGGAAAATGCATGATGTCTTCCACAACACTGGGGCCTTCTCTTGGGTCAGGTTAAGGTTGAAGAGGTGCTGCAGAATCCCACGGAGCTGCTCTACATCGGCCTTCAGGACTCTGGGGCTGACACCATCTGGACCTGCAGCCTTGTTCCGGTTCATTTTGTCAAACTGCCTCTTCACCTGACTTTTAGAGACAGACAAGTGGGAGGAGGAGGCAAAGGGGGTAGCAGCATCTCTTGATTTGGTGGAAGAGAAACTTGTGGAAGTTTAAGAGTCCATGACTGAGGTGAAGGATAAAACATCTGAGATGTGACAGGAAAGCTGTGGGTCAGGGGAGGGTGGGATGTCTGTTTGGCTGGGGATAGGAGAGGAGGATGCTGAGCTAGTTCCTGAACGGAACCTGTTGAAGAATGTGTTCAGTTCATTGGCTCTGTCCAGAGTTTGATCTATCCAATCCTTCTTGTGCTTAAAGCCTGTGATCTTTTTCATTTCTGACCAGACATCTCTGACATTGTTCCTCTGTAGTTTGTTCTCCAGCTTCTTCCTGTTTGGCCCTTTGCTGTCTCTGATCTTGACCTTAAGTTGCTTCTGTGTACTCCTCAATAATTCCCTGTCTCCCTCCCTGAATGCTCTTTTTTTCTTGTTTAGCAGTTCCTTCAGGTCACTGGTGATCCAGGGTTTGTTATTAGGGGAGCATCTCACTGTTCTGGTGGGGATAATGTTGTCCACACAGACATTTCATAGGCAGTCACACACTCAGTCATGACAATGATGTCCTCTCCATGTGCTTGGCAAAACGTCATCCAGTTTGTGGTCTCAAAACAACCCTGCTGGGTTTCTTCAGCTTCCTGTTACCATTTTCTCACAGTTGTTTTGTCACAGGTTGCCTCTGAACAAGTGGTTTATATTCTGAACAGAGAAAAGCAAGATTGTGATCTGATTGTTCCAAAGGGAGGTCTTGGTTTGGACATTGTTGAGAAGGTATTTTCACTCTAATTTAAACCCTATCTTAAAGGAACAGACACACATTTAATTTATGACCCTGGGCTCTCTGAGCTCTCATTTTACCTTCCCGCGTGCTCGTTCATTTCTGTAAAAAGGAGCAATAAGAACAACAAACAACAATTATATATTTTAACAGTGAGACGTCGTTCACTGGACTCAGTTCTAGTAATTGAGCACAGCTTTATTTCAGCATAAGGTTTTTATTTGAAACAAGTTAAAAAGAAACTCCTCCCACATAGATCTTTGTTCACAGAATGGTCACAGCTTCTTCACACAAGGCACACAGGATGTACCACATTCCTCTTGATTGTTCACGGTTTCTAAGTGTTTCCACATGCACTACAAAATTAAACCCTCATACAACATTAACAGAATTTCTATCTCTTCATCTCCCTCTTTTGATCTCTTATTTTAAGAGAACACTATATATATATATATATATATATATATATATATATATATATATATATATATATAAGGAAAAATGTCAGGCAAAGAATCATATCAATTTTGAGTCCATCTTCTCTGGAACTTTTCGGATCAGCAGTCAAGTCATCTTGTTCTGGCCGGGAATCGTGGTCGTCCGGCTCGCTCTTCTATGACCTAAGGTGAGAGGTTGCCAGCACATCACCTATATGCAGCTAAAATGTATCTTTCAGTAGCCTTGAGTTTGAAAACTTAAGGACTGCACGCAGACCAGAGGATCGTTCTGCCCCTTTTGGCAGGGGTCTCAGCTTCTTTTCCTTCAAACCCTGCTGCCCCAGCTAGGCAGCTCTGTGCTCCAAGTCGCCCTGCCACCTGATGCACTGGTGCAAGTGTGCTGAAGTTGGAAACCTCTCAGCAGAGGGTTCAAGTAGGTTGTGTGGTCTGCTCATTGCTGTTCTTCTCCCGATCTGGCTTGCTGCTCCCGGATGTCCTCTCAGGTTCGTCCTGACTCCTCAGTCATTAGTATGATTACCTGAGAGATTGTGGTCTGGTTGGCTGCTGGTCTCTCACCTGGTCAACAAAGCCTAAAAGAAGAGCTTGCAACTAATTTGCTTTTTCCTGTTTGCTTTATCCATACTTGTATCTGTTTTGAGATTCATTTGTTATGCATTTGTCCTTTTTTTTATCAAATCCCTCACTCACCTCATAGTCTTAAGTAGTGCCGCACTGATCGGCCACACTAACACAAAATCAAACTATTATCCAGACTGCTTACAAACTAGGTCTATCTGTAGAAAAAGCTAATACTTTTGCTGTATGTAAATCACAAAAATCATCATTGATGCAAAGTGCACTCTAAAAATCCTGTATCAAAAGTGAGCAACACTGGAACAACCTAGACCATAAAGAATATTTCTTGAAAATATATAGTAGAGGTTATAATGTAAATAAAAACTTCCAAACAAAGACTAAATGCATAAACATGCCACAAGGTAAGATGAATGGGTTGTGATCTAAAACAACCAACCGCACAAAGGTGCCAAAACAGGATGGAAAACAGGAAACGTCTGGTCTTTTTGGATTGTGGAAATGGCATCATGAGCATGACAGACCGCTCAAAAGAAAAATGTGCTGCTTTAAAGCTCAACCCGCAGAAAATGATCAGTTTAATTTTATTCATTTACACTGCTAACAGCCTAAGTTCATTAAACCTATAGTCTTATTTATAAGATTTCACCACATCACCGACTATTGTTATTCATCTTCTGAGCTGATGAAGCCCAATACTTATAAAAGAAAACTATAATTTCAACCTATTTAACCAAAAAAACTGTTGAACCCTAAACAAAGGCTGTTTTTTATTCTGTTTTTTCATTTATCTGAAATGCTTTTAATGAGACCAATTGAAAGGCTTTGTTTTGTAAAAAATAATTGAAATTTAAGTTCACAAAGTCTTTGTTTTGTAAAAAATAATTGAAATTTAAGTTCCCCTAGTGCCTAAGAAACTCCTCCCTTTTTCTGAAACAGAACTGTTTCAGAAACATCCAATTATTTAAGTCTCCTGTTAATCAGGTGTGACTAGATCTGCAGCTTGTTACAGAAAGATGTTATAGTTCAATAAACACCTGTATTGTAGATCAATCTCCATGTATATTTATAGTTGAGCTCCATTCCTAGCTCTCAGCTGCTATACCTTTTAGAACTGCCAGGGAAGAATTAACAAAACCACTGAATCTATAATTTAATGTGTCCAATCATAACATGACCTTACCCACCCAACCTTATTTCAATCACTCCATAATTTGTTTTCAGGGGCATATCGGAGCCCAGATGGGACCATGGGGGGCTGAAATATCACGCCTCCTCCTTCTGCTGTGTCGGATCTCCTCTGCAAATACAAGAAAAGAATGCTCTTTAAGTCTCAACAGAAGCACATCCACCGTTCTCATTTTGAGGGTAATTGTGTCAGAGCCAAAATCCGCAGAGAATCAGCAGGTCGTCCATGGAAAAGTTCCCATCACATTCACGGTATGGAGCACATACTGTATATTTTTTCCCATGCACCCAGATTGGTATGAAAATGTGGTCAGATTTTTATCATTTTCAAAACAAATAAATCTTTGGTCAGGTTTTAAGTGTACTGGTCCAGCTTTGACTATTTAGATTAATCCCATGTCGTCCCAGTCTCCAATTTCCCCTTACTTTTGTCATGGAAGTATACACATTTTTACCCATATAACTTCCTGTTCGTTCATGTACTGCACGCTCAGAATTTGTCCAAATCCTAGAGAGGAGTGTAACATCAGGAAACAGATCATTAAGACTAGTGAAAGCTTCTACATATCTGGGTAAATGTCCTACAGAATATGGCATCGGAGAACAAACAAAACAGTTAATGTTTTATTTATTTGCTAGATATCTTGCATATTGTCACCATACACTAGTTTCAAATGGGTTTCTGTGTGTCCTTCTCTGAGTGAACCAAGAAAATAAATCAGCATCCTCATGTGCTATATGTCATTTTTCTGTGAGTCCTAACGTTCCTATTGAAATAACACCACGAGAAAACTGTAAAAATAAAAGTACTAGATAGCAGAAAAACCAGAAAAACCTTCATCGTCACTATCTCTCCCTTCAAAACAGTCTCTATAGAAAAGTGGCTCTCCTGGTTCTCTTCACTGAGGTTGAGACAAGTAGAACCTAATGTATCTACCTCCCTTTGGAATCAGTTTTTAACCCCAGTTTTTTTAAACTGCTTTCCCTATATCTAGTAATGGTCACTGCTTTTTACAATGGGTTAAGTGTATCCAGCTCAGTCTCTACAGCCATTGGTGTGGTCAAAAGTACCTGGAATGGCCCCTTCCACCTGGGTGATGACCAATTTTCTGTTTACAACTTTTAATCAGGATCCAGTCACCTACTTTCAGCTCACTTCTTCCTGTAGGAATATAGGATCATCTGGCATATGATTAGTTTGCATTTATAACTCATGTACTTATCAGTATTTTGATCATGAAATCCCACCAGATCTTAATCAAATTGTTTTTTTAGAAGAGAGTAAACCAATCTAAGGAATTCTATATCTCACCCATAGATTATTTCAAATAGAATGAGGCCAATATTCAAATTTGGTATTATATGCATTTATAATTTACAAAATCAAGACTATCCAATTTTGTCCCATTTCTTCCATCGCTTTTTTTTTCAATTTGCAACATTTTATCATAAAGTCATAAATCAGTTTGTAATTGTTCCTCTTATTTTAATATACCAAACTGTAGGAAGGATAAGGTCTCATCAAATTCGTTCAATTACTTGGTGTTATATTCATATATAACTTTATCATAACCAAACAGTATCTCCAATTCTGTTTAGTCTTATCCATGGCCCTTCTTAATCTGCTTTTAGAATCCAATTGTCTCTTAAAAATGATCTATAATCTTTGTCCTATTTTATCAATTATTTCATTCACAAAATGTGTTCCGTTACCACTATAGATCATTTGTGGATATCAAATCTAGGCATTATTTCTCTAAACAACATTTCTGCAACAGTTAGTGTATCTAAATGTTTCACTGTTAACATTACAAATCCATTACGAGAAATAATCTTTTCTTACTAAATAGAGCTTCTTCAATACAGCCTTCGTTTGCTTAAAGCTGTTTCTTAATTTTATATGAGAAGCTTTTCTTTTTTTCCATGTCTGACACACTTCTTGTCCATGAACTAATCAGTTTGATAATTGAATTGTCCGTAAGAAATTTTTAATTAGTTCGCCACTAGAGGTCGCCATACCCCTGTTCCCCATTGTTGGCAAAATGCCAAAAACATGCAAAGTTCAATTTGAATCTTCTGTTAGCAATAATATGATTATTTTATCTTCATCTGATTACAAACTTCAGTTAAAACTTTAATTTTTCTCTTTCCAAGTAGAAAAATTATTTGCTAGCTTTCCCGTTTCAAGAGTTTTATGAAATCTAAAATTTGGATTATTAATTTATCCCCTACAGAGAACATGCCCAACTTCAAGTGAAATAGGAAATCTCTTCCTAATAAATTAGAAAATAATTCTCAAGATAATATGATTAACACAACAGATTTTTCCTGTAGCAAAATCTATTATTTTTATTTTATTTTTCTAACAACTCAATCTCATTTTTAGTGGAAAACAAAATTCCTAATTTTTTTCTCACTCCATCTGGCTTCACTAACTTCCTACCATTTTGTCAATGAGATAATCAGCAACTGATATTTCCATAATAAAACATCACATCTCTATTCCTTGCTCTCTGCTTATCTGCTCCTTCATAAAGATTCTACAAATTAGCTTATTGTTATGATTATATGTGGAAGAGTCTGTTGCTAGATGTCCAAAAACATGGTACCATTCTCAACTCAGATTGGGGCGAGGGCCGGCATCCTCTCCCAATCTCAGGTGTAGGTCCAGACATCTTTCTTGCTTAATCAGACCCATAATTTTGTCCCATTAGCAACAACTCCATTGAGTGTAAATATTGAAGTGCGCTTAAACTCAGTGTGCTACGGTAACTAAAGTTTAATTTTGGAGTGCGTTCCTACATTCCTTACTACGGTAATCCCGTAATGAACATTTCTTCTCTTTTTTTCAGTCTCTAACCCAGCACATTACAAGATTGTTTCCTTTCAACATGTATCTTATCTGTCATTAAAATGTTAGAAGCAAACATCTGAAGTTGCCGCTTATTACAAAGAATAAATTCACGTAGCCACCCAGCTGTTACCCAACAGGACCTGTAGACATCCGCCTGTATTTCAAAATAAAAATCACTCTGCTCATAATCCGTCATTTTTAAACCATTTCTTTTCTACTATATGAGAGATTTCACAGACATCACATGAATATCATTTAAAATATTAGCTACGTTTTTATTATTATTATTATTATAGAGTAAAAGTTGCCGCTGCACTTAAGAAATCCCAACCTTTTGTATTGAGCTGCACGCAGCTAAAACATCCCCCTCATTATCAGCTAGCAGGGGGAGGTGTGTGTGTTCCTTCTTTTCTGCCTTCCGGCAGTTGGATAACCTTTAACAATTTTGAAACGCGTTATCAATTTGGTTTCAAACAAGTCTTTCTCAGGAAGTCCATTTTATCGGTTTCTGTCCCAACCCATCACAGTTGGTTTGTTTATTAAGAGAAAAACTAACGACCCATTGTTGAGAGACAGAAGGGGGGGGGGCTTGTTTATTATCAGAACAGCCCTTCCTTGAAGGGAAGGGGGGAAGGTGGTCGCTTGTTTAAGATAATTCATTTAGATCACAGTAAAGTTTACCTTGCTCTTAATAGGATTTTTTAAATTATGGAAGTGAGTTTTCTCTTTGACTTTATTTTTCTTTCGGCGGAACTTTAGGAGAAAACAAAGTTTAAAATGTTTTTTATCCTCCCGGGTGCTAAAAAACACATCTGCTTCACGCATTAACCCCTCCTTTTTCCCTTCTTCGCTCCTTCAAGAGGAATTCATTTGTTTGAAACGCCAAATGTCTATTCTTCAATTTTGATCTTTTTAGTTTTATTTTATATCGCAAGAAGTGCGCGAAATTACTCAGCCAATCGTCCTTCAAATTCATAATCTTTATTTATTTTAAAGAAATGTTGTATTGTCTTTTCTCTTACATACATTTTGCATCTCCTTTAAATCTTCTTTGCAATTTTTTCCCCATATTTCGATAAGTTACATTTTGCTGTTTTTATTTTTCATTTTTAAATATTCATCATTCTCATGTTAATGAAGTAAATTCAGCTTTTATTTTTTATCTGATCTATTTATCGTATCGCAGTGTATCGCATTTACTCAATTTTCAAACCATGAGACTCCGGCCAGCCTACAGCTGTTTCACTATAGAAATCTCCATTCACACACACACACACACACACAGTCACACAACCGGTTTATCACACATTAATATAATTATGTATTTATTATCATGCTTTTTCATTACTAGTATTATTATTTAGATATTATTTATCATTAGGCCTATTTCTAATTGAGATCCCAGACCTCTGCGCGCTTTGGAGTCCAACTCCTTTAACATGAATTTTCATTGTGAGATCCCGGATCATCACGCAAAGATCCCCGATCTTTATTTGCAAAAACACAAACTTGCATTACAAAGGTCCCGGACCTAGTTATTTTTTCTGTCTTATTTTTTATTCTTTCACGCATCATATTTTTTACTCACTGGCTGTTGTCCCTGTGAAGGAAGACCCCATCCAACTGTTGCCCCGGGAGGAACTCCGCGATGTTCCGGCCTCCACGTTGAGCTGGAGGTCTCCAGGATCCAGCTGGTCCTAGACCAGGCCACGCACGGGCTCAGCAGCCTGTGGCTCCTCCCAGAGATCCAGTCAGATTTGGGATCCTGTTCACAGGAACAAGAAATGCCAGGGTTGAAATCGCTCTCTGATCTCTGAGTTTTCTTTTTTTGACATTCCGTGGTTTCGCAATCCACGAGCTGATCCCACTCAGCCTTCTTCGTGTCCAACACGCAAGCTTTCAGTCAGAAGTGTCCTAGCTTACCTTAGGGCCGGCCACACCCTGAGTTTACCGACCCGGTCGGCGTCTATTTAACTCAGCAGAAACAGATATCAACATTTACTGGAGAACTACAGACAGAACATACTTTTAGATTAGTCAATTTTGCGCCTCGTGTGTCAGCGCTTACCAAATAACTTCAGGCCTGGGTCACTTCCGTCCTCCGATCTCCAGTATCTTTTAATCACAACAATTTCCAAACTCATGTTTTCCTTTGCTCCTTTAGAAATCACGTCGGGGTCACCATATTGTTGAGAAGGTATTTTCACTCTAATTTAAAGCATATCTTAAAGGAACAGACACACATTTAATTTATGACCCTGGGCTCTCTGAGCTCTCATTTTACCTTCCCGCGTGCTCGTTCATTTCTGTAAAAAGGAGCAATAAGAACAACAAACAACAATTATATATTTTAACAGTGAGACGTCGTTCACTGGACTCAGTTCTAGTAACTGAGCACAGCTTTATCTCAGCATAAGGTTTTTATTTGAAACAAGTTAAAAAGAAACTCCTCCCACATAGATCTTCGTTCACAGAATGGTCACAGCTTCTTCACACAAGGCACACAGGATGTACCACATTCCTCTTGATTGTTCACGGTTTCTAAGTGTTTCCACATGCACTACAAAATTAAACCCTCATACAACATTAACAGAATTTCTATCTCTTCAACATGTATGCATCCTTTACATTTGCATAAAACAAATTCAAAGTCTTGTTTTCTCTTGTGGAGCAGCTGACAGGCTGTTAAACTGTTAGAAGTGTAGACGAGAGCAAGGCATGATTAAAATCACCAGATATTGTCACAAATGCATTCTGGTGCTAGGTCTGTAGCTTAGCGACAACGCAACTGATGACATCACATGCATTGTATGTAGTGGCTGAAGGTGAAATGTAAACAACTGCCTAATTTACACTGGTGAACTCTCGTTGGTAAATTATATGGACGAAAATTTACTGCCAAGAGTTCAATATCTGGGCTGTAGAGATGACTTTTCACAGTAACATGTCCTGGATGACACCATCTGTTGTTGACAAGCACTGCTACTCCACCCCTTTTTCTTTTCCTGCTTGTCTTCAGGTCTCTGTCTGCTCATATAGTCAGGAAGCCTAGCAGAGAGACGTTAGAGTCGGGGATATGATCCTGCAGCCACGTCTCAGTAAAACACATAACACAGCATTCCTGCAAATTAACTGTAAAAATCCTTCCAGCTTCACAGGACCAAAAACCAGAAAGTACACAGGTCCAAAAAATGCAATCTTCCTCAAGAAAACAGAGGAAACGTCAGTAAAAACAAAACTCAATATTTGGCCCACAGAGCAACTCCAAGATGCAGCCACCCAGAGCAGTGCAAGTCTAGAATTGGGAGTTTGACAACTGTACTAAAAAGAAACCTAGGATTGTTCTTATTTGCCTCTATTAAGGAGGAAGAATATGCTGTTCTAGCTTGTCAAAGGGTCTTTTTATACAGCTGTAGACTGTTTTTCCAAGTTAAACATGAGTTATCTAGGTGTGTAGAGCACAATTTTCTCTCCATTTCCTTGTATTCTGCTTTAAAATACGCAGTTCTGCATTAAACCAGGGAGTTAGTCTCCTATTGCTAATTACTTTCTTTTTTAAGTGGGCTACACTATCTAATGCCAAACACAATGTGGAAGTAACCCTATGAACCAGACTATCAAACCACCATGTTTGAAATAAGTGGAGTAGTATTGGTGGACTTTTTAAAGGTAGAGTAACAGGTCTTTGAGAGCCAGAATTCTTGCTGAGTGCCAGGTGTTCAAATACTTGTGTACAAATATATTCTTTAAAAATCAGACAATGTGATTTCCTGAATAAATAAAAAATGCTGTCTCTCACAGTGGAAATGCACCTACAATGTGAATTTCAGACCCCTCCATAATTTTTAAGTGGGCGAACTTGCAAAATCGCAGGGTGTTCATATACTTATGTTCCTTACTGTATTGTGGTTGGGGGTATGAATGATATTTAAAAGTTGCCGAATGTTGAAGAAAGAATGTTGGTTTTTAAGGAAGCCAGTTGAATCTGGAGAGATTATAGAAGGAAGATTTTTCCCCAACCTGTTTGTCAATAGCTCAAACAAAATTTTACCATCCGTGTTTAACAAAGATATAGGCCTATAAGAGGCACAGTCAGTAGGATTCTTGTGTCTTTTAAGTAATAATATAATACAGGACGGATAGCATGTCGGAGAAAGTGCACCAGACTCGAGCGTGAAAACCTGGCAATAAAAAGATCATTAGAGATCTTTTTGTAAAAGTCAGCTGAAAACCCATTGGGGCCTACAGATTGCATGGAATATATTGCCAGCAGAATTTTTTCTTTTGTAATGGGTGCCTCAAGAGTTTCTGCATTCTGGGTAAATTTAGGGCTTGTCAATGGAGTCAAAGAAGTCCTGCAAGTCTTTTACTGTAGATTCAGATGAGTATAAGTTGGAATAAAACTTAGTGAATGTGTCATTGATCACCTTCTGATCTGATCACACCATTGTCAGCCCTAACTCTTGTTATGATTTGTTTAGCTCTCATATCTTGCAGTTGATTAGCCAACAGCCTACCAGTTTTTCCACCATGTTTGTAAAATTCGCTCTTGCTCATAAACAGACATCCTTCAACTTGCCGAATGGAAAGTACATTGAATTTAGTTTGTAAGATCAAGTGTTCTTTGTATAGCTCCGGTGATGGTGATTTGGCGTACTGCCTGTAGGTGCTCAAACTCTGGTCTGAAATGGCCCTTAGGCTCATTCATTACAGATCGTCTTTTAAAGGCTGCAACCAGAGAAGCCTTTAAAGTCTCCCATACTGTTTTGTTTGACATACCAGGTGTTCTATTCTTGTTAAGAAAAGTTTTAATTTTCAAGGAAATACTAGAGACAAATTGTTCATCTGAGGGCAGTATTGGATCAAGTCTCCAGTTTTGGGATCCATTTTCCACAAATTAACTAAACAGACTGTTGGACGGCGGTATGCCATTTTCCCCAGATGGACTGAGCAGACTGCATTTCCCAGCATTCCTAGGTGTGACCCCAACACACTCCCATTGGTCTGTGGCCAATTATGGTGACAACGATGACATCACGGCCAAAGGGCTATAACAATGGTGGCGGCGACCATTTCAAATTGTTCTCAGCAGAAACTTCTGCTATAGAGAGGACGTTTCACCGGTGAAGATTCTCTTTGTTCTAACCCGCTGGACCAGAGAGAACTCTCATCTCAAAGCTTCGAAGTGCCCACTGCTGTATGTGCATCCTGCTTGGGTTATATCAGAATTTTTCCAAGACTGTTCTGTATGACGTCGACCTGCAAGCAGTCTGGCCTGCAGTTGGGACACACAGTCCTAAAATGCTGAGCCAGGTTCTATCTCTCCCTTTTTGCTCAACTACAGAAACATTTTGCTCCCTATGGGTTCAATATCATGCCACAGACAATTTGTGCGTGCAAAAGATTTTGCATGTGTGCAAAAAGATTTTGCATGTGAAATTATGTTTTGTAGTTGTATAAAACAAGTTGTGCTTGTAAAAAAAATCTGAACCTGCAGAATAATTTTGTGGCTGTGCAAGAAACCTTTTTATGCAGAAATATTATTTGCAAACATGTAGATCAGTTGCGTAGTTGTGTGTGTTTTTTTTCTGTGTGTGTGCAAATTAAATTTGTACCCTTAAGTTTCGCCATACAAAATATCTGTACGAATGAGACATCTCGGGCTCGTGTGCAACACTGCACCTACGAGCTTGCAAAACAAAAACCTACAACCACAAAACGTTTTTACGGATTGAAGGCCAGTCAAATTCGTGCCACTAACGGCCAACCAGGAGACTACATACAGCAAGCCAAACAGCCAATGACCGAAAAAATACGACAAAGAAATATTCAATTCCTTCACCTAAGACAGGTGTAGAGTCAACAAAATTGTATATAGACAAAAGATCGTGGGTGCACTCAATACGTTTTTGAATGCTAAAATATAACCAAAATGAATTTTGAGCTTATTTTACCAAAGTATGAGTTGTAGTATGAACAAGGGGAGATGGTATATATGTGCTATGAGGTTCATGGCACTACAACATGTAATTTGTTATTGCACATTCTATTAGTTTTCTAAATGATAAATAAATTCCTAAAATTACTTACAAAACATTTAAACAACTATGTGTTGTAGTAAGATCAATGGAAAAGAGTTTATATTTGCTGTGTTTATATATATATATATATATACACAATTTTGTTGACACTACACCTGTCCTAGGTGAAGGAATTAAATATTTATTTGTTGTATTTTTCGGTGTTGCAATTTGTAGACGGTCCCTGCGCATTCGCGCACCAGCAGGCTCTGCATAGAGGCCAACGCAAGTCTCCCCGCGCGGAGGACGGCTCGTTTTGAGGAAAATAGGATTGTAGCTCGCAGTCTACCTTGCTGTGATTGCACTGATGTGTCGGTTTTGTAAAAGCAATGCTCCGATGATAAGTTTTTGATCCGCAAAATCCGATTCTGTGAATATTTTTCTAACTTTTCAGAGCTTCTTCTTTTCCCCCAAAATACGTCGTAATCTGTCATTGGCTGTTTGGCTTGCCAGTATGCAGTCTCCTGGTTGGCCGTTAGTGGCACGAATTTGACTGGCCTTCAATCCATAAAAACGTTTTGTGGTTGTAGGTTTTTGTTTTGCGAGCCCGAGATGTCTCACTCGTACAGATATCTTGTATGACGAAATTTTTGTGGGTACAAATTTAATTTGCACACACAAAAAAACAACAACACACAACTACAAAACTGATCTACATGTTTGCAAATAATATTTCTGCAGACAATGGTTTCTTGCACAGCCACAAAATGTTTATGCAGGTTCAGATTTTTTTTTACAGACACATTGTTTTATACAACTACAAAACATCATTTAACATTCAAAATCTTTTTGCACACATGCAAAATCTTTTTGCACGCACAAATCGTCTGTGGCATGATATTGAACCCATAGCTCCCCGTTTTGTGGACCGGACCTCACTCAAAGCAAAGTAGGACTGAACCGGTTCATTCAACCTAATCTTGTTTCTGGGCAGATAAATAGCGGAAATATAGTTCGGACATGTTAGAGCTCGTTCATTGTTGGTTAAAGTATTGTTAAGCGCTGAACCTGTTTTAGCATCGCCGCAGGCATAAGTTTGATACATGATACTGTCAGAGGAGCGCAGAATCTGCTAAGGTTCATATGGTAAAAACAGTTCGAAAAGATAAAAAGGCCCAAGACCATTAGACACTTAAAAACCATAAAAAGAACCTTAAAACTGTTGTGACTCGGTTGTGTGAAATGTTGACTTAAATCCATATATTTCACGAAATGTAAAACATCTGTTGATAAAGGATCTATCCACTTGTAGATTAAAATCACCATCTAAAATGATATTTTCAAAGGAGTTGTGCAAGATTGATAAAAACTCATAAAATTCTTTAATAAAAGATATCCCCATTTTTGAGGCCTATAAACTTTGACACATAAAATCTAAAGGGTGCTAAAACAGTTGATTTAGGGAAAGTGGGACTTTTGGTAATTGTTTGAGATTATTGGGGTTGCATTTGTTGGGTTTATGGTTTTTAGTCCGCTCTCTGCAGATAATGACAGGTATGAATGAGGTAGGGCGAGGTCCAAGTCCAATGGATCTGGATAATGACAGAACACCGCTTTCTGTCAGGGCCCGGTTTAAGTATGAGGATGCGGTGGGCTCTGTCAAGCTCCCGGGGGGATGAGAGGGTTTGTGCGCCAAAGACCTCCACTAGCAGCCGTGAAAAGAACTCCGTGGACTCGGATCCACTGACTCCGGAAAATCCACCAGACGAATGTTCTGCCTTCTCCTTCTGCTCTCCAGGACAGAAAGCTGTTTTGAAAAGTTTCTTCTCCTCCAGAAATGATTCACACGTAGCTTTGAGTGCTGCTAGGTGCTGGGCAACATCCTCTACATTAGTTTTGAGCTCCCCGATGCATCGATCTTGCTGTCGCAAATTGTATCTTGTCCAGCTTTTCCTTAATCTGATGTAGCCTTAAAATCAACAGCTATGGCTGCCCTGTGCGGCTTAGGCAAACAGCAAGCGCCAGGTTCAGGGCAGTGCTAACATCATCCGCTAGGCTAGCATTACCACAGCTCTCAGCTGCCGTGTTCTTCTCAGTTTGTCTCTTTCCTTTAGACATGTTTCCCAAATCAAGACACTCGTCTCTCTTAATAAAGGCCCAAAAATGTAGGTATCTGGGTTGCAAGGTAGGGATAAGTAAATGAAACTACTAAAAGTTAAGCAGGAGCTAGTAGTCAACACGACTCAATCCGTTGCCGGACACTAGAAGTCCTATCCCAAAGACAATTTCCCACATGCTTGGACAATAAAGAATTTGTATTTTAGCCTACTTTTCTCTGATACCTCTAAATAAAACCCAGTGCCACCAATTACCATCAAAGATCACGTAATTCTCTCTGACTATTGAGCGCACCTGAATATTAGCCACACCGGCTAAATTTGAAAAGAAAATACATTTTGTACATTTATGTACAGTATAAGCCACACATTTTATTGTTGTAACATAAGATATTTACACAGAAAGATTGTGATAACAGGGAAAATTATTTTTTATTACCTCCGCCAGCAGGCAATGTTTCCGGGCCCGTCTGTCTGTTAGCAACATGACTCAAAAAGTTATATATGGATTTCGATGACATTTTCAAGAAATGTCCGCAATGGGATCAGGAAAAACTGATTTAATTTAGGGGTTGATCTGACATGAAGTGCGTATCCACCCACCGAACAGCGGTGCTAACTTCCACTCCTCTCCTGCGTCAGAGAGCTCAGAAGCGGCTCCCCTCGTGCAGCAGCCCTGAATCTTCGCTCTCCGCTTGAAGAGCACAGCCATGCATCTCATTAACAGACATGTTATTGGAAAAGTACTGAAAGTTAGAATTAGATAACAGCATGGTGATGGAGAGAGAGTGGCCCTGGCAGAGTTTTGCGCTCTGAGTGCTTTTCTAGGTTTTAATTTAAGATGTGCTTTTTTTTTTTCAAACTTTGCTAGAAAATCGACGTACGACACCAACACACCAACATGCCTGGTTAGAAAAATAAAACATACTTTAGTCTACTAGAAAAGTAATTGGTTGCTATCTTCATCTTCCTCATTAAAGCCACTGAAGTCGTCTTCTTCAGTGTCTTTATGTCCTCTGAAAGCTTTTGTCATCTTTTTACACTGACTCAGTTCTTCCCACTGCCCCCTCTAACGTTTCACCATCGATTCATTGATGTCCAGCTTAGGTGCAGTAGTTCTATTTCCTTCATTGGCGACCAGCTTGATTGCTTTTAACTTAAAAGCTGCATCATATGCATTTCTTTGTGTTTTTTCAATGTGGGTGTGTGCATGAAAACTGCCGGTAGGGTCTTCTTCATCCTATAATCTTTCCCCACATGTCTGTCTCATTTTTGCGCTTCCTGCTATAGCCCCCCGGAGGCCATTAGCCAGTAAAATAATCTATAAATTTGACACATCGTTGTATAGGATGTAGGGTCCAAAGCGTGTGAAAAAAGTAGCGGTTTATAGTCCGAAAATTACTATAGTTAAATAGGGTCCACTCATGTAATTTAATTTTGCATGAATGCGGCCTCAGAGCTTTGTTCGAGAACAAACTGCATCTTCAAGAGCAACAATACTCTGATAAGTTAGGTATAAGTTTAAACCAGGGTCATTTAGCTTTATTTGTAAGTGATTTAATTGTGTCGCATTTTATGTGGATGTTGTGTTTTGTTTATTGACTGTGAATATTAGGCTTAAATTGTTGAATATTAAATCAATCAACCAGGCTCTGTTCAACTGCTTTTTGGAGAACTCTTTATTTGCACTACACGTTTTTCTGTTTTTGCAAACTCTTGAAAAGACTTTGTGTCCTTCCCCCTTCCACTGTTCAGAATCAGAATAAGCTTTAATGGCCAAGTATGACACATACAAGGAATTTGACTCCGGCAACTTTTCTCTCCAGTACAGAACTTAAGTGAAATAAAGAAATAAATACAAATAAATAATAAAGGATAATATATACACCAAACCGGGGTTATTTTACAGTGAGTATGTACAGCAGTGCAGAGTTATAGTTTATTGTTATGTGAATGGACTCACACTCTGTGACCACACAGAGTTCATCAGAGCGACAGCCTGGGGGAAAAAACTTCTTCTTGTGTCGGGTGGTTTTGGCGTACAACGCTCTGTAACGCCGGCCTGACGGGAGGAGCCTAAACAGATTGTGGCCAGGGTGTGAGGGGTCTGTGGTGATTTTTCTGGCCCGCTTCTTGACCCTGGACTGGTACAGGTCCTGAATGGAGGGAAGATCAGTACCTATGATCCTCTCTGAGGACCTGACTGTTCTCTGCAGTCTGTCCTTGTCTTTTCTGGTGGCGGATCCGAACCAGACAGAGATGGATGAGGTCAGGACAGACGGGACTATTGCTGTGAAGAAGATGGTCAGCAGTTCCTGAGGCAGGTTGAACTTTCTGAGCTGACGCAGAAAGTACAGCCTTTGCTGGGCCTTCTTTCTTATTCAGTTAATGTGGGAGGTCCACTTCAGGTCCCGTGTGATGGTGGATCCTAGGAACCTGAAAGACTCCACTGTGGGGACTGGCCTGTTGATGATTATGAGAGGAGATGTTGATGGGGGTCTCTTCCTGAAGTTCACTGTCATCTCCACAGTTTTGAGCGGGTTTAGCTCCAGGTGGTTCTGACTGCACCAGAGGACCAGCTGTTCCACTTCCCCTCTGTATGCTGTTGAGACTCTTACCTGCTCCACTGCAACACACTGCTTTTGTGGTCACTAATGATGTGTCTCAGTGTAACTAGGAAGACCAAAAATGTTTGACACCTGTGCCAACAGAAAACGCATTGTACTATCAAGACAATTTCAGTGGTTTCCCATCTCAGACAAAGAGACAGACAGAAAGAGAGAGACAGAGGTTTCCTGGGCCACCTGTCTGCATTGCAATGAATGAAGAACAGGTTTCAAATTGAATATAGGGTTGGGCTGCTACATTGTTCAGCTACTGTAAAAGAGAATTAGTCTGGGTTTTCTGAAGAATGAACTAAAACCCTTTACTCTAAGAGCCTTTCTTTTCCTTAGAGCTAGACCCAACATCTCACCATCGATTCATTGATGTCAAGCTTACATTCAGCAGCTCTATTTATTTCTTTGACGGCCAGTATGATTGCCTTTAACTGTAAAGCTGAAACTAGTGTCTTCATAATCTTTTCCCACATCTCTGTCTAACTTTTGCGCTTCCTGCTATAGTGCCCCCTGGAGGCTGTTAGCCAGTAAAATTTTTTTAATTAGCTGCATCGTTGTATAGGGCGCAGGGTCCAAAGCATGTGGAAAAAGTAGCGGCTTATAGTCTGAAAATGTCGGTACTATTTAATCTTTTCAAGTAATAGGACTCTGAATGATATAACTATTTATATTTCTCTTTAATTCACGAGCAGTAAAGGTAGTTTTGTTCCTTTTTATTGATGTCTGTATGTTCCATACCTTTTACATATAATCTGTAGATTCTGTTTTTCATCCATCTATTTATCCATCCTTTATCTTTCGCTTACTCAGGGTCGGGTCGCATGAGGCGGATGCTTAAGCAGAGAGACTCAGACTTTCCTCCCCCCAGGTGCTTGGGCCAGCTCCTCTCAAGGAATCCTAAGGCATCCCCTAGCCAGCCGAGAAACATAGTCCCTCCAGCATGTCGTGGGTCTTCCTGGGACGTCCCTGTTACAAGGCAAGGCAAAGCAATTTTATTTGTATAGCACACTTTCAACAACAGGGTAATTCAAGGTGCACCAGGGAAGCGTCCAGTAGGCAACCTAGCCAGATGCCCAAGCAACCTCCACTGTCTGTATTAATTAGGTTGAATAGAAATAAACTGTTAGCTGATGTTTCATTAATCTCCAATTAGTTGCCTTATAAACACAGGAGTAGAACCGCTGCTCCTCCACATTAAGTAGAGCCTGTTTAGGTGGCTTGGGCATCTGGTTAGGATGCCTCCTATGCGCCTCCCTGGTGAGGTGGTTTTTGGTCACGTCCCACCGGAAGATGACCGAAAGAAAGACCCAGAACACGCTAGAGGGAATACGTATCTTAGCTCTCCTGGGAGAGAACATTACTTACTTTCCTATCACAGTGAGACATATGGACGGTTGTGATTTTTTTTCTGTCAGCCTTCACTAAAAAAGATGGGGTTTTTTTATTGCTTGCTCATTAGCTTTGTTGGAAGCATATCAAAATGCTGAGCTGCACAGTTTTTTGGGAACACAAAAGAACTGACATACATGCACACAAACACACAATTATCCGTCACATCTCCTCTGCCTATGCAGCACTGTTCCCCTGTTATAGCCTGTTTCTCAGAGGTGTAGTGTGAAAAGAGGAGTCCTCATTCGGTTAAACAGCCAGTTTATTATTTTTGGGTTATCAAAGAAGCAGCAGCTTTCCACATCGCAACCTGTCAATGTCTCTCTGCTACAGCCAACAGTCCACCTATATATACAGACCCTTTCCAAAAAATTTGAATATCATGGAAAAGTTTATTTATTCCATAATTCCATTCAAAACTTTAAACTTCCATAGATTATAGATTCAGGGCCCACGACTTAAATGATTTCAAGTATTTAGTTGCCTATTTGTACATAATTTGGGCTTCCAGCTCATAAAACCCAAGAAAACAGGAATTCAAAAAAATAGAATACTGTGAAGAAATCAGCCCAAATTTTACAGGGCATGAATGTTTTAAACTAAGTGTCACACACTACTCATCTACTAAATTGAAAGCAACTGCGCAGGTTTTCCCAGGTGTCATTAAATTGCTTCACTTTCAACTGTCTAAGTAAGTTTCAATATGGGGAAGACTGCAGACTTGACGACTATATATATATATATATATATTAGGATTGTCAAACGATTAAAAATTGTAATCTAATTAATCACAGAGTATCTGTATATTAATCACGATTAATTAACATTCCCAAATATGACCGAAAAGTTACATTTTTGGTGTAAATAACGGAGGAAACCGGAAGTTGTTGCTTTTTATTTTAAGGACATACAGGAGAGATGTATGGAACTTTTGTTTTGAATTCCACAATCACATTTACATGTGGAGCTTTTTACCTATTAATCTTTTAGCCAGTTGCTATGGCAAATTAACTGGTTAACCTTTTCTGAATGTATAGCTGACAGTTTCTTATTCAATTTTGGACAACCCTGAGCATCCTCTTCATGGGACTATACTACAACAACGGTGTCTTCGGTCAGAGGCTCTTTCAGTTTTGCTGCGACACAGACTGCTACAGGAGATCATTCCTGCTTACAGCCATCACAATCTACAATAGCTCCTTGAAAAATTAAATAATATGAGCTACAATAACACTTAATTTCTCTCTGGGAGGAATTAAGTATTTTTTAAATTAAATGTTCTGACTAATAGAGGGATTATTTGTTTATCAACACCGAACCTTTACATTACTCCCTGGCTCCCACTATTATTATTTGCAGTTATCAAACAGTTGTCATGCTGTTTACGTGACAAGCGAGCACTGAAAGCAGCGCGGGTTTAATTTTGGGGTAAACAGGCCAGGTAATTCTGTGCATGCATTAATTGCATAAAAAAATTTATTGGCATTAATTCCACAAATTAATCGACCCGCATTAATGCATTTTGACAGCCCTAATATATATATATATATATATATATATATATATATATATATATATACTATACAAAATACACTAAACAAAAATCTAAATATATAGTTTTTTGCTCCCATTTCTTAATTAGCTGCACTCAAAGATCTGACACATTTCCTCCATCCATTTTCTTCTGCTTATCCAGGATCGGGTTGCGGGGGCAGCAGCTTAAGCAAAGAGACCAAGACTTCCCTCTCCCCAGCCACTTGGGCCAGCTCCTCGGGAGGAATCCAAAGGTGTTCCCACGCCAGCAGAGAAACATAGTCCCTCCAGCGTGTACTGTGTTTTCCCCTGGGCCTCCTCCCGGTGGGACGTGCCCGAAACACCTCACCAGGGAGGCGTCCAGGAGGCATCCTGACCAGATGCCCAAGCCACCTCAACTGACTCCTCTCGATGTGGAGGAGCAGCGGCTCTACTCTGAGCCCCCTCCGGATGACTGAGCTTCTCACCCTATCTCTAAGGGAGAGCCCAGACACTGTACGAAGGAAACTAATTTCAGCTGCTTGTATCCGTGATCTCGTTCTTTCGGTCACCACCCAGAGTTCGTGAACAAGACCCCCAGATACTTAACTCCTCCACTTTGGGAAGGACCTCATCCCGACCCCGGAGAAGGCACCCTACCCTTTTCCGGCTCAAGACCATGGCCTCGGATTTGGAGGTGCTGTTTCTCATCCCAGCCACTTCACACTCGGCTGTGAACTGCTCCAGCGAAAGCTGTAGATCAAGTTCCGATGAAGCTAACAGGACCACTTCATCTGCAAAAAGCAGAGACCCGATCCTGAGGCCACCAAAACGTATCCGCTCAACACCTTGGCTGTGCCTGGAAAGTTATGAACAGGATCGGTGACATAGGGCAACCTTGGTGGAGTACAATTCTCACCGGAAACAACCCCGACTTACTGCCGGCAATGCGAACCAAACTCTGGCACCAGTCATACAGTAACCTAACAGCCCGTATCAAGGGGCCCGGTACCCCATACTCCTGGAGTACCCCCCACAGGGCTCCCAGAGGGACACGGTCGAACGCCTTCTCCAAGTCCGCAAAACACATGTAGACGAGTTGGGCAAACCCACACACCCTCTAGGAACCTGCTGAGGGTGTAGAGCTGGTCCAGTGTTCCAAGGTTGAGAGGTTTTGACTGGACATCGTTGGACTCGCCTCTACGCACGGATCTGGAACTCGTCTCCTCGAGAGGGGTTGGACTCTCTTCTACTCTGGAGTTCCCCCCGCCGAGCTGGGGTTTGTCCATAACAAACACCATGTTTAAGCATACAGGTGTCCATATGTGCACTTGGCACCAGGACACCAGTGTCGGCTCCGATGGTGGGGGAGGACGCCGGACAGACCTGGAAGGTCCAAACGCGTTGTGAGGGTCTGCTGGGAACGTCTGGCAGAGTCTCCTGTCAGAAGGAGTTTCAACTCACGCCTCGGCAGAACTTCGAACATGTCCCGGGGGAGGCGGGGGACATTGAGTTCGAGTGGACCATGTTCCACGCCTCCATTGTAGAGGTGGCTGACCAAAGCTGTGGCCGCAAGGTGGTCGGCGCCTGTCGCTGTGGCAACCCCCGAACCCGCTGGTGGACACCGGTGGTAAGGGATGCTGTCAGGCTGAAGAAGGAGTCCTATCGGGTGTTTTTGGCTTGTGGGACCCCTGAAGCAGCTGATAGGTACTGGCGGGCCAGGCGGAGTGCAGCTTGGATGGTCGCTGAAGCAAAAATTTGGACATGGGAGGAGTTTGGATTGGCCATGGCGTACGACTTCTGTACGACTTTGAAGCGATTCTGGTCCACCATCCAGCATCTCGGGGGGGGGAGCGGACTTCCACCAATACTGTTTACAGTGAGGATGGTGTGCTGCTGACCTCGACACTGGACGTTTTGGGTCGGTGGATGGAATACTTCGAAGACCTCCTCAATCCTACCAGCACACCTTCCAATCTGGAAGCAGAGTTTGGGGACTTTGGGTCCGGCTCTCCAATCTCTGGTCCTGAGGTCACCGAGGTTGTTAAAAAGCTCCTTGGTGACAAGGCTCTGGGGGTGGATGAGATTCGACCAGAGTTCCTCAAGGCTCTGGTTGTTGTGGTGCTGTGTTGGTTAACGCGGCTCTGCAATAAATGCGTGTGCAGTTCCCTTGGATTGGCAGACCGGGGTGGTGGTCCCCCTATTTAAAAAGGGGGACCACAGACTGTGTTCCAACTACAGGGGGATCACAATTCTGAGCCTCCCTGGTAAGGTCTATTCAGGGGTTCTGGAGAGGAGGGTCCGACGGATAGTCGAACCTCGGATCTAGGAGGAACAACGCGGTTTTATGGCCGTGGAACCCTGACACATTTCCTATATACACAAAAGACCCATTACTCTTCAATTTCTTTTTACAAATCTGTCTAAATCTTTTATTGAGCACTACTTCTTTGCAAAGATAATCAATTCCACCTTACAGGTGTAGCATATAAAGGTGCTGATTAGACAGCATAAGTATTGCACAGGTGTGCCTTAGACTGGCCACAATACAAGGCCACTCTGAAATGTATGGTTTTGCTTTACTATGGGAGTCTGGGGGGGGTCAGAAAACCAGTCAGTATCTGGCATGGTCACCATTTGCCTCACACACTCCACTGTAACACATCTCTGTCGCATAGAGTTGATTAGGTTGTTGACTGTGACCTTTGGAATGTTGAAAGTTGCTGAATATTGACTGGAACACACTGTCGTATACATCCCAAACATGCTCATTGGATGACATGTCTGGTGAGTATGCTGGCCATGCAAGAACTGGGATGTTTTCAGCTTCCAGGAATTGTGTACAGATAGCAACATGGGGCCATGGACATCATGGTCATGGATGAACGGCACAACAATGGGCCTCAGGATCTCGGCACAGTATCTGTGTTCTTTGTCCACTGCCACTATGTGCCACTCGATCCACAACGTTGACGTCAGTAAACCGCTCACTCACACGACACCACACATGCTGTCTGCCATCTGCCCTGAACAGCAAAAACTGGGATTCATCCGTGAACAGAACGCCTCTTAAACATGCCATATGCCATTGAATGTGAGCATTTGCCCACTCAAGTTGGTTACGACGAAGAACTGCAGGTCCAGAACCTAATGCGGACAACCAGCTTGCAAATGAGCTTCCCTGAAACAGTTTCTGACAGCTCATGGAAAAATTACTTTCATATAATAGAGAAAGTAGAGACAGGTAGCTGTCAAATATTCATGAGTGGGTTTGGTACATGTCAGAATAAGCCCAGCCCACCTTTGAGCCCGCCCACCTGTCAGAATAAGCCCCATCCTTCCGGTACTGGTTCCGTCGTTCAAGGTTCCAGTCCAGTACCCCTGCAAATTCAGTTTAGGCAGCGCCCCCTATCGGTTTGGTTTAGGAACTGTATCCTGTCAACCCTGCCCTCCGGTTCCGGTCCAGTACCCCTGCCAACCAGCCCTATGCTGCAACCCCTATCGGTTTGGTTTAGGACCTGTATTCTGTCAACCCTGCCCTTCCGGTTCTGGTCCAGTACCCCTGCCAACCAGTCCTATGCTGTGGAGTGTGTCACAAGCTATGGCACATAACTTATGGAACGTAGCTAAATAGCTGGCTAGCAGATATATCATATAGACTTCTAGGTTTACAATCTGTATCCTACCCCTAGTTACTTTTTCTGATTCTGCTTGGGGTTGTTGGAAAGGGCTAGTTGGCCAATGATAAACTAATTCATTCATCAACTCACTCGTCTGATCAATAGAAAATATTGTAATTGATAGGAATGTTTGTATAATTATATTGAAATGACTTTTTCTTTAAAGTGCCTTGAGATTACATCTGTTATGAATATGAATAAACTTATGGAAAAAGCAAACAAGAGTAAATAAAAGAGAAATAAACAAAACCACATAAATAAACCACAAATAAATAACATAACTTTTAGATTTTCTTTCAGATTTTTCAAATTCCTCCCCTGGGCCCATTAATTCTTTTATTTTTATTTTTATGTCGACATATTGGACTTTCTGGAGCTGAAGTGTTGCTAGATAGAGACCCGATTATCTGGCTGGGTACCCAGTATTGATGAAAGACGTCTCCCCCATCTCATCTGCTTTCTAGTTTACTTAAGTGAAACAAAAGTCTAAAAAAAAAACATGTCAGAAAATAATCAATCAACTTAATTAATTGACCACTTGTCCAACTCCCATGCTCCCAGATAAAACCTGGAGCAAAAACCATTACTTTCTTTAACATTGATTAAATAATTAACTATACAATTATATATAAGTATATATATTTTATTAATTAATCAATCAATCAATCAATCAACCGCGTGTAAGTAAATAAACACGAAACCCTTAGCAAATATTTCACCTCCTGAGAGTGTAAATAAAATTCTGTTATCAATTTTTATTTAAAGGACTGAGTCTTACCGGGTTCTGTCTCAGGCGACTACAGGGCCGAGAGAGACGCTTCAAGGCCTCCATCTCCCAAACAGCTACTGGAGGTAAGAGGCTGGGAGAATTTTTCTTCCCAGGACGCTAGCAACTCCCTTGACCCCGTCGGTCCATTCCGTTCGCTGAGGCTACGTTGTGGAGCTAAGTGTTATGGTAAAAAAAGTATCTCAGGGTTTCCATAATAAAGAAGACTTGAGTCCCAGAAGGCGTTTAAGTATTTAATACAAACATGTCTGGCTAGAACACGTAGGGGACAGAGTTACTCGTGCATCACCCTAACCAACCTTTCTAACTAACCGCTTAAATAGTATTCAGCAATCACTGTCTTCTCTGTAGATGTCTTCTCCAATCATCACGCCCCGCCTCCAGAGAACTGGTCCATGCGATCTGATAGCAACGCATGAAACAGCACATCCGAAGGCCAGACTGTTATCTTACTGCCCCGGCGTCTGTCTCTCTGGTGACCTGACACATCTTTTATCATAAACATTAACTTGGAGCAATAACCTTGTCATTTTACCCTAGATGCATTCACTAAACAGAGAATGTACACTTATAATCTAATTGCATAACAATTTTCCACCACAGAGGGCGTGCAACATTATAGTGGCTTGTGTTGGCCATTCATAACTTTACAACTCTAAGCGGAGAGAGCCACCCCCCACACCCTGATGAGGATGACGGAGAGGAAACCCCCAGTCGACATGACTGATAACAGAGATGGGAGAATCCTCAGAGATTTAATTTGTCAAAATTATTTTAATTAAAGAGATCACATTACATCTTGTTTCATTTCATCATTTCCAGTTTGTTCATCTAAATGATAAATCTTCTTCACTCTCAAGGGTTACTTGTGGAGTTCCACAGGGTTCTGTGCTTGGACCAATTCTGTTCACCATATATATGCTCCCAATTGGTAGAATCATTAGACAGCATGGGATACATTTCCACAGCTATGCAGATTATACACAACTATATTTATCCATAAATCCTGATGAACCCAGTCAGTTAGGTAGATTACAGGCATATCTGGAAGACATAAAAACATGGATGACCCTAAACTTTTTGCTTTTAAATTCTGACAAAACAGAAGTTCTTAAACAGAAACTGATTAGTCAATCACTTCATCTGGATGGCATTAAATTGGCCCCCAGTAATAACGTAAAGAACCTCGGCGTTATGTTTGACCGAGACTTGACATTTAAATCCCATATTAAACAGGTTTCTAGGATTTCTTTCTTTCACCTCCGGAATATTGCTAAAATTAGAAACATCCTTTCCAGGAGTGATGCTGAGAAACTAGTCCATGCATTTGTTACCTCAAGGCTGGACTACTGTAATTCTTTGCTATCAGGTAGTCCACAAAATGTCCTTAAAAGCCTTCAGTTGATCCAAAATGCGGCTGCAAGAGTTCTGATGAATATTAAAAAGAGAGATCACATTCTCCTGTTTTAGCTTACCTTCATTGGCTCCCTGTTAAATCCAGAATAGAATTTAAGATCCTTTTTCTTACATACAAAGCCCTTAATAATCAAGCTCCATCATACATCAGAGATCTAATTGTTCCTTATGTTCCTAACAGAGCCCTTCGCTCTCAGACCGCAGGTTTACTTGTAGTTCCTAGGATTTCTAAAAGTAGAATGGGAGGCAGATCATTTAGTTATCAGGCTCCTCTCCTGTGGAACCAGCTCCCAGCTTTAGTCTGTGAGGCAGACACTCTGTTTACTTTTAAGGCCAGGCTTAAAACTTTCCTTTTTGATAAAGCTTATAGGTAGAGTGGCTAAGGTCATCCTGAGGTATCTCTGTAGTTATGCTGCTATAGGCTTAGACTGCTGGAGGACAGACTTACCAATTGTCTTCACTCTGCTACTTCCTTTTCTCCTACGGCTCTCCAGTTGTACTACAGTACATTCTGTTATTTCGACTGTTAACTTTGTTTTCTCTCAGTGTTTTTCTCTCCATAGAAGATATACCTGGTCTGGTATCCTGCTTGGCTGCAATGCCCTGTTGGATGGGGGGCATCGACTGGGATGATGCTCCCAGTAACTGAACATCCACTGTGTCCTGTTATCAACTTTTTACTTTCTGTAACATAGAAAGTTCTCTTATATCAGATCTTCTGTTCCTTCTGTGTTTCTGCTCTGTCTTCTCAAACCCCCAGACGGTCGTGGCAGATGGCCGCTCCTACTGAGCCTGGTTCTGTTGGAGGTTTCTTCCTGTTAAAGGGGAGTTTTTCCTCTCCACCGTCGCTACATGCTTGCTCAGTATGAGGGATTGCTGAAGGATTGCTGTCGTTGGAAAGTCTGCATCAACGGGGCCCAACCTCACGCCAATGACTGACGCAATCTGCTGGGATTCCTTAAATAAGAAACTTTTTAACTGATTGGAATGTTTGTATAAATGTATTGAAATGACTTCTTGTTAAGTGCCTTGAGATGACATCTGTTGTGAATTGGCGCTATATAAATAAACTGAATTGAAATTGAATTGAATAACAGGGTTGTAAGTCTGATATTGTCAGACACAGACCAGGAAGAAATGCTTGATCTGTCTCTTCTTGCATGCAAGAAATAAAACCAAAGAACTGTCTCAACCGTCTTTATTTAAAACTGAACTCTGCCAGCACATTTTGGTGTCAGAAGTTTTGGTATCGACAAATGACCTCGAGGACCAGACTGGGTGACCGTACATCCTGGAGAACATTCTCCAGCCTCCAAACCTTGCTTAGGCTTCAGAGATGGGAGGATTCAGCTTGGGGTCCTTGATGGCCATGGCTCGATATCCAACGTTCCCTAGTCTTTTTACTGGTGAGACCAGTTTCTTCTTTTGGAAAAAAGGGAGGAAAGAATGGATTGCATATTGGTGAAAGGAAGGCCAGGTAAGGAGGGGTTTTAGTATTTGTACCCTGGAAACTAAGTACAGTAGGGTTTTAGTGTATTTTGCTCTGTCTGGTGATAAATAATTAAAATACAAGGATAGCTTAAGTGATTGTGCTGAACAGATCACCATGTGTGAGAAGACGTTCTACACTGCAAGAGTGCACTCCCCCATTGGGAAAAGATTAAATGGGGGTTTGGGGATCCAATCCGCTTCCTGATAGCCAATATATAAACCAAATGGCCATAATAGTTTTGGGGTAAAACTGATAAAATATAAGGTTTAATGTTTGAAAGCATGTAACTGTAAAGCTGCTGTGGAACTGGAGGGAAGCAGGTAGTGGTTTGGTCCAGGTGTCATGCTGGAGCCTCTGAAAAGATGGGTTCAGAAAAAACTATTGATGCTGCCTGAAAGTCCCATAGTAGACTGCATGAATTTGTGAGTAAGTTTTATGTTTTCTATGTTTCTTTCTTTCCCTGAAGGGACAAAGATTTTGAAGTCTTAAAATACGTGTATTTTGTTCTGGATTTTGATTTGAGGAGCTCTGGGAAATTTTTGTTGATGAGTTGAATGAAATTGAATATAATGACATAGAAAGAGAATGTCAAGAGAAAGTTTTGTGTATATATATGTAAAAAAAGGAAATAAGAAAATAATAAGAAAATACTTTTTTTTCCGCCTTAATTTTTTTAAACCCCTGATGTTTTCTCTGTCTGAGCCTCGCTGCAGTGCATCTGAACTCTGACCTCGACTCCTGCTCTCACATGGCTTTGTTGCAACAGCAAGCAGTGGACCCTTTTATTGCTTACATGACAGCTTGATGAAAGCAAATCCAGTGGACTGATGTGACTAAAAGTGCTGTGCATCTACAGACCCTACTTGCTACAAAGGTTTGGTGAGCAAGTCCAGATTTTCTGCTAAGAATTTTTGCTTCATCATCGCAGGAAGAGTTGTGTGCTGATCAGAGAACTGAAGTTGACTCGAGGAAGATGACAACTGATCTGCCTGATGCAACTCTGTATATAACTAATGCTGTTTACCTTCATGGGACAGTGGTCGTTTTTGTGATGCAGTGGACAGTTTGGTTGACAAGCTGGGAAAAACCTCTACCCCAACCAAAGTGGACATGTCTGAGGTTTCACAGAACAACTCCACCTTGTCTGAAGATTCATCTGTGATGGGGACCATTGTCTGGTTTCCTGCTGGACATTTTAATTATTCCTACGCATTTTTGTGTGGGTGCCTTGCCTTGAATGATTTATGCTCATCATTCTCAGACTGTCATGCGAATTGCAAGAGAACAGAAGACAAAGTAAGTTGCGACTTCAACATTGCTGCTCTGTAAACTGGGAAGTCAGCTCACCAAGAGACTTGTTTCATGTGTGGAGAACATGAACATTGGAGGAGGTAATGCTGGACAAACACAGAGGAACCTACACCACAGAGCAAGAGGCAGAGCCAGTCAGGCTGATTGGGAGCAGGAGGAGAGGAGATGAGAGGACAGGGGTGACGACTACACTGCCACGACTCTCAGATCAGGGAAGTAATTTACGCAAAACCCTTGTGCATTGCAAATGACGATATGCTTGTTATTAATTTGAGTTTTTTGTTTACATTTAGATTCCCTGCACCAGAAAATAATGTTTAAAAGTTTCACTAGTTTCATTGTCATTTTCTTTGAAAACAAGAAGCCATTTGTGGAAATCATCCGAATACTGGACTCTCTGTGTGAAACTGGAATTATGGTTCCGTTCAGACTCCTTGGTGTGGAGCCCACTGTTTCCTGTGAAGATGATCAGGACAGAGGGATAACCCACTGAGTGCAGTTTGTTAAAAAAATTATGTGAACTCAGAAAGATCCACCTTGCCTTGACTACAAGGGTCAGTAATTTAGTTAAGTGTGTTTACTGAAGGATAAACCCACCGTGTGTGAACATTTTATTTGTTTTATTTGTTCTATAGAATCTTAATGTAAAAGGAAACAGAATAAGTGAGCTTGTTTTGGGATACAGTAGTGGGTGTTCTCCCTTCCAGCTGAAGGTGGGATTTATGACATGCAGAGGGCTTCAACTCATAGATTCATACAAAAGCATGGTAAAAGAAAATGAAAAGATTCAATTCAATTCAATTCAAAAATACTTTATTCATCCCAGAGGGAAATTAAGTGTTGGTATAGCTCATATAATCAATTCTTTGAGGAGTTGTTGTAGATAATGATGGCTGTGGGCAGGAAGGATTTCCTGTAGCGGTCTGTATTGCAGCGAAACTGAAGAAGCCTCCGACTGAAGATGCTCTGTTGTTGTGTGACTGTCTCATGAAGAGGATGCTCAGGGATGTCCATAATTTTTTTGATTTTATGAAGAATCCTTCTTTGCATTATCATCTCCAGATTTTCCACAGTTGTCCCAAGAACAGAACCAGCCTTCTTTATCAGGTTGTTGAGCCTTTTTAAATCCCTGGCTCTGATGCTGCTACCCCAACAGATGACGGCTGAAGAGATTACACTCTCCACAACAGACTTGTAGAAGATCTGCAGCATCTTGCTGCAAACCTTGAAGGACCTAAGCTTCCTCAAGAAGTACAGTCTGCTCTGTCCCTTCTTGTAGACGGCTTCACTGTTGCGCCTCCAGTCCAGTCTGTTGTCAAGGTGAACTCCGAGGTATTTATACTCCTCAACCACCTCCACTTCTTCTCCCATGATGGAAACAGTGTTTGACTTATCCCTGTTTCTTCTGAAATCTACAATCATCTCCTTTGTTTTGTTCACATTCAAGGTGAGACGATTGTTTCCACACCATGTCACAAAGCGGTCCACCAACTCTCTGTATTCAGCTTCTTGTCCATCTCTGATACACCCGACAATTGCAGAGTCATCTGAGTATTTCTGCAGATGACAGGTCTCTGATTTGTACTGGAAGTCTGAGGTGTACAGAGTAAAAAGGAATGGTGAGAGTACGGTCCCCTGTGGTGCTCCTGTGCTGCTGACCACCTGGTTTGACACACAATTCTTCAGTCTCACAAATTGTGGTCTGTTGGTCAGGTAGTCATTGATCCAGGCGATTGTTGAGGGCCCCACCTGTGTCTTCAGGAGTTTCTGACAAAGCAAATCAGGCTGAATTGTGTTAAATGCACTAGAGAAATCAAAGAACATGATCCTCACAGTGCTGCCTGCTTTGTCCAGATGACAGTGGGTTGGTTGAAGTAGGTGGATGATGGCATCTTCAACTCCAACTCCACAGCGATAAGCAAACTGCAGTGGGTCCTGATACGTTCTTGTTTGCTTACTCAGGGGTGCCAACAGGAGTCTCTCCAGGACCTTCATGATGTGGGATGTCAGGGCAACGGGTCTATAGTCATTGATGACTGATGGGTGAGTTCTTTTGGGTACTGGAACAAGGCAGGATGTCTTCCACAACACTGGGACCTTCTCCTGAGTTAAGCTAAGGTTGAAGAGGTGCTGCAGAATCCCACAGAGCTGCTCTGCACAGGCCTTCAGGACTCTGGGGCTGACACCATCTGGACCTGCAGCCTTGTTCCGGTTCAGTTTCTCCAGCTGCCTCTTCACCTGACTTTTGGAGACAGACAAGTGGGAGGGGGAGGCAAAGGGGGTAGCAGCATTTCCTGACTTGGTTGAAGTCAAACTTGTGGAATTAGAAGAGTCCATGGCTGAGGTGAAGGATAAAACATCCGAGGTGTAACAGGGAAGCTGTTGATCAGAGGATAGTGGGATGTCTGTTTGGCTGGGAACAGGAGAGGGGGATGCTGAGCTAGTTCCTGAACTGAACCTGTTGAAGAATGTGTTCAGTTCATTCGCTCTGTCCAGACTTCCATCTATCCAATCTTTCCTGTCCTTAAAACCTGGGATCTTTCTCATTCCTGACCAGACATCTCTGATATTGTTCCTCTGTAGTTTGTTCTCCAGCTTCTTCCTGTATGCCTCCTTGCTGTCTCTGATCTTGACCTTAAGTTGCTTCTGTATACTCCTCAGTAATTCCCTGTCTCCCTCCCTGAAGGCTCTTTTTTTCTTGTTTAGCAGTTCCTTCAGGTCACTGGTGATCCAGGGTTTGTTATTAGGGAAGCATCTCACTGTTCTGGTGGGGATGATGTTGTCCACACAGAAGTTTATATAGTCAGTCACACAATCAGTCATGGCATTGATGTCCTCTCCATGTGCTTGGCAAAGAGTCATCCAGTCTGTGGTTGCAAAACAATCCTGCAGGGCTTCTTCAGCTTCCTGTGACCATTTTCTCACAGTTCGTTTTGTCACAGGTTGCCTCTGAACAAGTGGTTTATATTCTGAACAGAGAAAAACAAGATTGTGATCTGATTGTCCCAGAGGAGGTCTTGGTTTGGACGTGTATGAATCCTTTACATTTGCATAAAACAAATCCAAGGTCCTGTTTTCTCTTGTAGAGCAGCTGACAAATTGTTGAAATGTTGGAAGTGTAGTAGAGAGCGAGGCATGATTAAAATCACCAGATATTGCCACAAATGCATTGGGGTGCTGTGTCTGTAGCTTAGCAACAATGGAACTGATGACATCACATGCATTGTCGGCAACGGCTGAAGGTGGAATGTAAACAACTGCCAAAATTACACTGGTGAACTCTCTTGGCAAATAATACGGACAAAAACTCACTGCCAAGAGTTCGAGATCTGGGCTGCAGAGACGACACTTCACAGTAACATGTCCTGGGTGACACCATCTGTTGTTGACAAGCACTGCTACTCCACCACCTTTCCTTTTTCTGCTCATCTTCAGATCTCTGTCTGCTCGTACAGTCAGGAAGCCTGGCAGACAGACGTTGGAGTCGGGGATATGATCCAGCAGCCACGTCTCCGTAAAACACATAACACTGCATTCACGGTTCTCTGGCTGAGTCCTTGTAAGGGCTTGGAGTTCATCCATCTTGTTAGCCAGTGATCTTACGTTACCCATTATGATCGATGGAAGAGATGGCTTGAACTTCCTCTTTCTCTGTCTCCTTTTCGCTCCTGCTCTGCATCCACGTCTCCTCCTTATCAACTCATCGGGGATTTGTGGTTTCAGTTGAGGTATTATTTCAGCTTTTGCGATGTTAATCAGCTGCTCCCGGCTGTAAACCACATTGTTGCCATGGTTACGCATCATAACAAATTGTCAAAAAGGGAAAAATTTAAAGCAAAAATCCTTCCAGCTTCACAGCACCAAAAACTAGAAAGTATACAGGTCAAAAAAATGCAATCTTCTTTAAGAAAAAAGAGGAACCAATGTAAAAAAAAAAAAAACTTAATATGTAGCCAACAGAGCCACTCCAACATGCAGCCACCCAGAGCAGCACAATTCTAGAATCTGGGTCCGATTGGGTTTTTGTTGTTAAATTACGCTGTAAAATTACACGTGACTGGGAAAAATCTCAGAGAAGCACGTACTGTTGTCTAAGAGTATACAATGTTAAAAATATTGTCTTTGTGCCTTTGTTTTCACACCATAAGCACAGTCCACTTAGTTTAAAATGTGAAGCTAGTGGTCATCATTCCCCATATCTGACTAAAGATCGTTTTAAAGTTCCAGCATCTGTTAAAATCTCTGTGCTTAATGAAATTGAGTCATCTAATATAATTAAAATAGGTCTGATTACACCTGAAAACAGATAAGGGAAGAACATTATAAGTTAATAATGCATTCCAAATTTAAGATCTGTAGCATCTAAAATAATTTGCTATGATTTATGAGATAAAACAGAATCAATTGTGGGTTTATTATAGGGTTTTAAAATGGAACAAAGTGGGAGTAT
Organism: Valencia hispanica; assembly: GCA_963556495.2. Taxonomy (NCBI): domain Eukaryota; kingdom Metazoa; phylum Chordata; class Actinopteri; order Cyprinodontiformes; family Valenciidae; genus Valencia; species Valencia hispanica. Next base: position 13,485,903 of record OY747704.1, on the reverse strand, counting down.
TTGGGCTTAAAATTTAAAAGACTAATGTTTTTACATTATCTAGTATGTCATCTTGGAGTGAAAAGAGAATTTGATATGTAAAGAAAATGTGTTCTTTCCTAAATGGGGTTTTTCTGGTTTCAAAAGTTTGAAAACATCTAATACTCAACCGATGAATTGTTTTTTAAAACACTTGGGTGTTGTAACTACTAATAATAAATATTTGTTGTCTGGTTTTCTGAGCATCAATAATTATAATCAATAATTTAATATTAATATAATTATTGATGACGTTCGAGTTTAACCTGTTTATTAAAGATTTCGGGGCACCAATCTCATAAATGAGATAATTTTAATTAAACCAGACTGTCAGTCTCTCTGAAAAGGTGGAGAGTTCGTCAGCGGGGTTAAAACAAACTTCACGGCACACACTGAAATAGCACAGGAAACTTCTTGTTACTTAAGGGAATTTATTAATGAAATAGATCAACCTTACAGATTACATTTCATTTATAAATTCCATCTATTCTAACGCATGCAAAAATATAGAACAAAGTTAACGTCGAGGGAAGGGGGCGTGTGTGTGCGGCCGTGTGTGTGTGTGTGGGAGACAGCGAGCGGATGATGGGGGGTTCAGTTTAGCACACTCAATGCGATAAATAACTCATGTCTTATCAATTGGCGCGATCGGTTCACAAAGGAAGACAAAGGAAGACCGCGTCGCAATTCAACAAAGGCTAGTTTCATTAGCAATGGTGGCTTGGACAAAGGAAACGAGGGCGACGGAGAAAGGGGATCAACTGAGGCCACGCGACCTGTCTAAACAGACATGCGCCGACCGCAGCAGACAATAAACAAACAAGGAAATAATACAATATAATATACTGCTCTGGTTGCAACCAAAGTCACATAATAAAACACAAAAAGCATGCACATTCAGGGTCGGTGTACGGCGACAGACGACCAAGAATAACAGTGGTTAACAAGTTGACAAACTTATTTTAACCAACAGAAAACGGATATTCAATTCAATTCAATTCAGTTTATTTATATAGCGCCAATTCACAACAGATGTCATCTCAAGGCACTTAACAAGAAGTCATTTCAATACATTTATACAAACATTCCAATCAGTTAAAAAGTTTCCTATTTAAGGAATCCCAGCAGATTGCGTCAGTCATTGGCGTGAGGTTGGGCCCCGTTGATGCAGACTTTCCAACCACAGCAATCCTTCAGCAATCCCTCATACTGAGCAAGCATGTAGCGACGGTGGAGAGGAAAAACTCCCCTTTAACAGGAAGAAACCTCCAACAGAACCAGGCTCAGTAGGAGCGGCCATCTGCCACGACCGTCTGGGGGTTTGAGAAGACAGAGCAGAAACACAGAAGGAACAGAAGATCTGATATAAGAGAACTTTCTATGTTACAGAAAGTAAAAAGTTAATAACAGGACACAGTGGATGTTCAGTTACTGGGAGGATCCTCCCAGTGGATGCCCCCCATCCAAAGGGCATTGCAGCCAAGCAGGATACCAGACCCGGTATATCTTCTATGGAGAGAAAAACACTGAGAGAAAACAAAGTTAACAGTCGAAATAACAGGATGTACTGTAATACAACTGGAGAGTCGTAGGAGAAAAGGAAGTAGCAGAGTGAAGAAAATTGGTAAGTCTGTCCTCCAGCAGTCTAAGCCTATAGCAGCATAACTACAGAGATAGCTCAGGATGACCTAAGCCACTCTAACTATAAGCTTTATCAAAAAGGAAAGTTTTAAGCCTGGCCTTAAAAGTAAACAATTAACCGTCAAGACCTAATTCTCCTCAACCCAGACCAAAGATATGAACCAGTTTAATCCTACTTGGTGGGGGCAGCTCTCCACAGTCCACTACGAAGAACGTAGAAAGTCTCCAGTTTAAAGGAGCGGTTTGCGCAAAATCGAGGTCGGAAAAGCGGACGTCCGACTTTTAGGCGCTGAGGGACTCAGGCCTGTTTTCAATAGAGCTCAGATGGCCAGCGGACTTCCTGGTTGCCTGTACAGGAAAGTCCGTTTGATCGGCCGATTCACTTCGAAGTTTAAAAGGGAAGTTCTTCCTGGTCCAGCAGGTTTGAATGGAAAAAAGGGGAAAATGCTAGCAGTGGATTAAAGCGTCTCCTCACAGGCACCGCTCTGGGACCAAGAGAGACCAAAAGAGACCAATAGAGACGCTTATTTCAATATTCGCGCTGCTTTTATCAACTCTGTGATGTCATCACTGGCCACAGACCAATGAGAATGGGTTGAGGGCAGTGCAATGGGTGCTGGGAGATGCAGTTCGTTCAGTAGAAGGATGATGGGAGATCCAGTTCGTTCAGTGAAAGGATGATGGGAGATCCAGTTCGTTCAGTAAAGGCCATAGCCTCAACATGGGAAAAAGTGAAAAGGAGTTCTGAAGTTTAATAAATTGCAGTGCTTGTAATCTTTTGGTATACCATACATTATTTGGATTTATTTGAAATAGGAGAAGAAATTCTTAAATACAGCTGTAATAAAAGGTAAATAAAAAGAGGTTGAAGGAGTTTTGTTATCTCCCAGAGAGAGAGAAGTTTTCTAATTTAAGAGTTTTAGGATTAAAATTGAAGAGTTTCAGCAGTAAAAAAAAACTTGGATCCAGTTGTTGCTGAAATTAAATTTAGTTTGAGAGCTTTGAATTGTGTACACATAATTGTAAACAGCATCCTGTGTGAAATTGGAGTTTAATTGGATAATGAAAATATATGTTAAAATATGTTTTTGAGAAAACATGGTTTAAAAGATTTGAAAATGTATTTGACATTTCTGAAGCTTCAATTAAATTTTATGTTTACAATTTGAGAAAGACAAAATGAGGACTGACTGAGATTTTGACTGAAGGAAATCTACTTTAAATTCTGACTATTTGTTTGTTGTTTTGTTTGTGTTGTGTGTTTTCTGTTGGAATTAATGAGTTTTTATGAAGGAAAAAGTTGCGTTTGAGATCCTAGGGTTTTCTGTCGGGAGGATAAGTTTCATTTTGAGTTTTTCCTGAGGAGTTTGGTTATCAGAGACTTACACAGCTGAGTTCCACCCATTTATTGGATTTGTGACAGCTTTCAATTCTAATTCTAACGTTGAGTGTAGCTATATCATTTTCATTTTTTAGTTTAGTAGACGGGTTATTAGAGAAATAAAATAAGGTTAACTGTTGTCTATTTTGAGTTTGTGTTAATATTTAACACAGTTTATTTTTAATGATGTGGTCCTAGAAGCTTCACTTAGTCAATTGGAAAAAAAAACAGCAGTCTGAAAAGATGAGATTTAGATTACAGTGGACATCTCATTCCATTCATTCTGAAACCGCATTCTAGTTACTAACAACTTAACTTGTTTGATTGTTGATGAGAATTATGGATACAGCTTTTGGGTCGGTTTTGTTTTAACCCTAATTTCTCCTATCATTCCCTCTGCTCCAACCCCCACTGTCGGGTTGCTAGAAGATTTATGACTTGTTTGAGTTCTTTGTAAGTGCTGTGGGAAGAGTTTCTTTGGGAATGATGTGATGTGCTCTTCTATGGTTTTATGTGGTATAGTCTTGATGAAAAACCTTGTTTGCTAAAATGTTTTTCATTTTTACTAGATTGATGCATGGGTGTTAACAGTTACCTGGGAAAATACTAATCCTCCACTAATTGGGTCATTTTGGAATTGTGTTTGGGCTTTGGGAAGCTATATGAAAAAAGGACCTGTGAACAGGTTTATCCTGAAGCATGATTCATGTTTAATGGTAAGTTATGCTACTGTGAAATTTTGTCTGCAACTTTTGTTTTAGTTTTATTTCCAGATGTGAGCTGCCCTACAGCATCTGGGTGAGATGACTTGATGCTCATGGAAGCAGCTGAGGAAGGATTCCTGAACAACTGGACGACTTCTTCCTTGGGGTGCATCAGCCGAAATCAAAGGGGCTCAGGGGAGTAAAATGCTCGACTGATCATAAAGCAAACAGGAAATCACAATTATCTGCTTGCTTCAGCAAGTGGGACAGAGGGCTGATTAGGTGTACCTGCCCTCTAAAGCATTAAAGTGATTGGCTCATGAATGATCAAATGTGTTCCGTCTCTGCGTGATGATGATGGGTCAACAAGTTTGTTAACATCTTTGGACCAGAACAACTAAAGTTCACACAAAGGCTCTCATTCAATAACTTTTGCTGACCACTGGTGAGTGGTTGAAGTAGGGAGTGAAGATTTTGGACAACACTGTTCTTACAGGGGCATAATAATCCCTTGGGCAGTGATAGACTGTAAAAGAGTTCCTGTCTTCTTCAAAGATTGTTCCAGCTGGGAAGAGAAAATCTTGTTTTTCTTGTTGTAGTTTTTATGGATTTGGGGGTTTATGACTTTGAATAGTTTTAGGTTTGAAATAATGCTTAAAGGAAATTTGCTTATAAATATGAATGAAGGAAAATTCAGACATGAGGTAAATTTATGCTTTTGAGTTGAATGGGTTAGATTTGAGTTAACCATGGGTTAAACATATAACACCTGGAGTTTACGTGTTGAAATAAAATGTGTTTAAAGATTGGATTTTAGATTATGAACCTCTTGGATGAGGATTTTAAAAATACTTCTAATCTTAGGTTTATTTTCGAAAAGGAAAAGCATTGTATGACAAAGGTTAGTTGTGTTCATGTTATAGTGCATTCAGCAACTGTGGCTACAAATGTAACTGATGTTATATTTGATGCAAAAGTGTTAAGAACTTACACAAATTTAAGGAAGAGTTTTCTGTAGAGTACAACTTGAATGTTTGTTTTTGTTTTTAAGGGTTTTTAGTGGATCAACAGGGAAAAGATAACTAAAATAGTTTGAAAGGGAAGTTTTAAGATGTTTTACTGAAGATTTTGAAGTGTTACTGAAAAATCATAACCCCGCCCCCAGACAACATTTGAAAATCCTACAAAGTGGGCGGTGCCAGGAAGAATGGAGGGGTATGTCTGTGAGACCATGCCTGTGACACAGTCAATGCCTGTGACGTAAAGATGTATCGCTCTCCACCAATCACAAAATTCAAATGCAGTAGCCACCGTTCAACCCTAAGGGGGCAGCACTAAGTTTACACCAAAATGTAAAAAAAAATCCCAGAAACTGAAAGATTGCATTGGTAAATACCCATTTATACAGTTTAGAAGCAATAACAGTTGTTTTGGGGTTTAGTTACTCTTTAAAGACTGTTTAAATACAACTTCATAATGGTTTTGAACAAATTGAGAATTTGAGAGAAAAAGTTAAAACTTGGCATTGAATGTTTATCCCGTCTTCATTCTTAATAGATATGTTTTCTTACAGAGTTAAAACTTGATGGGTTTTTTTTACTTTGGAACATGTCTTGTCCTAATGTTGGGTTTTCTAGAAGTCTTTTTGGAGTAATTAGTAATGCAAATTTTACACTGTGTGTTTTTGATTACTGAAAATGTCCAAGATGTGTTATGTCTCCTGGAAAGTTAACAGAATATGTGGATAGTTGCTTCTCTGGGCAAGAAGGACTGTAAGAAAAGTTTCCCTGCTAAGAGATCTGAAAGTAATACTGCCCAGCAGGGTTTTCCTTTTTTCATACACTTATGCTGGTCATACCTTGAGGGACAATGTTTGATGATATATGATGGGAAATTGTTTTTGGATACCAATTATGGAGTTTATTTTTGCTTAAGTGAGATGTTTGCAAAGTTTGAAGTTGTGATGTTCAGCCTCTGTGAGGAAGTACTTGATTACATGTGCCTTTGCCTGTTGTTGTTTATTGCATTTAAGCATAATGCTTTTGTGATTTTGTTTACATGTTTTTTGTTTGAGTGATTAATACAAACATGGTTTTAGTTTTAATCAAAAGGGGGGAATTGTGGAGGAAAATAAGCAATTACAGATATGTTTAACTTTGTTTAGCTTGTGAAAGAAACTTAATCTAAGGATGTTCTCTGGAATGGACACTTACAGGTCAGCAACCCTACAGGTCAGCTGCCAGGGTAATGTAGGCTCTGGAAGATGTCATGAGAGACTGGTTTATAAGGGGGGAACAAATCCCTTTTTACAATGCGTTTCCTACAACTTGGTGGTGGGGTAATAAAACCCCCTGGACTTCTTAGAGTTTGGATTAAGTGGAAAATAACTGTTGGATGTGGGGTGTGACCTAACTATGTATATAACAGGGTTGTAAGTCTGATTTTGTCAGACACAGACCAGGAAGAAATGCTTGATCTGTCTCTCCTTACATGCAAGAAATAAAACCAAAGAACTGTCTCAATCGTCTTTATTTAAAACTTAACTCCGCCAGCACACCGGCATAAAGTTTTTACATCATAAAGTTGTGCAATAAAATTTAACGGGTCCAAGAGGAAGTTTCTTTAATGCGGGCTGGTTACGAGTGAGGGAATATAATTGTTTTAATGTTTTGTTTAAGACTCCCAAAGAGGATTGTGTTGATACATTGTGATATGTGGAAAGAGAATGCTAGAACATTCCCCCAACTTTGCGCTGACAGCAGAATATTCTCGCTATCTAGGCATCCAGCACTGCCAGAGGGAGACTTAACTGGAGTGGGATTTGCGATTCAGGAACGGAGAACACAGTTAAAGCCAGGGACTGTGGACATTTTTTTTGTTTCAGCCCAGCAATCTCTGCATCAAATAAATTCAGAAATTTCACAAAAATCTTTCTCTGGCAGCGCAGGATGCCTAGATCGTGAGAACATTATGCGGTCAGAGCAAAGTTTGGGTTATTACCAACTGGTAATAACAAGCATCTGATATAGAAGGGAACCGGACAGTAATTACACTCCCATCGTCTCCCAGAAGTTGTCCGGCCTCCTGGAAAGAATCCTTCAAGTCATCATAAGCAGCAGAAAACAAAACACTAAAGCTGAATGTTCTAATATTAAATTAAATCTCAAATTGTTCACCTGTCAGAAGGTTCAGCTACACATCATCAAACCACTTATGTTACCTTTATGAGATATTAAGTCTTTATCAGGAAAGGCATTCCTAATCAATGAAATCACTGAACATAATATACACACCCTTTTTTATCAGAAACCTAGCTAGATGTAAATAATGAAACATCTGCATTGATAGAATCTACTCCTCCAAATAACCATTTTTTTAAGCGAGAGCAGAAAACAATTGAGGTGGAGGCGTAGCACAATTTTTCATAACTCAATGAACTTTAAAAAGGTATCCCTGGGCACATTTGACTCTTTTGAATACCTAGCCACCAGTGGCGGCTGGCCAATAGAGGGTGATAGGGCGCCGCCCCCCCCCAGTGTTTCCTAAGTGTTTTTGATTTTGATTTTAATTTTTTTTTACAATATTCACATATTCTAAGTTAATTGTGTGTTTAAATTCGTAACAAAGTATCATATATAAAAATATATAACATTTTCGGAGGAAAAGCTCCCGCTGCTGATCGGCTGGGGCGACAGAAAGATCGCCCCAAGCAGTGCAGCAGCCAGCCAATTACTGAAAAGAAATTCGCACATAGCAACAGGAATTTATCCAATCAGCGTCGTTGATTCAGACTCATGAAGGGCGATAGAGAAATCGCCCCAAGGCTGGTGTGAGGGCGGGCAAGATACCTGGTGGTGACATTGGCTGTGTGATTTCTCTGCTACAAGGGGGCGCTGCTGTAAGAGTTAACAGCTTTGTGAGTAAATTTTATGTGTAAACCTAATAAGTTATTTTTTTCCAGTTTGGTTCCAAACTTGTTTGTGTAATATTGTATTTATATTTAGTATAAGAATGCCTCAAGTTGTTAATATTGGCATTAAAATAATCTGTATTTCACATAGTGCTGGTATCCAGCCGTTTATGTTCAATTGTTTTGGGATGATTATTGAAAATGACTTGATAAGCTATATGCACAGCTCCACTAGGCTACTTCCTGAAAAAAGTACAGCCCTTTTATTTCCTGTCTGTATTGGACAAACTGATCAATCCAGTTGTGTCTGACCTCAGTAGTAACAACAACAATGGTCAGACACACCTGGATTAATCAGTTTGTCCAATGATGTAAGACAGGAAATAAAAGAGCTGTACTTAGTTCAGGAAATAGTGGAGTTGTGCAGAAAGCTCAGAAAGCACAAGTTTGATAAAAAAAAAAAAAAAAAAAGCACAGCCCCACCAAGACTATTTTTCACAAGCTGCCACTGCTAGCCACCCAGATAAATGAGCCTAACAAAGCTTTATTTCTAAGTTTATATAAACCCCCAAAACCTAACTAACTTCTTTAATAATTTCAACGACACTCTTTCCGTAATATGTATCAATTATGACCAATTAATCATTGTGGGGGACTTCAACATGTCCTAACATTGACCAACTGCTTTGATGTTTTTCAGTCTCCTTTCCGTGCTCACCACAGCACTGAGACTGCCCTCGTCAAAGTTTTCAATGACATCCGCATAAATACAGACTGTGGTAGAACCACAGTGCTGGTTCTGTTGGACCTCAGTGCAGCATTTGACACGGTTGATCATGATATATTATTGAAAGGACTGGAGAGCTGGGTCGGACTCTGGTACACAACTTGGCTGGTTCGAATCTTACCTAAAGAACAGGGACTTTTTTGTTTCAATAGAAAACTTTTTATCAGAACGAACAGAAATCACATGTGGGGGGGCTCCAGGGCTCCATCCTGGGGCCCCTTTTATTTAATATCTATATGCTCCCACTAGCCCAGATTATAACAACCAGTTACATACTACATTATGATGTGACCAGGGGACTTTGAACCCATCGAAACCCTAAGTAAATGCATGGAGCAAATCAATGGGTTGATGTGCCATAGCTTTCTCCAGCTGAACAGAAACAAAACAGAAGTAATTACTTTTGGACCTAAAGAACAATGATCAAGAGTCAGCACACAGTTTCAGTTAATACAGCTAGAAACTAGTGATCAGGCCCGAAATCTAGGTGTAGTAATGGACTCAGACCTGAACCTTCGGGGTCACATAAAGGCAATTATAAGGACAGCCTTTTATCACCTGAAGAACATTTCTAAGATTAAAGGACTGATGTTGCAACAGGACCTAGAAAAACTCATCCATGCGTTTATCTTTAGTCGGATTGATTACTGCAACAGCGTCCTCACAGGTCTGCCTAAAAAGGCAATTAGACACTGCAACTGATCCAGAACCCTGCTGCTCGTGTCCTCACTAGAATCAGGAAATTAGAGAACATCACCCCAGTTCTAAAGTCTTTTACACTGGCTCCCTGTAGCTCAGAGATTAGACTTCAAAATACTTTTACTAGTTTATAAATCATTGAATGGCTTAGCACAAAAGTATATTTAAGATCTGCTGTTACTATACCAACCCACCAGACCACCCAGGTCCTCTAATTCCAGTCTACTCAACATCCATAGAATTGAAACAAAACACGGAGAAACAGCTTTCAGTTTCTTTGCTCCTCTAATCTGGAACAAACTTCCAGACAACTGCAAAGCTGCTAAAACACTGAGTTCTTTTAATTCACAACTAAAAACTCATGTTTAGAGCTGCCTTTGAGTAATGTTTTCATGTATCATATGTTTTGTGTATGCTTCTTGCTTTATTGCTGTTTTTACTTTTTATGCTTTGTCTGTGTTTTACTACTATTTGTATGTTTCCCCCTAATCATGTAAAGCACCTTGAATTACCTTGTTGTTAAAATTGTGCTATACAAATAAAATTGCCTTGCCTTGTATGCACTACTGGTGATGCTGCAGATGATTAGCACCTCTCACTGCTGCGCTCGATTCTACAGGGTTTGGAAAGATCCACAAATGTTTTTATGTCAACTATTTTGCTATTGTTTACCGGAAAGTTTGAGATATTCTTAAAAACAATAACTCTCTTCCATGACCCAACCGTTGTAAAGAAACTTCCAAGCTCCCGGGCTGAATTTCAGCACCAGCCTACCCCTGCTATATGCAACTTTTTCCCCCAAATAAACGTAACAATAGCCTTTTTATTTGACCATTTATGAGTGTAACGGAGGGGCCGTTACGAGCTCAGCCCGCTTAATAACTAATCAAATCTAAATGAGCATACAGTCAGGATATCTACTAGACCACACCATTTTTAATAGAAAGTCCTATCAGCATGATCTGAAGTGATTCATTGTGGGTGCACACACAATGTTTCTACTTTGTTTATTGAGGTTAACCCAGGAAGTGATTCATTAAGGACAGTTGAACAGAGGCCTGCTCAAAATGATAGTGTATCTGGTCTGAGCCAGCAATCTCAGCCAAATAGTTACTCTACTGACCGAAAGATTCCCCCATATCAAGTAGGAGAAGACATTGAAAATTATTTATTGAGATTTGAGCGTATTGCGAAAACCTGGCGAGGGCAAGAGAGTGAGTGGGCGTGTCGGCTCATTCTACTTCTTTCCGGAAAAGCGCTAGAGGCTTATGCTGCTATGGATGAGGAGCATGCTCATCACTATAAGGACTTAAAAACTGCACTGCTAACTAAATTCGACATCTCACCAGAGACCTATAGACAGAAGTTCCGAGCGTCGGGTGTACCCTCTGGTGAGAGTCCAACAGAAACCTATCACCGCCTTAAAGGTCTCTACCAACGATGGATCCGGCCAGATCAGCATTCTAAGGAGGAGATTGGGGAGCTAATCATCTTGGAACAACTGTTGAGCGTGCTGCCCACTGTCGTAAGGACCTGGGTGAAAGAACACGAGCCTAAGGATGGTTTGACTGCTTCAAGGTTGGCTCTGCAACACATGGATGCACGGCGGGGAGGAGCTGCACGTTTCCCCAACCCTGGGCCCCGGCTAGCTCAAGCACCCGGACATCAATGGTATGCTGGAGAACGTAAGCAGGAGGCTAAAGGTGTCACCAGTTGTCCTCTGAACTCACCGTCTACTGGTAAGACATTGATTTATTTTTACTGCCAGCAGCCGGGCCACAAGGCTTCCGTGTGCCCTTTAAAGAAGGCTAAGTATACTGGTGCTTGCTATGTTCCAAGATTTGAAGATAAAGGTGGTGACAAAAACTTGCAAAGCAGAACTCTGAAAACTGTAACTGTGAATGGACAGCAGGTGACTGCTTTAATAGACAGTGGTAGTACCACATCCCTCATAAAAAAGAGCCTCCATTCCTCTTAATGGGGTGGACTATGAAGCAAAAACTGAAATTATGTGTGTACATGGAGACTGTCATGTTTACCCTAAGACGGAAGAGACTGATAAGACTGATAATCAAGACTGATAATCAACGATAACTATTATTAGTTATCACGTCTGGTTGTTCCAACTATTTGTAGATCACTCATCATGCATCTAGCACATACCATTCCATGGGCAGGTCATTTAGGGCGGCAGAAAACATTTATCCGTGTTAGTTCACGATTTTATTGGCCGTCGATGTATAATGACATTAATGCACTTTGTGCTTCCTGTCCTATATGTCAGAAAACACGACCAGTTCGGAAGTCCGATCGGGCGCTCCTCCAGCCATTACCAGTTGTTTTGACCCCTTTTCGTAAGGTTGCAATGGACATTGTTGGATCCCTAGTGAAAACTATGCCACTAGATTTCCAGAGGCTTTTCCACTGCATAACATCACTGCTCCTGCAGTTGTTCGACCTTTGATCCAATTGTTCTCTAGAGTAGGAGTTCCAGATCAGATTTTGACAGACCAGGGGACTAATTTCACATCTCACCTGTTGAAACTTTTTCATAAACAGCTCAGAATCTCAGCTATCAGAACGACCCCTTACCATCCCTAAAACGACCCCTTACCATCCCTAAACCGATGGACTTGTGGAGAGGTTTAACCAGACGCTGAAAAGAATGTTGCAGAAGTTTGTGGGGGACACTGGGAGAGACTGGGATCGCTGGCTACCATTCCTTCTCTTCGCATATCGTGAGGTTCCCCAAGCATCAACAGGATTTTCTCCATTTGAACTTCTCTATGGCTGGGATGTTCAAGGACCATTAGACCTGCTGAAGAAAAGTTGGGAAACAACAGAGGCCTCATCCAGTCCCAAAGGGGTGGTACAGTATGTGTTACAGATGAGGAGTCGGATTGCTGAATATCAAGAAGAGGCTGTAAGAAATCTGCATGACCCCCAGCAGAAACAAAAGAGATGGTACGATCAGCAGGCACGGCAGAGAGTCTTCAGTCCTGGACAGAAGGTTTTACTCCTTCTTCCGTCATCCACCAGCAAGCTTCTGGCCAAATGGCAGGGGCCCTATACCATTTGTCGTCAGCTGGGGCCAGTTACGTTTGAAGTCTACCATCCAGATAAGAAAAAGACTAAACAAGTCTATCATGTAAACTTGCTGAAAGAGTGGAAGGAGCCCTCCTGTCCAGCTCCAGAAACTTCATGCATGATAAGACCAATAAGAGAGGAAGAAGAGATTCCGGCTATGGAGGTGACGTCTGAGCAGCCACTCCCTGAGCTTAATCATCTGAGTCCACAACAAGCCTCTCAACTCCAGCAGGTATTTCAGAAACTATCTCCACTTTTTTCTCCTAACCCTGGTCGGACCACCATGACAGAGCTGTGATCCGACTTAAAGAGAAGCAATACATTCGCCAGCGACCATACCGGGTCCCACAACAGTTGGTGGGACGGCTGCAACAGGAAATTGAAACCATGCGGAGGTTGGGAATCACCAAACCTTCAAACTCTGAATGGTGCAGTCCTATGGTCATTGTGTGCAAAAAAGACTCTTCTCTACGCATTTGTATTGATTTCAGAAAGCTTAATGCTATTTCAGAGTTCGATGCCTATCCTATGCCAAGAGTGGATGAGTTGCTGGAAAGGATTGGCAAGGCCAAGTTCATCACCACCCTGGACCTTTGTAAAGGTTACTGGCAGGTGCCCTTGGAGCCTGCGAGTAGACCCTACACAGCTTTTGTACTCCTTCTGGGCTCTTCCAGTTCACTGTAATGCCGTTTGGCTTACATGGTGCTCCGGCAACATTTCAACGGCTGATGGATAAGGTACTGAAAGGGTGTGAGGACTACAGTGCTGAGTATTTGGATGATGTAATTATCTATAGTGATACCTGGGAGGAACATGTTTTGCATCTAACAAAAACGTTGGAAAAGATTGAACGAGCAGGTATGACACTGAATATAACTAAGTGTGTTTGGGCACAGCAGGAAACAAGATATTTGGGATATCAGTTGGGGAGAGGAGAAGTGCAGCCACAGATGAAGTTGAAGCTATCCGAAATTCCCCTCGTCCCCGAACCAAGAAGGAAGTGCGATCGTTCCTGGGACTAGCTGGCTGGTATCGAAGGTTTGAGCCCCATTTTTCTACCATTGCTTCTCCACTGACTAACCTGACAGCAAAACATCAGAAGAATCCTATTGTCTGGACGGAGGAATGTGAAGTCTCTTTCAACGCTCTAAAAAGGCATCTGTGTTCATCTCCTGTTCTTCGAAGTCCTGATTTTGAAAGGAGATTTCTGGTCCAGGTGGATGCTTCCACAGTTGGCCTCTGCGCGGTCCTGGCTCAAGGAGACCAAGGGGAGGAACAACCCATCCTTTATCTGAGTCGCAAGCTGTTGCCTTGTGAAGTGAGATACTCGGTTTTTGAAAAGGAAGGTCTGGCCATTAAGTGGGCTCTCGAAAGTCTCAGGTATTACCTGCTTGGCAGAGAATTTGACTTGGAGACAGACCATCGTGCCTTAACTTGGATCCAGACAATGAAAGACAATAACCATCGGCTAACTAGGTGGTACTTGTCCTTGCAACCTTACAAATTTACTATTCGTCATACAAGGGGAAGTTTCAATAAAGTGGCAGATTTTCTCTCTAGGTTGCCGAATTTCGCCAACCTTCGGAAGAAGAGGGATAGTGTAACGGAGGGGCCGTTACGAGCTCAGCCCGCTTAATAACTAATCAAATCTAAATGAGCATACAGTCAGGATATTTACTAGACCACACCATTTTTAATAGAAAGTCCTATCAGCATGATCTGAAGTGATTCATTGTGGGTGCACACACAATGTTTCTACTTTGTTTATTGAAATTATAATTCACCAGGTTACTTTCTGTGTTATAGAGTTGTTAACTGATTAAAGAGAAATGTGGAAAATATTTAGATCTAAAGTAATTTTCTGGATTGAAGTGTGCTGGCGGTCATGTGATGATGTAGTGAAGACATCATCAGGATGTATTGGTAGTAATTGTGATTTGTGGGTTCTAATTGTTTTTTTGTTGTTGTTTATTGAGATATATAATTTATTTGGGTAATTTGTGTTTTGAAAGGCTTGTCAGGGAAGGGGGATGTTATGTTTTTGTTATGGGCGGAGCCGGGGTCTTTAAAAAGATGCTCTGCTCTGTTGGGGTGTGGTTGTTGACAGAGCTGTTGTCCAAACGAGAAGGGAGTGTGGTCCCTGAGTTGCTCTAAAGAAATTCACCTGGAGATGAGCACAATAAAAGATCACCTAAAGCTGAACCTCGGCATTGGCGTTCCTTTTTTTTGCCAAGTCATTTAGGACCCCGTCACAATGAGTAAAACGTCTCCTGATGAGCATACTGACACCTTGTCAGCTCACAGTGGGTGCACCTATAAGCCTATATCCAATTTTTTCTATTTTCTGTGATGTCAAGCGTGTTCATGTTAAATGTTTCAGATCACTCTGCCACCAACGCTAGTCAGCACTTGCAAGCAGTTCAATGGATTCTGCGAATACACAGAAGAGACCAAGGACAACTTTGACACCAACAGTAACTCCACATAAGACTAAAAAAGTTAAACCCCTGACAAGTGCCCGAAGAAGATCAAAGATTTAGAGCGACCAGCGTACGACGGCGCGCTGCGAGAGCGAGCAGAAAGGAAAAGCAGTTCTGTTTTTTGGCCACAGGTGTCAGTTGCGAGTTTAAATTTCAGAAAATTGCATATAGCCCCTTTAAATTCAAATGATGTATGCTAATCAAGGATTTAATCATAACTGTAGACACTGTATACGCTTTTGTCAAACCACTCAGAAAGCAAATGGGGAAGACTTCTGGGTGAGCAATCGACATGTTGACAGCCTAATCCTGCGGCTCCCGAGAAAATTTCTAAATAATCCCTCCTCGGCCAGAAAACGAGACTGATACGAAAAGAAGGCAACGTGAGAAATATGAGAAAACCTCAAAAAAGAGGGGCCAGGCTGACACAAGGACAAACTCAATTTCAAGAAGAAAGGACCAAAGACTGCTCAGCTAGCTTGGCTAGCCACTCCAGCTACTCAGACTCCGAGATGTGTCCTGAATCGGCAGAGGTAGCTGACGATGACACAGCTAAAGTTAGCCTACAAAACCATACTCGGAGAGTTAAGGGAACCTTTCCCAAAGGAAAATTATTTTCAAGATCTGAAAGAAGAGATGAAAAACATCACTGGAAGAGTGACCAATGTAGAAAACTGCATTATGGAGGTGAAGGACAGAATCCAGCGAGTCGAGGAAGCATCCATTGAGCTAACAAAAGTGGAAGAGAAACTCACAGAAAAAATCATTGAACTGGAGAGAAGGTTCCAGACGAGATAACCTCCACTTTCATGGGATAGTGGAAGGTTCGGAAGGTGAAACCTGTCTTTATAACGCGGCAGCTGAAACAGAAAAATATATGGCAAGACGAGGATTCACGGCGAATATTATTTAACCTCAGATGACATGGGCACGATCAGGAGCGCTATATGGCACAAAGCGGGGCAGACGGACAAGCGAGAAACACAGGGCGATAGGAGCGACGTGGGGTTTAAGAAGAAGTTGGACACCTTCCGGAGCAACCCACCACTCCTACTCAAGACTCGATTATTTGTTATATATAATAAAGACATAGAACAGATAAAAGAATGTAAAACTGGATCAATGGATTCATTGGATCACAGCCCTGTTAATATGAAAATAGATATCAATAAAACCAAAACACCTTTGATTTGGAGACTCAGTTCTAGTATACTCAAGGGAGAAACTAATGAAGAAAGAATGTGCGATATCAAAATGTACATAGAGGACAACAACAACGAAGCAGTCTCACCTGATATTCTCTGGGATGCATGCAAGGCAGTTATAAGAGGCAAATAAACGACTCTTTAAAAAAATGGGGGGGAAATAAAATTAAAGATCTATAATGTAAACTGGCCAAACTGCAGAAAGAACACAAAAATACAAATGAAATTAATTTACAAAGAATCATTGAGAGCAAAAATGAAATAAACCATGAATAACAAATTCAAATTTAGAAAAAAATAATATTTCTAAAACAGAGTTCATATGAGGCAGGAAGCAAATCAGCAAAACTTTTAACTTACAAGCTGCGAAAACATACTGAACGAAATATATGTAAAATCAGAGAACCAAACACCAACAAGATCACATAAAGAGAAAGAAATGAGTGTTTTGCAAAATACTATAAAAAGCTGTATGCTTTAAAAGAACCAAACAAATACAATCACACTAAGACGATACTAAATAACTGACTATTAATGACTATTTCAAATGAACAAAAGTATCTAACTAAGGAAATAACAGACCAGGAATGAACAAAAGCGGTAGAAAGACTAAAATTGAATAAATCACCGGGATCAGACGGTTACAATGGTGACTGGTACAAAATATACCTGGAAGAACTCTCCCTGCTCTTCTTAGAAACTTTTATTTGGGTCTTAAATGGAGGGCAGATCCCCTCATCCTGGAGAGATACAATCATTATAATAATACCAAAAGAGGGGAAGGACAAATTGGCTTGCTCAAATTACCGCCCAATCAGCCTACTAAATCAAGGCTACAACATTTTCACATCTATACCAGCCAAAAGAATGGAAAACATCATTCCAAACATAATAAACTTAGACAAAACTGGTTTCATTAAAGGAAAACCAGAGACGATATTAGGCTAACATTACACGTGATCAGCCACATACAGAAAAACGGGGAACAAGCAGCTATTTTTTGGTCTAGACGCTCATTTGACCCTGCTGATAGGGCCTTCTTATATAACGTGCCCACTCGATTCAACTTCGACACATTTATAAAAATTATTCAAGGACTGTACAGCAATCCTACTGCTAAAATCAAGATAAACAGGGGACTATCAGAAATAAAAATTGAACAGGGCTGTTGACAGGGTTGCAACCTCTCCCCACTCCTTTTCATCATATTTATAGAGCCCCTGGCACAATGGATTAGACAAAACTCAAAAATACATGATAGCAACAGATAACAGTTGGTTCAATGTTTATTTTGAGCAGGAGAACTGGGACGGTCAAGCAGAAACTCGATGAACAGGGATTTCTAGGGAGAAGCAGGTGAGTGGTTAGGATAATTCTCAGTTGAGATGTAAGTAAATTTATAAAGTGGATGCGATCTTACTTGGACTTTTAAAGGATGGATTCTTGGAGGAGGGTAGTAGGTGACTGATTACTGAGTTTGACTGGGAATGAGCGGCTGTGTGGGTGGTGGTCCGGTTCTTGTTGTTTTGTAGGAGGATGGTTTTGTTCCGTGCAGGTTGGAGCATTGGAGGGTGGACAGGCAGGCGGCTGCGGAGAATGGAGAAGGGGAGTCTTGTTGATAAATGTTCCAGGTGGAGGCTGACCAGGGAGGATTCCAGAGGAACCAATCCAGCGGTGAGTATGGCTTGAATCCTTTTGCAGTTATGGTGTCCTTACCAACTGTGCAGGAATTCCAGAGGGAAGTTGTAAATTTGGATCGAGGATGTGGATCAGACAAGGAACGCAGGAGCAGACGGGAGAGGATCTACGGGAAGACAAGAAAGCAAATCTAAACGTGGAGTTTCATTATGATAGAGCATGCTACGGAGAGAAAACTGAATTGGCCTTGTACCACGCATAGGAGCGAGAATCAACTGGCACCAGCCTTCAGGATTCACTCCCCTTTTGAGCTGGAGTTAATGAGGCCCTGATTGGAAGCACCCGGTGCACCGCCTGCCAACCACACCCTGCGAAGAGAAGTAAACAGAACAGAAGCCACCCAAACCCCAGCACAGAGCAACAGACTCCTAACAGGCAAAGCCTAGTGAATCATTGCCCGAGTTACATAAAACCTTTGTGGAATTTGGGAAACTTTCGGGCAACAAACTAAATACTAACAAGACACAGGCATTGTATTTGAGTACGAAGCTGACAGGTTTGCCAAAGACCATTTCAAAATAAATTGGGGGTTGGAAACAATGTCATAGTTGGGGGTAAATATTCCGAAAGATTACAGAAATATAATTCCAACTAATTATAATTCAGTAACGGCAAAGATCAAAATGGACCTAGACAGATAGAATCTCATACCATACTTAGGATTTAAGCAAAGGATAGATACAATAAAAATTATATTACCTAAATTATTATATCTATTCCAGACAATACCAGCTGAACCTCCCAACACTATGTTTCTGGAAATTAAAAAATTAGTCTTGAGATTCATATGGCAGCACAAATTAACTCATTGATAGACATCTGCAATCCATCATATGTAGCGAAGTGTAAAGATATTGAATGCAAAAACGACGGAATCCCCCTTCAGGCAGTAATCAGCAATGTAGACCTAATGAAAAGAATTAACACTCTCAAGCCATGGTCTGAAAGAGCTTTCAGAACCTGGTGAAAGCTGGTTAAAGACAACAACGTATTCTGTATGATGATTAGGTGGATAGCATACGATGAAAACTTTACCACAAATAAAACTGATATAAATTTCAAGAAGTGGACCAAGAAAGGACTTGTGAAATATAACGATCTTTATCATAAAGGTTGCTTGAAGAACTTTCAGGACAGAAAAAAGGCTCACAATCTTGAAAATAAGGATTTTCTTTTAGATTCTTGCCAATTCTGCATTACTACGACAAAAAGAATAAAGCAGAGTTAGATTGACCTCTCGCTGGAATAATACAAATTTTTTTCAAGTCCTGTCTCTCATTGCCAAATAAAAAAATAATCTCAAAACAATGTAAAAGGAGAAGGAGGGTAATTTTGAAATGACTATGAACATATTGACTGAAATATTAAAAACCTCATGGAAAAGTACATCATCACTTAATTGGAGGGAATTTACTTGGAAAAATATGACTCGTTTTTTAGAACACCAGCTCAAAGAGGCCCAAAACAGACACTTCATGCTGGAGATTATTTGGGATGAAAAATCATATCTTTTGGAGCTGCCCTAAACTGTCCAAATTCGGGGGGGAAATTAAACATAGTGTTGGCAGAATCATGGGGGTGGAGATTCCTTTAAATTTTGAAACTGTGTTCTTTGTTAAAAGCCCAGATTGTATAAAGTGATGTCGTAAAATGCATCTGTGGAATATCATGCTGGCAGCTTGCAAAAAAGTGATCACCAGGAAGTGGACTGACAAACAACACACACTGGATGAATGGATGGAGCTTGTCCGAGAAATGGCAGAGATGGAAAAACTCACATTTGCTTTAAAGTCCCCCGGGCATGAAATTCCCCGCGACGTCTGGGCCCTTTTTAGTCACACTCTAAGTACCGTAATACTGTATCAAAGCATCGTTTGCCGTAACTCAGCCTTGTTGTAGAATTGCAGCCCCTACTAGGTGGCCCTTCTGTTAGCATTAGCACAGAACAACCGAGTTTTGGTGGGCGGGGCCCAAGCCATGCACCTCTATTGTCAACTGAGTCTCTAACGTCCGCATCTGATGAAACATTGAAAGACATGCATTTGCGCACCACAAATTGCCCAAATTCCAATATTATGTATGAAATGTAATTAGGTTTAGGCCTAATTATATTGTGTGTTGAACAATAATCTGTTTATAAATTACAGGCCTAATCAAATATTTGATCATCCATCCACATATCCATCCGTCCTCATTGTCTCTAGCTTCACCGCGACAGTAATGGCTCAGTTATCGGCTACTGTAATTGCGACTGTAATAGTATTTCAATTTGATCCGGAATCTGATCAGGATGGCGAGGCACCTGAGGAGGAACCAGAAAGGAAGAGGACGTCTTCCACAGGTGATCCAGACAGACGTGCTGTGCACGGAGGGAAGGGGCTGTGCGTGTGTGTGTGTGTGAGAGAGAGACGTGAGTGACAGAGACGAAGAGCAAGCAGGGAAAGGCTGAACGAATACGCTGCATGTTTTAAATAGCGTAAAAAAGAAAAACGAAACACAATATGTGACGGTCGGTGTTGATTTTTATTTTTTTGGGTCGGGTTTGAATCTGTGGCGGTCGGAGTTTAATCTGAGGCGCATTACCACAGATTCGTCTATATATGTGTGGGAAACACTGGTATACAACAACTGAAGGACATTATTGTGGAAATATACTTACTTGTACATGGGATGTTGGCTGGTTCACGGAGAGTTGGTATTGATCCTAGTAAAGGTTTAAGACGATCTGCGAATCCACTGCTGCATTGTCCCAAATTAGTAAAACATTCGTCAGAGAAATGTTTGCCACAAACGACCATGCACCTCGGGAGTCGGTCAGGTACATTCCCTGCATAAATAAAGTCCATCCACAAGCTTTTCAGTGGCTCGAAAGTGGGGAGGACATTGTCGATGTGGTCTGGACTCCATGCTGTCGGTTTGTTGTTTGCCTTTTACCATAGCTATCATTGTTTAGGTTGTAATACGCGCCGCGGGGGCAGGGACTTGTATTTCAGAGAAGGGGGTAATTGGCTGGAACAACATATGCCGAAACCTGTGGTCATATGTCGAACTGCAAAACAGCCAGTTTCTGAGTGCTAATTTCACTATGTAGGCAGACATACCTGGGGACAAAGGAAACACTAATCAGTAGTTTTAACCCCTTAGGGGACATAGGCAGGCTGGGGAAACTAAAAAATATGACCAAAAAACTCAAAAAATGCAAATTTCATGCCAGGGGCACTTTTAGACTCGACCTGGTCAAATCTGAAGAATGCTTGAAACCTTGGGTGGACTATATGAATGCTTTAAAACGATTTCACATGTGACACCCAATGTTCTGAAGTTACTCAACTGTTTTCAGTTTCATTTTTTCTTTTTTTAAAACTTTTATCATCATACAAACTGTTTTTTCTGTGCATGACTATACAACATGTATCTCCTTTGCAAAACCAAATAAAACATGTAATTAAAAAAAAGAAAGCAAATGTGCAACTTACTGTTCAAAGCCACATATCAAAACACAGGACCAATCCATCTTTTTACATCCACAATGGTGTCCTCCAATAGAATAGCTAGTCTACAACAAGTCTTATGTCCAAAATCCAACATAAGCTACTGCTCAAAACCATGATCATTTCCTTCCATCAGTATATTTCTCATATAGTTTTTATCAGAACAACTGTTAGCATGGAAATTAGCTTAACAGCACACTTCTTTGTGTTTATTGGCAGCCTGCAAACAACAAATTGGTGCATTCCTGCCACCGACTGATGGATTGTGGAATGTGGACCAGAATGTCACTAAAAGGTTGTACTTGCTGGTTGTCTTGTGTCAATACAGTAGATGGTTGCAACTTAATTTACATGGGCGTTATAGTCTGTCTTGGGTAGGACTGATACCTGAATGGCCGGGCATGGCCCACCCGATCCTCCCTCTGGCTCCGGCCCGGGGCTCCTTTAACTCAGGGCTGAAAAATTTTTTAATCGTTTGATCAAAGAATTGGGTTAATCAACTTGGCTTTTTGAAATGGTCGATTGAAGATTAGATTTGGAGGAGATATAGATGTTGGATCAAATCACTGATAAACCTTGCACCTGGGTTGACATTTTGGGGTACAGAGTAGAATCTCAATTTCACATCTCTCTGCATTGTGATTGCCTCCAATAGTGAAAAGCCTTGTTTTTTTGTTGAGAAAGATGCTGTATCACACAATCACACTCCCTCCACGACCATTGCCTGAAAGGAAAGTTTGTTATGTATGCAACCCACAGATGCATCTCATTTATGAATGTGGCACCATTTCAGAGAAAAACCTTATTTTCAAAGGTATAACAGCTATTGCAAAAAAGCTTTGTTCCAACAAAGAAATAATCAACCAAACACATATTTTTCTACATCTTGTGCTTCGCATATATAGAACTTCACCAAGGATGTGTCTTGCTAGTTTTCTATTTCATATTTTCCTTCTATTGCTAAACAAAACACAGTGACCAATAATCTCGCAAGAGCCTTGGATCAACTGTTTGTGCTCGATGGACACATGGGTTGTCTTCAGGCTAAGCGCTTCTCATCCTCTCCAATCTAGAGTTCAGACTGGACCTTAACTTCAGCTCCAGGCTCAATCTCCACTGCACATCCTATGAATATGGGCTGCTGACATCCGGGCAATCACCCTCAAGCTGCTGCGGGACCCTTCTTGCATATTCAGTTCTCACACTCTGCCTCTCTGTTAATCTTTCGGTGATCCCAACCCTCCAGTCACAGTGAGAGACACTGACCATTTGCTGGAATAAAAACACACTCAGTAACCACTCAATAGAGATTCCAAGAACCAATTGTGTGGTGTTAGTTGTTACTGAAAAATGTAATAGAATGCATATCTTCCTGTAATTTCCACTTTGCAATAGAGAGTTTGATATATGACAGAAGAAAAAC
Organism: Valencia hispanica; assembly: GCA_963556495.2. Taxonomy (NCBI): domain Eukaryota; kingdom Metazoa; phylum Chordata; class Actinopteri; order Cyprinodontiformes; family Valenciidae; genus Valencia; species Valencia hispanica. The sequence continues at coordinate 13,463,379 of OY747704.1, read as the reverse complement.
AATGATATTTGGAAATAAGCTTATTAATAACTTGAGGCAATTCAACAAAAAGCTCATGAAAAGATTGGGTGTAAAAGAGAGAGCAGTTAATGTGTTTGATGGCTAAAAAGCATAGGAGGGGAATGGAAATCAAAATACAATGGTCAGTATGTGTCGTGAGCTGGAGTCTGGGCTCTCAGGCTGAGGTGTTCAATTCAATTCAATTCAGTTTATTTATATAGCGCCAATTCACAACAGATGTCATATATATATATATATATATATATATATATATATATATATATATATGTATATATATATATAAAGTGTTATATACTCACATATAATAACAGACTTCAAGAGTCTACTCTGTGTAATTTGAAACCAAATTTAAGGTATGCAAGAAGTCAGAAACGAACATCTTATTTGGCCCTGAAGAAGGAGTAAATTTATCGTAGAAAACAGAGATGTTTCTAAATTGGTCTTATATTTACCGGCAAATGTATTCCATTTGTATTTAGAATTTTTTTTTTTACTGCTCTGAAGTTAAGATGCAGATTGGAAATGTTTTTCACCCACACCAACCTCAAAATGTAAAATAACTGCCACCTGTAGAGAACACCTGACATCTGCAGTAATAAAAATTTTATTTACACTTCTGATGATTATCAGTCACATACAGTTGTGGCCAAAAGTTTTGAGAATGACACAAATATTAGTTTTCACAAAGTTTGCTGCAAAACTACTTTTAGATCTTTGTTTCAGTTGTTTCTGTGGTTACTGAAATATAAGTACAAGCACTTTATACGGTTCAAAGGCTTTTATTGACAATTACATGACATTTATGCAAAGAGTCAGTGTTTGCAGTGTTAGCCCTTCTTTTTCAGGAACTCTGCAATTGGACTGGACATGCTCTCAATCAACTTCTAGGCCAAATCCTGACTGATAGCAACCCATTCTTTCATAATCACTTCTTGGAGTTTGTCAAAATTAGTGGGTTTTTGTTTGTCCACTCGCCTCTTGAGGACTGACCACAAGTTCCCAATGGGATTAAGATCTGGGGAGTTTCCAGACCATAAACCCAAAATTTCAACGTTTTGGTCTCCAAGCCACTTAGTTATCACTTTTGCCTTATGGCACGGTGCTCCATCGTGCTGGAAAATGCATTGATCTTCACCAAACTGTTGTTGGATTGTTGGAAGAAGTTGCTGTTGGAGGGTGTTTTGGTACCGTTCTTTATTCATGGCTGTGTTTTTGGGCAAAATTGTAAGTGAGCCCACTCCCTTGGATGAGAAGCAACCCCACACATGAATGGTCTCAGGATGCTTTACAGTTGGCATGACACAGGACTGATGGTAGCGCTCACCTTTTCTTCTCCAGACAAGCCTTTTTCCAGATGCCCCAAACAATCGGAAAGAGGCTTCATGTGAGAATATGACTTTGCCCCAGTCCTCAGCAGTCCATTCACCATACTTTCTGCAGAAGATCAATCTGTCCCTGAGGTTTTTTCTGGAGAGAAGTGGCTTCTTTGCTGCCCTTCTTGACACCAGGCCATCTTCCAAAAGTCTTCGCCTCACTGTGCGTGCAGATGCGCTCACTTCTGCCTGCTGCCATTCCTGAGCAAGCTCTGCACTGGTGGCACTCCGATCCCGCAGCTGAATCCTCTTTAGGAGACGATCCTGGCGCTTGCTGGACTTTCTTGGACGCCCTGAAGCCTTCTTAACAAGAATTGAACCTCTTTCCTTGAAGTTCTTGATAATCCTATAAATTGTTGATTTAGGTGCAATTTTAGTAGCCACAATATCCTTGCCTGTGAAGCCATTTTTATGCAACGCAATGATGGCTGTACACGTTTCTTTGCAGGTCATCATGGTTAACAATGGAAGAACAATGATTTCAAGTATCACCCTCCTTTTAACATGTCAAGTCTGCCATTCTAACCCAATCAGCCTGACATACTGATCTCCAGCCTTGTGCTCGTCAACATTCTCACCTGAGTTAAAAAAAACGTAAGCAGCAACTTTTCCAATTTCCAATATTTATGTAATTCTCAAAACTTTTGGCTACGACTGTACAATAATGAATAAGCACTGTAACCGATAATGGCTCTACAGATTTTAAATGTAGGAATAAAAACCACCAAGAATATAAATATACTAAACAAAAAAATACCAGGGAGGAGATTAGATTGGGTTCAGTTGATTAATTTGGATGTCCAAGCCAAAATTCTCAGCCTCCAACTGCCTCAAACTGAACCCAGTCTCTTTCTAACTAGCAGATGGTTGACACATGTGGAGGAGCCTTCTGATTTTCTTTTGGCTGTGGGAGAATGTAGAGCTGCCCCTAGGCAAAGGCGGGCTACCCAGCCGCCCAGTGCGCTACCTGCTAGAAGGAGCACCATTGCAAGCCCCCGCCAAAAAACAAAAAAACAAATAGAAATACGATAACATATGTAATTTCCTAACTTTGAACGTATCCTACAGCACTGCACCATTCTCTATGGAGGGTAAAGGGAAGGGGCTTGAATTGGTCGTGCGCATCTCAGAACAGCTTGCAGATACAGTTGACAGAGGTAAACAATATGGGGGGTGCCAATCAACAATCTTGCTTAGTGCACCAAAAACACTAGGAGAATGTAACATTGGCTAATTATGAGTAGCTTACAGTAAATGATTCTATAAGCAATTGTACATGCAATGAACCATAAAAGAAGTGTTTTCTCAAAGTAGTACAGTGTGTGGTCTCTTTGTAGTAAATAAAGACAGTGTTGCTTATCAAAAGGAGAAGTACAAGGGGAATAGTTCTTCTGCCTTAATTTTACGTTACTAACATTACTTAACATTTTCTTTTTTTAACAAGCAAACAACTGTTGCAGGATTTTTACAAATCATGAAAGATGAGTCTGACAAGCTTTTCTATGTGAAGACCCTTAAACTTCGGAAAATAGCTTCATTCTCTCTGAGAATGAAAACTTTAGTACAGTGATTAATCTAAAGATCTTATGACTGGACAGTAACATGAAATAAGCCTAAAGTTTTTCTAGGAAAAGAGAGTGTAATCTGACTTTGACTTTTACCTAGATAAATAAAGGATATATTATCTACCCTTTCATTCCAAGTTTAAAATTAACTTTCCTTTTTCAGCAAACTAATTACAGTAAATCATAATCTCTACATAAATTATACATTTTGTGCAGCTTGGGTCTTTTGAATAATTTATCTTCTCCATAACTATAACTGAGAAAGCTGGACAAGATGGCAGCAAGTTCTTAATCTGTAAGAACAGCGCAGGAGTCCCCTCTGGGTTTCTCTTTAATCACAGTGGGTATGACATCTTGAATGTGTTTTAGTGAAACATGAAGCTGATATACACTGTTTCACACAATGTCTTCAACTGTAGATCTCTACAGCTCATTGCATTCATGTCAGTGATGTTTCCAGTACCCTCATAAATTAAACTGAATTGTTATTTTATCATGACGTGCTCTGAAAATGTTAGCAAGAACTTTCATGTGAAAGAAGCTTTTCTTTTCTTCACAAACAAGTCTGTGTGAACATTACATTTTGCTGCTGTATGTGGGGAAGAAAGGAACCAGCTGATGGGCCAATATGTGACTCCTATTGATTTGGGCCAGCTTGATCCTGGAGTTCAGTAGGAGATTCAGATCATCGCTGTAGTTAAAAACATGGAAGGAATGGCTTTTTTTCGTCATCACTCCGCATGATCCCCATTTTTCTTACATCACTTGGTAAAACATGTTAGCATTGATCTTGTGCGCCCCTCTACCAACCAGAACTTTACAAACCACAGAGGCTACCTAAGATTCTTTCAACCAGGGTGCCACAGGATATATTCGTGGCTGACACGTAACGAAAGGAATACTTGCTTTAAACTACTTTACTCTTACAACAAAATTCTGTTGGTGTGTTTTTTTTATCATTTTAAATACCAATATTTATCAGATGACGTTTGGGACCTGCCTTTAAGACTGCCTGCATCGCTCAGCTCAATCCAGACTACGTTTGGGCCACAGATACAGATTTACCATCTATATGGAAAAAATGTGTCAGGTTTTGATCTGCGAGTCTTCCTGGTCCTATTTTCTCCCCTGTTTTTACGTGTCCTATGCTCAATGTGTGTTTTACACTTTAATGCTGATTTTACTTTATCCGCTAATCATGTAAAGCACCTTGAATTACCTTGTTGAAAGTATGCTATACAAATAAAATTGCCTTGTCTTTTAATTATCAACAGGTGTTTCTTGGTGCGTGATTACTCGTGTGTGTATGTGTGTGTGCATGTGTGTGTGTGTGTGTGTACATGTATAGCTGTACTTGTGAGGACCAACCTTTGACAGGCCACCAGCATTATGTGGACATTTGTAGTTGTGAGGACATTTTGCCTGGTCCCCACAATGTTTAACTAGCTATTAAACTCTACTAGTTAGGTTTAGAGGTATGGTGTGAATTAGGTTTAGGTTAAGGTTAGGGTTAGGCATGTATCAGTAATGGTTAGGTTTAGGGAAAGTGTCTGGGTTAGGCATAGTAAAATCAATGTGTGTGTGTGTGTGTGTGTGTGTGTGTGTGTGTGTGTGTGTGTGTGTGTGTGTGTGTGTGTGTGTGTGTGTGTGTGTGTGTGCGGGTGTGTGTGCGGGTGCGTGTGTATGTGAGAGAGAGCGAGAGCAAGAGAGAAGAGTGTGTGTGTGGGGACGATCATAAAGTCTTTGCTCTTATCGGTCCGTTCTCCCACCTGTGAAGCAAAGAAACACAGGCTGAAATGCTTACTTTCCTTAGTGTCTCAGGGTAACACAGTGGATGGCAGCAATTCTATCTCTAACCCTTCAGAAATTGATGATCTGGTTCACAGCGTTACGTCCTCATTGCGTTTGGCATTAGATAATGTAGCCCCCTTAAAAAAGAAAGTGGCTAGCCATAGGAGGCTGACTCCTTGGTTCAACGCAGAGTTACTTTATAGCAGAACACTAGGAAGTTGGAGAGAAAAATGGCGCTCTACACACCTAGAGGATTCCTATTTAACCTGGAATAACAGTCTACTGCTGTATAAGCTGTAAAAGACCCTTCGACAAGCTAGAACAGCATATTTTTCATCATTAATAGAGGCGAATAAAAACAATCCTAGGTTTCTTTTTAGTACAGTTGCCAAACTTACACAGAGTCATAGCTCTGTTGAGCCAACTATTCCTCCAGCTCTTAGCAGTGATGATTTTATGGGATTCTTCATAAATAAAATTTATTCTATTAAAAATAAAATCATTGGCATCCTCCCAAACATGATTACTTCTTCCTCAGTAAATGAGGCAGTATCGGAAGGAACTGTAAAACCTCAGTTGTGCTTAGGCTGTTTTGATTCAGTTGAGCTTTTGGAATTATCAAAAATATTAGCCCCATCTAAACTTTCAACTTGTATGTTGGACCCAATTAAAAACCAAATTATTTAAAGAAGTGTTCCATTTGGTTCCTGGCCCCATTTTGGATATGATGAATCTATCCTTAGTAAACGGATACGTACCACAGGAATTTAAAATAGCTGTAATTAAACCTTTACTCAAGAAACCTTCCCTTGATCAAGATGACTTAGTGAATTACAGACCTATATCTAACCTTCCTTTCTTATCCAAAGTCCTTGAGAAAATTGTTGCTAATCAAGTCTGTGAGCATCTAAACAGTAACGAGCTGTTTGAAGAGTTTCAGTCAGGTTTTAGACCTCATCATAGCACTGAAACAGCACTGTTGAAGGTTACTAATGATATTCTCATGGCTTCAGATAATGGACTTGTAAATGTTCTGGTTTTGTTAGATCTCAGTGCTGCTTTTGACACAGTCGATCATAATATTCTCCTAGAAAGGCTTGAACATGTTGCAGGGATCAAAGGAACAGCACTAGGCTGGTTTAAATCATATTTATCTGATATATTCCAGTTTGTTCATCTAAATAAAAAAATTTTCTTCACTCTCAAGGGTCACTTGTGGAGTTCCACAGGGTTCTGTGCTTGGACCAATTCTGTTCACCATATATATGCTCCCAATTGGTAGAATCATTAGACAGCCTGGGATAAATTTCCACAGCTATGCAGATGATACACAACTATATTTATCCATAAATCCTGATGAACCCAGTCAGTTAGGTAGATTACAGGCATGTCTGGAAGACATAAAAACATGGATGACCCTAAACTTTTTGCTTTTAAATTCTGTTAAAACAGAAGTTGCTGTCTTTGGACCAGAAGTTCTTAAACAGAAACTGATTAATCAATCACTTCATCTGGATGGCATTAAATTGGCCCCCAGTAATAACGTAAAGAACCTCTGCGTTATTTTTGACCGAGACTTGACATTTAAATCCCATATTAAACAGGTTTTTAGGATTTATTTCTTTCACCTCCGGAATATTGCTAAAATTAGAAACATGATGAGATGACAGTTGTTGTGAATCGGTGCTATATAAATAAACTAAATTGAATTGAATTGAAATAGAACATCACAGAGTGTGAAGCGGCTGGGATGAGATTCAGCACCTCCAAATCCGAGGCCATGGTCTTGAGCCGGAAAAGGGTGGGGTGCCTCCTCCGGGTCAGGGATGGGGTCCTTCCCCAAGTGGAGGAGTTTAAATATCTGGGGGTCTTGTTCACGAATGAGGGAAAAATGGAGCGGGAGATCGATAGACGGATTGGTGGGGCATCTGCAGTTATGCGGGCGCTCTACCGGTCTGTCGTGGTGAAGAGAGAGCTGAGCCAAAAGGCGAAGCTCTCGATTTACCGGTCGATCTACGTTCCTACCCTCATCTATGGTCACGAACTCTGGGTGGTGACCGAAAGAACAAGATCACGGATACAAGCGGCTGAAATGAGTTTCCTCCGCAGAGTGTCTGGGCTCTCCCTTAGAGATAGGGTGAGAAGCTCGGTCATCCGGAGGGGGCTCAGAGTAGAGCCGCTGCTTCTCCACATCGAGAGGAGTCAGTTGAGGTGGCTCGGGCATCTGGTCAGGATGCCTCCTGGACGCCTCCCTGGTGAGGTGTTTCAGGCACGTCCCACCGGGAGGAGGCCCAGGGGAAGGCCCAGGACACGCTGGAGGGACTATGTTTCTCGGCTGGCCTGGGAGCGCCTTGGGGTTCCTCCCGAGGAGCTGGAACAAGTGGCTGGGGAGAGGGAAGTCTGGGTCTCTTTGCTTAGGCTGCTGTCCCCGCGACCCGACCCCGGATAAGCGGAAGAAAATGGATGGATGGATGGATAGAACATCACAGAATGCCTATTTGGGTTGGGTTACCAAATGGGTCTACACTCAAGCAAGGAGGGATTGGCCTCTAACTTCTCCTATCTTGATAGTGTGCCAGACCACACCTGCTGGTCACTGCTCACCGATGGAGAACTGCCACAGCTTGAGCCTCTGCTGTGCCCTCCAGTGGAGAACCTGCAAAACTGGATGGGATGCAGAACCACCAGACAAACTAACAACCCAGATTCCCAACAGATGATGACTTCCATACTCCTAACAAATGTTTAAAACAATTGAAAGCATATATAGGAAAGAGAATTGGCCAAAGCACTGAACCCTGTGGTACTCTACAAGTAATGCCGGAATGTGAAGATTTACCGTATACAAGAATAAACTTCCTTTGATTCCCACAAGAAAGGACGCTTTTATAAGAGAATATTGTGGATCAACTGTGTCAAAAGCATCACTCAGATATAACAAGACCGCAACAGACACAAGTCCACTTTCTGAAACCATAAGAATATAATGCTTTTGGCTATTTTCTGATTAGAATAATTGGACCTTGCCAATGTGCATATTGATTATTGAAATAAATAAACCTTTTAATGTAGTTCCAATTTATTGAATATTGCTCTAAATGTATTTGTCATACAACTCACCCTTTTACAAAAAAAAATTTAATTCTGCTTCAATCTGTGTATTGTGTTCTGCATGTGGGTCAAGAAGTTGAAAGACAACATGACATAACACTCACACAAGTCTGACCCAGCAAACTGGATGCCCACTGGATGTCTTCAAGCTCCCTTGTTGCCTGCCGGACATCTCCAAGCTCCTTTGTTACCGGCTGGACAGCTCCAAACTGCTATGCCACTGCCTGCCACCAAGATGGCGCTTTAGCTGCTGTCGCTCAATCAATCAATCAAACTTTATTTATAAGACGCTTTTCATACAAGGGTTGCAACTCAAAGTGCTTTACAGATGAGAAAATGACCCCACATAAATCATATTACCATCCCTCACCCACAGATTTAAAAGCATGATCATATTATACCCCCCCCAACCCAACTCCCATACACACAAATACTTAAGAACAACAAGAAAAAGGACACAAAAAAGATATTGGGCCAAGTGCAGATGAGTCAGGTAAGGAAGGCATCAAGGCAGCCATCTACGCCGGCAGCAGCAGATAAACCGCAGCAGCCGAGGCACAAAAGAGGAGGAGGAGGCAAGGCTTAGACCCCCACCTCTACCCAAGCGCCTCATGGAGAGCACCAAGGCAGCCACAGCCGACTACCACTCCCGAGGCAGAGGGCTCCCACAAAGGAAACACTGGCAGGAGGATTAAAATAACAGATTAAAGTATAAAATAACGGGATATATATGATAAGACTATGCAATAAAACACTTGAAATATAAGCAATAATCAGTTAAAAGCTAGGCTAAAATGGTGAGTCTTGAGCCTACTCCTAAAAACATGAACATTCTCTGCGGCCCTGAGGTCCTCCGGCAGCCTGTTCCAGAGGGGAGGGCCATAATAATGAAAAGACGCCTTGCCATGAGTGTGTGTCCTGACTTTAGGGATGACATGGAGGTGACTGCCAGAGGAGTGTATAGACTGCGAAGATTCATATGGTAAAATCTGTTCTGAAAGATAAAATGATCCTATCAAAGGAGTTAAGCAGAATTGATAAAAACTCCACTTTTTTAGGAGGCCTATAAACTGTAACACATACAATCTGAGGAGTGCTAAAAACAGTTGCATTATATTCAAAAGTGCTATAATTATCAAATAAAACAGGTGTGGCAGAAGCGTTGATGAACCCCCTTTTTTGTTTGTTTTTTTGTCCTGTTTGGCAGTGTGGAGCTCAGAATTTGTGTCCGAGTACCAAGTAGAAGCCCAACAGATTTACTTTCACAAGCGGAGCAGTACAGCTTTTGGTATTGTACTCCACTTGATATATGTGTGAAAAATCTTTATTATGAATTGCTGGGGGTTTTATTTCCTGATGTTAAGGACCCGGAGATGGAAAATTAAGGGGAAGAAAGAAAGAAGATGAAGAAGAGAGGTAGGAAACAAAAAGTCATGAGAGAGGGTGAGTTGAAAATACAAAAGAGGAAGGAGAACAAAGAAAACACAGGAAAACATTGAAGTCTGCCTCCATACCCAAAGGACGGCAGAGAGAGGGGAAAAAACAAAACAAAACAGCCACACATCCCCCAACCCCCACCCCGAGCCCTCAGTGTCTATATGTGGTTTAACAGTGGGCACCGGCACCAGAGGTGAAGATGATTGAACCGCTCCCCCTCTGGATGCCGAAAAGTGTGCCCACCCCAAAGTCCCTACATGTGTGTCGCATGAAAATGTTATAAGTGGGAGTGTCTAAGTTGTATGTTAAAATTGGGACCCAGGACGCCACGGGATACCGAGGAGGGAAACCCCTCCTCGCACCCCAGTGATGTGCCCATGCCCCAAGACCCTATATGAGTGGTAAAGTGATGGAGCAGGTGGACAGAGGTGTTTGGGGATGGGGAGGGAAGGACTGGGAGACAAAATGTCTTCCCAGGGAGCCAGCTCCCCCACTGACCCCAATAGGCACCGCTGTTCAACCGGGATCCACCAGGGGAGGGAGGCCATGGCACGTTCAACCCGGGGCCCACGGCCACAGCACCACCAAGCCCCACGGACCCCAAGGCAGTCCCTCCAGCCCCCTCCCAGAAGGAGAACTAAACCCACCCTGACATTCGCTCTACTCTCAGAACACAAAGGACACTAGACACCCAGGTTGAGTTCCCCCCCCCCTCCAGCACACCCCTCCCCCCAATCCAAGTGCCCTCATAGGGGGAGAGCACCTGTCGCTAGTTAGCAATAGCCTCCCCGCCAACAAAGGAGGCCCCCAGCGCCACCTGTGCATCGGAGGTCCCCGCAGCCCAAACTCCGGCGTCGTACCTGCCCAGACCAGGAGCAAACCGATGAACTGGGGGGCCGACCCACCAGGCCGATATCCACCAGCCCCATTCCCTTGTGGAGCGACCACTGCTGCTCAATGGCCCGGCAGGCAACCAAACCCAGCGCCCAACCCACCTGCCCTGCACGCCCACTATCCGGCCAGTCCACCCGCAGGTCCGACCAAACCCGGGCAAACGCCCAGCCTCAGAGCCCCGCAACGCATAAAGACCAAGACCCAGGAGCTAAGTCCAGTGCGAAAAAGGACTGATCAGGTCCAGAAATGCCTCCCAGCCGCTGCGACCACCAGCCAGGCACCCCAACTAGCAAACAAGGCGAGACGCCATACAGGGACCGGCGATGACAATCGGCCCAGAGAAAAAGAGAGAGGCGGTCGCGCATGCCGGCCCCGACCCCCAGAGGCAACAGAGACCCCACGCGGGCCGACCCCCGGCCAGGACTACAGCCAGGGAGTAACTGCATTTTAGACATTAAATCCTGGATGGCAGAAAACTTTCTCCAGCTCAACCAGGACAAAACTGAAGTTTTAGTCATCGGTCCTGAGGCTCAGAGAGAGAAACTTTTACCAAAACTACAATCACTGTCTTTTAATCCCTCTTTACAAGTGAAGATCCTGGGCGTGATTTTTGACTCTGAGCTGACTTTTATTCCTCACATAAAAAATATCACTAAAGTAGGTTTTTATCAACTAAAGAACTAAAGAACTAAAGATGGCTTGGGAACGTCTGCATGGGAGACGTTCCCATTCTCTCTCGGGCCAATACTGAGACACTGATGCATGCTTTTATCTCCAGTAGAATTGATTACTGTAATGCCCTGCTTTCTGGTCTTCCCAAAAAGAGTATATCAGGTTTACAACTACTACAAAATTCAGCAGCACGTGTCCTGACGAAGACCAGGAGGTGGGAGCACATTACACCGGTCTTAAAATCATTGCATTGGCTCCCCGTACGTTTCAGGATCGACTTTAAGGTTCTTTTAATGGTTTTTAAGTGTCTTAATGGTCTTGGGGCTTCTTATCTCTCTGAACTCTTTTTACCATATAAACCTTCACGGTCTCTGCGCTCCTCTCCTTGTCACCCCAAAAGTCAGGACACACAGTCATGGCGAGGCATCTTTCCAGTTTTATGGCCCTTACCTCTGGAACAGGCTGCCAGAGGACCTCAGGGCTTCAGAGAACATTCATGTTTTTAAGAGCAGGCTCAAGACTCCCCTTTTTAGCTTATCTTTTAACTGATTATTATTTATCAGTTTGTTTAATTGCTCTGCATGTTTTATATGATTATATTTTTATCAGTTTTACTATTTAATCTTAGCACATTAATTTACAGTTTCTTTTTATACTTTAATTTATCTTAATCCCCGTTCCAGTGTTTCCTCTGTGGGAGCCCTCTGCCCTGGGAGCGGTGGTCGGCTGTGGCTCCCTGGGTGCTCTCCAAGTGGAGCTTGGTCGGAGGTGGGGGTCTTGGCCTTGCCTCCACTGGGTGCCCTGTGTCTGTGCCTCGGCTGCTGCTGTTAGTCTACCGCTGCCGGGGCAGATGGCTCCTCTGATGGCGTTTCCTTGCATGGTTAATCTACACTCGGCCCAATGTCCTTTTTAACTTTTTCTTTTAACTGTGTGTGTGCATGGGAGACGGGTTAGGGGGAGGGGGGTATAACTGTGACTATGCTTTTAAATCTGTGGGGGAGGGAAGGGAAGGTGGTTTTATTTAGGGTCATTTTAATCTGTAAAGCACTTTGTGATGCAACTTCTTGTATGAAAAGCGCTTTATAAATAAAGTTTGATTTGATTTGATTCCAGATGGGTGTACGTCTGCATGGGATTATTGTGGACATTTTTAGAAATTCCCACCATGCTGTCAGAGAGGAGCTGATATTTATGCTTATAAAGCATTCATGTCGTTTTATATTTGAGCTAATAACTGGTAGGTCTGAAAGTTTTATCTTATTGCATAGTGTCTGTTCTACGTCTATCCAGGACTCATCTAGGTAGCTATGTTTTAACCATCTTGAGATGTATTGGAGCCTGTTGGCTAAGAAATAATGATGGAAGTTTGGTAGATCTAGACCTCCTTTTTCTTTGGTCTTCTGCAGTGTTTTTAAGCTGATACATGGGGGTTTATCTTTCCAAAGAAATTTAGAGACAGAGGAGTCCAGAGATCTAAACCAGTCTAGTGATGGTTTACTTGGGATCATTGAGAATAAGTAGTTGATTCTGGGCAAAACCATCATTTTTATTGAAGCAACCCTTCCCATAAGTGATATGGGTAGGGATTTTCATCTAGCAAGATCATCTTCCACTTTTTTTAAAAGTGGGATGTAGTTTAGCTTTATTAAATGTGCCAGTCTTGGTGAGCCATTGATACCTAAATAGGTAATATTCCCTGACTGCAGTTGTGTATTAGTTGGATTCTGGACAGAACAATTGATTGAAAGAACTGTAGATTTTAACCAATTTATAGAATAATCTGAAACATTTGAGTAAGAGTTTATCAACCCAATTATGTGAGAGAAAGAGGTTTGTGAATGCTGGAGAAAAAGTAATACATAATCTGCATAAAGACTGATTTTATGTTCTATGTTATTGCATTTTATGCCTTTAATATTGTGAGTTTGCCTGATTGCTGCAGCTAGTGGTTCAATAAAAATAGCAAACAGGGAGGGAGAGAGAGGACATCCCTGCCTGGTACCTCTCTGAAGATAAAACCTAGATGATGTTTGGTTATTAGTCCTGATACATGCTGTTGGTGAACTGTAAAATATTTTCAACCAGTTTATAAAAGAATGTCCAAAGCCAAATTTATGTAAGGTTGCAAATAAGAATTTCCAGTTAACTCTATCAAATGATTTTTCTGCATCTAGACATAATATATCAGTTTTAATGTTTTTACAGTAAGAAAAATCTATTAAATCTATTAGTCTACGTGAATTTGTGGATGAATGTCTCCCTTTAATAAAACCAGTTTGATCAGGATGTATTATAAGAGGGGTTACTTTCTCTATCCTTTTTGCGAGGGCTTTGCAGATTATTTTAAGATCAACATTAATGAGGGATATGGGACGATAGCTGGTAGGAAACAAAGGGTCTTTACCTGATTTTAGTAAAATACTAATGTAGGCAGAATTCATATTTGGTGGAAGTCGGCAATTTTCCTTGTTTTCCTGCAGCATTCTGTGGAATGTTGTTGCCAGAATATTCCAGAATTCTTTATAGAACTCTGCTGGAAATCCATCTGGGCCTGGAGCCTTTTTATTGGGCATGCTTTAGAGGGCCTCCTGGAGTTCAGCCGCTGTTAGTGGTGAATCCAGGGCCATCGCTTGATGTTCAGATAATTTAGGTAGTGTTATGTTATCCAAAAAATTTTCTATTTCATGAGCTGATGGATTTATCTCTGGTGAGTATAAAGCCTTGTAAAATTCTTTAAAGGTGTTGTTTATTCTTCCAGGATCATATACTGTTTTCCGGTCTGATCTTTAATAGCAGATATAGTTGTTTTTTCTTTATTAATTTTAAGCTGGTTAGCCAAAAATCTACCTGATTTATTACCTTGTTCAAAGTTTTTTATCCTAAGTCTTTGAATTAAGAACTGGGTCTGTTAATTAATAATTTCATTTAATTCTAGCTTTGCTTTACAGATTTTGCCTAGTCTCTCCTCATCTAGAGAAACTTCTAATGAATTAATAGTTTCTTCTAATTCCTGAATACGTTTTTTTTTCCATTTTCTTTTTATATGATGAGAATGAGATTATTTTACCTCTAATCACAGCTTTCCCTGCCTCCCAAAGAATGGATGGTGACATTCCATGTAGGTCATTATATTCCAAATAAGAAGCCCACTCTTTTTCAAAATATTTAATAAATTCTTTATCCTTAAGTAATGATATATTAAATCTCCAATTTTTGCTTTGAGGCGTTTCTGTTTTATTTACTAAAGTTAGAGAAACAGGAGCATGATCGCTAACAGCTATAGGGTGTATCTCAGTGTCTGAAATGTCAGTCAACAGTGAGCTGCTGACTAAAAAATAATCCAGTCGAGAATACGAATGGTGGACATTTGAGAAGAAGTATATTTTTTGTCATTGGGGTGAAGAGATTGCCATGCATCACAAAGTCCATAATCGCTCATGTACTGTTTGAGTATATCTATAGATTTTTCAGCTGCGCTGAGTCCCAGCTGTGCTGAGCCTGTCTATTTCTTCATTTTAACCAAAGTTGAGGTCGCCCCCAAGAAGAAGTGAGCAATCCATGTGTTCAAGGAGCACCGAGAAGAAGGAATGAAAGAATGAGGGGTTATCAACATTTGGACCATATATACTGACAATACATAACTTTCGGTTATGTATAGATAGTTTTACTATAATAAATCTACCCTCTGGATCTGTAACTGTATCTATTACTGTAAAATTAACATTTGTATTTATTAATATTGCTACTCCCCTTTGTCTAGAGTGCAGAAAACACATTAGGAAACTCAGGGGATTTAAGATCATCTGCAGCTGAGGTAGATTTATGGGTTTCTTGTAATAAGACGACATCTGCCTTCAATCTTTTAAGCTGGTTAAAAATCTTAACTCTTTTCTCTCCATGAACATTCCATGTGACAAACCTTAGAGTAGCCATAGTTTTGAGACAAAAGTTGAAAAGTCCATATCACCATAGAAACAGATAAACACAGGTGCATTATTAGTTTGTGCTTGGGGTTGCCTGATTGAAAATCCAAAAGCCGAGATATAAGAAAGAGAAAAATAGAAGAAAGTTGTGAAGGTGTTAAGGGTGAGAGAGAAAGAAATAGTTATATTATGAAAAAATATATTTTTGTGTGTGTGTGAGTGATAAAAGAAGAAAAAAGGAGTGACAAAGACATTTGGTGATAGACATGTGAAGATGAGAAAAGAAAAAAGAGCCAGTAACCCAGAGCTTAGCCCTGGCCCCGCCCACATTGAGTAATGTAAACAACTTTACAGAGCTCTGCTAACATTAGATTATAGTTGACTGATAAAACAACTCTTATTTAGCCAGTGTTACATGACTAATAAAGCCAAGGAGTAAGCGGGGGGGCCCTGAACAGCTGCCCATTAACATACAGTTTATCTACTGCTACTGTAGCTCTGGTGCCTTCACTGATATATTTCTTCCTGAGTGGGAACAAAACGCGCCTTCTATCCAGGATCTCCTTCGGATATTGATCGTTAACGCTGTAATTCGTTCCCCGCAGCTCTCTGCCTTGGCCTCTGACCTGCTCTTTTTGCTTGTAATGCTCGAATTTAGCAACAATAGGTCGCGGCCGGCTGTTGTTGGGCATCTTACCTCCGAGTCGGTGGACGCGGTGAAAAGTGATGTTTTTTTACCATGTCGCTTGGGAGCTTTAACTGATGTTGGAGAAAATCTCGGACGGTGGATTCAGCGTCGTCCTCAGCCTGTTCTGGGATCCCGGAAAAAACAAGATTGTCCCGCATTCCCCTGGCCTGTATATCCAAGATAGTTTCTTTCATCCTCTTACTTTCCCCGGACAGCTGCATCATCCCCTCGGTGAGTTTCTTTACACCGTCTCTCAGCGTTTGGTTTTCTGCAACGAGCGATGTGACCTGTTGTTGGCTGAACTCCAGGGATTCCCTCAGAGCTTGAAACTCTTTGTGTAGAACCTCAACCAGGGCCAGACGAGCGTCTAGGCTGGTTAGCTTCTTATCTATTGAGTCCAGGACATCGCTGTAGCTTTTCTCTGGAGAGACAGTGGAGGTGCTGGCCTCAGAACGGGTGCATTTCTGTGATGGTGTGCTTGTCGGCATAGCAGAGGTGGATTTTTGTGGCTTGCCCATAACAATGTTGTCAAAGCATTCGTCCAAGTAGCTTTCCAGGCTGTCCGAGGTTTCCTTGTCCAGTTTGTTTTATGGAGAAATACAAAATAATGGTTATTATTATCAAACGTTTGCAATATTTGGCTCGAATGTTTTGGTTTGTTTTTACCAGAGTTTGTTTGTTTTACCAGTTTACCGCCATATTACTTACGCACAGCTCTCGGGAGATCTCAGCAGCAGCTCATCTGTTTTGAGTATGCTGTTTTCTCGAGGCGTTGCTGCATGAACCACTTTGACATCCCCTCCCCCTTTGCTACTCCTTGTGGAATAAGTAAAGTTAAAATTTGGTGGGGAGGCCAACAGGGGCATCTGCACTCAGCCACATTTCCTTTAAAAATAAACACTGAGGATTATGGACTATAATCAGATTGTTGATAATAAACGTTTTATGCAGCAGAGAGCGAACGTTTAAGAGTGCCATATTAATAGTGAATGAAGATGGAGTGACTGTTTGATTTACTGAAAGTGGGACTTTTGGTAACTTGTTTATTATTATCAGGTTTGCATTTGTTGGCTTTATTATTTTTAGTCCACTCTCTGCTAAATAATAACGGGTACGAAAGAGTTACTGTATGGCAAGGTCCAAGTCCAGTATGTGAATTACTGTTAAAATCATGACTAAGTTCATAGGAGCAGGGACCAGCTGGACATCAGGATGTGGTTGAGGAGGCAGGGAAGGCCGCTGTGGTAGACAGGGGGGGGCGTGGGCATGGCAGTCTCATTGCCAGCATGCGGGTGCCCTGTCTGTTAAGGTGAAGTCCATCCGCCCCAACCAAGTGACTCCTGCCCCAGAAAATGTTAAAATATAAAAACGCCTCAGGAGCTTTAACTGCTTCTTATGAATGTCATTGGTGCCAGCATGAATAATAGCTTTACTCACACCTGTATGTAGCTGAATGAGCTCCAGGATCTTTCCTGCAATTTCCATCAAGGTGGCTCCAGGTAAAATCAGAGTGAGGGTTCCTCTCATCCTTAGGTTCCTGATGATGGAATCCTGAATGATGAGTGTGGTGGGAGGTCTATGCACTGTTGACTCTGTGTAGAGGATCTCTTACCAACTCGGGCTTGCTGTATGTCGGGCAGAGAAGCATCCCCAGGACTGCAGTGATGTGTAATTGGTACCGAGGGCTCGTTCCGTGGGTTCGGGTTGAAGTGGAGCACTCCTCTGTGAGTTCTGGCTGTGGTCCAGGGTCTGGTACGACGTGGAGGGCTGCGGGAGTCTGCTGGACCGGCTGCTGGGAGGGGTTGAGCTGTAAGTCTGCAGAGCTATGGGGGCCAAGGGCTGTCAGAGGAGTAAAATCTGGGTCCAAGGCACCAAAACTGCAGGTCAATGGCAGGCAGGTTGGAGGAGAGCGGTACCCTGCTCAGTGCACCCCCACCGCAGCCAGGCCCATACTCACATCTCTTACGTTTCTTCAGTGCTTCTCCTTCCGGTTTTTCCCTGTGGATATTCCCTGGTTCCAGCTGTCATCCTCCAACTCACCCTTTTACAAGAGTATTTAATTGCAAATTAACAAACTTTATAAAATACATCTAAAAATCATGTATCTTTTCCCCTACTGCAACATTTCTGTCTCTTTGATTTTGTTTTGTTGCAAACAAAAGTACAGTCACCAAATTATAAGTGTGTAGTTCAAGGAGCATAACATTTTTCAAGGTGCCTCCAGGCACAAGTATACAGACTCAAAGGGTAAAAACAATGTAAGCTTTGCAACTGTGGGTGGTAATGTTTCATACCACTGCCCTAACCTATCAAACTGCACCTGCTGTCAGATGCAAGTCCTTAAAATCAAACAGGATCTGGCCCTTTCCCTGAATATTTGTGGTGGTTAACCTTCAGTGTATGGTCAGGGTCGCAGCAGTGTTTTCTGGTGTCTGCTGATTCTCTGAGGAACCATGGTGAATGCAAATCCAATTATGTTACATGCTGAAGGACACAAATGACACATTTTCTGACATGTTGTTATGTCTTTTCTTAAGTACTCCAGCATGGGTGAACATCTGTGACTCATAGAATACTGACACAATCAGTTCCATGCTTAGGTGTGGGTTATGTTTTTTTTAAAGCCTCCATCATATTCTTTATCACATACAGGTAAAATTTGAAAAATTACAATATCTTGCAAAAGTTAATGTATTTCAGTAACTTAACTTAGAAGGTGAAAGTAATATAAGATAAATGCTCATTGCATGCAAGGCGAGCTATTTCAAGCCTTTATTTGTTATAACTTTGATGGTTGTGGCTTGCAGCTTATGGAAACCCCAAATTTCAGAAAATTAGAATATTACATGAAATCAATAAAACAAGGAGTTTAAATAGAGAAACATCAGACCTCTGAAAAGCATAATCATGGATAAATACTCAGTACTGTGTTTGGGCCCCTTTTGCATCAATTACTGCCTCAATGCGGCGTGGCATGGATGGATCAGCTTGTGGCACTGTTGAGGTGTTCTGGAAGACCAGGATGCTTCAATAGCAACCTTTAGCTCTTCTGCATTGCACAGTCTCATGTCTCATCTTTCTCTTTTGGCGATGGCCCATCGATTCTCTATGGGGTTCAGGTCAGGTGAGTTTGCTGGCCAATCAAGCACAGTAATCCCATTATCATTGAACCAGGTTTTAGTACTTTTGGTAGTGTGAGCAGGTGCCAAGTCCTGCTGAAAAATGATGTCAGCATCTCCATAAAGCTCGCCTGTGGAAGGTGGACCAACACCAGCACATGACATGGCTCCCCAAATCGACACAGACTGTGCAAACTTCAAACTGAATTTATAGCATCTTGGATTGTGTTCCTGTCTATTATTCCTCTAGACTCCGTGACCTTGGTTTCCGAATGAGATGCCAAATTTGCAGTTCTCTTTTTTCTTTAGCCTAGGTAAGACGCTTCTGACATTGTTTGTTGCTCAGGAACTGGTAGGTGTTCTGGTTGCAGTATGGACCCAAACGCTGATGCAGGTAACATACAATGATGTTTATACAATGATGTTTATTGAAGATTATGATGATGGCTAGAATGCTGAGATGAAGACAAGACACCAGACTAACATTAAAGAACAGGAAAGACACAGTATGAGCTGACAGGAAGTGAGAGGAAGTGAAGGGCTTAAATAAAGAAGGGAGGATTAGGATAAGGTGCTGAATGAGATTGAAGACAGGTGCAGAAAATGATGAGACAGGGAGTGAGTACCAGACAACCTGGGGGGAAGAAAAGAAAAGAAAAAAGAAGCGCCCTTACAAGGGTGGGTGGGGGTAGCCCAAGGAAGGAGTGCACAAATCTCAGAGAGTACGCCCCTGGAGGTTGGGCCGATGGCCGGGTGTTTGTCCCTTGACAGGATGATGATCAGATGGAAGGCCAGGTGGTCGTCCCTTGGCTTACTTTCAATTCAGTTTTAATTCAGATTATTTACATAGCGCCAAATCACAACAGATGTCATCTCAAGGTATTTTACAAGAAACTTAATTTAATTTAAATCATAGATGCATTCCATTCAGTTTGACAGTTTTCTATTTAAGGAATCCGAGCAGATTGCATCGAATCATTGGCTTGCAGTTGTGCCCCGTTAATCCAGACTCCAACCACAGCAATCCCTCATACTGAGCAAGCATGTAGTGACAGTGGAGAGAAAAAACTCCCCTTTCACAGGAAGAAACCTTTAGCAAACCTGGCTCAGTACAAGCCATGACGATCTAAAGGTTCGAGAAAACAGAGCAGAGACACAGAAAGAACAAGAAAGAACTAATGTAAAAGTAATTTCTATATCAAAGAAAGTAAAACATTGATAACATTCAGTTACTAGGAGCATCATCCCAGTCGATGCCCCCTGTCCAACAAGGCATGGCAGCTGAGCAGGATACCAGCCCAGTGTAGCTTCTTTGGAGAGAAAAAGACTGAGAAAAAACAAAGTCAATACAATTAAGTTTATTTAAATTGTGCCGATTCATAACAGATGTCATCTCAAGACACTTTACAATAAAAGTCATTTCAATACATTCCTACAAACATTCTAATCAGTAAAAAAATTTTGTTAGTTTTCTATTTAAGGAATCCCAGCAGATTATATTGAGTCATTGACTTGAGGTTGAGCCCCGTTTATGGAGACTCCAACCTCAGCAATCCCTTACTGAGCGAGTATGTAGCGACAGTGGAAAGGAAAAACTCCCCTTTAATAGGAAAAACCTCCAGCAGAACTTGACTCAGTACGAGCGGCCATCTGCCACGACCGACGAAATAACAGCAAATAATGCAACTGGAGAGAAGTAGAAGAGAGAAGTAGCAGAGTGAAGCAGTAGAGTGAAGAAAAGTGGCCAGTCTGTCCTCCAACAGTCTAAGCCTAGAGGAACATAATTACAGAGATAGCTCAGGATGATGTAAGCCACTCTAACTATAAGCTTTATCAAAAAGGAAAGTTTTTAGCCTGGTGTTAAAAGTAGACAGAGTGTCTGCCTCACGGACTGAAACTGGGAGCTGGTTCCACAGGAGAGGAGCCTGATAACTAAAAGCTGCCTCCCATTCTACTTTTAGAAATCCTAGGAAGCACAAGTAAACCTGCAGTCTGAGTGTGAAGTACTCTGTTAGAAACATGTGCAATAATCAGATCTCTGATGTATGATGGAGCTTGATTATTAAGGGCTTTATATGTACGAAGGAGGATATTGAATTCTATTCTGGATTCAACAGGGAGCCAATGAAGGAAAGCTAAAACAGGAAAATTAGATATTTCTTTTTAATATTCATCTTCATCCAACTCTTGCTGCAGCATGTTAGTTTAACTGAAGGCTTTTAATTGTATTTTGTGGACTTCCTGATTGTAAAGAATTACAGTAGTCCAGCCTTGAAGTAACAAATGGATGGACAAGTTTTTTAGCATCACTTTTGAACAGGATATTTATCATTTTAGCAATATTCCGGAGGTGAAAGAAGAAAATCCAAGAAACCTTTTTAATATGGGATTTGAGTGTCACGTCTTGGTCAAAAATAACAGTGATTCTTTACCTTATTACTGGAGGCCAATTTTATGCCATCCAGATGGTGGCATTAAATTGTGGTTGACTAAGCAGTGGTTGACTAAGCAGTTTCTTTTTTAGAGCTTCTGGTCCAAAGACAGCAACTTCTGTTTTGTCGGAATTTAAAAACAAAAATGCAGCGTCATCAATGTTTTTATGTCTTTAAGACATGCGTGTAAACTACCTAAGTGGCACGCCACCGTTAGTCTCCATCATCCTGGCTCCTCCGTTGCTGGCCAGGCTCCTCGATTGCTGTCCTGTCAGGGGACAAGCGTCCCCTGAAAGATCCTGGCTTGAGGAGGCCGGCGGAACTTTGAAGGAACTTTGCTGCAGGAGGCCCTTCGAGAGCTCTGGTTCTGGGGCCCGAAGGTGAGGTGAGGGCACAGGGGCCCAAAGGCTCTGATGAGGAGCGAGGAGACAGAGGCGGGTCATCCTTGAAACCCTCCGGGAACTCTGGCTCTGTTGGCAGGACTGGCTCGGAGACAGCTGACCTGATGGCCAGAGCTGTGACGTTGTCTGGGGTGAAGACCGGAGCGGCGATGGCAACTGAGCTGACAGGCAAACTGAAGCAGAGGCTGGCAGGGAGTTAGCAGGTGCAGATGACGGGCTGAAAGGAGCAGGGGCAGATGACTGACAGGCAGGTGCAGGGGCTGCTGCTATGTAGACTGAGGCAGGTGCAGACAACGATGAGACGGCGTGAGCAGAGCACAGTGAAGAGGTTCTGACAAGAGCATGTTGAAAGACAAATACGACGTTTGAAGCCCATGTCTAGGATCCTTTTGTGTGGTGGCCCTTGATGCACTAACTCCAACCTAAGTCCACTCCTTGTGAAGGTCCACAACACTTTTGAATGGCCTTTTCCTATGGTAAATGTTCTTCGTGTTGCATATTGAAGCTCTACTTGGAACCTTGTTAAGACGAAAACATGCAAAATATGATTTCTTTGCTGTTTTACAAGTGGTCTAAAACTTTTGATCTGGATTGTACATGTTTTAGATTTAACTTACCTCAAACAAGCTAATATGGTGGTGCCATGTTGACATTTTTGTGTTCGCTGTTTTTCCAGATGTCCAAATGTACATAAAGAGAGAGACTTTCTTTTCCCATTTTTGGTTTATTTCGGGATTTTTCTGAGCCTGAATAAGTTTCAGCCACGAAATTCATTAAGAATCAGAACAGATTGTCGTTCAGTCAGTACACAATATAGCTAATTTTCTCATTGGGAAAAATCTAAAGGCACAGGCAGTAGTTAGATTTTGTTTTAGAAATAAATGACTTGCAGGGAGTGCAAGCCCTAAGATTAGAAGCACCATGAGAGCTAAAGAAATCATTCACTGTATGAACATATAAATGTTGCAGGTGTTTAAATAACAAACTGATTAGATCAATTTGTGTTAATTATGTCCTTCCAAAAATGTCCATGTTTAAAACATTTAACTTTCATGTGTGTGGTATTTTTTTATTTGTTTTGAAGAGAGTGTGGGGAAAATTATTGATTTCATTTACTGAAGCACTGCAACATGGCAACGGTCTTTAGTTACAGTAATTTTTAAAGCTATGACCTTGTTTTTGTGAAAAGCTCAGAATAATGTCATATTTTGTGAAAAAATAGCTTATTGGCACAGTTGTGTAAAAGTATGTTTATGTTGGAGCTATTTAACCCTAAGCTTTTAAAACAGGTCAGTTTTTTGGGACAGACTTCTTCATCATTCTCAAAGAGTATTTGTGGTGAAGGCTTTCAACCATGGTCCCTAACATATTTACGAGGGGTCCTGCAGTAAAACGGAGTGTCAGCTACCACTTGTCATTGATCCTGTTTAACAGAATCTTCAGATATCATTTTGAAGAGGGGAAGGTCTGGTTTAGAAATCTCTGTGCAGAGCTTAGAGCCAAGACATAGGAGCAAAAGAGAGGATGAAACACTGAGATTCACAAACAATAAGAATCCAAATCAAACAAGAATCAAACAAGAAAAAAGGATCTAATAGCGAGGTTCTGGTGCAGTAGTCAGCAAAGGTGGGCCCAGTACACTAATATAATGTATTGGTGTACTGATTAGTACAGGTTCTTGCTTTCTGTGTTTTTAACATGTTCCGTAAGAGACAGCTGACCTATGACTCACTGGATCCTTTCTGCGCTTGGAATGCCCCAGGATCCTCAAGTAGGGCTTGATAATTGTTGGTGGATGGATGGATTTCAGTAAAATCTCAATCACAATACATTAAGCTGATTAGTAAACTGAACATACAAGAAAAAGTATGGCAAACATGGCTGTTGTTGCAGAGAAGACTCAGATTTTCTATAGATTATTTATACCTACACAGTACGGAAGCAACTATGATAAAAATACAGCCTTGAGGCTGTTCTGCAGTTATGGTTTTAAATAACAGTCAAGATCACTTTATTTATTGTTTCACAGTAATTAATCTTTTGTGAGGTCAGTCGCCTTTTATGACAAAATCAAGATTATTTCTCATTTAGCTTCATAAATTCTCTCACAAGATAAACATCCCCTTTATGAGAGAGGATCAGACAGAGTACATGGAGACACAATGCCTCGAGCAACTGCTTTCCCCAGCAGAGATGTACAGATATCAGAAAGGTCTATTGAGTTGAATCAGCAGGGAGAGCTAATCAACAAACAAATCACAATAGGTGGTAATATATATACCAGGAAACTGGAGGAAGTAAGATTCTACTTGAAGCATCAGTGTGGACAGTATGTTATGTTGGTTTTTTAGCAATATGAAAAGAATTAAAAAGATAAATCATTTTGGAGACACTGATTCATTTCTTTGGCATTATTCCATCCCTCAGATCCTTTACATGCACTACTGTAAAGAGCTAAAGAATATTCCTTTTCTTCAGTTTATGCTGATTATTGAACAATAAAAACAGATATTGATTCAGGAAGATGTGGGCTACTTTTTTCCCTACATGCAGATTACAATAGATTGATAGCTTGACACACATCAGCTATAAGACTTTCAGGCTTTTTCCACATGAAATGACATTTGAATATCCATCCATCCATCCAAACAACTGCTATGCACTGGATGGTTTATCTTGACTGGATCAGTCTCTATAAATGTAAGAGATGGTTATAGGTTAAAAAATGGTAGGGATGATTGCCTCGCTGTTGTACACAGCTTCGCCAGAAACTTGGTACATACCCCAAGGCAGGTTCTCGGTTGGTTCCTTAAATTGCCCAGAAATCGGCCCTCTTGGGCCAACTTGGTGTAATGGAGGCACAAACATATCGTGATGGTCTGGGAACACTAACCGGAAGTTCAAATGGTGGAAATGTGTCTATTGTTTTCTGGTGGATTCTTCTGTCGGACTGTCAGTTACCTTTTCCATCTCACTGCCCATTACTCTGCCTGTTCTCCTCCTGTTTCAATTGAAAGTTAAGCTATTTCTCTAATGACATTTAACAATGATCTTCCCCAGCTCTTGTCTGCATTTTGGCACTACCTCAACTGTACAAATCAATACAGGAGCATAATGAAGAAACTGAAAAGTATGATTAACAGGAGCAAATCAAGGAAACACAAAACCATGGACTACAACAGATCAAGAACCAGGTACACCACAGGAGAAGGAGACATTACACGTGAGAAAATAACTTCAATGAAACAGTACATGGCTTGTTTGATAATATGAAGCACACAGAACTTCTGCATTCATCGATAAATATTGAGAAAAAATTTTCTGAGAGGGGAAAAAATAATCTGTTTAATTGGAAATTTGTTTGGTTGTCAGATTTTGCTTCACGGTCTTCATCTCTGCCATAAGAGTGTTGTTCATTTTGTCATCTTCATCATTTCTTATTTTTGTGGTTTTAGGCCAATGCTTAGATAACCATGATTCAAGTCATATTCTTTGTTCCTTTCATAGTCTACTGTAAGAACTTGTGGTTAGGTGTCTCCATTTGATGATATCTACCACTAGGAGGTCAGCAGCAATCAGATAATAACAAATTGCAATTAAGTGCCTTGCTCTGGGCCACACTGAACATGTGACAGAGGATTTGGAAATGTTCCCTTTTAATTATTTTTAAACTAAAGTTGGCTAAAACACATGGAGTCTGTTAGCTTTCACCCTTTTACAAATGTATGTTAATTTAGAACAACCGAATAATGATATGATATCATTCGACTACAGGTAAGGGTTCTCCAACTGATAACCTTAAACAGCCTCACTTTGAACAAACCGAATTAACCTTTTATACTATAAAAATACAAGCAGATCTTTGTCGCTTTTGAGCATTCGTCAGCTGAAAAGGAACAAATTACTTTACATGCAATGTTGGGAACATTACTTTTAAAAAGTAATTAGTTAAAGTTACTCACTATTTGTTCCAAAAAGTAACTGGGTTAGTAACGGAATAACTCTATAATAAAAGTAACAAGTTACCAGGGAAAGTATATGTAAAAAACAGTTGCTATATATCAAAGAAATGTGATTTTTCTGGAAGTACTTGGAAGTACAACCTGTACTTCCAAGTATTTTGTTCACAACTAAAGTAAACAGTTAAACAATATATGGTGTGTTTAATCTGCGATGGACTTTCCCCCGCAACCCTGCAAAGAATAGACGGTATAGATGATGGATGGATGGATGGATGGATGGGTGGTTGGGTGGATGGATGGATGGATGAATGGACGGATGGATGTCTCTTTAACTCTGTAGTGCAGGGGTCGCGTTAACTGAAAAAATGTCTGTATTTGACCGTTTTTTTAAAAGGTGTAAGAAAAATCAAAAGGTCATCAGTCAGTTTTGATAGATTAGCATTCACACCTCTGACCACTTGGTGCACACACGCAGACATTTTCAACTTTACGCACAGAGTACAGGTAACTATATCAATCAAATAAACATTCCCATGAGAGCACCTGAGCCTCATCTCTGGACACCGTATCCAATGTATCTCCCTATCCACAATCTGACAGAGGATTGTAGAGTTACGGAGGCATAGAACGCATCTGTGACTGCACCATACACAGACGGTGTTAGATCGCTACAGCTAAACCTCTGATGCAAAAAAAAGAGCTTGCAGGGGGATTTCCTACAAGTGATTTCTGAAGCGCTCAGAAAAGCCATGGTTCAGAGTCTAATCACTTCAATTGGAGAAATGTTCTCTGATTTCAAAACTATGACTGAAGTGATGCTTCAGCCTCCATTACGCATAGATGAAGTTCAGTTCCTTGCGGAGTGTTCAGCCCACAGCAGGTGAAATGTCCATAATACATGTAGCTTATTAATCTGTTTGATGTGTTATGGCACAATGTGGATTCTCTGATCAGTTTGTTTGGATTGAATATCAACTAAAATGAATGGAAATGAAATACTGAATGTGTTATTGTCATTTAAAAGATTTTGTTGACACAAGCAGTTTGTGTGTGGAGCCAGGGGTGCGTTCAGAGTAAGCAGTTTATCCGATCTCCTTCATGTCTGCATCGATTCCTGGGAGACGGATTGATGCCTGCTCACACCAGCTATTGAACAATCTTATGGAGAAACCTTATATGCACCACCATGCTCACACACACACATAGGTGTGGGGTCTCCGGTGTTTACAGATATAGTCTTGGGCTGAGGTGATCATTACTAGATCTTGATTAATCGGTACCGTGAGTTTTTCTGTGACATTGTTGTTGTATTTTTATATCCATTTTTGTGTGATGTGGTTGTGTAGTTCTTAGTTCACAATGTTTGGTTTGTTTTGTCGATGTTCCTTTTTCGGGTTTTTTGTTTTTTCCCCTCTCTCTGCCGTCCTGTGGGTATGGAGGCACACTTTGATGTTTTATCTTTCTTCCCTTTCCTCTCTTGTATTTTCAACTCACCCTCTCTCTCTTGACTTTTTGTTTCCTACCTCTCTTCTTCATCTTCTTTCTTTCTTCCCCTTAATTTTCCGTCTCCATGTCCATAACATCAGGAAATAAAACCCACAGCAATTCATAATAAAGATTTTTCACACATAAATCAAGTGGAGTACTATAGCAAAAGGTGTACTAATCCGCTTGTGAAAGTAAATCTGTTGGGCTTTTACTTGGTACTCAGACACCAATTCTGAGCTCCACACTGCCAAACAGGACACGTAAAAAATAAAAAAGGAGTAAGCAGTTTATTCTATCAATTCATAGTAATGTTCAGTAACAGCAATGACCTTGAAATTTCATTTCATTTTTTTCATTTATTCTTTTTTTTCATGGTAATGCAAAATAAAATGTGTACAACAATCCAGCAAACACAACAATAACACATTCCATGAGAAAAAGAACTGGAGTAGGATGAAGAAAAAAATCTTATAAGCTCCTACCCCATTCTTGGAACAAAAAATATTTCAAATTAGATAGCCTCACCAATGCCTTAAAAATAACAATAGCCCAAACCAGATTTAGCATTATCATTGTAAATTTAACAATTTTCACATTCATCTTTGTACAAGTTAAGAATGTTCTGTTTATACTTACATTTAATTTGAACAATATTTGAACAACATTTTAGATCGTTTTCTAAAGAGTTCCATTGCTTCACACCAGATACTGACACACACATTTGTTTGAGGGTATTTCCTGCGAAAGGTTGCTCAAAGTCATTATTTCTTCTGCTTTTCTCACTATTTACAATAAAAAGGGTTTGAAGCGCATGCGGTAACAGGCAGTGTTTTGCCTTATGAACAACTAATAAAGTTTGTATAGAAACCAAGTCCTTCAATTTGAGTAGTCCTGACCTCAAAAACAATTCTGTGGTATGTTCTCTTGGAGCTACTCCATTAATTATTCGTATAGCCCTTTTTTGCAAAAGAAATAAGGGCATTAAATTAGTAAAATAAGAATTACCCCATACTTCCAAACAATCCATTAAATATGGCAAAATAAAGGAGCAATATAAGATTCTCATTGCCTTATGATTCGATATAAACTTTACTTTACTCAAAATAGCAATGTTTTTACTAATTTTATTTCTTACATAAGCTATGTGCGACTTCCACTTAAATTTATCATCAATGAGTACTCCTAAAAACCTAATTTCTGACACTCTCTCAATCATTATTCCATTTAAATTCAAATTTACACTTTCAGGACATTTGTAAACAACATACATTTTGTTTTATTTAAGTTTAACGATAATTTATTTTCATTAAACCATTTCTGCAGTTTGACCATTTCTGGTCAAACTGCAGAAATTGTTCACAGTTTTTCATTAATGTTCCTAAATTCCCCCCTAATACAAAAAAATTAGTATCGTCCGCAAAAAGAACAAAACGTAAAATCTTTGATTCCTCACAGAGGTCATTAATATATAAAGTAAAAAGTTTGGGCCCCAGCACAGAGCCTTGAGGGAATCCACACTGTATTGTTTCTAACTTAGATTTATGGCCTATATACTCTACATATTGTTGTCTATTTTCTAAGTAACTACTAATCCAGTTTAAAACTAAACCTCTAACTCCATATGTCTGAAACTTAGATACCAATATCCTGTGATCAAGAGTGTCAAAAGCCTTTTTAAGGTCAATAAAAATTCCAACTGTGTGATTTTTATGCTCCAATTCTGTAGTAATATCCTCTGTGATTTTCATCAAAGCCATAGCTGTTGAGCAGGAACTTCGAAACCCAAACTTATTATCATGAAACAAGGAATGTTTTTCCAGAAAATAATTAAACTTTTTAACAAAAAGTTTCTCCAGAATTTTGGAAAATTGAGAAAGCAAAGATATAGGCCTATAATTTGTGAGACTATGCCGATCACCAGATTTAAAAATGGGAACAATCTTAGCCACCTTCATTTTATCTGGAAAGAAACCTATATTAAAAGACAAATTGATTATATATTTTACTGGTCTAATAATACAATGCATAGTGTCTTTGACAATATACATATCTAAGCCATCACTATCGCATGAATATTTACTTTTCAATTTAGAGACAGTAGAAATAATTTCACTCTCACTAACTTCGCCAATGAATAGGGATTGCATAACTCTACTTTCACCTGTCCAACTTTTATTTACGTTATATTGTGGTATAGATTTAGCAAGATTTGGACCAACATTGACAAAAAATGAATTAAATTCATCAGCCATTTCTTCACCACTTACCTGCATATTCTGTTGATTCATTAAGTATAATGGCAGACTACAATTTATTTTACTGCCCATAACCTCCCTTAAAACTTTCCATTCCTTTGATATTACTTTTATTTTCCATTAACAAATTTGTATAATAATCTTTCTTTACACGTCTCATTATGGTAGTCAACTTGTTTTTATAGGCTTTATACTTTTTTTCTGCATTTACTGTCTGATATTTTACATAGTCACGATAAAGCTTATTCTTCTTTTTGCAAGATTTCAATATACCCTTTGTTCATCCAAGGTTTGCTTTTTTGTTTTTTTTCCTGTATCATTCAATATTTTTATTGGGCAATTTTTATTATATAACCACAGATACATTTTTAGAAATGATTCATAAGCCTTATTTACATCATTTGTACTATAAACATTTTCCCAATGTTCTTTCATAAGATCATTCCTAAATGCATTTACTCTTTCCTCAGTTCTTAACCGTAAAACTTTACTGCACTTTTCTTTGTTTGTTTTTACTTTACAAAAATAAGTTATAAAATGACAGAAACAGTAATTAGTTAGATTACCCTGTTACTAATAAAAGAAAGGCATTATCTAACACAGTTCTTTATTACCAATGCTGTTTACATGTAGGTAAGGAATATAGATCAACATGCATTTTGGTTGCATTAGGACTGGACGCTTCATGATACTGAAAACCCCTGAACTTTTTCCTCAATAAACCACTAATCCTGACTTGTAGAACATTATCTTGAATCCACCTTTAAGCCTGTCATGATAAAGAATTTCACTGGACAATAAATTGCCCCAGAAATTACTACGATAAACAACATTATTGTCGTTTTGAGACCATTTTCAACTGATGTAATATTAATGGAATGTACACCCTCTGAACAAACAATACAATTTTATTTCTAAAGAACATTTACCACTGCAACTAAAAGACAATTTTAATATCCAATATAAATGAACAAGAAACCAAAATAATAAAGAATGGATGAACTCTGTAAACAAAATTGCACTTCAAAAAATATTAATCACTTCGTTCAAATAAGAAAAAGGGAAAAAACTACTAGTTAGGAGTTTTGAAAATAAAAATGGCAAACTAACAACAAAAAGCACTGAATAAGTTTAAACAAATATCAAATTTTACTCTGCCACTATGGAAATATGGACCTTATGTGCCTTTTTTCATCCAGTCTAAAAAGAAGGTGACACACGAGGAAAACAAACAAGCATACAAATGAAAATTATCATAGCTGGAAAAATTATTGAGCTCATTTGAATTTATCATGTGAATATTTGATTTATTGTTTATTGTGACAGGCTTATCCACATTAGAAAATAAAACCTAACATAAGACTTTCAACTCTAAGCTAAAATAATGAACATCTAATTTCAGTCTTGCATCTCCAAAAATCACTGAGAGAAAACAAAGTTAAAAGTCTAACCCTTCACAAATTGATGGTCTGGTTCTGGTTTTTAAGTCTAATGCCAGACGAAAGCGGGATTTTATTCATTTGTTTAATCTTTTAAAAGATAAAGACCTATCTGTTTTTATCTCTGGCCCCACTCCCACCATCGGCAGAGGAATAGGCCGTTTCAGCAGGCTGCTTTCCCTGAACACCTGGCTTTCCTCTGCCACGGTGATGCATAACATTGGTTTTATAGACAATTTTAACATTTTCTGGGGCAGGAGTCAACTGTTTGGGACGGACGGACTACATCTGAACAGACAAGGCACACGTATGCTGGCATTAAGCCTGGCATACCCTCGTCCATCCCTGTCCACCACACTGGCTCCAGCTGCTCCTGCCATCTCTGCCCCCTCAACCACATCCTGATGTCCAGCTTGTCCCTGCTCCTATGAACTCAGTCCTGATTTTAACAGTAACTCACATATTGGACTTGGACCTTGCCCCACTTCTTTCATTCCTGTAATTATCAGCAGAGAGCGAACAAATAATCATAAAGTGAACAAATGCAACCCAAATAATCTTAAACAGTTGCTAAAAATCCCACCTCCAGTAAATCATACAGTCACTCCATCTCCAACCACTGTTAATATGGCACTTTTAAATGTTTGCTTTCTGCTGAATAAAACTTTTATAATAAATGATTTGATTTTCGACCATAAACTTCAAGGTTTATTTTTAACGGAAACATGGCTGAGTGCAGATGCTCCTGCTGTTCTTACAGAGGCCTCCCCACCTAATTTTAATTTTTCTTATTCAACCAGGAGTAGCCAGAGTGGAGGTGGAACTGCTTTTACAAGTTCATTAACCCTTTCCGCCAAACCTGTTTTACTTGATAATGTTACCACTTTTGAATATACTGCGTCTGTTTTTAGCACTCCTCTGATTTTATGTGTGATGGAAAATGTTAATATTTCTCATGTCTAAGAATCTAAGGTCATGGACTATGAAAGCAGAAGTGAACATGATGTCTAAAGGTGATGAACTGTCAAACAGAAAGTGGACTGCATGACTTCTGGATCATTGCTCACAACGACTTGAGTGAAAAAGAGGATGTGCACCCCAGCCAGCGCTGTCTAAGAAGGAGAGACAAACAACCAAATGTAGAAGCTTAAGTGTCTAGACAAAAGGGCAAGAGTGGGCTGTTTGACCTCTCTACCAGAGAAGATGATCATGTTTGCGAAACTTAAGGTGTGTTAAAGTATATAAATACTCATGTACACTTGGATTCGGGGCTCTGCTCTCTGACTTGTCAGTGACAGAGTCTTCGAACGCTGTTTGCTTTCGAATAAATACAAGATAAAGGATCAATCTTTTCTCTAAGTGATTTTATCAACATTGTCTCCTCCCAGAATTCCATAACATATGTGTGACAGTTTATAGGCCTCAGAAAAAGAGTGCACTTTTATTCAAGAGTTTTTATCAATTTTGCACAACTCTTATTAACGAATAACTTTAGCTGGTGATTTTAATCTACATA
This sequence comes from Valencia hispanica, assembly GCA_963556495.2. Classification (NCBI taxonomy): domain Eukaryota; kingdom Metazoa; phylum Chordata; class Actinopteri; order Cyprinodontiformes; family Valenciidae; genus Valencia; species Valencia hispanica. Next base: position 13,431,292 of record OY747704.1, on the reverse strand, counting down.
TAGATAAACTTTTAGATCCTTTATCAACAGAATTTTTTAATATTTTGAATTAAATGGATTTTAGTCAGCACGTCATACAGCCAACTCACAACGGAGGACACACCCTGGACTTGGTCATCACGTATGGCCTGTCCACCAGTGTGTCCTCTGTTGTTGACTTTGCTGTCTCTGACTACTACTGTGTTTTTTAAAATCATCTGTTTACCCAAATAGAAACCTCTGTGAGAACTGTCAGGAAATGTCATCTAACCCCTAAAGTGGCTGCAGGTTTTCTTGAAGTTTTTAATAAGTTTCCTCCTGTATCTTTATCTGCCCCCTGTGATTTTATCGTGAATGATTTTAACAGTAGGCTTCAATCTGCTCTCGACCTGCTGGCTCCACTAAAAGTTGTAAAAACTCATTCAAAACGTACAATACCATGGAGAAATGAAAACCTTAATAAATTAAAGAGGAGCTGCAGGGTGGCAGAGAGAAAATGGAGGAAAAACAAAATCACAATAAATCATGAGATATACATAGAACATCTCAAATCATACAATAACGCTGTAAGAAATTCCAGAAATGCATACTTCTCCAGAATCATCTCAGAGCATAAATATAATCCCAAAATTCTGTTTTCCACCATTGACAACATTCTTAATCATACCTCTACTGCATTTCAGAAAACCCCCTCAAACACTCTGTGTGAGGAGTTCGCAGAACACTTCAGAGGAAAGTTAGACACAATCAGATGTAATATTTTATCCTCTAAAAGTAACATGGTTCTAGAGTGTGTCTCTTTACCAGAGGAAACACTGGTCAGTTTTGTCCTGGTAGAAGCTGAGACCCTTGATAAAGTTTTCTCCTCAGTGAGGTCCACTACAAGTGCCCTGGACCCGATTCCTACCCGGTTTTTTAAGCAATTTTATGAATCTTTTAAAGACGAGATTTTAACCATGATGAATTGCTCCCTTCAGACGGGGGTCTTTCCTGCCGCCTTTAAAGGGGCGGTGGTGCGGCAATTTAGATTTTAATGATTTAAACAACTTCCGACCGGTATCTAACTTACCATTTTTAAGCAAAGTTTTAGAAAAAACTTGTTTTAATTCAACTTAATGATTTTATTAACGCTCATGATGTCCTAGATAAATTTCAATCTGGTTTTAGGGTGAACCACAGCAAAGAGACAGCTCTTTTAAAGATTTTAAATTAGTTTGGATTAAATTATGACGCTCAGAAGGTGACAGTGCTGGTTCTACTGGATTTAAGCGCTGCCTTTGATACAGTAGACCACACTATTCTTTTAATTCGTTTAAAACAGATCGGCCTCTCTGGTGCTGTTCATAAATAGTTCACATCCAATCTCACAGACAGGACTTGTATGGTAAGTTTAGATACCTGCTCCTCTAAGGTCCACAAGATTACATGTGGTGTGCCCCAGAGTTAGATTTTAGGCCCAGTGCTTTTTAACCTTTATATGCTCCCTCTTGGCAGCGTCATCAGAAGACATGGAGTTAACTTTCACAGTTATGCTGACAATACACAGTTATACATCTCCATGCCTCCTGATGATACACGGCCAATGGATGCACTTTTTAACTGCATTTTAGACATTAAATCCTGGATGGCAGAAAACTTTCTCCAACTCAACTAGGAAAAAACTGAAGTTTTAGTCATCGGCCCTGAGGCTCAGAGAGAGAAACTTTTACCAGAATTACAATCACGGTCTTTTAATCCTTCTTTACAACTGAATAATTATTTTTGACTCTGAGCTGACTTTTATTCCTCACATAAAAAATATTACTAACATCGCCAGAGTCCGCCCCATTCTCTCTCTGGCCAATACGGAGACGCTGATGCATGCTTTATCACCAGTAGAATTGATTACTGTAATACCCTGCTTTCTGGTCTTCCCAAAAAGAGTATCTCAGGTTTACAGCTTTTACAAAATTCAGCAGCACGTGTCCTGACTAAGACCAGGAGGCGGGAACACATTATACCAGTCTTAGAATCACTGCATTGGCTCTCCGCATGTTTAAGGATCAATTTTAAGATTCTTTAAATTATTTTTAAGTGTCTTAATGGTCTTGGGCCTTCTTATCTTTTGGAATTACTTTTACCGTATGAACCTTGGCGGTCTCTGCGCTCCTCTGGCAGCCGTCTCCTTGTCACCCCCAAAGTCCGGACACACACTCATGGTGAGGCGTCTTTCCATTATTATGGCCCTCACCTCTGGAACAGGCTGCCAGAGGACCTCAGGGCCGCAGAGAACGTTCATGTTTTTAAGAGCAGGCTCAAGACTCACCTTTTTAACCTAGCTTTTACCTGATTATTAGTGTGAATGCTGTAGGCATTCACACTCTTGAGATCCTGTTTCTCTTTCCGTACATTTTTTGAACTTTAACTACTTCTGCATACTTTGTGCTATTTAAACCATTCAACTTTTCAATTATTCAGCTTATTCTGCTCTTTCCGGCTATATCTTTTGGTATTCATAACCTTTATACTTTTTATAATATTTAACTTTTTATGCTTTTTTTGCTCCCATTGAAAATAATGGAAAACCTAAAAAATTTCGCTAAATCTCGCCTGTTTTGCAAAACGAACTACTTCCACGTACTTCCACTTAGAAACACCATTGAAACCTTAAAATGTAGTCATACTCTTCAGCTATTACTGCATGTCTCGGCTTCTTCCTAACTTGTATCGTTTTCATACAATCCTCCCGAAATGATCAGATTTCTGAAAATACATGCATTTCTATGGGCGCATGGCAGTTAAGCCAGAGTGGCCCACCCTAGCAGAATTACACTTTTCCACTTTCCTGATTTTCCACGAACAACTTCCGCTCACTCGCTCATATTTCACTCCTTCTGCACATATATATCAAAACATAGGTTTCCAATTTTTGCTTTAGGAAATGTCACCAAAATTTATGTGACAGTTACAGTTTTTTGGCAAATCGACCCGAAGCAAAGTGGCGGCACCCAGGAGGGACCATTGGAATGCATTGGGACTGAGCAAAACTTCAGAGGAGGACGGCTGGATTCTGACCTATATTTGTAAAGTCATATCTCATAAACGATGCGACGTAGAAACATGAGCCTTGTGCCAATATAACTTCAGACCTTCGTGACACTCATGATTCAACAATTGTTTTGATACCTGTTACTGTTTCTCCATAGGTTTTGGTTGTTTGAGTGTAACAAAGCTGCTCTTTGCTAAAACGGCTCAGATTCAAAAATGGCAAAATCATGCTCATTTTTACAAAATCACTGCTCCTAGACAGATTGAGGTACACACATGAAACGAACCATGATTCTTCATCAAAGCCTGCTGATACTCAGAGTACAAGAATAATTTTGATAGGCCTTATATTTTACGAGTAAGAGGATGTAGTTCGGGACCAAGAAAAACAGATTAATGTTTTCATCAAATTTATCAACATATATGATGTCATTTTACGGCTGTAATATTATATTTTCAACAAATTGAGTGGTTTGAGAGTGTTCCCCTATCCGTTCCGATAAAAACGGTACATTGGTGATGTCGATTGGCCTTACGGTTCTTAAGTTATTAAGAGTAGTTCGGAAGCTGCGTTACCTGTTAAAACGGCTGAGAAATTAGGAGACAAAAGTGAGGTGCTGCACTCAGGCTGTCTGCCCCAGTGAGAGCCGGCGTGTGATTGGTTGAAAAATGGCAGGCTTTTTCATGGCTTTAGGTGGAGCTTGCTCTTGTGGTAGAAAATAGAATTGCTATACAATATGGCCTCCACTGTAGAACTGAGGTTTCAGAGTTATTGTAAGACATATCAAACAACTTATAGATTTAATACAAATCAGTTCACCAGGACTCTTGATTACTCTGTAAAATATGATGATCAATACAGTCTCATAGGTACTAGGCAGGCAACAGCAGCCATGTTACTGTTCCAACACCTGGAAAACAGTGATTACTTTTAAATGGCAGTTACACAGACTTGTATGTTTAGGGATTATAAATGGAATAAGATATTGTTAGCTAACTTGCTATTGTTATCCATTATACTAACACTAGCATTTAAGCTAACATTAGCATTTTAGTTAAGTTAACATACTGAATGGATTGAGATACAGTTAACCAACATGTTAGTATTTGCTAACATGCTATCTGTGGCATTTTAGCTAACATTAAAATTTTAGCTAATGTTAGCTAAAATTTTCATTTGAGATAGATTTTAACATACTGAAAGGATAAAGTTCATGGTAACTATTATGTTAGTGTTTGCCAACATGCTATCTGTGGCATTTAAGCTAACATTAGCATTTTAGCTAACATTAGCATTTTAGCTAATTTTAGCTATCATTTGGTTTTTGGGCTGATTTTAACATACTGAATGGGTTGAGTTATTGTTAACCTATATGTTCATGCCTGATAACATGCTGTCAATTGTTTTTTTACTAACCATAGCAATTAAGCTCATTCAAGCTAACAATGGAATTTTAGCTCATTTTGACTTAACAGTTAGAATTAACATAATGAATGGATTGAGGTACTGTTAACCAACATGTTGGTGTTTACCAACATGCTATCTCTAGCATTTAAGCTAAAATCAACATTTAAGCTAACATTAGCATTTTAGCTAATGTTAGTTAATATTTGCATTTTAGAAAGATGTTAACATACTTAAAAGGATTAAGTTAGGTAACGAACATGATACTGTTTCCCAACATACTACCACTAGCATTTAAGCTAACACTAGTATTTCAGTTAGTATCAACATTTAAGGTAATTTTGGCTTAACAGCTAAGGTTACCTTGCTGAAAATGTTTTTTTTTTTTTGTTTTTTTTTTTTTTTTGTTAATGTTTAGAGCCATGTTAGTGTTTGCCAACATACTACCACTAGCATTTTAGCCAACATTTGCATTTCAGCTAATTTTAGCTAACACTTCCCTTTAAGCTTATTTTTATTATACTGAATGGATTGAATTATTGTTAACCAACAGGTTTGTGTTTGGCAACATGCTACCACTAGTATTTTAGCTAACATTTGCATTTTAGATAATTTTCAGTAATATTGCTGTTATAGCTTGTTTTTAGTTTACTGAAAAGATTAAGTTTTTTTTAACCAACATGTTACTGTTTCTCAAACTGCTACTACTAGTGTTTTGGATAATATTTGGATTTTAGCTGATTTTAGGTAACACTGGCATTTAAGCTTGTTGTGAGTTTTTCTTTGTGGTAGGGTTGGCACACAATTTTTCTTTTTTGTGCTGATTCTGTTTATTACACTTCAGCAAGTCTTCTAAAGTTGACTTCAAAAACTTCTGCCATTTTCTGCAAATAAATTCAGCTAACAGCATTCACACTGCATTTCTGCAGGAAATGCAACTTTTTCTAGTTATTTATTATAGTCTGTTTAATTGCTCTGCATGTTTTATTTGATTGAATTCTTTTTAGTTTAGCTTTTAGCTGGCTTTTTATCAATTATTGTTTATCTGCTTTGCATTTTTATATGATCATATCTTATAATTGTTTTAAATTTAATATTTTAACTTATTTTAGTCTTCCTTCCAGTGTTTCCTCTATGGGTCTGCCTCGGGGGCGGTGGTCGGCTGTGGCTGCCTTGGTGCTCTCCAGGTGGTGCTTGGGTGGAGGTGGGTCTACCAGCCCTCCCTCCTCTGGGCTCCCTGGGTCAGTGCCTTGGCTGCTGCTCTTGATCTGCTGCTGCCGATGTAGATGGCTCCCATGATGACGTTTCCTGGCTCATCTGTACTCAGCCCATTTTGCTTCTTCTTCTTCTTCTTCTTGTTTATTGGCGGGTGGCATCTAACGTCTAGGTGCATTTCCGCCACCTACTATGCTGGAGTGTGAGTCGGAGTAAGAGCGTAAAAAAAAAAAAAAAAAAACTAAATTCGATTCAATAAACCGCTTTGTTTTAAATACTCAATCACCAATTTATATTTCCTTTCTTCACCATCTAACAAATTCTTTATATTTATCCCTCAACCTCCTATGTTTTTTAATTTGTCCCTGAGTTTTCTTCTACTTTCCTCATATTTTATACAATTACATAAAACATGTTCCACTGTTTCTCTCTCTACCCCACATCCACACAAGCCTGTAGGGTGCTTCCCTATCAAATACATAGTGCTATTAAGCCCAGTATGTCCCATTCTTAATCGTGATATTATACTTTGCACTTTACTATTCATTCTTACATTTGTCCATTTTCCTACTTTCCCTTGGATTTGAAATAAATGTCTTCCTTTCTCTTCTTTTTCCCACATGCTTTGCCACTCTTCCATTATGTATGTTTTAATAATAGATTTCATTTCAGCAACACTATATGCAATATTTGTTATTTCTCCCTCTCTTATTGCCTTTTATGCATAATAATCTGCCATTTCATTTCCTTCTACTCCCCTATGTGCTGGTACCCATAAAAGTTTAACTTCTGTTCCCAATTTCCTTAATCTAAAAATGGTTTCATAAATTTCATACAATATATCTATTCGACTTTTAGTAGACATTAATTTAATTGACACTAATACAGATAATGAATCAGTACATATAATTCCTTTTTTAATTCTATTTTGTTCCATCCATTGCAGACTAAATGATATGGCTAACATCTCCACTGTATAAACAGATAAATGATCTGAAGTTCTTTCCCTAACTACTAATCCTATTTGTGGTATTACAAATGCAAAACCCGTTTTCCCCCCTATTATGTCCTTTGATCCATCTGTAAATATACGCAAAAATGACTCATATATATTTAATCTATCTTCTGTAATTTTATCCCAGTTTCCTTTTCCTCCACTTCCTCTTATTTTTCCTAAATACTAATATCAACACACACTTCTGGAAATATCCACTTTGGATTAACTGTATATAAAAACTTTTTAATTTGTACTTTATCTTGGATTTTACTCTCTTTTGCCCATTTTAGCACTTTCCAGCTACCATATTCCTTTTTTATTTTCTCATTTTCCTAACATGGACTCAGTGCCCTTTTTGCTATATGTTCATTGTCTTCACATCCTTGTATACTTGCCCAATAATTTAAAGCTAGCTGTTTTATTCTAAGCTGAATTGGCATATCCCCCATTTCTACCTGTATTGCTACAATAGATGTAGTTTTTATCGCCCCACAACACACTCTTAATGCTTGGCTTTGTATGATTTCAATCCTTTTCATTATTGTTTTAGATGCTGAACTATAAACTATACTCCCATAATCTATCACTGATCTTATCATTGCACTGTACATATATTTTAATGCCTGAGCACTAGCCCCCCACTCATATCCTCTCACACATCTCATTATATTTATTACTTTTTTACATCTTTCCTGTATTTTATTTATATTATCTTTCCATACTAATTTTTTATCAAATATAACTCCTAAATATTTAAAATTATTTACTTGCTCCAAGTCTTTGCCGTATAATGTTAAGTTCTCCATTACTTTCTTGCTTTTTGTAAACACCATACTTTTAGTTTTTACCACTGAAAATTTTACCAGTTTTCCACTATTTTAATTGCTTCCTGCATTTTCTTTTGTACATATTTTATATTTTTTCCTTTCTTCCATATTGCGCCATCATCTGCAAATAATGCCTTACCAAACTCATTACCCACATTCTGAAACACATCGTCTATCATAATAGAAAATAATATTGGGCTAATGACACTTCCTTGAGGAGTGCCATTTTCTACTTTACACCCCCTAGAAAGTGTACTTCCTATTTTAACTTGAATACTTCGCTCGCTCAGAAAATCTTTAATCCAGTTATACATTCTTCCTCCTAATCCTAATTTTTTCAGTTTTATTAACAATCCCTCCTTCCACACCATGTCATATGCTTTTTCTACGTCAAAAAAGACTGCTACTAATCTCTCTTTATTAATGAATGATTTTCTAATTTCAGTTTCTAAATAAACAATTGCATCCATTGGGCCTCTCCCTTTCCTAAATCCACTTTGATATTGTGATATCTTTTTATTTCTTTCCAAATAATCTGTTAATCTGTCCACTACCATCCTTTCCATTATTTTTCCTATATGAGATGTTAAGGCAATGGGTCTATAACTATCTGGACTACTTGATTCTTTCCCTACTTTAATTATTGGTACAATAATTGCTTCTTTCCAATTTTTTGGTAATAGCCCATTTTGCTTTTGTCTATTGTTGCTTTTATGTGTGTGCGTGCATGGGAGATGGGGGGGTATAGCTGTGGTGATGTTTTTTATTTTTGGGTTTTGGGAAAGGGGGGGGGGGGGATTGTGGGTCATTTTTAATCTGTAAAGCACTTTGAGAAGCTTTGTTGTGGTTTGAAAAGCGCTTTATAAATAAAGTTTGATTTGATTATTTGCTGTTATTTCGACTGTTAACTTTGTTTTCTCTCAGTGTTTTTCTCTCGCAAAGTCAATGACACAAACAAAACAGATGACTGTCTACTGTCGCTACATGTTCATTCAGGAGGAGTGAATGCTGTATGTCAATGACTCAATGTAATCTGCTGAGATTCCTTAAATAGGAAACTTTTAAACTGATTGGTATGTACAGCTGAATTGAGATGACTTTTCTTGTAACATGCCTTGAGATGACAGCTGTTATGAATTGGCGCTATATAAATAAGCTGAATTGAATTTATGGTCTTAACACTATTTCCAAGTTTCCAAGAAAGCACAGTCTGTGATTCTCAGCAGGGAAAAGGTACAAATTATTCACTGGGATGTGAACTTTTAGACTAAACAGTAACATTCAAAACTTTTTAAAACTTTAAACATCGTTTACTTGTCAGCTTCATCAGCTGATTCCTTTAAAAAAAATTATATAACTTCTTTGCCTCCGTCACGTTCACTGTTTTTCTTTTCACTATCACAAACTTCTCTACAGCCCTATGAAATCCGTTGAATGATCTTCAAAATTCTGTTGTATTTTTTCCCAAATTGCTTTTTCCATTCTGACCGTATTTATTAACTGAAAAGTGTGTTATTATGGAGTGAATGAAAACAATTTAACAAATCAAGAGCCAAAGAGATTTCCTGTTATTCACAAATATTTTTACATTTATAACATTTTTAAAGAACTAAACTGTTATATGCAAAACAAACAATATTTTTTTTTTCACATTTCATAAAAGAAAATCTACCCTTTAAAAATGCTTTAGTTGAAGCACCAAACCATGTCTCATAAAGAGACCTGGAAACAGTAAATCCTCATGCTCACTTCCATAATGATCAGGGGTCTCATTTATAAAACTAGCCACAATTTTTCACAATTCAATGAACTTTAAAAAGGCATCCCTGGGCATATTTGACTCTTTTGAATACCTAGTTACCCAGATAAATTAGCATAAAAAGCTCAATTTCTAAGTTTATATAAACCCCCAAAACCTAACTCTAACTTCTTTAATGATTTCAGCGACCTTCTTTCCATAATCTGTGTCGATTATTACCAATTAGTCATTGTGGGGGACATCAACATCCATACTGACAACCCCCAGGATAGACTAGCTAAAACATTAAGTGACACTCTTCACAACTTTGGACTTAACCCAGCATGTCAAACAACCAACACACAATAGAGAGCACACTCTGGACTTAAACATCTGCAAAGGGTTAAATATATCTGACATCTTGGTTATTGATATTGCATTATCTGACCATTTCTGTGTTTTCTTTGAAAGTACCATCTCTGCTAAAATATCTAGCCACACCGAGATAACTGTAAAAAAGCGTTTTCTCGGGGGCAGTTCTGTTGAAACCTTTAAAAGTATTTACCCTTCCCTATCCTACCCACAGCTTTCCTTAAGTAAGTTTTCCCTGCCATTGGGTCTGATCTGATTAAAATAGAGAAGTCACCCCTCCTGTCAGGTGTCTTCCCACAGGCTTTAAAAACAGCAGTTGCTAAACCACTGCTAAAAAAGAATAATCTGTAAAACACGTTAATGCATAACTACAGCTCAATTTCTAATCTTCCATTCATCAGCAAAATTATTGAAAAAGCTGTGTTTCAGCAGTTAAATAGCTTCCTAACAATGACAAACAGCTTTGATGTTTTTCAGTCTGGTTTCCTTGCTCACCACACCACTGAGTTTGCCCTCGTCAAAGTTTTCAATGACATCCGGATAAATACAGACTGTGGTAGAACCACAGAACACCCAGGTCCTCTAATTCCAGTCTACTCAACATCCCTAGAATTAAAACAAAACACAGAGAAGCAGCTTTCAGTTTCTATGCTCCTCTAATCTGGAACAAACTTCCAGAAAACTGCAAAGCTCCTGAAACACTGAGTTCTTTTCAATCACAACTAAAAATCGATCTGTTTCGAGCTGCCTTTGAGTAATGTTTTAAGCTATCATGTTTTGAGTATGCTTCTTGCTGTTTTTACATTATATGCTTTGTAATGCCTTGATGTATCTGTGTATGCTTCTAGCTTTATTGTTGTTTTTGCTTTATATGCTCTGTCTGTGTTTTACTGCTATTTTTATTTTACCTCTTAATCATGTAAAGCACCTTGAATCACCTTGTTGTTGAAAGTGTGCTATACAAATAAAACTGGCTTACCTTGCCTTGCCTAAATGCAGCATATTTTCATCTAGATTCTCATTTTAATTCTCAGTTCAGAGACAGGTGTGGGGGCTGACTGTTGGTTTTGCATTTGTATGTGTGTTCGTGAAGCTCTACAAGTCTGAAAATGTGACTTAAATTCACAATTCTGCCATCTCACCAACTGCGCCAGGATCATCCATGTCCAAAATGTCCATGAGCAAGGTCCTTATTCTTCTTAAACTTGCGCACATTTTTCCACCATGTTTTTTTCTGTAAATTCCAAACTTGGCGTGGAAAGGGAGTTATGCAATTTTCAGACCGCGTTTTGTGCGTAAGCAACATTTGTAAATGAGTACCGAGGACCTGTGTTCATTTTTATCTCCTAACTTTGTCCCAGACATCTCCACTGAACAATATGACATGTCAACGTTTTTGTGTTTGGCTCTCATGTTCCTGTAGATCTTGCAGCCCATGAGCAGACAGAACTTATAGAGGGGTTGTTCTCCTGATTCATAGCTAACCCTTGCGCTGAGCTTTGAGTTGTCAGTGTTGCAGTTAGTTTTTTCGCCATGGCTGGCCAGTTTATTCTGTCTGTGTGGAGGGGTACAGGAGCAGCCTTTAATTGTGTGTTCCATTTTGTTTCTTAAATTGCGAGATTCCAACCGACTTTCCCACATTGCGAACTTTATAGAGCCCAACTTTGTTCGACTGTAAACTGGTGTGTCTGTGTAGACTAGTTCTGCTGGGTTGATTAGTTTGAGCACAGCTGCCACCTAGTGACTGGAGGCTTGTTTAACGTTCAAGCATGAAAAAAGACAAAAGTGTCTTTGACCCTGAGCAGCTGGATTCACCCTGATATCATTATTAGTCCAGTAGTTAGGCTATTCATGAAATTCACTTTCGGTAATGGCGGTTTTCATATCATCCCCAAATTCTAATCACTTGTCCCTGGTCCTATTGAAGACATTTCCATGAAATGTTCAAGATCCACCTGTAAATTTTTGAGTTATGTTAACTAACAGATAAACAATCAAACAAATCCCAAATGTAATCTCCTTGGCGGAGTAGCACCACATCACCCACCCAGTAACCTTTTCTCATAGATATTTTTGTAGATTCAAAGTTTTAAATCAAAGATATTTTATTTTAAAAAGGAAAGCTTTGGCTTTTTAGTCATTTAAAAAGGCGGTTAGTCTACCCTTGAGAAGTGATTCCAACAGCCTTTTCTTTTTGCTTTTCATCAGTGAATCCTTGTTGTAAGGAATGGAAATCTTTTTATCCTAGGTCTCAGTGTGAGTGCTGCTGTCTTCTCTCTCTCTCTCTCTCACTCCGCTCCGCGGTCCACTCTCATCTCCTCAGCTCCTAGTCAGTCTGAGAGGAGTCTCTCTCAGGCAGCGCACCAAATGACAGCAGCTTAGACTACTTTATAAATGATATACGAACAGCTTCTTAAAGGACGTTAGACGAGTTCTTCTGTCGACAGATTATCCCCGCTCCCTGACAGAGTAAAACTCGGTACTTCTCACCATACTCGTTCGTCTCTGGAGAGCCGAGGGTTCGCATCTACCTGACACAGCGGAGGTAAGCCATTTCCCCCCCATGTTTCAACTAATTTACCTATGATTAACTGAGATGGATAGTTATTAGCTTCTGTTCTGACTCAGGTTTGGTCAATGTGAATGACATGGGTTGAAACCCGTTCATGAGTTTTATTACAAACACATTTTCCAGTAGAATGTGGAAATAGAAGTAAAAGGTGGGGGTGGGATTCTTACTGTTCCAAACTAAAAATCGGTAAAAAAAAAAAAAGGAGCCTAGAGTTCGATATAAAGTAAACTTTTTAATAACAATAGAAATCTCAAATAATTAACTTTTATGGCAACAACACAACTTTTGAATTTTGTTATGGTTGTTGCTTCAATGAGTTAGGAATTTAAAAAGTAACCACGCTGTTATATCGTCTCCATGTGTTTTTAAACATACATTTCTAGAGCTGTCCGCGTGAACTTGGTCTATGGTCTCAAACTGGCTGGACTTGAAGACACGCAGCAGGATGCTGTAGGCTACTGCTGGTTCTGAATTATAATTTGTTCATCAGAGACCTGTTTGCACTTAGCAGCATTCAGTTTTCTGTCACTGTGTGATCGTGGAACTGTGGTGGTTGCACGTGTGTGTGTGTGTGTGTGTGTGTGTGTGTGGTTCAGTCCACCTGAGTAATGTCTATTTTATTGGTCTTTTTTTAAAAAGAAACAAGCGCTGCACAAATACTGTTTAGTTAGTCCTATTTTAAATTGAATCTGGGCTTTCTGTGTGAAATCCACGGATGAACTCCTCTATTCTATTCTATCCTGATAGAAATTACCCCATGATGTTACTATTTAAAGGTTAATTCCTGTGGTTTTGGACCACTTGACTTGTGCAGAGTCTCTCTCAGAGTTTCTCCTATTTTAGGAGGAAAAGGAAAAAAACCTTTTTCACCTAAATAGCCCAACAAATTGGTTTTAAAGATTTTCTATACAAGCTGATCTAGCCTTGCCTTCAGTTACCAAAGTTGAGTGAATATTGAATGCGTCCCCATTTCGCAAACAAGCCCACAGCAGAAAAGTGGGCCCTAAATCATTTTCATGCTTACTTCAGGATGTGTGAACTTGGACATGAGCATAGAATCACACCTACCCAACCACAGGTCTCAGTTCGTGTATGCAGAATGGGTATTAGGCTGTTGACAGTATTTATTAGTTTATATTAGTGCAATTATTTGAAGCAGTATGATATCTCTGGACAGCACCTTACTTTGGGTTATATTTACATTGTCATTTATTAGAGGAGATAACTTCATCATTTTGGACTGAGTTAGGTTTTGTGAATGCAGCAGCCAGAGGTGGGGAGTAATGAGTTACACTGACTCCCAATTCTCTGAGTGAACAACAAGACACACACACTCCAGTGACGTGCAGTGAGGGGAGTCACCATGATGAGTAAAAAAGGTACTAGCAATTATCAGAGAAAATCAATATGTCCATTTGACTGTTCTACGAATTTGTTTTTATGGTCAAAATTGCTGAATTTAAGCATTGCTTGATCAAATACATCAAAGACGAAGGCAGTGCTGTGTTGTACCTCACCTCTGGTGGCGCTGTCCCATGCAGTGAATGAAGCAGACAGTTGGCGCATTCCTATTGCTGTCTCATTAAATTGCCAATATGCATGTAGCCTACTACACATGCTTACGATTCACAGTCTGTCTAAAATATTTTTAGAATGTGGGTGACATATTTAGTCTTTCTGATCGGCCATAAATGTGCAGTGAAAATGCTCAGGTGAGGCAGAAAGTACTGTGCCTCATTGATAGGGGGCAGTGCTGGGCCCTATATTTACAATCGACAACAGATGGTCTCCTTCTTCGCATTAAAAAGACTGAAAACAATCAGAGAAATACAAAAAATACAGTCGGTTAAGAACTGTTCCAGGACAACTCTCCTCCTTGTGGCGATCATATTCAATGAAGGAGCCAGACTTTTAAAAATTAAGGCAAACAAGAATGAGTTTACTACAGAGTAATATTTGTGTGGAAGGACAGGCATTTGGACCTCATTTACAAATATTGGAAGTGTAACGGTACATGTTTTCATACTGATTTTTTGGTACAGCCCTGTCGGTTTGGTACGGACGTGTACCGAATCAGTATAGCTGTTTCTATATGAACACATGCAGAATGTTTATGTGCAGAACTTAGCACAGCGCAACTTTAAAAAATGACACCAGAACAAAATAGAAAGGACTCCCAGCTATCAGTAAAGTTTGTTATTTGGGAACTTAATGGTTAACTTGGGAAGTTAATGGTTTTTCATGCAGCTACAGTAGAAAAAGAAAAATGGACCAAACTATTATTTAAACATTTCTAAACATTAACACTGACTGTTTTCAAGTGATATATATATATATATATATATATATATATATATATAATATATATATCAAATCAAATGTCCAGGTAGTTCTATACTTTCAACTTTAAGTTATAGAGCATAATAAAAACGAAATTATTTTCAGCTATTGAAAAGAAGGAATTGAGTAAAAAAGGTTCTTTGTTTAATGCTGATCTAGGGCTAGACATTTAGACATATTTTTTAGCTGAAATCTGATTTTTAGTATTTATCTAGACATTTTTCTTCCCAAAAAGTATTGACAAAAAAGCAATGAAGAATCTAAGCTACATGTCTCAAATGTCACACACAGGCACTTTTACTGACATAAATCTGTAGATGCACATTAGAAACAGTGTCAAAAATAAAGTATCTGCAAATATTATTAATATTACTTTCTTGAATAACATAATGTGCCATTTTTCCGAACCAAAATACTTATACTTATAATACAACATAAAATATAACATATACCATATGAGTGTGTGTTAAATGGTATGAACAAAATAAAAATTAGTTGTTGAAAAAAATAGATCTAAGTCTTTGGAGGCTGGACGTGCATGAAAATCAAAACGCTCATTTTCAGCTGGCTGTTTCCCTGGCTCAGTTTCCTCTGTGCCTTACCTTGCCTTTTCATGTGCATCCTTTCTTTTTTCCTTATTTTCTCTTTTTTATTTTTTGTAAAAGGGAAACAACACCTTAATTGTTGACTGATGGGGCAGCTGAGCCACTTACATTTCAATAGCAGCTGCTGAAATTGGAGTCTTGCAATGGATGAAAAATACATAATCAAAATTTTGCGGGGGCAGGCGGAAGTTTCTTTAATTCGGGTGAGTCGTGGATGAGAAAATTATTAATTTTAAGAAAATCTCAAACTATCAGGCGCAGTGTCGACACTATATTTGGAGGTTGGGCAGCCTTCCTTTCAAAGCAGAAGAGAACTGCTGATGCCTGGTAGCACCTAGGAAATAATATCAAAATATTTGACATAAAAACATTCCAGAATATTTCCAAACCTTGCAGAATCGAGAGATATAAATCAGCTGCAGGTGCAGCATTACCAGTAGCACGTACAAAGATCTTCAATAAAGGAAGATGCCTCCTGTACACAAACAGACACACAGCAGGTTCATGACGATCACTGTATGATCTAAAGTGCTGTGTATAAAATGTAATGCTAACCCCACAGGCATTGACAATTGGGTAACATACAGCATGTTCTCCGTAATGGGAGTTGCAGTCATTCTCAAAATCTACAGTGATTTTAAACATTCTTTGTTGAGCCTCTATCAGTAGAAGATGAGCGTGACCTGTGACCCACTGAAATAAGTTCTGAAGTGAAAGGCGTTTGCTTCCCTTGCCAGCTGTTTCTGGTGTACCAGCCATTTCTTCTCCACCTGCAGCATATTTTTCCTCACTCTCATCTAGTCAAGAGACAAAATATCAAGTTTTACAACAAATATTGTTCATAGTAATAGAAGTTATCAGACAACAGATTCAAATTGTGGAATTGCTTATGAACACCCATATTCTCAAGTCTTGTGGATTGGGAGGAGTGTCAAAAGAGAGCTGTTTCACGAAGCAAGCTTAGAAAAATTAAATGGAGGCTCATTTGAAATACGCACTTGAATTAGCCTAACGTTGCACTCCACGCCAATTGGGTTCCACGAATGAAGCTCAGGAGGATTCAATCCCTGCTCCTTCAAGCGAGGTGTGACAAGCGAGGCTCATGCGCATCCACTCAGAATAAAAGGCAGCCTTGATTGATGTGAGATAAGTCTGTCCTAAGCTGAGCAAGAATTATTAATGCAAGCCTATGAGCATACAAATTCATCATAACCAATAAAGGGGAAAACTAGCTGCATAAAAAAATGTTTGTGAATAATTGAAAATAATGTGAATTATTGATTATATTCTGAGTTGTAATACTAGTGTTGTGCAATAGGGAGTGTTGCAGTACGGTGTCCTGCAACTTTTAGATATGTTTTACATGTGTTTCGTTACCAGTTGTAAGGTACTTTAAAACGTGTTTAATTAGTTTTGTGTTGAGAAAAAAAAATGATTCTGATTCAACAACCAAGTCTTATAAAAATTCTGAAAGATTGATTTTAACAGCTAAAATTGGAGGGAAAATTCCAGACAGGCATTTTAAGGCTTAGGTCTAAAAGGGTTAATGCAGTTTCACCCGGTGAACTGTAACCCTACCCAGTGTTTCGTCAATTAATTACAGTTATGGAATTAAGGCAACAGCTCAGAAAAAAGTTTCTAATAGCATTGACCCATATCAATAATGAATTGGAACTGATTGGATTGGAAAGTGATAATAGATTTCAAATCTTGAGAGTCAAATCGATTCTTGAAATGTGAATTGATACCCAGTTCAAATTTTAACACATTTAAACAGGATAACATGTTGATTTTATGGGTCCATCTTTGAGAAAAAGTGATATTTGTAATTATTAATAATGCTTGGTGTCAAGAGGCATGCTGTGACATGACATGGGTTGTCCAATCATATTTATCAAGCTAAAATAACCCTCACAACTAGCCTGCCACAGAGCCATAACGACTTATTCGTACCGCGTGGAACATCACTAGTCATAGGTAGAGCTACTTCTATTTTTATCTGATGTAATGGCCCACTAGGCAGCTGCAGAGCTTTATAGACTTTTGATTTTCCTGCCTAGGCTAGTCCCGAGTTGTCGGCAATTGAGCCACCATGCAGGTTGCACTTATTAAATTATAAAAGCTTGTGGATTCGACGTGTATCGACTTGCATTGGGAGATTAGGATATTTTTTTTGCCTTTTGTCAAAGCAGCACAGGGCGCCACATAGGCTAAGGCTTGAGTGGACAGGAGCTGGAATGAATTGGTTAGGGGAGCGCATCAGTGAAAAATCCCTAATCGTTCCTCATTGAAGGAGGGGCATTTTAACTGTGCCTTTTGTTATGTATATGACTGGTTATATTTCGAAGTCACGTTTCACTTCACGTCACCTGCCATGTGTAGCAGCCTACCAATCAGCCTTATTGTTGAAATACCCTCGACTTGACTCGTCCTGTTGGCCTACTTCACTCGGACCCTCGTCGCCTTCTTAACTGTCCCTCTCAGTTCTGACAAACAAAACATATAATTTCAGAGTGAAAACATTGCAATTCAACTAGCCTACACATTGCATTGTGTGTCAAGCTTTCACCTGTCTGGGTTCATCTCCTACCGCAGTCTCTAACTAAAGAATTCTGCAATTTTCGCCAAATCATGCGCTGATCTCGAAACAGTGACACCACTGTTGCTGCGTTTGTCTGGAGTAACTGCAGTTTGATCCCTACTATTGAGCGCAAAGACCCGACAGACAGCACTGAAAGTATCTATTTATTTACTTATTTATTTATTTATATCCCCATCGTGAGCCGGTGGCGGCAATAAATTAGATAGTGGCGGCCGCCACTGAGATCCCTATGTAGGAAAAATCTTGGTAAAGATTTGTAGTGCTGAAGTTCTTTGTTTTCGACATTCTCTACAGACCGCATTAATCAGTTTCACATCTGACACATTGAATCCGAACAATCTCCAACTAATTGAGCCAGTAATTTTATTTTTACTGACCAGCAGCTCCTATTCAATACTTTCCCTCATGCCTTCATCTGTCTCCATGCTGTTGCTGCCTTCCAGACTGAGTACAGCAGGGGGGTTAGCAGTTAGTGAGACGCTTTCAGCGAGGAAGGGACGCAGAGCAAGGTGAAGTGATGCAAGTGATAGATGGGGAGGCCAGAAGACCTACTGGACCTACGATTTAGATTGAAACAACAATATTGGGTGATCTTGTGACCTTTATGAAAATATTACAATATTTTATATATATATATATATATATATATATATATATATATATATATATATATATATATATATATATATATACATACAGTCATTAAATATTTTAAAGCAGCTGTAACTGATCTCAGAATATGGGCTGTGTGTGATGAGCTGCTGACCATATAGATGGAAAATTAAACATCACAGGCTCATAAGGGAATTTGAACTGCCTGCGGGTGTGGATCTAGCATGTGGAATTGCAAAGAGGAGGTGAGAAGTGTCTGTATCCCACATATCGTTCTGGGAGATTGATCACTGGTTATTAATTTCAAACGCATTTAACAAAGTGCTCTTACCTGGATCTTTCAGGTCTGTTCACCATTTCCTCCCAAACATCAGTGAATGACTCACTCAGATGTTGGTCGTTTAAGAGAGAACACAGTGGAGCAGAGAAAAGTGATGTGCTTTTCAGCATTCCATAATTCCCTTTCAAACAAAAATGTTCCTGCTGTGTTGTTTCAATTTAGTGGAGAAGCTATCAAGTGCACCACAGTTTGTCCCAAAAAGCATTCAGTTGTTTTTTTGGGTTTTTTGGCCCTGGCTACCATTTTAAAAACTTTTTTTACTATAAATAGCCCAGTAATGCTCATTCATTATTTTTCAGTATTCTTCCTTCCAAAAGCTGGATCAAATGACAATACACTACAAATGACAAAAAATGCAATGTCTACATCTGATTCAAATACCAGGGATTGTCTTCCTTCAGTAAGAACTATTAGCTCCAACAACTTCAACATTGGCTTTTAAGCATTTACAGGGAGGACTGGAATTTGTTTATCATGTCGAAGCAAATATTTTGTGTGCCCCTTGATTTCAAGAGACAACATTTAAGGCATTACAACTGGAAATCAATGTAATTATTTTTGAATGATAATCTGGCCTGCACATGGCTAAAGGCGGAGATCTCTGGTTGCACGTAGTGGTTCTAAATTGTCAGTATCTTCCTTGCAGTAATCATCATCACAATTATATTTGTTTGGAAGATCAGGGGCAGAGTCAAGCTAACAGCTAATCAGAGCAGGATCTATGGACGGTTGTAAATCAACAGGCTTTAGGGTAATTTGAGAAAAACAAAGCTAATAAGAGTTTTAGTTTAAAGGTTTTGTTCTCTGACAAGCCATGTTAATACGTCACAGGGGAAATTAGTATTCATGGCCTCGCCTACATATCTTGGCTTGCAACCACCCACAGGAACCTTGTATTGATTTTGTGGCCAGGAGAGAGAAGGGCCATAAAACAGTATCCTGTTCTTTTGGTCTTTTTCTTTTTTTTGTCTCATTTAAATGTCTCCGGTCATAAATCTAATTTTAAAATGAGACAAAAAAAACCTGTTGATAAAAAATCTGTTTACAAATCATGAATTCATTTAGAAAGGGAAAAGCCATCCAAAGCAATCTGGCACTAATAACAGTTAACTTAGATGTGTAAATGATAACTCATCCCTCTTGTTGGGGACCGAGTTATCATTTGCACATCTAAGTTTATGTTTACAAGCCCCAGCACAAACACTGTATAGTTATTTTCAGACATGTACAATCAAGAAAACACATTCTTAAAACATGTCTGACAACAAATATCAACATAAACATCTATCAGTCTGGAAAGCCACATCTAAGGCTTTGGAAATCCAACAACAGTGATAGCAATACTGCATTAAAAAACTGATTACAAAAAATGAACCTCCCACAACTTTTTTAGAATTTGTGCATCATATTAAATTAGGCATAAAACTAACATAGCATTTAAGAAAAAAAAACAAAAACATTTTAACAGTCAACCACGGGCGTGGTAGTGTGACTGTATGTGGCTGTTTTGCTGTCTTCTGCTCTAAAACCATCAAATTATAACTATTTTACTATGAAAATTGGGACAAAATTGGGACAAAATTCCTTAAACTAAGGAGAGGCGGGTTTAACAAGCAACTTTATTTTTCACCTGGCGTCAGCTTGGTTTGGATAGCTTTTTGGTCTGAAGGAATAAAAACATAATTTAAGAACTTATATTTTAAATTCACACACATTAGGTTATAGCCTGTATTTTTATTATCTGACAGATTAAAGCTTTTCAAGAAGCTTTCACACCATTATATGTTTATGTCCAGCTTCTTGTGATTCCCTCATTCAGAAGTTCCAACCTCTAACAAGTTGCTCAACACAACCACAGTTAATATAAGCTTCCCTTACATGCAGCTTAGAGCTTTTGTCCCCTTCCAGCTGAACAAAGAGGACAGTGAGCCTTACTGTGCTAACACTATCCATAGGTTTCACCTAGTCCATCAGGTCGACTTGATGCTGCTAACAGCTAACATTTTTCCCTGCACCTTTTTATAAGCAGTTTTCACCTAAATATTATTCACTCAAAACCTCTGGTCATTCATCAAAATTGAGAAACCTTTTGCCTTACTTCTGATTCAAGGTCTGCACAAGTAAAGTTAGATTCTGCCTGTCAATGTCAGTGTTTCAGTACCATGGACAGAGTCAATGCCTTATATAACTTACCATCCATCCATTTGTCCATTGGCTATACCTGCTTATTCTTCCAGAGTTGTGTAGAAAGGTGGTAAAATATCGCCCGACGGTTTTAACTGGTTTTAAATAGTTTTTTATGACTAGTTTGAACCAATTTTAACACCACTGACTTTTAGCAACTTGTTTTTACTGAGGGCGTTTTTAATCCGAACACGGACTAGTTTTATTTCGCCATGTCTTCACTCACCTGCACCCCCGGATGTGATGGCTGTTTAAATTAACTCAAAAAGTTCTGAAGCTGGAGCAGAGGATCTCCACGCTCCATCAAATCCAGGACCATGAGCGCGACGTGGACATCATCTTCAGCCGGACTTTCGCCGCCGCCAACAGCGCTCAGCTGGCGGACACAATTCCTTGCCATCCCGGCGAAGCTGCGGAGGGGGAATCTGCCGAACGCCAGAGGTGCAACAACAACTGCAGAGGAGGACCGCTGGTTCCATCTGGGGGTTAAGCCAAAAGCCCCCATCAGCTCAACACCGGTGCTTCAGGGTGTCTGGTCCA
Source organism: Valencia hispanica (assembly GCA_963556495.2). Lineage (NCBI taxonomy): Eukaryota > Metazoa > Chordata > Actinopteri > Cyprinodontiformes > Valenciidae > Valencia > Valencia hispanica. The sequence goes on along the minus strand of OY747704.1, from coordinate 13,409,937 downwards.
TGGTCGGGCCAGGCCGCGGTGGGGGGGGGGCGGAGCAGCCGCCACCGCTCTCCTTCACCCATGACTACCATTATCAAACCGCTTCGGTGCCCTGGAGCACGACTTTCCCCTCTGACTGTCCCTCCGGCCAGGAAAAAGTAAAATCACAGTAAATCATTAAATATTTCCTACCGGTATCTAATTGACCATTTTTAAGCAAAGTTTTAGAAAAACTTGTTTTAATTCAACTTAATAATTTTATTAACGCTCATAATGTCCTAGAGAAATTTCAGTCTGGTTTTAGGGTGAACCACAGCACAGAGACTTCTTTTAAAGATTTTAAATGATTTTAGATTAAAGGTGACAGCGTTGGTTCCACTGGATCTAAGCGCTGCCTTTGATACAGTAGACCACACTATTCTTTTAACCCGTTTAAAACAGATCGGCCTCTCTGGTGCTGTTCATAAAGGGTTTACATCCTATCTCACAGACAGGACTTTTATGGTAAGTTTAGATACCTGCTCCTCTAAGGTCCACAAGATCACATGTGGTGTGCCCCAGGGTTCGATTTTAGGCCCAGTGCTTTTTAACCTCTATATACTCCCTCTTGGGAGTGTCATCAGAAGACATGGAGTTAAATTTCACAGTTATGCTGATGATACACAGTTGTACATCTCCATGTCTCCCGATGACACACGGCCAATGGATGCTCTTTTTAACTGCATTTTAGATATTAAATCCTGGATGGCAGAAAACTCTCTCCAACTCAACCAGGACAAAACTGAAGTTTTAGTCATCGGCCCTGAGGCTCAGAGAGAGAAACTTTTACCAAAACTACAATCACTGTCTTTTAATCCTTCTTTACTAGTGAAGAACTTGAACGTAATTTTTGACTCTGAGTTGACTTTTATTCCTCACATAAAAAGTATTACTGAAATAGGTTTTTATCGCTTAAAGAACATCGCCAGAGTCTGCCCCATTCTCTCTCGGGCCAATACGGAGACACTGATGCATGCTTTTATCACCAATAGGATTGATTACTGTAATGCCCTGCTTTCTGGTCTTCCCAAAAAGAGTATCTCAGGATAACAGCTTTTACAGAATTCAGCAGCACGTGTCCTGACGAAGACCAGGAGGCGGGAACACATTACACCCGTCTTAGAATCACTGCATTGGCTCCCTGTATGTTTTAGGATCGATTTTATGATTCTTTTAATAATTTTTAAGTATCTTAATGGTCTTGGGCCTTCTTATCTTTCGGAATTACTTTTACCATATGAACCTTGGCGGTCTCTGCTCTCCTCTAGCAGCCGTCGCCTTGTCACCCCCAAAGTCAGGACACACACTCATGGTGAAGCGTCTTTCCATTATTATAGCCCTCACCTCTGGAACAGGCTGTCAGAGGACCTCAGGGCTGCAGAGAACGTTCATGTTTTTAAGAGCAGGCTCAAGACTCACCTTTTTAACCTAGCTTTTAACTGATTATTATTTATTAAATCTGTTTAATTACTCTGCATGTTTTATTTGATTTAATTCTTTTTAGTTTAGCTTTTAGCTGGCTATTTATCAATTATTGTTTATCTGCTTTGCATTTGTATTTGATCATATCTTATAACTGTTTTAATTTTAATATTTTACCTTATTTTAGTTTTCCTTCCAGTGTTTCCTCTGTGGGAGCCCTCTGCCTCGGGGGCGGTGGTCGGCTGTGGCTGCCTTGGTGCTCTCCAGGTGGTGCTTGGGTGGAGGTGGGTCTACCAGCCCTCCCTCCTCTGGGCTCCCTGGGTCAGTGCCTTGGCTGCTGCTGTTGATCTGCTGCTGCCGATGTAAATGGCTCCCATGATGACGTTTCCTGGCTCATCTGTACTCAGCCCGTTCTGCTTTTGTCTATTGTTGCTTTTATGTGTGTGTGTGTGTGGGGGGGGGGAATCAAATAAAGTTTAATTTTGATTTGATTTGATCTATGCAGCTGCTTTTATTTCCCACAGCCTGAATAGGAAATTATCGTCAGGTGCGCTTGACAGCAGAGGACCAGATGTTGAGCGGTGAATCCACCACTCTCACGGAATTACTCACACCTGACTGCTCATACATTAATACTCCTAGGGAGCATGGCAGTGGTGGGGGTTTGTTGACTATATTTAAAACACGCTTTAGCTACAAGCAGGTTTTCTTTTATTTTCCCCTGGCTCTTTTGAAATAAGCATGTTCGAACTAGCCAGCTCCCCATACCCGCTGTGTGTTGTGATTTACTGTCCGCCACAATATAACAGGGATTTTATTGAGAAGTTTGCTACACTGCTTTCTGAAATTGCACCTACTTATGAGCGACTTCTTATTCTTGGTGATTTTAATATTCAATTATGTTGCCCTGGTCGGTCTATGGTCAGGGGTTTTATGGACGGGTTGGACTCCTTTGGATTATTACAGTCTGTTATGGGCCCTACACGTGACCTTTCACACACGCTGGATCTTGTTCTGTCATACGGTTTGTCTTTCACTGACCTCTCTATTTTGCAAGCTACTTTTTCAGAAGTCTGTCCATCCCTCTGCTTCCACAACTAATCTGGGTGATTTATATAATGATTTTCTTGCCACTTTTCTTCCTGTGCTTGATTGTGTGGCACCGTTTAGATCTAGGTGCCTGAAGTATATAAAAGATCCCTGGCTGAATGCCCAAATTCGTGAAATTAGACGAACGACTGGGACCATAGAGAGTAAGTGGAGAAAGGACAGACTACTAGTTTTGTTCAAAATGATGTGGAATTCTTGGACCTTGTTTCAGAAGACAGTCAGGGCAGCTAGGAATAGATATTTTTCAAATATTATATCCTCCAACCCTGCTAAGCAACGACGACTATATACCGCCCTTGATGCTGTTCTTTCCCCCACTGAGTCTACTTTCCTGGGCTGAGCCAGGGGCAATTTGCTGGGTCGGGCTTGGACCCTTGGATAACTGCTTGCAGTTCTTGTTTATTGTTGTATTCGTCTCCCTAAATATTTAAAGTATTTCTTTTAGATTTATTCCTGTCATGATCTACTGTGTTTTTATTTCAGTTTCAGGCTTTGCCATATTCTGTTCAGTTTCCTGTATTAATGATTGTTCAAAGAAACTTGTCATATTGGTCTATTCGTATTTTGATCTTTGTGCCTTAGAACAGTGTTAACATTTCTCTGGTTTATTATGTCTTTTTTAGTTTCTCTCACAGTATTAGTCTGCCTCATGCTCACCAGTATTATTTACTTATGCCATTAAACTTCACTGCCTCATAAGCTCCATGTGTTTCACCTGATCTGACACTCTTAGAGCTCTTGGATTTTCACAGTTCAGTGCCAGAATTCCATGCCCTAATTCACATCTAGTTCCTCTAAGTTGCATGTCGTCTTGATGGACTAGTGGCCTGTCCATGGTGTACCTCTTGCCTAATGACTGCTGGAGATATGCAAAAGCCCCCATTGCAAAGTAGATATAGATAATGGTTGAATGGACAGATCAATTTGCTTATTATTTTTGCTATTCACTTGATGTGTGGTTTGTTTTGGTTAATATGAAAAGCATATAAAAAGTAATATCAACACTGATTTTCTGATGATTTTAAAATGCCCTTTATGCTAGTTATTCTTAACAAAAACAGCCCATTTTAAAAAAATCTAAGAAGACTTGTTCAAAATTCTAAATTAAAGGTTGTTGGTTCTGACTCAACTTGAGACTTGCATGCTTTGACTTTGGACTTGATTTAGGATTTTTATGCATTGGGACTTGACTTAAGACATTGAAAGACTTCAGACTCAGTTGTAACTTCCACATCAATGACCTGGTCTTACCTTGCTGAAATGTCTGAAGATGTTGGAGACAATGTTGATTCTGGTAGTGTTAGTGGCTCCTTGGACAACAGTGTTGTGGGGGGAGTCGAGGCTTGGAGTGCTGTCACTGGCTCCGCAAGTAACAAGTGTTGACACTGATGGCGTGTAAACTGGTACTTGCAGCTGAGTTGGATTTTTTATTGCAGGCCAGTGGCCACAACGGCTTCTGTAACTACAAAATGAATTAGAAAAACTCTAAAGAAAAGTTTGTAACTATGTAGGATGCCAAGCAGGTTAAACTAAACATTAAAGATAAGAGAGGATGAAGTGGGCATGTTGATTACCATGGTGACAGTGTGGTAGATATGGAGTATGTGTTTAAATCTAATTTTGATTGTTCCCTTGTTGTATACTATCAAAGAAATTAGTCTTTTTTTGGATAAGTTTGGAAAAAATGGTTGTAACAGATAACTTTTTAATATTGAGAAGTTCATTCAATCTGAGAAGAGAATACAGAAAGTTGTTGCTCTAAATCACCTGGTCGAGCAAAAAAAGTACTATTTGAAAAACCATGTTACTAATTTGGAAAGGAACAGTATTTTAAAAAATTAATTAATTTTTTTGATCATTAGTGTAGAGGTCTGTTGTTGGGCTGCACAGTGGCGCAGTTGGTAGCACTGTTGCCTTGCAGCAAGAAGGTCCTAGGTTCAAATCTTTCTTCATGGAGTTTGCATGTTCTCCCTGTGCATGCGTGGGTTCTCTCCGGGTACTCCGGCTTCCTCCCACAGTCCAAAAACATGACTGTTAGGTGAATCGGTTCCTCTAAATTGCGCTTAGGTGTGTGTGTGTGTGTGTGTGTGTGTGTGTGTGTGTGTGTGTGTGTGTGTGTGTGTGTGTGTGTGTGTGTGTGTGTGTGCATGGTTGTTTGTCCTGTGTGTCTCTGTGTTGCCCTGCGATCGACTGGCGACCTGTCCAGGATGTACCCCGCGTCTCTCCCCATGACAGCTCGAGATAGGCACCCCCCCGGCAACCCTGCATAGGAATGAAGATACAGAAAATGGATGGATGGAGGTCTGTTGTTGTTCAATTCACAACAGATGTCATCTCAAGCCACAGGCGGTTTGTTGCTTCAACGGGATGAAAACGTATGGTCCACATGGACCACATGATGTCTTCAGCCCAAATGTCTGCCCCAATAAGGTGGGTGATTAGGGAATACTCTCAGTGGACGTTATTAGGCTGTCATAGTGTACATACTCCCTGAATATTGTCTTTGGAAAGATTACCTCAAAGATGCAGAGGTTAGTGGTCTTTAATATGAAAGTATGACAAAACTAAAGCAAATTTTCTGGAGCTGTGATGTTTTGGGGTTGTCACTGGGCAACACAGACTTTCAGCTCCCTCCAAAGATTCTCTATTGAATTGAGGTCTGGAGACTGTCTAGGCCACTCCAGAACCTTGAAATGCTTTTTACATAGCCAGTCCTTTGTTGCCCAGGTAGTGTGTTTGGGATCATTGTCATGCTGGAAGATCCAGCAATGTTTCATTTTCAGTGCTCTCAGTGATGGAAGGATGTTTTTGCCAAAATCTCACGATACATGGCCTCATTCATCCTTTCCTTAATAAAGATCAGTTGTCCTGTCCCCGTTGCAGAAAAGCAACCCCAAAGCCTAATGTTTCCGGTCCCATGCTTCATAGTGGGTATGATGTTCTTGGGATGCAACTCAAAATTCTTCCCCAACATGGCAAGTGGCATTTATACTAAATGGTCTATTTTGATCTCATCTGACCACATAAAATTCTCCTCATCCTCCTCTGGATCATCCAGATTGTCTCTGACAAACTTCGGACGGGCCTGGACATGTGCTGGCTTAACCTCAAGTGCTGCAGGATTTTAATCCATAATGACGTAGTGTGTTACCATTAGTAACCTTGTTACTGTGGTCCCTCATTGAGCAGTTCTCCCATGTGATTCTGGGCTTTTTCCTCACCGTTCTCAAGATCATGTGTACCCCATGAGGTGATATCTTGCATGGAAACTCACTTAAGGGAGACTGTCAGTGATCTTGTATTTATTCCATGTTCTAATAATTGTTCCAACAGTTGATCTCGTCCCACCAAGCTGCTTGCCTATTGTAGATTGGCTCATCCCATTCTTATGCAGGTGCACAATCTTGTCTTTGGTGTCATTGGATAGGTCTCTGATCTTGGCCATGGTGGAGGTTGAAGTCAGACTATTTGAAGGTGTGGACAGGTGTCTTTTATACAGATAGTGAGTCAATCAGGTGACATTAGTAAAGGTAGAGAATAGAAGAGCTTCTTAAATAAGTAATAACAGTTCGGTGAGGGCAATAATTCTTTTTTTGCCCCATTATATAATTAAATTATTTTTAAAAAATCATACAATGGGATTTCTTGGATTTTTTTCACATTCTTTCTCTCACAGTTAAAGTGTACTATGATGAAAATTACAGACCTCTCATTTTTTTAAGTGGGACAACTTGTACAATTGGTGGCTGCCAAATACTTTTTTTGCCACACTGTAAGTGCAGATATTTTTGCTGTCCGGCAATTTGACTGACGGGGTCAAAAAGATCTAATCATAATCTATTTTTAATAACTTTTTTTAATTATAACATATTCAATAGTATTTTATTCATTTTACATACTATTCAATCCGAACAAGCTGAACAGAGAAGTACATATAAAAATATAATTGCACTTAAATGATTGCACTTAAAATACAAATAGTTCACCTGCTGTGGCCTGAAGGACAGTCTTAAAGGTTCCTCCTGCCCTGCATGGATTTGAAATGCGCACCCATTTGTGCGTAATCAAATAGTGGGATTACTGCAGAGGTTGTTGTCATTAGGTTTTGGATTTTAACTTTGGACAGAGGACTTTTCATGGGGGTTTAGATGTTTTTCTGGAGGCTGAATCCATGCTACCCCTGCCATACTGAAGACTGGAAGTAAGTGATCAGAAGTAAGGAAGAATCTCTGAATAAGCCCTTTCCTGATCTGCAAGCTATCGCTTCAGGGAGAGGAAATCCTGCAGCATGCACCATTTGTTGGCACGACACTGGGCTCTTTGGAGCTGTACGCCCCAAAGCCTCAGTAACTCCTTTACACACTGTCAGCTCCCATTTTGATGCACTGAGATGTGTCTGCCAGGCTTCCTGAATATACGAGCAGACAGTGGTCTAAAGAGGTGCAGGAAAAGAAAGGAAGGTGAAGTAGCAGTGCTTGTCAACATCAGATGCAGCCCAGATATTGGACTCTTGGCAGTAAGTTTTCATTCATATTATTCTCCAAGAGAGTTCACCAGTGTTAGCTTGCCAGCCGTTTACATTCCACCTTCAGCTGTTGCTGAATGCTTGGGATGTCATCAGTTCTGTTGTTGCTATTCTACAGACAAACCCCCCCAATGCATTTGTTGACTTGACTTTTACTTTTACTTTATTGATCCCTGTGGAATAATTCAATCAGAAAAATTTAATTTCCAGCAACTTATAGAATCAGAAATTGAACAAGAAATAGTTGTAAACAACAGCAAACAAGTGCTGATAAACAGGCATAGAAATAAAACAATTATCAAAGTAAACAGACAAGTATGAACCACAACACAAAAATTGCTAAAGAAATGGTTGCAATACCTAGGGATTTTAATCATGCCTCGCTCTCTAATACACTTACAACATTTCAAGAGTTTGTCTGCTGCTCTACAAGAGAGAACAGGACATTCGATATTGGCATACAGGAAGAAGCTGGAGAGCAAACTACAGTTAAAGCGGAGTTTTTCCTCTCCACCGTCGCTACATGCTTGCTCAGTATGAGGGATTGCTGTAGGATTGATGTGGTTGGAAAGTCTGCCCAACCTCACGCCAATGACTGACGCAATCTGCTGGGATTTCTTAAATAGGAAACTTTTTAACTGATTGGAATGTTTGTATACATGTATTGAAATGACTTCTTGTTAAGTGCCTTGAGATGACATCTGTTGTGAATTGGCGCTATATAAATAAATTGAATTGAATTGAATGTTTCATCTTCGACCTCAGTCAGGGACTCCTCTGCTTCCACAAGTTGGTCTTCAACTAAGTCAGGAGATGCTGCTGCTCCCATTGCCTCCCCACTTGTCTGTCTCTAGAAGTCAGGTGAAGAGGCAGCTGGAAAGACTGAACCAGAATAAGGCTGAAGGATCAGATCGTGTCAGCTCCAGAGTCCTGAAGGCATGTACCGAACAGCTCTCTGAGATTCTGTAGCACAAGGGCATAGAATTAGCATGGACGGAGGGGACATGTCCCCACCAATATCCAGCGATTACTGAATTGTCCCCACCAATAATTTGATCTCCTTGAGAAAAGAAAAACAAACCAGATAGAAAGCAAAAAAGAGAAAGAAAAATACAGATCTGTTAACGTCTCATTCTGGAGGTGCAGAAAGAGTTTAATTACATTCTCTACTGGAGTCCTACCTCCCATAACATATATGGCCAATCTGATTGGCTGTGCCTTTCCCTGCTGTCAGGTGAGACTCTGCAGCTGTTTGGTTGTTACCAGCACCAAAACTGCAAGGAGAACTTTCAAGTCCGCAAGACAACTCAGTTGCAAAGTGGGTGACACATGAGTGTCAAAAGCGAGTAAGGTTGGCAGCAAAAAAGAAGAAATTGGAGATGATGAACTATTTTTCAAAGAAACCTGTAAGTCACTTAAAGGTCTGTGCGCGCTTCCCCCAGGGGCCAAGGTGGGCATGCACTGTGTGATTTCTGTCTTACTTTCAAGCCTATTTTCCAGTCATGCAATAATTTTACCAACCCCCATGCATTAAGATGATTTTTTAACCCGACCCTTTCAATTCAAATTCAATTCAAAAATACTTTATTGATCCCAGAGGGAAATTAAGTACCCAATTACCCAAAGTCATCATTAAATCCCGACCCGACCCGCCCGTTGATTTAAAACCTGCAATCGGTCTGTGTCCACGCAGCTTCGCGCTCCAATCCCTCTGTAACTCTCCATGATGCTGTCAGCTGAGCTCTCAGATAGCGATGCTTTGAATACATGTCCAGGTCTGAGATGATAATCAGTCAGATGCTCTCATAAGAAACTTTTTTTGATTGATTCAGCTACCTGAACTCCGTGCGTAAAGTTGAAAATGTCTGCGGGTCTGCAACAAGTGGTCAGCGATGTGAATTGTACTCTGCTTGTGTTTAAAAAAAATAAAAAAAACAGAAAATAACATGACCCTGTATTACAATAAATTATTTCCCTTTTTATTTCTCTGGAATGTTACACAGTTCACTTTTATTTTATGCAGAACTGTAGTGAAGTTACAGTTGACGTTTCTATAGGCAGAACTGCGAGGGTTGCAAAGGAAATGCATTTGTTTTGTTTGTTGCACATTCTTCTGGGGCAAACATATTAATGGAGCCAACATTATTCTTTTTGCTACGATGTGGAGAAACATGATCGTTCCCAAACAACAGTCTAATGATGGTTTTCTGCGCCATTTGAAAAAGAAAATAAAACACAATGGGCTTTCAATTTTTACACCTATTATTACACCACAGTGTATATTATAATAAAACCTCAAAAGGATAAATACCTATATATGAATGATTATTTATTGTCCCCACCAATCTTTGAACCACACATGTTTATGGTTATTGTCCCCACCAATTTTAAAAACAAACCTACGCCATTGCTGTAGCACCACTACAACCTTCCATTGTTGTGGAAGACATCCTGTTTTAAAGAAAACTCACCCATCAGTCCATGACTAGGTCCATTGTCACGCTGCCCTATTTCACTCCTCATTGTCTGCACCTGTCCAATCAACCACACCTGATCCTACTCACCTCCGGCCTTTAAAACCAGTCACTTCTCTCCACTCAGTGCTGGATCATTAACTATGACTATTGATGTCTCGTGTGCCTTCCCTGCTGTCTCGTTCCTGCCCGATGTCCAGTCTCTCCTTTCCTGTCGTCGTCTTCATCATCATCACCTCCATCCATCCATCCATCCATTTTCTTCCGCTTATCCGGGGTCGGGTCGCGGGGGCAGCAGCCTAAGCAAAGAGACCCAGACTTCCCTCTCCCCAGCCACTTGTTCCAGCTCCTCGGGAGGAACCCCAAGGCGCTCCCAGGCCAGCCGAGAAACATAGTCCCTCCAGCGTGTCCTGGGCCTTCCCCTGGGCCTCCTCCCGGTGGGACGTGCCTGAAACACCTCACCAGGGAGGCGTCCAGGAGGCATCCTGACCAGATGCCCGAGCCACCTCAACTGACTCCTCTCGATGTGGAGAAGCAGCGGCTCTACTCTGAGCCCCCTCCGGATGACTGAGCTTCTCACCCTATCTCTAAGGGAGAGCCCAGACACTCTGCGGAGGAAACTCATTTCAGCCGCTTGTATCCGTGATCTCGTTCTTTCGGTCACCACCCAGAGTTCGTGACCATAGATGAGGGTAGGAACGTAGATCGACCGGTAAATCGAGAGCTTCGCCTTTTGGCTCAGCTCTCTCTTCACCACGACAGACCGGTAGAGCGCCCGCATAACTGCAGATGCCCCACCAATCCGTCTATCGATCTCCCACTCCATTTTTCCCTCATTCGTGAACAAGACCCCCAGATACTTAAACTCCTCCACTTGGGGAAGGACCCCATCCCTGACCCGGAGGAGGCACCCCACCCTTTTCCGGCTCAAGACCATGGCCTCGGATTTGGAGGTGCTGATTCTCATCCCAGCCGCTTCACACTCGGCTGCGAACAGCTCCAGCGAAAGCTGTAGATCACGCTCCGATGAAGCCAACAGGACCACATCATCTGCAAAAAGCAGAGACCCGATCCTGAGGCCACCAAAACGGATCCCCGCAACGCCTTGGCTGCGCCTAGAAATCCTGTCCATAAAAGTTAGGAACAGGATCGGTGACAAAGGGCAACCTTGGCGGAGTCCAACTCTCACCGGAAACAAGCCCGACTTACTGCCGGCAATGCGAACCAAACTCTGGCACCGGTCGTACAGGGACCTAACAGCCCGTATCAAGGGGCCCGGTACCCCATACTCCCGGAGGTCTTCGAAGTATTCCATCCACCGACCCAAAACGTCCCGCGTCGAGGTCAGCAGCACACCATCCCCACTGTAAACAGTGTTGGTGGCAGACCGCTTTCCCCCCCTGAGACGCCGGATGGTGGACCAGAATCGCTTCGAAGCCGTACGGAAGTCGTTTTCCATGGTCTCTCCAAACTCCTCCCACGCCCGAGTTTTTGCCTCAGCAACCATCCGAGCCGTATCCCGCTTGGCCTGTCGGTACCTATCAGCTGCTTCAGGGGTCCCACAAGCCAAAAAGACCCGGTAGGACTCCTTCTTCAGCCTGACAGCATCCCTTACCGCCGGTGTCCACCACCGGGTTCGGGGGTTGCCGCCGCGACAGGCACCGACCACCTTGCGGCCACAGCTTCGGTCAGCCGCCTCGGCAATGGAGGCGCGGAACATGGTCCACTCGGACTCGATGTCCCCCGCCTCCCCCAGGACGTGTTCAAAGTTCTGCCGGAGGTGTGAGCTAAAGCTCCTTCTGACAGGAGACTCTGCCAGACGTTCCCAGCAGACCCTCACAACACGTTTAGGCCTTCCAGGTCTGTCCGGCGTCCTCCCCCACCATCGGAGCCGACTCACCACCAGGTAGTGGTCAGTGGACAGCTCTGCCCCTCTCTTCACCCGAGTGTCCAAAACATGCGGCCGCAGATCAGATGAGACGACAACCAAGTCGATCATTGAGCTGCGGCCTAAGGTGTCCTGGTGCCAAGTGCACATATGGACACCTTTATGCTTGAACATGGTGTTTGTTATGGACAATCCATGACGAGCACGGAAGTCCAATAACAAGACACCACTCGGGTTTAGACCGGGGGGCCATTCCGCCCAACCACACCCCTCCAGGTCTCACTGTCATTGCCCACGTGAGCGTTGAAGTCCCCCAGCAGAACAAGGGAGTCCCCAGGAGGAGCACTCTCCAGCACCCCTTCCAAAGACTCCAAGAAGGGTGGGTAATCTAATCTGCTGTTTGGCGCGTAAGCACAAACAACAGTCAGGACCCGTCCCCCCACCCGAAGCCGGAGGGAGGCTACCCTCTCGTTCACCGGGGTAAACCCCAACGTACAGGCGCCGAGATGGGGGGCAACAAGTATGCCCACCCCAGCTCGGCGCCTCTCAGCGGGGGCAACCCCAGAGTGGAAGAGAGTCCAACCTCTCTCGAGGAGACGGGTTCCAGAGCCAGAGCCGTGCGCCGAGGTGAGTCCGACGATGTCCAGTCGGAAACCTCTCAACCTCGCACACCAGCTCCGGCTCCTTCCCCACCAGAGAGGTGACGTTCCACGTCCCGAGAGCCAGCTTCTGCAGCCGAGGATCGGACCGCCAAGGTCCCCGCCTTTGGCCGCCGCCCATCCTGCACAGCACCCGACCCCTATGGCCCCTCCCACAGGTGGTGAGCTCATGGGAAGGGGGGCCCATGTTACCTCTTCGGGCTAAGCCCGACCGGGCCCCATGGGTAAAGGCCCGGCCACCAGGCGCTCGCCAACGTGCCCCACCTCCAGGCCTGGCTCCAGAGGGGGGCCCCGGTGACCCGCGTCCGGGCGAGGGAACACTGAGTCCATCTGTCGTTTTCTTCATAGGGGTCTTTTGGGCTGCACTTTGTCTGATCCCTCACCTAGAACCAAATTGCCATGGGTGACCCTACCAGGAGCAAAAGCCCCCGACAACATAGCTCCTAGGATCATTGGGACACTCAAACCCCTCCACCACGATAAGGTGGCAGCCCAGGGAGGACATCACCTCCTCCACCTTTAAATAAACATCCTGCACCTTCCTTCAGCGTCTGCATTTGGGTCCATACTCCACACACATTCCTGACATCCATGACCTGTTGCCCTGACATCCCACATCATGAAGGTCCTGGAAAGACTCCTGTTGGCCCACCTAATTAAGCAAACTAGAACATATCAGGACTCGCTGCAGTTTGCTTATTGCCTTGGAGTTGTTGTTGTTCAAGATATCCTCTACTACCTGCTTCAACCAACATAATTTCATCTGGACAAAGCAGGCAGCACTGTGATGATCATGCTTTTTTTATTTTTCCAGTGTATTTAACACAATTCAGCCTGATTTGCTTTGTCAGAAACTCCTGAAGACACAGGTGGGCCCCTGGATTAATGACTACCTGACAAATAGACCACAGTTTGTGAGACTGAAGGATTGTGTGTCAAACCAGGTGGTCAGCAACACAGGAGCAGCACAGGGGACCGTACTCTCACCATTCCTTTTCACTCTGTACACCTCAGACTTCCAGTATAAGTTAGAGACCTGAAATACTCAGATGACTCTGCAGTTTTCGGGTGTATCAGAGATGGACAAGTAGCTGAATACAGAGACCTGGTGGATTACTTTGTGGCTATGGAACAGTAATTTTTTTCCCTAATAACAGAAGTTATTTTTTAGCCATTTTTATTTTATATTTAATCTGTTTGTGTTTGTTCATTCCAAAACGGCATTTTTATAAAGTCAGCTTTTATTTCATAATGAGGTTTTCCCCAGTGGCTTATTTATTTCACAATGTCACTTTTCAAGAGAAGAGTTCATCTGCCAATCAGGGTCAGTTGGTGGTACCTGCATGCTCATTAGCTGGTGCTAAATACTATTTACATTTATCTTTCTGGAAAGCTGGTCTTTTCATTCACTTTGAGCAGCTTGCTGTACAGCTAGCAACAACATGCTAGGTTGAGTTGTATGAACTTTGTTCACCTCTGGTTACACTAGCAGATCAAATTGAGAGGAATAAATTTTTAGAGGATGCCATTTTGCATTGTTTGGATAATATTTTTTAAATGATCCGTGACCCAGCACTTAAGACTTTTGTGCTGACTGACATACCCATCAGAGTTATTGCTGCTATCTTTTCTGTGTTATCTAGCACAACCCGGAGGGTTGGGCCATCAGGTTTGAATACAAACAGGTCTTCCCGCCTGTTAGTGATCTGTTCAGCTGCAAGTCCCTTAAATGCTTTCACCGCTGCAGTGTCACAAGCTGCATTTTTTGAGGGTCTGTACCAACCGAGGAAGCACAGACAAGGTCACATATTGTTCCCCACTGAGGAACACCGTACCTGCCTCGAAAGTTTCAAGAATCTGAGTCAGCTCCTCAGTCACAAACTATTGATCTGGCTTCAGATCCAAATAGTGATGCTTTCTCCATCAATTGACGGCAGAATCAGAAAGAGCTCTCTGTTCAAGGAGCCTGGATAGCATATGAAGTGTACTGTTCCATCGAATACTGACATCCTGTACCAACATGTGGTGTTGTACACCCATTTGAGACTGCTTTTCTTTAAGTTTTGTGCAGGCCAGTTCAATCTTTTTGAAGTGCTCCACCAGACATCTTGCAGTGGCCACAACAATTGAGATGGTTTTGTTATTTTTCATTGAATTCTGCACAAACAAATTGAGTGTGTGCTCTGCACATCTTACGGAGGCCCATCGATGTCTCTCTTTAAGAATTCTGGCAGCTGCCACTACATTTGTCCCATTGTCATGGACAACTGCTTTCACCTTTTCAAAAGGAATGTGGAATTTGATAGCAGCCTCCTCCAGCCATTCTGCAATGGTGTGGTGTGTTTTTGGTGACCATATTGGAAAGAGACAAATATGGGACATGAATTTTATGAGGGACATTTTCTAAAAGTTGTTTTAAAAATGCTAAAATCGTATGATTATTTCTTTTAATTTATCATCCTTTCTTTTGTATTTTTAGACTCAGGCTTTAGTAGTAAATCTAAATAATAGCTTATCAATTTACTTTTACACAATGAAATAGTACAATGTACAATTGTAACAAGCAGTCTCTAAAAGCATATTTAGGTGCATTGTATGTTCGGGTTGAAGAACAGTTTATTCCTGACAGAAATAATGCAATACAGAAAACACTCCTGTTTTGGTGAGAGAAGGATGAACTTTTAAAGCATCTTTAAACTACTACAATAATCATGGAGTACAATTTTCATATTGATCTTTAATATGAAGCAAGAGTACACTTTACCTGAATGGCATTTAAAAAAAATTTAAAATCAATTTCTTTCAGTTCGGTGAATTAATTTGAGACAGTGTTTTTCTTGTCCTGAATATGCCATTGTATTTATAAACTTTTGGCTTTGCTTGACACAAGTTGACAAATTGGTGCAAACTGATAAAAAAAGGAAGAAAAAGAAATCCACTTTGGCCTAAGTGCTTCATTAAGTTTGTTTATCAAAGAGTTTTTATGTTAGCAAATTGGGATAAAATCATAATCTTTTTTTACAGTAAATAAATGGTCACATTAGTTTTATATATTTCCCCTAATCTGTGAAAGAATTGCAATGCTGGGTTTTTCTGTTATTGTAAAAATGACATAAGACACAAGTCATTCAGAAAAAAACAATAATTTTACATTTAACTCAATAATAAGGGTTAGTGAGCTGGCAGCTGTAAGAACAGCTGACTTTAAACAAAGATGGTTGAGACAGTTCTTCAATTTATTCTTGCATGCAAGAAGAGAGACAGATTAGTATAGTACATCCTGGTCTATGTCTGACCCAGTTGAACTTAAAACCCAGCGTTAAACAAAGTTGGTTACACACAATTGATGTGCACCACCTTCCTAGTGACATTCCACTAAACCCTCACTATAGTGTAGGAAAACGGGTTCAAATTTAATTTATTACATTTTATTACCCCTCCTAAATCAGGGTCCTGTGACACCCTCTCAAGGCCACAAATGGCCCTATCCTTGCTGGCAGTTTACCAGTTTTCCATTCAAGTGAACATGCTAAATCCTAAGTAGGCATTGAAAATAAGCTGGAAAAAAGTTTATTTCACAGTTAGGTAGTAAAAGAAACATACATGTAAGCCACACTGTTTTGGAACATACATTTCGTTGTCAGGTTTACTGAATTTTCATACATTTAAAAATGCATAGTGCTGTTATATATGATTAAAAGGAAGCATAACAACATTTTACTCTTTGGAAGACCGCTTCTTGCTTGGTTCATACTTGCTGCAGGCAAAGTGTAATACATTATTCTTGCAATGCAGCAGTTGACAGGGATTCATCTGACAATGTGAGTAATTTGCTTGTAATGTAGTCATGTGTAATGCCATTATAGCAGGCACCGTCTGCCACAGCAAGGAGTTCAGTCCGCCTACTGAAAGTATCTGCCCTCTGGCTGGGAGGTTGTCCTCTAAACAGCAATGCCTTCAGATAGTGGAGCCTATTTTATAGTTTGCTGTACAATATTCAGGGAGAAATGTATCCTTCATTTTGATATTGTAACTCAGATACATCATCCTTGCACATGGAAACACTTGTTAATGCTTGGAACTAAAAGTCCTGCTCAAATCCGACTTTTACGTGATCCTAACAGATGACCAAAAAATATTTTATTTCAACGAGTTTAGCCTTTTGTGTATATAAAGTTAGCATGGGAGAAGAGTATCCTAAAGCCATGTTTAAAAAAAGGATTAAAAATATTAATAATTTTTATTTAGAAACATTTTGATCCACAAGCTGTGTTAGGAATTTGGCATTTTTTATGATAAAAACACTCAAAAACAAAACCCCAACTCATCCCTCTGGAGTCTGTGCGCTACCTTAAAAGGCAAGGGAAGGCAATTTTATTTGTATAGCACACTTTTAACAACAAGGTGATTCAAGGTGCTTCACATGATTAAGAGGTAAAATAAAAAAAGCAGTAAAACACAGACAAAGCATATAAAGCAAAAACAGCAATAAAGCAAGAAGCATACACAGATACATCAAGGCATTACAAAGCATATAATGTAAAAACAGCAAGAACCATACACAAAACATGACACATCAAAAGATTACTCAAAAGCAGCTCTAAACAGATAGGCTACGTTTTTAGTTATGATTTAAAATAACTCAGTGTTTCAGCAGCTTTGCAGTTTTCCAGAAGTTTGTTCCAGATTAGAGGAGCATAGAAACTGAAAGCTGCTTCTCCGTTTTTGGTTTTAATTCTAGGGATGTTGAGTAGACTGGAATTAGAGGACCTGAGTGTTCTGGTGGATAGGTATAGTAAGAGCAAATCTTCAATATACCTTAGTGCTAAGCTATGCAATGATTTATAAACTGGTAAAAGTATTTTGAAGTCTATTCTCTGAGCTACAGGGAGCCAGAGTAAGGACTGGGGTGATGTGGTCTACTTTCCTGGTTCTAGTGAGGACACGAGCAGCAGAGTTCTGAATTAGCTGCAGCTGTCCGATTTATTTTTTAGACAGACCTGTGAGAACACTGTTGCAGTAATCAATCTGACTAAAGATAAACACATGGATGAGTTTTTCTAGGTCCTGTTGCGACATCAGTCCTTTAATCCTAGGAATGTTCTTCGGGTGATAGAAGGCTAACCTTGTTATTGCCTTTATGAGACCCTGGAGGTTCAGGTCTGAGTCCATTACTACACCTAAATTTCGGGCCTGATCAGTAGTTTCTAGCTGTATTAACTGAAGCTGTGTGCTGACTGTTGATCGTTCCTCTTTAGGTCCAAAAGTAATTACTTCTGTGTTGTTTCTGTGCAGCTGGAAAAAGTTATGGCACATCCATTCATGGATTTGCTCGATGCATTTACTTAGGGTTTGGATGGGTTGAAAGTCACCTGGTGACATCGTAATGTAGAGCTGAGTATCATCTGCATAGTTATGGTCACTAATCTTATTGGTTGTTATAATCTGGGGTAGTGGGAGCATGTAGATATTACATAAGAGGGGTCCCAGGATGGAGCCCTGGGGCACCTCACATGTGATTTCTGTTCATTCTGATGAAAAGTTTCCAGTTGAAACAAAAAAGTCCCTGCTCTTTAGGTAAGACTCAAACCAGCCAAATACTTTACAAGAGAGTCAGACCCAGCTCTCCAGTCGTTCCAATAGTATATCATGATCAACAGTGTCAAATGCTGCACTGAGGTCCAAGAGAACCATGCGACCCAAACATACCACATGTCGCATCGTTAGGTGACGTTTAGATTGTCAAATGACAAGGGACCAGCATTTTCCAACATGTTCCATGAGAAACACAGGTTGAAACCTCAGCACGAGAAAATAAAACAATAACTGATGCTGTTTCCTAACCCACTGCTGTACTGATTTCCCTGCTCATTGTTAATTAGCAAAAGAATGCAACACAATTTTCACTGTTCTAAATCTTTGAAGAAAACACTGACAAAACCCCATCTTATTTTAGTCGTTGTCTCTGTTCTAAAATATTTCCAAGTCATGCCATGCTGTGCAACAGCCTGTTGACTCTGCAGCAGGCGGGCTGCCCACTATCACCAGGCTATGGTAGCAAGCCCTTCTTCTATGTTACTTTCTGTAAAGAAGGTTCAATCAGGATTGTTGTTTTTTTATCTGCAATATATCTGATCCAATCAAAATTAGAAACTGCTGATACCCAATACTAGTTAAACCTACATTAATAAAATTATTAAAATCATTGTCCTTCATATGCCTGAAAACAGTGTAGCTTTAAAGTTAAGTGAAATATTCTACTTAATTCTATCAATAATATAACAATTCACTTAGCAAGGACATTCATGATGCTGTTGTCTATCCTATCCTTGCTTCTGGACCGTAACAGATATTTTCTTTTAACTGGAGTTCATCCAGGTCATCCTCTATATGCTGCTCCAAATAGAGTTACCTCATAAAGAAAGCAACTTTAAAGCTCTAACATAACATGTCAGGGTCTCCCAGTCCCCTGGAATCAAACATAGAGTTCTACCGCTACACCACACAGCACCTTACATGCGCATAACTTTTTAATTTTTTTTCTAACAATATTTCTGACTCAACACATTCAGGTGCAGTCTTCCATAAATTTACATTTTGTTCCTTTTGTCAATGCATCTTGTGGAGCAGTTTGCTATTGTGCTTGGCTAATATTAGCATGTTTAAAAATATATAATTCAGCTTGTATTATTTCTGCCTAATTCCAATCAATCATGTTTGGACTTACAATAAAAAGTTATCCTAGCTTTAAATGTCTTAAAATGTGTTGACTGATGATTCAGCTGCTCTCCACACTCCTCTCTGTCTTACACTGAGTTGCCTGATTGGGTCTCTCTGTAAAGGGTAAACTTTTGGATTTTTGAATCTTTTGGATTCCCCTCACGCACTGTTTGTGTGTGCGAGATCGGGGACAAAGATGCAGATTCGCGGGCTTCCTGAAACCGCGGGAGGCAAATTACTGAAATAACTCTATGGAGACTTGAAAGCACAGTGTCCTCTTTCTAAATGTGTTTCAGTTTTTCCGGTAGCACAAACCGTTGCGGGGTTATGGTAATGCAAAGTGCGCAGGCAAAAATGTGTTGGCGATGACACGTTTGGTGTTAAAGGTTTAAAAGGTGCCCCTGCTTAAGCTAGCACATGTCCAGGCCTGTTTAAAGTTTGTCAGAGACCATCTGGATGATCCAGAGGAGGATTAGGAGAATGTCATGTGGTCAAATGAGACCAAAATAGAACTCTTTGGTATAAACGCTACTCGCCGTGTTTGGGGGGGGGGAAGAATGCTGATTTACTTCTAGGGATGGGCTTTCGATTAAACTGTCTTCATCGATCATTGGGAGAATTAACGATCGATTTCCGATCAATCATTGATATTTTTATATTAAAATTCGGAGTTCATAGGCTATATTAAAATGCAGTGAGAAAAGAAAAATAAAGTGTTTCCTCATTGAGATCTCTTGTGGCAGTTAAACGGAATTAATTTACGGTAGTTGCACAAAGAAAATAAGCAGCGGAGCCGACAGCTATAAGACGGTACTAATTAACACAACTGACGGTCATATTTTTTTTCTATTTCAAAAAAGTAAAAAAAAAAAAAGTCATGTTAAACAATAACTTAATAAAAAAATTTATAATTCTAATAGGCCTGATAGTTTTGTGTTACATTTGGCAAAAAGAGTCGAGAAAAGGGATGAGCGAGATCAGCATACCTAACAATAAATTAGGCTCATTAATAGAGTAAAAAAGACAACAACAAAAGAAACCGTAACTTATATACAACTTTAGCTCCAGTCTACTGATTTTTGTTGACAAAGATGAGCATGTTAACATGCGCTGGGGTCAGAAGCGAAAGCAGCCTGGTGAGCAGACTGACGATCACCAGGCTGCTGTCGCGTCTGACCTGCAGCGCCGAGATCACCTGCTGTGAGGGGACAGACGTCGCTGTGATACACATACCTCCGGGCTAACTTGGCAAGCCTCTGGAATCTTGTTTAATTCATTTTCCACCAGTCTGTAGGCGTGCAATCCAGGATTGGCGGAGCCTCCCTCAGAAAGTAATCGGTGAGTAAGCTTCTCTGCTCGTTGTGCATCTCGGCTCCTCCGTGCTGACACCGACTTGATGCTAGGTTGAGACCAAGAGCAGGATGCTCCGCTTCTAACCAGGGTTGGAAGTGCGTTCAAGTACTTATACACAGCTTCGCAGTGTTGGCAGTGAACCGAGACTTCTTTGTTTGTTTGTTTTTTTAGTCAAAGTGGTCCCACGCCACACTTTGCTGCAACCTCTTCACAACAATGCTACTTTTGAAATACACAGAAACTGGCAAGAAACTGAGTCGGCCTGTGGGTTTTATTTTCAGTCATCGCCCTCGTGTGGTAAAGTGTTTAATTACTGCCACATAGCTAAATTAATTGCATTCCTTCAAAACTCACACTACGCAACAGAACATGCATTAATTGATCGGTAAAAAAAAATGTCATCGTTGAAATTCTTAATGATCAATTAATCGATCGTCGATTAATTATCCCCATCCCTAGTTACTTCCCAAGAACACCATACACACTGTGAAGCATAGGGGTCGAAACATTATGCTTTGGGGCTGCTTCTCGTAAAGAGGACAGGATGACTGATCTGTAATAAGGAAAGGATTAATTGGGCCATGTATCAAAAGCTTTTGGGCAAACACCTCCTTCTATCAGTGAGTGTTTAAAGATGACATGTGGCTGGATCATCCTGCATGACAATGATCCCAAACACACCGCCCATGCAACGCAGTAGTGGCATTGCAAGGTTCTGGAGTGGCCTACCAGTCTCCAGACCTCAATCCAACAGAGAATCTGTGGAAGGAGCTGAAAGTCTGTGCTGCCCAGCTACAGCTCCAAAGCACCACAGCTCCTGCCCAGCGACCGGCCATTTCCGGGTACATACCCCAAGGCTGGTACTCTGTAGGTTCCTGAAATGGCCCCAAATCGGCCCTTTTGGGCTGTCACAACACGCTGGTGTAATGGAGACGTATATACCATGAAGGTCTGATAGTGCAAGTGCGCCATTAGAGATATATAGTATAAACATCCATGCACACTCGCTCATACTTAAGAGTAACTAAGAGGAATTAACCTTACTGCCATGTTTTTGAACTGTGAGAGGAAACCGGATTAACTGGAGAGAATCCATGCATGCAAACTCCACGCAGAAAGACCCCAGGCTGGGATTTCAACTCTGGAACTTTTTGCTGCAAGGCAACAGTACTACCAGCTGTAGCACTGTGCAGTCTACATCTACATTATTATTTACATAAAGATTTTTAATATGAACAAATTGAAATCTGCCTGTAAGACAAAGCTGATAACGCACGGGGCGGCGATCTGAAGCTTCTTGTAATTTCACTAGTCACTGATCCTTTTTGCAATGAACAGCTTTCTACCAAGTCTTGTTCTTTTTTCTTTAGATAAAACATTCCTTAATAAACCTTAGTGTCAGTTGATGTTACAACTCTTCAGCGTTTCATTTTTACATTCTATTCTTAGATTTTCTCTGAGTTTCATGCTCTGTTTTAAGAAAGCAGTAGAGCTTTTTGCCAACTAGGGGGAGACTGATGGGTGGTGTTGACTCTAGTAATGTCACTTTTTTAATGAGTCTATAGGTGGCCATGTTTTTTTTAAGTTTTAGAACTGTAACTTTTGGTGAAATGCGCATGGAGAATGGAATAATTTACATTTAGCCAGAATATTAATTTAATTTGAGTATGATAAACTCCATGTCCTGGGAGTAAGCACTTCACAGGCATGTTTTAACATAAAGCAGTTCATCTACTATACACAGAGCAAGCAAGGCTAAAAATATTGCTGTGTCCATCACTTTTGGCTATCATTGTGTGGTTAAAGAGAAACCCTCTTGCACTACAGCCTGGAAATAGTAGAAATATTCAGTAAGCGTTGATCACAGTGAATGGATTAATGATGACACACAATATATGACTCTTTATAGCTAAAGTAAATTTTCTTTTTAATCAGTATTGTTAACAGTTTTGGGTGTTTTGTTTCTGTTAAAAGGGGATAAAATGTAGTTAAATTAAAGAAGGATGAGATGGAGCCAGGAGATTATATAAAGCTTTCAAAATCTGGCATTTCTAAGTTATTTGGCAATTTAAAATATTTGAGTAGCTTTCACGGAACACAGAATGACAAGCACTAAAGAGTTTGCCAAAATAATAATTATCTTTGGTTGAGCTCATGCAACTTACTTTATCTTTAACAACTACTGCTGCTATGAAATGTCTCGTTTTACACCAGCTTGAATTACCTTTATCATATTCATTCTTCTCTATTGATTCTTTACATAGCCTAATTTATGTTATAAGCTCATTTATAATAGAATAGATTAGAATCATCTTTTATTGTCCCACAGAGGGGAAATTCAGCTGAAACACCAACAAAGTGACAGGTAATTGAATCATTAGATTCACACAAGAAAATATAAAAAACAGAATTAGGAATAATATATGTACATTGAGGACAAAATTACAAAACTCAAGTACATGCAGGTTTTTTAAATAAAAATAGAATTTAAATTTTGAGGAATGTGCAAATGAGCAAGATGATTTAAAAATATTTACAGAATGCGTGTATCTATTTGTGAATGAAAAAAAACAACATATTTACAAGAAGGGAAAAATCAGGAGCAGTGATTGTTATAGAGTCTAACAGCATCTTGGAGGAAGGACCTATGATAACGTTCCTTCATTCACCAAGGATGCAAGAGTCTGTTGCTGAAGGAGCTCCCTAGCTCAGCAAGAGCTTCATGCATGGGGTGGGAGACACTGATGTTATGTGGCCTAGAGTCCTTCTGTATCTCATCACCTGCACGGGATTGAGGGGAGATCTTAGAACAGAGCTGGCCTTCGTTATGAGCTGATCTAATCTCTTCCTCTTAGCTGTAGATAAACTGTTACTTCAACAGACAAAACCATAAAAGATGGCTGATGCCACTGCAGAGTGAAATACGGTATTTAGGTCTCTTCTCAGCAGGTATATTCTGCTCTGACCCTTCCTGTAAGGAGCATCAGTGTTATAGCTCCAGTTCAGAATAGAATGGAAGAATAGAAATACTTTATTAGTCCCACAAGGGGAAATTCAATTGCACTACAACCCGTCCAAGGACATACAAAGAACACACAAATGTACAAAACAGGATCATGTAGACTGTAGCAGCAGCCAGCCCCCTGCGGCACTCCATGTGCAGATAAGAAATGGTGACAATAGGGGGGGAATGGGAGGAGGGGGAAGAAAAAGGCATTTCGGTCCTGCCCCCTACGGAGGACCGAGCCAAGGCACAAAAACCCCAACTCATTACATAGAAACACATATTTCATTCACAACATATGAGAACACATGGGAGGTGGGGGGATCTCCCGCACAGCAGAGTGGGGTTGCAGCTGATTAGCGCACCTATCCAGCCCATTGTCCAGGAGAGTCTCTGAGAGAGTCTCTGAGGAGGTTCTGTGTACAGCAAGCACGTAGAGACTAAAGGAGCGTGTGCATATCTGTCATTGTGGTGTGAACGCGTGTGCGTGCGCCAGTAAGTTAGTGAGTTTGTGAACTCCCCTTACTTCAATCCCAGTGTCTGTCGCCTCAAATGTAATATACGAGCGAGGAATCCGAGGAGGTCATAGGCCCGTGTGATGGGGGTTGGGGTGGGGCAGAGCATCCTTCTACATAAACATCAAGGTGAGTCTTGAGATATCTGGCCTTCCAAGGCCAACATGGGGAACCAGATTCAGATAACAGCAATTGTTTTGGTTCAGGCTGGAGCTTGTTGTGTCAGCCTTAAAGTCTTTCAGTGGTCTCAATGGCGACTCCAAACAGCCGAATCGGGGGTCAGTTTCCACCAATAAGCCATGAGTCTGAGTGTTAACAGCACGGCACATCCCTTCATTGAGCTTAGACAGCTTGCCAATTGCTGCCGACAGCTTTTGAAACTTGCGATACATCAGAAATCCATCCATACCAAATAGCAGAAAACCTGTTATCATGAATCCAATTATAAAGAGGTCTCTACATCCTCCATGGAAGGCAGCAACAAAAATATGATATTCCACTTCCCCCAGAAATCCATCACGTACCCAGACGCAGGCGTTCCATCAGGACACTAGGGCTCTCACTTAGCCCTTCTACGGGTACAAAAAATGTGATCAAGTGCATTAAGAGGCCAGCTGAATATATCCTGGTTGAGCTTTTGGAGGGAAATGCAGAGAGCAGGCGGGCAGGACGGGGAACGGAGCGAGTAAACGAAAAAGTATCTGTCCATTCCGAGAGCAGGAAGTGAACATGTTGTTTAGGTGAACACCCATGTACAGTGGCTTGCAAAAGTATTCGGCCCCCTTGAACTTTTCCACATTTTGTCACATTACAGCCACAAACATGAATCAATTTTATTGGAATTCCACGTGAAAGGCCAATACAAAGTGGTGTACACGTGAGAAGTGGAACGAAAATCATACATGATTCCAAACATTTTTGTAAATAAATAACTGAAAAGTGGGGTGTGCGTAATTATTCAGCCTCCTGAGTCAATACTTTGCAGAACCACCTTTTGCTGCAATAACAGCTGCCAGTCTTTTAGGGTATGTCTCTACCAGCTTTGCACATCTAGAGACTGAAATTCTTGCCCATTCTTCTTTGCAAAACAGGTCCAGCTCAGTCAGATTAGATGGACAGCGTTTGTGAACAGCAGCTTTCAGATCTTGCCACAGATTCTCGATTGGATTTAGATCTGGACTTTGACTGGGCCATTCTAACACATGGATATGTTTTGTTTTAAACCATTCCATTGTTATCCTGGCTTTATGTTTAGGGTCGTTGTCCTGCTGGAAGGTGAACCTCCGCCCCAGTCTCAAGTCATTTGCAGACTCCAAGAGGTTTTCTTCCAAGATTGCCCTGTATTTGGCTCCATCCATCTTCCCATCAACTCTGATCAGCTTCCCTGTCCCTGCTGAAGAGAATCACCCCCAGAGCATGATGCTGCCACCACCATATTTGACAGTGGGGATGGTGTGTTCAGAGTGATGTGCAGTGTTAGTTTTCCGTCCCACATAGCGTTTTGCATTTTGGCCAAAAAGTTCCATTTTGATCTCATCTGACCAGAGCACCTTCTTCCACATGTTTGCTGTGTCCCCCACATGGCTTTTGGCTAACTGCAAACGGGACTTCTTATGGTTTTCTTTTAACAATGGCTTTCTTCTTGCCACTTTTCCATAAAGGCCAACTTTGTGCAGTGCACGAGTAATAGTTGTCCTATGGACAGATTCCCCCACCTGAGCTGTAGATCTCTGCAGCTCATCCAGAGTCACCATGGGCCTCTTGGCTGCATTTATGATCAGCGCTCTCCTTGTTCGGCCTGTGAGTTTAGGGGGACGGCCTTGTCTTGGTAGGTTTACAGTTGTGCCATACTCCTTCCATTTCTGAATGATCACTTGAACAATGCTCCGTGGGATGTTCAAGACTTGGGAAATCTTTTTGTAGCCTAGCCTGCTTTAAATTTCTCAATAACTTTATCCCTGACCTGTCTGGTGTGTTCTTTGGACTTCATGGTGTTGTTGCTCCCACCATTCTCTTAGACAACCTCTGAGGCCGTCACAGTGCAGCTGTATTTGTACTGACATTAGATTACACACAGGTGCACTCTATTTAGTCATTAGCACTCATCAGGCAATGTCTATGGGCAACTGACTGCACTCAGACCAAAGGGCGCTGAATAATTACGCACACCCCACTGCATCCGCGCCCCCTAACTGTGGTCCTGGCCCGGGGCCGGCCGGCGTGGGGTTGCTGTTGCCTGTGGGGGTCGGGGCCGGCTGGCATGTGCAGCCGCCTCTCTCTTTTTCTCTGGGCCGATTGTCATCGCCGGTCCCTGTATGGCGTCTCGCCTTGTTTGCCGGTTGGGGTGCCTGGCTGCTGGTCGCGGCGGCTGGGTGGCATTTCTGGGCCTGATCAGTTCTTTTTAGTACTGGACTTAGCTCCTGGGTCTTGGCCTTTGTGTGCTGTGGGCCGCTGGGGTCGGGTGTTTGGCCGGGTTCGGTCGGAGTGGGCGTGCAGGGCAGGTGGGTGGGGCGCTGGGTTTGGTCGCCTACCGGGCCATTGAGCGGTAGTTGTCGCTCCGCAAGGGTATGGGGCTGGTGGATGTCGGCCTGGTAGGTCGGCCGCCCGGGGCATCGGTTTGCTCCTGGTCTGGGCAGATACGTCGCCGGGGTTTGGGCTGTCTTTTGTGTTCTGATAGTAGAGCAAATGTCAAGGTGGGTTTAGTTCTCCTTCTGGGATGGGACTGGGGGGACTGCCTTGGGGTCCATGGGGCTTGGTGGTGCTGTGGCCGTGGGCCCCGGGTTGACCGTGGCATGGCCTCCTTCCCCTGGTGGAGCTGTGCCTATTGGGGTCAGTCGGGGAGCTGGCTCCCTGGGAAAACATTTTGTCTCCCAGTCCTTCCCTCCCCATCCTCGAAAACCTCTGTCCAGGGTCTTGGGGCATGGGCACACCACTGGGGTGCGAGAAGGGGTTTCCCTCCTCGCTATCCCGGGGCGTCCTGGGTCCCAATTTTAATATACAACTTAGACACTCCCACTTATAACATTTTAATGCGACACACATGTAGGGACTTTGGGGTGGGCACACTTTTCGGCATCCAGAGGGGGAGCGGTTCAATCAGCTTCACCTCTGGTGCCGGTGCCCACTGTTAAACCACATATAGACACTGAGGGCTCGGGGTGGGGGTTGGGGGATGTGTAGCTGCCTTCCCCACATCCCACCCCTCTGTTTTAAATGCACATTATAACAACACGCATCAACACCATACTCGAGTGGGAGGATGGAGGCTAGGGGTCTTCTCACACCCCTGTTCGCTACGGGCCATCAGGGGTTGGGGTCCGGAGGAGGAACAGGTGGTCTGGAAGAGGTCCTTGGCTGTCGGGCTGCTTCGCCACGTTGGGGCCCTTGGCGGTCTGCTTTTCTCCATCCTAGAAGGTAGGGGGTCCATCTCCTGGGTCCGGGGGCTGGTGGCTCTACTGGGGCATCGGTACCTGGACCTGGGAGCATAAAGTGTGTATGGGGTGTGTGAGTGAGGGTACAGCGTCATTTCTTGGGTGTCTTGGTGAGTTAGTGAGAATGTATGTGTTTAAGAGGGAGGGAACGTATGACTGTGTCTGTATGTCTTTGTCTGCCTGTCAGGTTGGGTCTTGGGCTGCCCTCAGGCCTCACCTCAGGCCTTACATTTAATGGGGGGCCTATTTCCCCTCCGCCACTCCCGGATGCCCCTGCCTACTGGTGCGTCGGTGGTCAATCCGGTTCGGACCTGGTGCGTGCCTGGCCGGGCCTTGGGGGGCCGGTGTGTCGGTTGGCTGATGCGCTGGGCCGATATCTTCTCTTGGTTGGTTGGGGCACCTCTTTTAGGGGTGCCAGGTTTGGAATTGTTGGGTGGTGCCTGCTTGGTGGCTCGGCGGGATACGGATCCAGTGTCTCTGCTCGTTCGATCATCTGTTCTGTGCGTGGTTGGTTCATTGGCGGGTTGGACCGGCCCTGGCAGGATCAGGACTCGGGAGCTGGAACAACTTGGGGTCGAGGTACTCGCTGAGCTCGGCCTGGGGATGCTGTCCAACCGCTGCGCATATCGGGGTGGTGCCCCTCGTCGGCCGGCCCCTTGTGGGGTCCCTGCTGGGGGGTGGGGCGCCCCTTGGCCCCGGCTCTCCCGGTCCATGGACCGGCCCGCCCTGGCGCGGCTGGTTACCGGCGCATCCCGTGGGCTCGTCACTGCTGTCCCCCGGGCCCCTGCATAGTACCCGCTGGACGTTCCTCTGGGGTTCTCCTTTGCTCCTCTCTTGGGGAATGCGGTCGGCCCCGCCCGGGTCCGCCTGGGGCTCTGGGGGTCCTTTGGAAGTCTTGGCTCTGATCTCCTTCATGTCTGCATCGATTCCTGGGAGACGGATTGATGCCTCCTGACACCAGCTATCGAATACTCTTATGGAGAAACCTTATATGCACCAGCATCCTCACACACACACATAGATGTGGGGTCTCTGGTGTTTACAGATATATTCTTGGGCTGAGGTTATCATTACTGGATATTGATTAATCGGTACCATGAGTTTTTCTGTGACATTGTTGTTGTAATTTTTTATCCATTTTTGTGTGATGTGGTTGTGTAGTTCTTAGTTCACGATGTTTGGTTTGTTTTGTCGATGTTCCTTTTTCTCTTTTTTTTTGTTTTGTTTTTTCCCGTCTCTCTGCCATCCTGTGGGTATGGAGGCAGACTTCAATGTTTTCCTGTGTTTTCTTTGTTCCCTTTCCTCTCTTGTATTTTCAACTCACCCTCTCTGACTTTTTGTTCCGACCTCTCTTCTTCATCTTCTTTCTTTCTTCCCCTTAATTTTCCGTCTCCATGTCCATAAGATCAGGAAATAAAACCCACAGCAATTCATAATAAAGATTTTTCACACATATATCAAGTGGAGTACTACAGCAAATGTTGTACTGCTCCGCTTGTGAAAGTAAATCCGTTGGGCTTCTACTTGGTAGTCAGACACCAATTCTGAGCTCCACACTGCCAAACAGGACATGTAAAAAAAAAAAAAATAGGGATGACAACAAAGCCGCTCTGAAGGCACAGAGGGATGGTACAGCAACTAATAACTTAATACTGGTGAAATGAAGGCGTTTTGTGGCAGATAATGTCTTATTCAGAGGCTGAAATGACGTTGCCCCGACCACTTCCATTGAATGGATATGTACACCAGTGTGATGATCTAAATATCTCCCGATAGACTTCAAGTAACTCCAAATTCATCCCGGTGAGTTGATGAATGCATTTCATGGTATAAGGTCCAGGTTAAAAAAAACATGGTACTTTTGCTTTAAATCTCAACATAAAAAAAACAAAGTACAAATACAGTTCTACTGTTACAAGGCCAGAATGTACAACTTGGGCCCAATGGTAAACAACATTAAAAACATTGCTTAGACTAAAGACAACTTTTTTTTCCCTTTTTTTTAATTTGACTGGAAAACTGTAAATTTGAGAAAATAACACTTATGACAAAGCATCAGTAACAATGTTTTCTGAGCATGTTAAAAAAACAGCTTCAAGTCTACTGAAGTAGATGCAAAAGAAACAAAGTTTAACAAATGTGTCATCCATCTTAGTTATTTTAAGTTTTCACACTTCTCAATAAATGTCATAATAAAACAGACACTAAAAACAAAAAATAACAAATACAGCCTGCCAAACAACAGGTGCCACCTGGGTGGGGTCTAACTTACTTGACAAGTGCATCATTGGAAGAGTGAAAGAGATTTATTAAAGCATCAAAGGTAACCACTTAATATTACTGTGACCTCGCTTCCCTTTCACTTCGTGAGAGTTCATGTTTAAGCCAGCATCTTAATCTTGAGGCTGTTCACTTTTGGTGATAGCCTTGCACAATCCAGTTCAAGGAAAAGTTTCTGGAATACTTCAAAGGTGTACCTTAGTTCTTTGGGATAGGCAAGATCCACTGCATATGTCAATCGACAAGCATGGCGCAAGCCCTTGGAACATTACCCAGAGTAGTCAGAACTCTCACCCCCTCCACCACAATACCAACGTCATCACAGTCCTCAGACAGTTTGGTCTTGATTTTGTAGATTTTCATTCTTTGTTCAGCAAGGTCTTGTGACACACTGTCTCCATCAGCATCCTAAAAACAAAAACAGGGGGTATTTCACTATCATGCCAAAGGAAAACTTCAAAACCCTTTATCTTCCAAAATCCTACTAACCCTTTGAAGAAATAGAAAAGCAAGTTTTAGTAGAACATGAAATAGTGAGGCTCTAAAATGTCTAAATCATAGCTTTTAAGGTTGATAATGTGTCTCTCTTGAAAGAGAGAAACATTCTCATTAATGGCCAATATGCCAGTTAGTTAAATTGAATTGAGATGCAAATATACTGAAAACACGTCTTATTTCTAAAGGAGGTCCATCATAATCTCTTATAAATGACCACAAATATTAATCTGCCATATGTCCATGTAGACAAAACATTAACAAAAATATCTGGGGACAGTTTGGAGAGTTTGGAGGCCAGGTGAATGCATCAGATTTCTTGATGGGTTTTTTGAGCCATTCCAAAGTAGTTTTTGCAGGGCTCATTGTTGCCATACTAAGAGAAGCGCCTAACACTTACATTAAACTCTTTAAAGAGTTGATCGGTATGTTCCCCAAGGTAAACCATCAGGCACTGAATTACAAGATCTCTGGTAGTATTGATGCTTGGATTGCTTGGTGCCTGAAAAGACAAAATATAATCACCATCCTCCAGTTTTATACACTCAGCTAATCTATTTAAATTTTACAGTTTAAGTAACAAACACATACCACACGACATGATGGATAAAGTAAGATCATTTTTCCAAATACCAAGACTATTTCCATAGGATTTTGTTCAAGTTTAGTTAACACAGAGTGCCAAGACCTAAAAGTCATTCCCATTTCAACAAAAGTCTTAATTCAGTCGAAGAGTTCATCTCGCATTTTAAAAAAAATCACCCATTACTTTACAACAGATTTGTCAGGTGATTTAGTCATTTAGCTTTAGTGTGCTTAATCACAAATGCTTAACTCAAGACAATAATGTTAAAGTATTCAGTACTACTGGTCATATAGTTTAAGTTTGCTGCAAGTTTATTAACAATATCAGTCTTGCAATAGCACAAGATCCATCATTTCAGTAACAGTTTCAACCTCAAATTCAGAAGTTCATCTTGGGTTGGGTCTCAAGTAACTAAAGTGAACACATCCTCAGATACAAGGCTCTCGACTGACCATTTAGTTGTATTATGCAAAGATTTATACAAGGAATGCAACTGATCTATAACATTAGTGAGACTTGGCATTATAGCCCAAAGCTTTCACTATGTGGTACTGCTGGAATCAAAGTGGCTCTGCTACGAGCATTTTGATCATGAATATCTAACCATCTTCATGAAATTCCTCAAAGGCTATTTCAATATAGCTTACCATTTGTGAAATAGGAGTTCAAATTAATTTGATTTACATAAGTAAGTAGTTAATCATGTGTAACAATTAATATCCCAGTAATATGACAACAAATTCCCTTAAATTAAATATCAATCAAATGAAAAGCAACTGAAAAATACCTTAGACAAGATGGCCTGCAATTTCAGCCCCATGGCTCCACCCTTGG
This sequence comes from Valencia hispanica, assembly GCA_963556495.2. Lineage (NCBI taxonomy): Eukaryota > Metazoa > Chordata > Actinopteri > Cyprinodontiformes > Valenciidae > Valencia > Valencia hispanica. The sequence continues at coordinate 13,378,623 of OY747704.1, read as the reverse complement.
AATTGAAGACGGCAAACAGGTTGGGAGAATACTCATCCAGCTTGGACATGAATTTAGGTTCCAGGTGTACAGTGGTAATCCTGTGAAATTCTTCTTGCAGCTGAAAGATGAATGACAAAAATTGAAGAAGAAATATCAAAAGCCTAACTGATTATAAACTAGAAAAACTTGATTGGCAAAATATGGAAAAAGAATAACATTTGTGATTAAGTTATTGATGCAAAATGACTAGTAGTGTCTTACACAAGTTGCTACTCACATGAGATGGTTCAAAAAGAGCAGGCCATCTGGCTTTGATGTCTTCAATGCTGGGAGACAGGTTGATGATTTCATGTCGTCTGTGTGCAAATGTTTTAGACATTTTTTCTTTGATTAACTTGTCATTGTCCTTTTTCCTTACTTCAGTGAGCAACTTAATCCTCTCTTCTTCTTGACTGTCTTCATCCTCTCCTGCTGGATAAGGAGGGAGATAATTTACCTCTGCTTTTCTGGGCTTTTTAACATTCTTGGCAGATTTCTGGTCAGCAGGGCTCTTGCGTTTAATTGCGTTGCATAGGACCTCAGGTACACCAAAGCCTTGAAGTTTGGTGCGATAATTTGCCATCTTGTATTTTATGCTTTGTTGCCAGCCATAATAACCCAAGAAAGACCCAGGTTCTTTGAGACATGGATATTTCTTGACAAGTGCCTCAGCGACATCACTTATCTGCCCACCTGATGGATAGGCTGTGTATGTAAATATAGTTTCAGCCAACTTTTCCAGTATGTCTGCCTTGACCTTTGAGGTAGTCAGAAGTGTTCCATTCTTCTTGTAGTGTTCAGCAGCTCTTTCAAGGTACATCTCAGTTTCATAAACAAACTGCGGAATAGGGAATTACTTTGGCCAGGGCTGACATCGTTCTGTGGTACTCTGCCTACTCAGAATAATGGTGTCCTGTGAAGATGATGTTCCAGTAGATTCTGCATTTGAATCAATCGACTGCATATGATGCAGAGTCACAATCAGCTGTGTGTTGACCAGAAGGCCTGCCAAAACTTTCATTAAGGGGAACCAAGTCAAGAACAATCGGAGCAATGGGAACGACCTTTATGGTGTCTTTGTGTTTGATTTGGTCACTTCTGCTAAGAGTAAAGTAGTCTTCAAATTCTGAGTCCAAATACTAGAGACTGAAGTCATCTGAAATTCCAATGGTATCCTGTACAACAGTTTTCAGTTCTTCCACTGTTTGGGGGATCCCTGATGGAAGAACCAGCTTCTCAATCCGGTCATCTATTATCACACGGAGCTTTGCCTCCATCTCTGCCAGCCTGAAATATACTGTAACATAAATAGAAAGTATTATTATTTTCATTTACCTTTTAATTAACTAAAAATCAACACTTGATTTATTCATTTTCATTTGTATTTCAACTTTCAAATTCTTTTTAAGGTTCAAAACATAATGGGAATGAAAAAAAAGTAAGACTGTTTCCTAACCAATTTACATTTGCACTGGTATGTGATGACAGCAGACTTTATTGCAATAAAGACTGCAACATAAATATTAACACAACATAAATATTAACATAAAATTTTAATTTCTGTTACCAAAAATTCACAACAAATGTGACATTTCAGTGTAACCATGCGTTTTCCTCCCACATTGTAAGCAACTAAAGGGTACACATCACCAAGTTTCTGCTGCTCCAAAAGAGCCATCTTGCCAGTGTCCTCCAGTTGATAAGATCTCAGATGCTCTTCATACCAAGCAGCAAGTAGCTTTACAATGAAATGTACATAGCTGTCCAAAATGACTATTTGTATAATCTCAGCAAAGTCTGGCAGTTCACAGGTAGATCCATAAGATCATCCCAGTAGTATATGTTGTGCCATTGTAAATGACAGTGCTGGCAAGCTGCACACTCGACAAAGATGGTGAAAGTTCACTTAAATCTTTTTTTATGTCTGAATGCAGCACATCGACAGGCATTATGGATATTTTTGTGACAGCCAGGGCTGGTTTCACCACATCTGTTTGCATGTGGTAGGCCATCATCATCTGATGCCTTGCAGAAAGGGTCAGCAGAACATTCCTGAAATTGTTAGAGTGCCTCACAACTTGCTTAAAAAATCTGTGTTTAGCTTCGAAAGGCATTGTCCATACGCCAACCAGCGGTCCATATTTTTCACTCAGTGCAGGGTAGTGTTCCAAAAAGTGGTGTTTGGGTGTTAGCCTCTCATCAGGAAAAACCTCCAGGAATCTGACACGATGTTCAGATATTTTAAAGTCAAGATAGGCAATACTTTCTGTGGTGTGAATAGGGGCAACCACTAGTTCAACAATGTCCTTCAAAATCAGAAGCAGCTGCCAGGCAGGATCTCCTTCAGGTACACAATAACCAGCAATGAGAGGCAACAAATGAATTAAGGCCCATTTTTCGTGTGCATTTCCTCCTACAGTTTTACGACCAGCAAAGTTGTGTGGGATTGCTTGAGGACTGTTTACTCTGTCTGAGCCTTTATAGGGAAAGTGTGTGATTAAGTTATTGAGTATTGTCAAATTAAAGTATTTTTTCTTGATGAAAACCTTCAGACACAATGCGAGCACTTTGGGGACTATCCCTTCAAAGAGGTCATGAAAGATATCTGGTGGGTAACCAGACACAAAGTGAAAGTGATTAAATTTATCAGTTAATGGACATGACCGTTTAACGCCAAAGTAAGGTACTAAATTTGGATTTTCTGTGATAGTTTGTACATGCAGTGTGTAGTCCTCTTTTTTCCTAAGTGGAAATACCCCAGAACGTACTTCAGCCTGGTACTCTGAAGAATGTCCAAGACAAAATCTACAAACGTAAGGCCCACTAAACTTTCAACAAGTCCACTGATTGAATGAGCGCAAGGTTATCGGCTATGACACAGAGTATTGTCCCTTTAACATTTTTTTTGTAAACTGGAAATAAAAAACCCCTCCTGTTCAAGGGTGATGAGATATTTCAATAGTGGTTCCAAAACAGCTTTGCAAAGTACCTCTAAATGTATAGATGTTAATGCAGATTGTATCTTTGATGGTCCATTTGCCAATATCCAACAAACGGCAGTTATGTCATCAACATACAGGATTATAGAGTCTTGTTTCTTCTCCAGCATAAAAGTCGTTATGCTTAAAACATGTACCATTAAACATTGACTTAAAATGTCCAGTGCTGTTTGAGTGCTTTGACAAAGCTTCCACAGCAATATCTTTGTTCTTCAATACTTCCTGCAAAGTCTTCAGTATTGGCACATATTGAAAGCGCTTGTTCTGTTTAGCATCAAGAACATATTCAATAGGATCCACACAACAGAAATGCTCTTTAAAATACTTTCTTCTCTTGAAAGCTGAACCAAGTGGGCCACCTGCTCTGAGAGCTGTGGTTATAGGATGAGAGCTGCACAACTGTTGTTCTAAGTCAGTTATGATGGTTTGATCAACAGAGCATTTGTTGGACTTCAGTGATGAATCAATTATATTTCTAATAACTGCAACAGATGATGAAGAGGAAATATACTGAAGATCTTCAACCAAAGCATCAATGCACCTCACCGAGGCATTATAGATGCTCTCCAACTTCAGTAGAAGTAAGCCAATGTCATGAATAACTGTAGAGGATGCACGTTCTGGACCAAAATCCAAATCAGTGCCTTCGTTATCACTCGCCTCTAGCTCATCCAAATGGTTGGCAACCTGAGCATGGTGACTTTCAAACACATCGTGCTTAAAATCAGTCAAAGAACAAGATTTGTGTCTTCTAACTTTGTGTTTTAGAAATGTATTGTATACAATTTTTCCGAAAGTCACACCCTTCAAAAACACAAAATACAGTTTCATGGTTCTTCAGATGAATTCCAATGTGATGAAAGTAATCCTTCTGGGTAGAGCAAAAAGCACAACAAACTAAACACTTAAATGAAGTGATGACTCCTGGGTTTGAAGTGTCTTTGGCTGCATGATATCTGGACAAGTGTGTGTTTTAAATGTGCAAGGGCAACTCTCATACAGAGATGGTTGGAGCTGTCCACGGCCAAATGCGTGTTGTCTGTCATGCTTTAGTAGATTCCCCTTTGTAGCAGACAAAGACTTGCAGATCCTACACATTATTGCATAAACAAAGTTGGATTAAGTAGGGCCAACCTGATCAAATTCTAATCGATAGAAAACACTGTGAGGAAAATTATGCAAGAATCAATTGTTAAGATAAAAGAGTCATTGGTTGTATTTTTTCTGCAGAAATCTGACAACCCATCAATCAGTTTCATCATGTAGGGAAGTTGCAAACTGTATGAAGCATGTTATTCCAGCTTATTTTGTGGTGCATGTTATACATACCTATCTGATGAATTTCAGCAAAGGGTTCTTCCTGCATCTGGAAAGAAAGCAATATTAGCCTTAATTCAATTGGATGGATTCATGCTTTACATACCATTATGTAAAAGACATTGAACAAAAATCTAAACTAACACCAAAATGTTAAAACTTAATGCTCACAATGAGTAAAATTAAATTATCTCACAGTTAAAGTAAACATACACCTGTTTCTGTCAAAAGTCTTACATGGACCATGACATCAATACACAATTTATATATAAAGAAAAAAGATGGAAGTATTTATCTATGAGATCAGATCACTCATTTCTCAGACTGATGGTGATTGGCAAAAACTTGATTATAAAATGCCATTTAAAAAAAGTTATGTAGCCTACAAATATGTCTAATAAATGAATTAAATTGGTGCTATCAAGAAGATGAAACATAAGTAGTTGCTGTAGAAATTAAATTAAAGATCCAAAACCACACATCCCTGTACCATATATAAAACCCCTTTATCCTGGTTTTAAAACCATTCTAAAACATTACAAACAGAAAGTGGCCCCAAAAGTCTGTGTTTCTTATGAAAAATAGAAGTGCATTTAAACAAGGAGTCTGAGCACAGATGAGTCAGATAAATTTACAGGACATTAACTTCCTGACCTTAAAGTGATTCTGTATTTACCAATAAGTTTAACAATATAATCCATCCATCCATCCATTTTCTTCCGCTTATCCGGGGTCGGGTCGCAGGGGCAGCAGCCTAAGCAAAGAGACCCAGACTTCCCTCTCTCCAGCCACTTGTTCCAGCTCCTCGGGAGGAACCCCAAGGCGCTCCCAGGCCAGCCGAGAAACATAGTCCCTCCAGCGTGTCCTGGGCCTTCCCCTGGGCCTCCTCCCGGTGAGACGTGCCTGAAACACCTCACCAGGGAGGCGTCCAGGAGGCATCCTGACCCGAGCCACCTCAACTGACTCCTCTCGATGTGGAGAAGCAGCGGCTCTACTCTGAGCCCCCTCCAGATGACTGGGCTTCTCACCCTATCTCTAAGGGAGAGCCCAGACACTCTGTGGAGGAAACTCATTTCAGCCGCTTGTATCCGTGATCTCGTTCTTTCGGTCACCACCCAGAGTTCGTGACCATAGATGAGGGTAGGAATGTAGATCGACCGGTAAATCGAGAGCGTCGCCTTTCGGCTCAGCTCTCTCTTCACCACGACAGACGGTAAAGCGCCCGCATAACTGCAGATGCCCCACCACTCCGTCTATCGATCTCCCGCTCCATTTTTCCCTCATTCGTGAACAAGACCCCCAGATACTTAAACTCCTCCACTTGGGGAAGGACCCCATCCCCGACCTGGAGAAGGCACCCCACCCTTTTCCGGCTCAAGACCATGGCCTCGGATTTGGAGGTGCTGATTCTCATCCTAGCCGCTTCACACTCGGCTGCGAACCGGTCCAGCGAAAGCTGTAGATCACGTTCCGATGAAGCCAACAGGACGACGTCATTTGCAAAAAGCAGAGACCCGATCCTGAGGCCACCGAAACGGATCCCCTCAACGCCTTGGCTGCACCTAGAGATCCTGTCCATAAAAGTTAGGAACAGGATCGGTGACAAAGGGCAACCTTGGCGGAGTCCAACTCTCACTGGAAACAAGCCCGACTTACTGCCGGCAATGCGAACCAAACTCTGGCACCGGTCGTACAGGGACCTAACAGCCCGTATCAAGGGGCCAAGTACCCCATACTCCCGGAGCACCCCCCACAGGGCCCCCCGAGGGACACGGTCGAACGCCTTCTCCAAGTCCACAAAACACATGTAGACCGGTTGGGCGAACTCCCACGCACCCTCCAGGAGCCTGCTGAGGGTGTAGAACTGGTCCAGTGTTCCACGGCCAGGAGGAAAACCGCATTGTTCCTCCTGGATCCGAGGTTCGACTATCCGTCCGACCCTCCTCTCCAGAACCCCTGAATAGACCTTACCAGGGAGGCTCTGAAGTGTGATCCCCCTGTTGTTGGAACACACCCTGCGGTCCCCCTTTTTAAACAAGGGGACCGCCACCCCGGTCTGCCAATCCAAGGGAACTGCCCCCGATGTCCACGCAATATTGCAGAGCCGCGTTAACCAACACAGCCCCACAACATCCAGAGCTTTGAGGAACTCCAGTCGAATCTCATCCACCCCCGGAGCCCTGCCACCGAGGAGCTTTTTAACGACCTTGGTGACCTCAGCACCAGAGATTGGAGAGACCGACCCCATGTCCCCAAACCCTGTTTCCAGATTGGAAGGCGTGCTGGTGGGATTGAGGAGGTCTTCGAAGTATTCCATCCACCGACCCAAAAGGTCCCGCGTCGAGGTCAGCAGCACACAATCCCCACTGTAAGCTGTGTTGGGGGCAGACCGCTTTCCCCCCCTGAGACGCCGGATGGTGGACCAGAATCGCTTCGAAGCCGTACGGAAATCGTTCTCCATGGCCTCTCCAAACTCCTCCCACGCCCGAGTTTTTGCCTCAGCAACCATCCGAGCCGCATCCCGCTTGGCCTGTTCACAATATGATGTGATTGTTAAACAAAATGAACATACGTTTAGACATCAGAAACAGCTTACTGATATAGTCCGTTTTCGAACAGTTCGGGCAAAAACAAGTCGTCTTGTACACTTGAACACGAGTGTTTAAGTGAGAGAGCTGAGCCATGCGTTCTTAGCGTAGTACTTTGTATTGACAATACGGCTCAAATCTCTCATTTGACTTTTTTTTAAATTTAAATAAGGGGATCAACCAGTTCGGGGGAATAAACGGATATAACGCGGCATTTTTATGCGGCATGTCCCTCCACTCCACCCCACAACGATTGTGGTCTTTACAAGCCACACCGAACAATAAACTGCAAAGCATTGCAACTACAGTTTAGACAAACAGAAATAATCTAAGTCAACACGCAATGGAGCAAATGTGACAGCCAAAGTGCAGGCTAATAATCTATCACCACTAGAGAGAGGTTGCAAGTTTGAGCATTTGAAAGAGGGGGAGGAATTTGAATCCACCGAAAAGATTGATATTTCAGCAAGTTTCTTACATTTTTGTACAGTTTAATATTATTCTGCAGAAAGTTGCTTCCGAAAAGAGAAAGCTGTAAAGTTTGAACGTTTAACCCAGCCCTTTTTTCAAAAACAAAAAAAAACGAAAACCAAACCCTAACACAATCGTCATTAGTTTAACTTTTTTCACATAATGCTGCCTCAATCCTATGTAAACTTGCTAATGCACCCTGCCTGCACCCATGAAGCACGTGATGATCTCTGATTCTATTCGGCGCAAAGGACTCTGGGTGGAATCACTTCGTGGTTAAAACTAGATATTTTTAAATTAGTAGAATTTATCAATTTTTGTTTTCTTGATAGTTCTAATCAATTTTAATCAAACTCTACTCATTTTATTTTTGCTTATTTTATCCAACCAAAAACTTAGTGAAATTAAATTAAAAAAAAATTCAAAATAGTTTAAATCCACATAAACTGATTTCAAACTGCATATATGTATTTTTATTGAGTAGTAGTTACTAATAGTTCTTTAATGGATATTAATTGACCCCAATCCTGCTTTTTACAGTGTACCACCCATAATATTTTTTACACTTTTTTTCAGAATAGTAGAGAGATGGTAAAAACCGGTTATTCAGTGAACTCAGAACACTTGAAAGGGATTGTGCTTGCAAACATTAAAAATTAAACCAACATGTAATCAATTTGCTATAGGTAGAAATGTCACATATTCAATCAACAAGACTGGGCAGCATTTTGTTGCTGAGGATTGGAGAAAGGTTGTGCAATAACCGCGCAAAGAGTAACGATGAGAAGCAGAGTAACGCAGGAACAGTATAGCGGCAAGAACAGAGAAGCGGGACAACCAGCGATAATTATGGCCAGTTTTGGTATTTGAGGGATTTATAGCATCCACTCACTAATCTGTATGTAGTTTAGTGGTTTTTGTTTTATACATAAAAGATGATGGAAGAATGAATTTGCAGCTCCTTTATGAGCTGGAAGAGGAGGAGCGAGACTCACAGCCAGAGTCTGAGGCAGACAGTGAGGAGTTTCATTATGACATGGTGGCTCGATCATTGATTTTAGAAATTGAGAAAGAGGGGAATGGGCATAAAGAATAAGAAGAGGAAGTTCTGGTTGCCACAGAGGCTGCTACTCAAAGATCCAAGCTGAGGAATGGCGAAGCTGCGCAGCTGCAAACTCCACTTGGGGTGACGCTCCATCACAGCCAGTAGTAAGCATCTTCCAGCCATGGGACTCCAGATAGAAAAGCTTTTTTCCAGCTTTTCCTAAAAAATGACACCACACAAGCCCATATTAAAGAGGCTATATGTGACATTTTCCTCAAAATAAACGTAACAATAGCCTTTTTATTTGACCATTTATGACTCAAACATCTCCTGATGAGCATACTAACACCTTGTCAGCTCACAGTGGGTGCACCTATAAGCCTGTATCCAATTTTTTCTTTTTTCTGTCGGGTCGGATTTTCCCCGTGCTGTCTGCGGATGTGAAGTCAAGCGGGTTCATGTTAAATGTTTCAGATCACTCTGCCAAAACCGCTAGTCAGCACTCGCCAGCAGTTTAATGGATTGTGCGAATACACAGAAGAGACCAAGGACAACTTTGACACCAATAGTAACTCCACATAAGACTAAAAAAGTTAAACTTCTGACAAGTGCCCGAAAAAGATCGAAGATTGAGAGCGACCGGCGTAGGAGCGCGCGCTGCGAGAGCGAGCAGAAAGTAAGAGCAGTTCCGTTTTTTGGCCACAGGTGTCAGTCGCGAGTTTAAATTTCAGAAAATTGCATATAGCCCCTTTAATATTTTTTATTGTTGAATATGAAGGTAAAATCTAAATTTGCCTATAACGACCAAATATAGCCTGTACCCCAGAGGGTTAAAGTACTTTGAATATTACACTCACAGTGCATTTATAAGCATGCACTTTAAGAATTAAACTTAAAGAATAGAAATACAAATATCGCCTACTGTCCCACAATAATGACATTTAAGTGGGGACATCCATATTTAAATAAAAATAAAACAAAAGACTAGAATAAGAACTAATTTACAGCATAACAAAAAGGCACAGTCAAATTGAAAGTAATCTGCAGCTGAGTAGGTTAATTTAGTGAAGAAGACTTTGCAATAAAAAACAATCTTTGCTTCTCACCAAGGACAGCAGATTGTGTTGTACCCTGCATGCTGCTTGGCTGGGACGATGGTCTGGCCGGTGTTGATTCCACGGATAGTCTGGGGGCACAGGCCGGGGCTCTTGGAGGGTCCAAATTAAGCAAAGAGTACCTTTCACATGTCGGAAGAAATTGTACAAGAAAAGAAAAGCCCAAATTAAGTACACAAATAGCATGAAGTTGAAGAGCAAACAGTAAAAGATATGGAACATAGAGTTAGCATTTATGCTAATTAGTTTTCCTAATCTCATGGAGGGAACCATGAGATGAATGAGCTTTTTTTTGTTCTCAATATGCTTACTACATATGGGACGAGTAACTTAAAATATGCTTCAAGTTTAAAAAAAAAACTTACCATCATCCATTATTGAATCTAGCACAGCAGCTGCTGTGGAAGGCTACTTTCGCTCCCATTGTTCTTCAGTCGGCTGCAGTAAATGGAGTCAATTTGCTCTTTTCCCATTATGGTACATTAATCAAAATTCAACTTTTTTTAGTTTTTCTTGGCATTGCTTCAGCGTGCTGGTAGTGATGAGAAGGCATAGGGGGGCGTACAAATGTCCTTACTGCATAGATGTGATTAATAAGTGACCAGAGTTACAACATCTTTTGTTCACAAACACAACCAGACTCGCTCCTCTATTCTTACTACTCTGTTTTGTTGGTCTGGAACAGATGTTACTGTCTATGTTTAAATGTGAGTCTGGAGTTAGCACGATTAGCCGCGTCTCGGACAAGCAGATCAGGTGGCTCTCCCTGTTGCTCCTTTGATGGCGGTTTAGAGCCGCCAGCTTATCCACTTTGTTAGGAAGATATCTCCCGTTTCCCATGATGATGGACGGGATGACGGGTAATTACCTTCTTCCCCTGTTGCAACGCCCAACCAGGTGCGAGTGCCATGTGTTCCTTCTCAGCTCGCAGGGAATACTGGCTGGCTCAGTGGGAGGCAATGCAGCTGAGCTACTGAGAGCTAGCAGCTAATCCCTGGTGTCATACATTCTCCAGACACAAACGCCACGAAAAATGTTATTAAAAACATTACTGTCCATAAAACAGTCAGCTCCGTTGTGCAAACAAGCAGTCCACAACAAAAAACTATAACAAAAACACAAAAATGTTAAAAGAAGAAGAGATCTAGAAATGTCCAGATCCAGCACTAGACATCAACTTCTGTAGTGTAGCAATTGTAAATGATATTTTTCATCAGAACATGCCTGGGTTTATTTTAGGATGTAAGTGCACCTATCATTTCCAGCAGCTAAAACGTTCAATAAATGACATTTTTGTGAGCATAATTTCTGACATTCAATAAACACTTCTTATTAAATAATCTAACAAAATCTAATAAACTCAAAAGTCACAGAATTCCATCAAAGCCGTCCTGATCATTCTAGTGTTTACACAGACACAAACTTCAATTTGGTTGGAATGAACTGTTATTACTTAGAGTTAGAGGTCAATAAAAAGCTCAAGAACAGAATCTCTTCACAGAAAAACTGCACATAAGAAGAGAAAATATATAATATATATAATATATTTTAATATATATATATATATATATATATATATATATATATATATATATATATATATATATATATATATATATATATATATATATATTATAGTGCAATTACAATGCACCCTTCTGAAGATTTTAAATGATTTTAGAATAAATTATGACGCTCAGAAGGTGACAGTGTTGGTTCTACTGGATCTAAACGCTGCCTTTGATACAGTAGACCACACTATTCTTTTAACCCGTTTAAAACAGATCGGCCTCTCTGGTGATGTTCACAAATGGTTTTCATCCTATCTCACAGACAGGACTTTTATGGTAAGTTTAGATACCTGCTCTTCTAGGGTCCACAGGATTACATGTGGTGTACCCCAGGGTTCAATTTTAGGCCCAGTGCTTTTTAACCTTTATATGCTCCCTCTTGGCAGCGTCATCAGGAGACATGGAGTTAACTTTCACAGTTATGCTGATGATACACAGTTATACATCTCCATGTCTCCCGATGACACACGGCCAATGGATGCACTTTTTAACTGCATTTTAGACATTAAATCCTGGATGGCAGAAAACTTTCTCCAGCTCAACCAGGACAAAACTGAAGTTTTAGTCATCGGTCCTGAGGCTCAGAGAGAGAAACTTTTACCAAAACTACAATCACTGTCTTTTAATCCCTCTTTCCAAGTGAAGAACCTGGGCGTGATTTTTGACTCTGAGCTGACTTTTATTCCTCACATAACAAATTTCACTAAAATAGGTTTTTATCAACTAAAGAACATCGCCAGAGTCCGCCCCATTCTCTGTCGGGCCAATACGGAGACACTGATGCATGCTTTTATCTCCAGTAGAATTGATTACTGTAATGCCCTGCTTTCTGGTCTTCCCAAAAAGAGTATATCAGGTTTACAACTACTACAAAATTCAGCAGCACGTGTCCTGACGAAGACCAGGAGGCGGTAGCACATTACACCGGTCTTAAAATCATTGCATTGGCTCCCCGTACATTTCAGGATCGACTTTAAGGTTCTTTTAAAAGTTTTTAAGTGTCTTAATGGTCTTGGGCCTTCTTATCTCTCTGAACTGCTTTTACCATATAAACCTTCGCGGTCTCTGCGCTCCTCTGGCAGCCGTCTCCTTGTCACCCCAAAAGTCAGGACACACAAGCATGGCGAGGCGTCTTTCCAGTTTTATGGCCCTCACCTCTGGAACAGGCTGTCAGAGGACCTCAGAGCTACAGAGAACGTTCATGTTTTTAAGAGTAGGCTCAAGACTCACCTTTTTAGCTTAGCTTTTAACTGATTATTATTTATCACTGTTTGTTTAATTGCTCTGGATGTTTTATATGATTATATTTTTATCAGTTTTACTATTTAATCTTAGCACATTAATTTACCGTTACCGGGCAGATGGCTCCTCTGATGGCGTTTCCTTGCATGGTTCATCTACACTCGGCCCAATGTCCTTTTTAACTTTTTCTTTTAACTGTGTGTGTGCATGGGAGATGGGTTGGGGGGGGGGGGTATAACTGTGACCATGCTTTTAAATCTGTGGGGGAGGGAAGGGAAGGTGGTTTTATGTGGGGTCATTTTAATCTGTAAAGCACTTTGTGATGCAACTTCTTGTATGAAAAGCGCTTTATAAATAAAGTTTGATTTGATTTGATTTGAAAAGAAACCCTACTTCACAATCCCAAAGATAGCTGCCTTAGTAAAGGAAGCTACAAAGATGGGAGAGAGGCCTACTCTGGAAAATGATTAGGAGACAATAACACTGGCAAAGAGACATTAAGATGATTAGATTTTCACGGGAAGTGTTGACAATGTACAGGATTAGGCATTAGAAGGACAACTCAGGTTGAACGGTTTTGAAAGTAAATCATAGACTTAACGCTCAGATTGCTTGAAATGACAAAGAAAGATAAGCAGAGATTTGGTGTGACAGGGATGTTAGATATTGGGTGAGATGGAAACAGATTCCTCTAAAAAGAGTCAACAGAATAAGATAACCTTACTTTAAGATGCAACATGGAAACATGAGATAGGGAAACAATACACAGAGCTGTCACAGTTGTAATGGAAATAAGAATATTTTGGTTGAGTTTAAGATTAGATAAGAAGTAGACTGGATGTTGCAGGATGTTACAGTAGAATGTTAACTAAACCTAATTCTATAACAGAATTGTTACAAGACCTAAGACTCGCCATGTGCTATTTAGAATATTATGATTAATCCAAATTTCCCAGAGGAACCTTCCCGAGGGAGTTACGGCTAAAAGTACTTTCTTCTTAAACAAAGATGAGACCAAGTCCTTTGTTAGTGTTTAATATAATATGTTTGGCAAAACATGGAGGGACAGAGTGAATCAAAACAGTTCCGATCTCGAATCCTCAACCCAACCCTTCTAATCTAAACTCTTAAATAGTATTTAGCAATCAATGTTTATCTTCTAACAGCATGTGCTCAGTTTCAGTGTCCAGGGTGTCTTCTTCCTTCCTGCTTGGAGCCTGCCACCTCAGATAGCTCAATAGTGAACCGGGCAACAGTCTGACTAGGTCCGAACGTACTGTTGATATCTGCTGCTTGCTGACGTCTGCCATTGGAGTCTGATATATTACTTATTAGAACATTACACACACACGGTCTCTACATGACCTACTCTCCTAGATGCACTTACTGAGGAGGGAATAAATGATCAAATCCTAATAACATAATAAATGTTCCCCATCAAGGGATAAATAAAGTTCAATCTAATTTATCTAACCTAAATTATGACATGCAGAAGAAATGCTGAATCAGATCCTTTAGAGAAATAAAGACATTCATGAAAAATGAGCCAGAAGCATACCATCCTGATGGTCCAACATGGTATAGGCAGCATCATCACGTGGGAATATTTTTCTTCAGCAAGGACATGGGAACTGTGTTTTAATTGATGGCAACATAGAAAGAACTAAACATTCTGGGCAGTTTTGGAAAAAAATCTGTTAGAGGCAGCAAAGAACTGGGTGATGGTTCACCTTCCAATTGGTCAACAGCCCTAAATATAAAATCAAAGCTACAATTAAATGGTTTAGATCCAATTACGTTCATGTGTTAGAAGGGCTTAGTCATGGCCAAGACCTAAATGCAAGTGGGAACTTCACAATGGGGTCTGCACAGTGGCACAGTTAGTAGCACTGTTGCCTTGCAGCAAGATGGTCCTGGGTTCAAATCTTGGTCTGGGGTCTTTCTGCATGGAGTTTGCATGTTCTCCCTGTGCATGCGTGGGTTCTCTCCAGATACTCTGGCTTCCTCCCACAGTCCAAAAACATGACTGTTAGGTGAATTGCTTTCTCTTAAAAAGAAAAAAAAGCCCTTAGGTATGTATGTGTGTATGGTTGTTTGTCCTATATGTCTGTCTTGCCCTGCGATGGACTGGCGACCTGTCCAGGGTGTACAACCCCTCTCGCCCCTTGACTGCTGGAGATAGGCACCAATCCCCCCGCAACCCTGCATTAGGATGGACGGGTATAGAAAATGGATGGAAGTTCACAATGGAGTTTTGCTGGGCCACTGCAAAACATAAATTTAAACTTTCCTTTGGAAGAAATATGTTGCTGAAATTAATGAGATTACTTTAAACCTATATCTGCTAGAGGTATGAATAATTTTGAGCCAAAGACAACCATCAATGAGTTGTAGCTGTAACTGAAGGAAAGTAGTTCTACAAAGTGTTGGCTTAGGGAAACTGGATAAAATGTATACCACACTTTTTAGATTTTTATGGTTAGAAAAATGGAAAACCAACTTAATATGTATTCACTACTTTGTGTAGGTCTAATTCTAATGAAAGAAATTGAAATTTGTATTTGTAGCGTTACAAAATACAAAAAGGTCAAGGGATATGAATACTTTTGCAAGGTACTTGATGTGGATATGGTCTCCAGTGCATACAGCAGATGCACAGCCAGGATCTGCAGTGGATCTGGAGCCAATAACTATAAGCCATTTGTCAAGAGCGGACGACAGGTCATCTTGAGTATAAAATAAAACTGAACGGTTATTACTCAGACAGACATCCCACCATCCTGACGTCTGGCCTTTTGGCACATGGGAATTAATTTGAGAAACTCTTTTTCGTTAAAAAAATATTCCAACATCCATTTGATTCACTTCATTATTTAATGTGAAAGTTAGACAGTTCAGTTCAAATCGGTCATGCCTGACTTTTTCCTTCTGAGTTTGACATTTTTGACTTCCTGAGGCAGAGCTAGAATTAGTCTGTCTGCTCTTAAGTGCCTTGAGGTAGACACTTGTTTGAACTACACTTCTGAATATCAACCAGCCCAGAGCATGCAGATATTGCAAAAGTTTGAATCTGTCATGTAGTATTGCACTATGGTTGTCACATTAGAAGAATGTTTTGCAAAAAATACAGACTTTTTATGCAAATACAATTTGGGTCCTTGTGAAGTGTTCAGAGAAAATGTGATCTGCTGATGATTGAATTCCATATCAAGAATGCTGCTCCTAGCCAGGAATAAAACAATTACAGGTTTATATGATCACCGTGATAACATCCCCCATGGTTAGTGATACTGCATACATTTAAATTACAATTTAAACCCTTCATGATAACCACAACATTAAAGGCTATAAGTCTTGTGATGGTCTGTCTAACACAATTTCAGATGTCAGGATGAGATCATGATTCCTTGTTTATCTAATGTTCACACCGCCCAAAGCGTCACGCCAAGAGCAGCGAGATTACATGTTAAGTCTATGGAAGAGGCCGTCAGAGTCTCAGCAGCGCTTTATTTGCTTTGGCTGCGTCAACATTTCATGGTTTTGCCGCTTTTCAAGCTTCAAAGCGGCAAAAGCGAGAAACGCAGTTCAACTAGCTGAACTTTCGACGTCATCCCCTTAGCGTTACCAATCAGAGCGTCTCACTGTAGAGACGTCACTACGGATTTCTTGAATGGAGCCGCAGAGCGGGAAGGAATCATTTCAGACATGGAAGACAAATTGATCGTCGCTGTGTGCAACTGCATGGAACTGTACAACCCGTGCTCATATATATATATATATATAGATATACAGACAGAAATTGAAAGGACCTAGCTTGGAGGAAAATCGGGGAAGAGATCGAGGTGTCGGGTAATTTATCAGATCTTTTCTCAACGACGTCGACGTTGTCTAGCTTTATTCAGCAAGTAAAGCCAAGCCACTCTCTCGATATGATCCGCCACTGTTTAATATCCGTCAACAGAAGAAGCCCCGCCCACTTGCTCTTTTTTTGCTCAGCAAGTGCCGGGCTTTGCCAGCTTTACAAGCGTCAGGCTTAAAAATGTACAGGCCTAAAACTACTCGCTTTGTGAGCGTTGTTTGATGCTCAAAGTGTGCGGTGTTAACGCAGCATAAGAATTTATTGCAAGGAGGTATTGCAAGGAAATGTATATGACCCTAAAACTACTTGAGGTGGAACAGTCTTTTATACTGCTGGTTACCATAGTCAAGGCAAGGCAATTTTATTTGTATAGCACACTTTCAACAACAATGTAATTCGAGGGGCTCTACATGATTAGGGGATAAAGTAAAAATGACAATAAAGCATAAAACAAACAGAGCTATGACACATGTAAACATTACTCAAAAGCAGATTTGAATTTAGCATAAAGTAAAGACAGCAATAAAGCAAGAAGCACACACAAAATATGTGATAAATAGAAACATTACTCAAAGGCAGCTCTAATCATATAGGTTGATTTAAAAGAACTCTGTTACAGCAGCTTTGCAGTTGTCTGGAAGCTTGTTCCAGATTAGAGGACCATAGAAGCAGAAAGCTGCTTTTCCATGTTTGGCTCTAATTCTAGGGATGTTGAGTAGATTGGAATTCGAGGACCTGAGTGGTCTGGGGAGTTGGTATAGTGACAGTAGATCTTCATCATACTTTGGCGCTAAGCCATTCAATGATTTATAAACTAGTAAAAGTATTTTGAAGTCTATTCTCTGAGCTACAGGGAGCCAGTGTAAGGACTTTAGAACTGGGGCGATGTGCTCTGTGTTCATGGTTCTAGTGAGGGCACGAGCAGCAGTGTTCTGAAAAAGCTGCAGCTGTCTGATTGACTTTTTAGACAGACCTGTAAGAACGCTGTTGCACTAATCAATCTAACTAAAGATAAACACATGGATGAGTTTTTCGAGGTCCAGTCCTTTAATCCTAGAAATATTCTTCAGGTGATAGAAGGCTGACCTTGTTATTGCATTTATGTGACCCTGGAAGTTCAGGTCTGAGTCCACTACTACACCTATATTTCAGGCCTGATCAGTAGTTTCTAGATGTATTAACTCAAGCTGTGTCCTGACTCTTGATCGTTCCTCTTTAGGTCCAAAAACAATTACTTCAGTTTGGTTCTGTTCAGCTGGAGAAAGTTATGGCGCATCCATCCATTGATTTGCTCAATGTATTTACCTAGGTTTTGGATGGGTTCAAAGTTACCTGGTGACATTGTAATATAGAGCTGAGTATCATCTGCATAGTTATGGTAGCTAATCCTATTGGTTGTTATAATCTGGGCTAGTGGGAGCATGTAGATATTAAAAAAGAGGGGCCCCAGGATGGAGCCCTGGGGCATCCCACAAGTGATTTATGTTCGTTTTGATGAAACGTTTCCTATTGAAACAAAGACGTCCCTGCTCTTTAGGTAAGACTTAAATCAGCCAAGTACTGTACCAGACAGTCCTACCCAGCTCTCCAGTCGTTCCAATACTAGATCATGATCAACACTGTCAAATGCTGTACTGAGGTCCCAAAGTACCAGCACTGTGGTTCTACCACAGTCTGTATTCATGCGGATGTCATTGAAAGCTTAAACGAGGGTAGTGTCGGTGCTGTGGTGAGCACGGAAACCAGACTGAAAAACATCAAAACGGATGGTCATTGTTAGGAAGCTATTTAACTGCTAAAACACAGCTTTTTCAATAATCTCACCAATGAATTGAAGATTAGAGATTGGCCTATAGTTCTGCATTAACCTTTTTGTCCAGGTTGTTCTTCTTTAGTAGTGGTTTAATTACTGCTATATTTAAAGCCTAGGGGAAGACACCTGACAGCAGGGATGAGTTCACTATTTAACTTAGATCAGACCCATTGAGAGGGAAAACTTTCTTGAGGAAAACTGTGTGTAGGATATCAAGACAGCAAGAGGAGGAGTATAATTGGTTAAGGATTTCTTCAAGATTTCTTTTGTTTAGTTCATGGAATTCTGATATTTTCCCTACATTGGTGTTGATTGGGGATGACATTGGTAGTGGGTCTGATAATCAAGTACAGACTGACCAACTAATTGTTAGAGTATTTTCAGTGAAAAAGCTGGCAAATTCATTGGCTCAGCGGAGGATTAGATAATCTTTCCACTGTTGCAGAGTCCATGCATTATTAACGTTTCTGTTAATTATTTCGGATAAGAATGATTCCCTTGCATATTTTAAAGTTAACTGATATCTGGAGACTTCTTTCTACCTGAGACTACTTTCACTTTAGCTGGAGCAATGGAATCAATGATGTCTGAGATTTTTGCGAGGAAATTATCTGCCAGCTTGTTTACGGAGTTGGAGTTGGGAGATGAGGGGGATGTGGTGGGAGCGTAAATACATTTAAAGGTTTCAACTCAGCTGTCCCTGAGAAAACCCTTTTTATAGTGGGCTCACTGTGGCTAGACAATTTAGCAGAGATGGTACTTTTAAAGAAAACACAGAAATGGTCAGATAATGCAATATCAATTACCGATATGTTGGATATATTTAAACCTTTGCTGATAATTAAGTCCAGAGTGTGTCCTTGATTGTGTGTTGGTTGTTTGACGTGCTTGGTAAGGCCAAATTTATGAAGAGTGTCACCTAACGTTTTTGCTAGTCTACCTTGGGGGTTGTTGGTATGGATTTTGAAGCCCCCCACAATGATTAATTGATCATTGTCGCTGCCTATTACAGAAAGAAGGTTGCTAAATCATTAAAGAAGTTAGAGTTAAGTTTGGGGGGTTTATATAAACTTAGAAATAAAGCTTTGTTAGACTCATTTATATGGTTAGCTAGGCATTCAAATGAGTCAAATGTGCCAACAGATACCTTTTTTAAGTTCATTGAGTGATTAAAAATGGTGGCTACGCCGCCACCTTGTTTGTTTTTCCTGCTCTCGATAAATGTTGTAATTTGGAGGAGTAGATTCTATCAATACAGATGTTTCATTATTTATGTCTAGCCAGGTTTCTGATAAGAAAATAGTATATACATTATGTTCAGTGATGAAGTCCTTGATTGTAAATTACTGCCCTGACAGAGACCTAATGTTTAATAAAGTTAATTTAAGTAGTTTGATGATGGGTAGCTGAACTTTCTGACGGGTGATCAATTTGAGATTTGGTTTATTATGAGAGCATTTGGTTTTAGCTTTTTGTTTTCTGCTGCTTATAAGCACTGGAATACTACTCTGAGGGAGGCTGGGCAACTTCTGGGAGACAATGGGAGTAGAATTACTGTCCGGTCCACAACATGGTATATTTTCAATCTGCGAATGTTCAAGCGTCAAACTTTGGCGTGTGGCGTGTTAGTGTGCCACTGTGTGGTTCCATTTGACAATTTGCTGTTGATCCAAATAAAATGGACAAATAAAGGATTGTTCTATACTAAACCTAGAAAAGAACTGGGCCACTCATTACCCCCGATCCCTATGTTTTTATCTAATTCTGACTTTCCATACTTTTCCAATAAAATGTCTGTTAATCAGATGCATGGCTGTGTTTGTGCTGTCGCTGTGCTCTTCCAGCAGAGAGGGGAGATTCGCATATGCACAATTAATTTGCTGTGCATATGCTCCAACTGTAGTGGGGCTGTTGCGCGAGGTCAGCCGTCTGTGAGCTCTCTGACATGGGAGAGGAGTGGAGGTTAGCACCAGTGGTTGGTGGGTGGACACGCGCTTCATGTTGGATCAACCCCAAAATGTAATCACTTGATCCTGGTCCCATTGCAGACATTTCCTGAAAGTCTCATTGAAATCCATCCATAACTTTATTTTTTGGAGTTATGTTGCTAACAGACAGACACATGGGCAAGAAAACATTACGTCCTGGCAGAGGTAACAAATAGTGTTTCAAAACAAACATTGATCTAGACCATACTAAACTTCTTTTAACAGTGTAAACAGGGATCTGAAGTATTTTCTTCACTGATAAACTACAGCACTCAGTTTAGGCCCCGTTCTCTTTGTATTACAGCCCTGTTTCCAGCCTGGCTATTTATTTTGATGTGACACCCCAAGATCATCACTGACTCTTATTTAGTAATTTTGAAATACTTCCTGGATAATTTATTGAGCAATTGTAACTTTTACTGCCTCTTGGCCAGGACTCTCTTGAAAAAGAGGTTTTTAATCTCAATAGGACTTTTATTGGGTAAATAAAGATTAAATTAAATAAAAAATACACCCTTGCTCAGTACTCTTAATGAGGCATTTTAGGCTCATTAGTTGAAGCATTAATACATACGCACTAAATTAAACTCAGTTCAGAGTGAAACATCAAGTCTGACACACATTAATAAATACCGTTATTAATTCAAACTCTCAGAGGTCTCTCTTCACTTTTGTTTTGTATGAGCAGCCATCTGCCATGACCGACTGGGGGTTCAAGAAGACAGATCAGAGACACAAAAAGAACTGATGCAAGAGTACTTTCTATGTTAAACATAATAAAAGTTGATAACAGGACACGGAGAATGTTCACTTTCTGGAAGCATCATCTCAGCTGAATTTAACAAGCCACAGCTTCAAATATGGTCCCTCATATAGTTACTGATTTACACCATCTTAACTTAAATCTCAGCAACATGTGTGGATGTGAATCTCAGCAACATGTGTGGATGTGATACCATGGAAAATGTTTGAGTATTTAGAGTTTGAAAACCGTCCACCCGGTCGAGGAGACAAGGAAATAGTGATTGCAGTCGGAGCATAGAGAACGAATTATATAGAGAGAAAACGTATGATGCCGAGAGGTCTGTTCACAGGTAAGGAAGCACTTCGTCAAGTAATGGCTCAGTCAGATTCTGAGGAGGAATATTTGCCTTAACTTCAGTTGTCCAGCGAGAAAGAAAGTGATGCTGCTTCAGTGTGTAATGTAGCAGGAGTGGTCAAAGCACAGCTGCTGCTTCTGTGTGCAACAACAGCAAGTCTGTTGACGGTCCAAAAGCAGTCCGGACACAGTGAAGGAAAGCATCGCACCCGGTATGGGTGCGATGCTTTCATTTTCCTTCACTGGAACCCAGGAACTTCTTGTTGCAAGGCAACAGTACTACCAACTGTGCCACTAGAAAGATTTGAGGTAATCCTCTCTTTCCTCCACTTCATAAATAATGATGAACATGCTAAGAGGGGTCAGCCAGGTCATGATAGACTATTCAAAGTGCGTCCCATAATCAGTATGATTATTTCACCCATCAATGGTCCACAGAAGAACATTTCCTTGGATGAAATGACCATTGCATTCAAAGGAAGGTTAACCCTGAAGCTCTACAACCCCAAAAAACCTGACACTGGGATGTGTGGGACAGTGAATTGCAACAGGAGAAGGGATGCCAAGTGAACTGACACCAGTCCGGTTGGCACTGAGAAGGGGGGAGGACCCATTGTTTATGGGCCATGATAAACTCCTGGCTTGTGCATGGCATGACACAAAGCGTCTCACTCTGCTGTCCACCATTCATGGCAACACGTGCACTAAAAAACCCATCCGCACAAAGGAAAATGTGACTGGGTTTCAAGAAATTGAAAAACCAATGTGCGCTGACAGTTAGAACACATTTATGGGAGGAGTAGAAAGAGCTGATCAATGGATGAAAACGTAACCATTTCCACATGGATCAAGAAAATGGTACAACCGCATTTTCAATGCTGTTATTAGCATTTGTGTGGTCAAAGCCTTCATCATTTAGACCAGGTGTAATCCTGGTCCACACAAACCACTGAGGCTCTTCCTTCAGGACAAAGTAACATATTTGCTTGAGGACCACTTCAAGAAGGAAAGCAAAAAAGGTGGAAGACCTTCAATACAGCAGGCATAAGTGCCACAGAGGCTCACTGAACGACACTGGCTGCGTAATGCAGATGATTGTCCAGACTGCGCTGTGTCGTACCCACCCAAAAGGCAGTCTCCAGAAAGTTCAGGTGCAGTCAGTAAGGAGTAGGTCTGTGTGTTTTGCCTTGCAACGAAAGATACCACACACTGAAGATCTACAAGAAATGCCATCTTGAGATATATATATATATATATATATAAAAACATTTAAAAACTAACTGGGATGGGCTGCAAAGGAAACACCAAACCCGTCTTTCAACTGCGGGAAACGGAGGGCAGATTTGTGCGCCGCATTTTGAGCAGCCTTCGAATTTAGTCAAGCCTTGTCGCATTGCTGAAACCTAATCTGCTTTCAAATGCAGCCTTTGAGGGATACAGCTACGGACACATCCATGGTTTACAATAGGGTTGATTAGGGTCACATTAACACATAAAAATTTGACATAGTAAATAACAAAAGGGGGGGAGGGTGAGAGGTACAGATTTTTTTCATCCTGCAGTAATATGGCAACGAAATAGTTACATTAACAGTATGCACTTGTAAAGGCAATGCTTTTTGACCTACAGGGTTTAGCACTGGTGCTGATGCATGTTTTTTGTTTTCTTTTTACCAAATTGTTTGAAACCTTCTTCTAAACATCCAATGTTGTCCTGGAAAGGGAGAATAGTGTTAGTGTTGCACAAGGACTGATGCAAAGTTCCCTCACATGTTGAAAAGAATATTAGATGACAATATGATGTTTCAGATGAAGAGATAGGATTGGATCTGTTGTATTATTTGAACAATGAACTTACTGCAAGGCTTTGTCAACCTCTGAGGATTTCCTACCGTCACAGAATCTTTTAATGGTTAGTTGATCTAGTTGGTGTTGTGGATCTTATTGACAGGCTGTATGGGTTATTAAGAAACTAAAATTGCAGCAAAGTCTCCCATTCTTAGTTCTTTCAGACAGCCTATATCTCTTCTGTTTACAGAAAGACAATGTTAGGCTCTCTGAGAATCAGGCGCTGTCCTGATACCCACACTGCACCCTAAAAATCCTCTATGAAGTGCATGTAAGGGTTCGAGTGCATCGTTAACAAGTGTGCTAATAATAGCAGAATTGGGACAGTGAGGATTGCGTCATCAACCTCTGCCACTGCGTCGTATCTCAGTGACTTCCGAAAATGGCGGCGCCGGTCACTGTTTGTGCTATTTTGCTGCTTGAAATGATAAAATTGCAACAAAATCCTCTAAGTTTGATAGATAAATATAAAATTGTACCCAGCAAATGTTATAGCATAAAGTCAAATGTTATAGAACATGTTGCATTTTAATCATTAGAGGCACCAACTCTATATCACTTTGTGACATTGTATTGTTTTATTTGCAGAAAATATTAAAAGAAGAAAGACTTTTGATGTATTATTTAAAAGAATGTGTTTATTGTATTATTTACATTTGTCAAACCTGCTGTGTGAACTGAGCAGACACAGGAATGCTGGGAGATGCTCTTTTTCAGACGTAACAAATAAGCCCAAACACATATTCTAGATTATTTTTTATGTAGAAGAATAGGTGTTGTTTTTTAATTCTTAACTAACATTGTAAAATATTTAAATTGGCTTTTTTTATGAGTTGCTGAGAACAAAAAGTGTTTAAATTGTTGGCACATCATGTCAGAAAATACACACACTTTTATCAGTAAAGAATATTTTTCAACAGATATGTAATACATTTTTCCAACAGTTAACCACTGGACTGTAATTACACATGTACACATTCCTCTCAGGCTCAAATTAAGTTTTAGTAACAGGAAAAATCAGATATTTGGGGAAAATCATCATATAGGGTAGTAAAATGCAATCCTGACTTTTTTTTGGGAGAGACCTTCACGTGCAATGCGTTCTGGGATGTTGCAGATTTGCAACATTGGGCCGGTGTGGTAAATTGGCATTGAAGACTGAATACGATATGAACACTAATTTTATTTGTATACCACTTTTCAAAACAATGTAACCGAGTGCTTTATAGTGGCAGAACAACAACAAAAACAACATGGTATAGATGAGTAAAAAATTCAAAACAAAAAATTACAATAGTAAAAACGAAAATTACAATGTAAAAACGAAATTAGAAATAGAGTCCCAAATCCTCATTGAGAAGGCCATGTTAGCATGTCACTTTGTTGTGTGGTTCTCCAAGAAAGAATGTTTTTCCTTTGTAAAGCACAGAAGTTTCTTGCACTTCAGGCAGGCCATTTGCGTGTAGCCATTCTTGCACTGTCTGCATCGTCGACGTTTCTCAGCATGGATGGAAAAAAATGATTGCATTGGTCTAGTCTGACGTCAACCGATGGTGTAAAGATCCTCTGAAGTAGAGATGGAGGTGGGGCAGCTTGATGGGGTTTTTCTCTCTTTTCCTGCTGTTCAAGTCAGCCTGTTTGGCAACCTTGATGAGGGCCTCTGCAACTTGAACACGGAAGTCAAGAAGCGGCATATACATCTTCTGCTTCTGGGTGAGATAACGGCGATAGAGGAGCCAGCCATTGACCAGCGATAGGTCAATCAAGTAGTACAAGATGCGCAGATACCAAGGACGTGGGCGGATGTCAATGCGATAGAGAGCTGCAAACATGTCTGCTAAGTATACTCCTACCATGTTGTTGTTGTACACCTTGACAATGTGGGGTCTGTGCGCTTCCACATACTCCTTCTTCCCTTTCGACCACCTTCTGCATTTATCAACAGGATCAGGGCCAATGAAGGATGATGCCAGTAACACTGCCTTGTTATCGTACCACTTCACGATGGACATCCCACTTGTCTCTTCGTATTTCACTGCATACGCACCACGCCCAGCCTGTGATGGTAGCAACTGTTAGAATTCCCATTTTCTTCAGTTCCACAATGAGTTCAGGGAAAGTAAACCAGTTGTCAAAGAAGCACTTGTAGTTCATTCCTTTTGGAAGTTCTGATACGAGACAAAGCACAACTTCACTGGCATCTCCAACTCCACGCTCATTGGTCACAGTCCCTTTTCCGTTGAATACTTCAAAGTCATAGACTATTTCAGTGACACCTGCAAAAGTAAAGACCTTGATTCACCATTTTTGCAGCTTGTTCTTTATATACTGTTTCATTCCAATCTTTCCTTTGAAGAGGATCATCTGCTCATCAATGGAGTGGTATTCTTCCGGTTCAACCTTCAAACAGTTGGCATGGACTTTCTCAAGTAATGGTCGCACCTTGAACAATGGATTGTATCCAGGCTCACCCTTTTGCTTCACATTGGTATTGTTGTTCATATGGATGTATGTACGCAGATGATCAAATCGCTTACGTCCCATGACTGTTGCAATTGGGTCGTAGCGTGTTGCCGTCTGCCAGTACATGTGGTACGATGGCATATGTACTACGGTCATCAAGATGTATAAACCAATGATTTGCTCTATTTCAGAAGGGGTTGTTTTCAGTTCTGGGCCATTCTTCATAACTGCATACAGGTTAGATTGCTGAGGAAATATGTTTAGGCACGGATTTGTCCATGAACTGATCAAAATACCACTTTGGACTTGGTATTTTGTCTGGTGGAGGTGAGAACACAGGTCCTTCCAATGAAGAGTCTATGTCAGCTGCTGGGGGTTTCCTCTGCCTCCAAGAAAACTCTCTGTTGACTGGAGGTGGGCCTGGTTGAGGCTCATCATCATCTGGGACCTCAGTGTCACTGTCTGCATGTACGTTATTAATTTCAACATCAAGGTGGTTTGGATTAGCTCTTGCTATTGCTGCCAGTGGCTCATCATCATTAAGGCTGGAGTCAGACTTGTATGCTTCACGAGTTTCCTCAAAATCTGGATTGCCAATTGTATAGTCTAAAATTGATTCTGTGTCAGATAAAGCCCCATCAGGAAGGCAAATCATCTCAATGGCTTCCCTGGCTGAGTAAAATGTTCGTTGGCCTGCCATAACGCGCCGCAAATCCTGCAAAGAGAGTATTCTGTAAGATAGTTTGCCAAACAAATGCTTTCACACAATGATCTGTACAAATATATGTGCCTTGGAATTCAGGCTACATCAGTTTTCCTCACTGCACAGTCAAATGAACATTGCATTATGCCATTGCTTTTGATCAAATCTGCCTCTGATTGTTTGTAACTAGTATAAACTGTTGCTCAAAATATAGGCAAACTAGTAGATAAAGCATGTGTCATCCAGTGGTACCTGTCCGACCACACGTTGCAAATCTGCTACATTGACATAGAGCTGCCCCTGGGGAAAAACCCAGAGGAGATAAAATCTACTAATTGGGATGTACTGTACCTATACGTACTCATGATTCTTCTAATGCAGTTTTGGTTTCAAATTAATGTAGGTTGATAGTGATACATGAAATTTATGCCTAGAAAATCCCTTTCAGTGAAACCAAGGAAGCAGAAATGTTGGAAGTGAGACAGATCTGGCATCTGGTGAGCAAGTGGGCAACTGTTTGTTGTTAATGCACAACTAAGTCCTGCAGTGGTACTTCTGAGTATAAAAACACTCATAAAATATGGATGTGGAGTAATCAGGTAGTTAGCTTTTAACTGTTGCAAATCTGCAACGACTGCCTCGAGAGGTAAAATATTCAATACTTTGATAAGTCAATAACTCGGGATGTTGGGAACATGTCCCCATCAACATTGATAACTTACAATTTTGTCCCACCACTTCTAAAATTCTGATGCAACTTTCTTACCAGCACAGATCAAACATCCACTTATGTTCCCAGCCCACTGGTATTTCACTATCTTATACAGTTATGTTATTTTCTGCGCATATGCTGCAGCTACGGTAAATAAATAAAGACTTGCATTTAAAAGTGGTTCTAAAGTTTTCTAATTATGCAGCGTCACCTGCTCCATGCATGAATGCACAGATGGCGCATGAAATAGGGATACTGTCTTTACGGAGACCTGCAGTGTTAGATTTATGCCACAAATACCATTTTGTATTTGGCCTAAATCTTTTTATTTTGGTTTCATATAAACAAGGATTCTTCTTTCATTTGTAAGTAAAACTTCTAACAGTTATTCTATTGACAGATTCCTACACCTTAGCTGTGCATCTCCTCCAGATTAATCCTGGGCCTCCGGCAGAATTTCCAATTAATTCTAATTCATATACGATAATTTTCGGACTATTAGGTGCACCTGAATACAAGCTCCACGTTTTCATGTTGTAACATGAGATATTTAAAGATGGGACATGTACGTTTTTTTTTACTTACCTCCAGGGTAATCTTTTCGTGGACGTCTGTCTATTTGTTTGTTTGTTTGTCTGTTAGCGACCTAACTCAAAATGTTATGGATGAATTTTGATTTAGTTTTCACTAAATGTCTGCAATGGGTCCAGGAAAAAGTGATTAAAATTTGGGGTTGATCCGACATGAAGCATGTATCCACCCACCAACCAGCAGTGCAAACCTCCACTCCTCTCCCATGTCAGAGAGCTCACAAGCGGCTCCCCTCGCGTAGCAGCCTCGAATCTCCGCTCTCTGCTGGAAGAGCGCAACAGCAGCACAAATACAGCAGTGCGCCTCAAGTAAATGTGTCCTCCTGAGACCCACCAGTTCATCTTTGTCCTCTTTGGGGGACATGATTTTAGGACCTCTAGTGCAAACATTATTCTAGCAATCTATGTTAGCCCCACTGTACTGTAAAGAGGTCACCCTGTGCTTTCTACTGATTCTGCATCTGTGGGGTTGTGGCTAACAGAGCACATGCATTGTCCTTTCAAAATGGTGAGAATCTCCAAATTCACATTTTGTAGCAGCAGGGGAGGTAAGTCATTAATTATCTAAAGAAATCAAATATCTGTTGGCAATAATTACATTTTCTTTTTAACATGAAAGTCAACTTTAATTTAGAAAACTTAAAGAAATGTAAAATAATCCTCTGTCATAACACAAGTTTTATCTCATGTCCTTTGTAGGGACAGTAGGACATACTGGTGACTATTTTTAACCATTTTTCCTACGCCATGAAACAAAGGAAAGAGTTAGGCAGAGACACTTTCATTGAGAATTGGGGAAGTAGAGTCAGATGTAGAGCTATTTGGAGATGATGTGAAGGAAGACCAGGTAGTAGAGGAGGAAGGTGAAAGCTCAGAGTAAGATTAGCTTTTGAGTCTGAATAGGAGCAAAATGAAAAGCCTCGCCAGTCAATATTAATGAAAAGCGATTTGTTGGCTAGGGCTGTGTATTCATCTGCATATAAAAATTGGATCATTTGATTTGATTTGAGAAGACATACACACAAGGTGAGACATTTCCTATACTTAGTGCAAACAAATTACCTCAATCTGCCAAGATCAAGGATGGACTGTGTAGATGAGCATGTAATTCTCTTCACATGCTGGTGTCATGTTCGCCAGTTTGTACCAGGAAAACTAAATCCCACTCAAATGAAAGTATTTCTGCTTCCCAGTCACAGTGGTTTGGTGATCTAGGTATTTATATTCTAGGTGATCTAGGCTTTGATCTAGGTATTTTACCTAGATCAAAGTACTGGCTATGATGAAAACAAATTGTTCTCTGATAACAAGGGCTGCTATGAAAAACGCAGGCTCTGCATAGAAACTCAAAGAGGTCAGATTATTAAAAGCTGCAAAAACAAGGTGGAGGCACTTTCAAAATGGTTGTCCAAAAACCATCAGATGTGTGGTGATGAAGTGGCAGAGCAATAAGGTCATTCTGATGGCCTCCAGTGTCCTTAGGGTAGCACCCCAAGACAGATGCACTTGATGGTTGTTAAAAGAGAGGCACCATGTTCTTGTGCCTAGACCCACTGTTGTAGCCGAGCATAACAAAAACATGGGTGGGGCTGGTTTGTACGACCAGATGATCACCTTTTACCCAATGTTAAGCAGCACAAAAACTTGACCATTTGTATTGTCATGCATATCTTGGACCTGTCTGCTACAAACAGCTGAGTATAGCTCAAACAAACAGGTATCTGTGTAACCAGTGACGGTGAGGTTGCTATTTTTTGACTTCATGCTGCTACTGGCTGAAGAACTGTTTGCTCAGGCATAAGGTAGTCTAGTTTAGCAGGTTAACAAACACTTTTTAATATAATTTATGTAACTTTTCTGAATGATCTATTTAAAAAAGTATTGATGTGTTTATCATTCCTAAAATGAAAAGAAACTGAATTCATCTCTTTTAAATACTAAATGAATAAAGCAAAGTTTTATATCAAGCAAGACCTGGAGATTTAATAAACCCTAAATAAATAAAATGTATGATTTTTTGTGTTTTTGTCAAAACCTTTTTTCTTCTAGGTCACAGGAAGCTAAGAGAAATGTTTGGGGAAAGTACCGAAAGTTAGAAATATAGATAACATGGGAATGTCATATTTTGGTGTAAATGAGGACCCAAATGCAGCAAAATAAAGAACTTAGAATTTAATTAGTGATGTTACAATGTGTGCCGAAGCTACGAAGCGTGTGTCGAGCAGTGAGGGGGCGTTTCCACAAAGCGCGTATCGAGGCCTGCTTCGTTTAAGGGAGGAGCCGAAAACGATTACGTCTGAAGCTCGGCTCGGCTGTACCACGTGACTGCTTCAGGAAGCGGTTCAGAGTTTGCGGAGTGGTTTGACAGCAATATGAATCCCCTCAGGCTCCATTCAAAATGTGGGTTTGTGTAGGAGAGTTGCAGTCAGTTTGCAGTTTGGGTAGGAGAGTTTGGTTCGCGTTTATATAGTTTGGAGAGTATAGAGACAGATAGTTTGAAGATTTAAGAGAGTGAGGAGAAAGAGATAAGATTTAGGTAGGGTGACCAACCGTCCTGTTTTCCCCGGACATGTTAACTTTTAACGTGCTGTCCAGGGTGTCCGGGGGGATTTCATAGATTGATGAAAATGTCCTGGTTTTCATCGTTTTTAAGGGGACTAAAAAGCATACCAAAAGTGACTGGTGCGATGCATGCAATATGACACATTTCCTCTCATCTATCATTTAGATGCTTTCGTGGATGGTTCTGAACACTTTCATAGACCTAAGAGAGCGGGCTTTGATGTGCTGCACCACTTTGCCCTTCACCGTGCTGCGACTGTTTACAAGATATAAATGCGCAACAAGTGTAGCTATACAGACAAACAGAGCTGGCATAGCTGGCATATGTGTTTCTTTGTGTGACGAAAGTGGCAAAAATAGTTGGTCCACATGGAAACGAAATCTATAAAAATAATTCATCCATACTGGGAAAATCTTAAAAATGGAGCAGGCATTATTGTGTTTTTGAGACTGCTGCTTTTTAATTTTATTATTACATTGAAAATAAAATAATAGCCTACCTGTTTGCTCAGAATGTTATTTCAGATTTTTGTTTAATTTTTGTCCAGTAAAGCGAACTATTACTGTTTCTGGTACATTTTCTAATTCGGAAGAGTAATTATTTCTATTATTAATTAATTTCTAGAGTTTCTAAAGTCATTTTTGCACTTGTGAATGTCCATCAGAAGTTTGTTATTAAACTGTTCATTCTAACCACATGGAAAATGCATGCTTTAAATATGTTAAAATCAAAAGTCTGGTCACAGTCATGACAGTGTTTCATGACTGTGCCAAGTGTCCATATTTTTATTTCTAAAGAAGAGGTCGCCTTCATTTAGGAGAGTGAGGAGAGAGAAATAAGTGAGAGGATGGAGGCAGCTAGGAAGAGGAGGATTTCCCCTGTTTGTGAGTCAAATATTAGCAGGCTGGAAACCCCCCTGGAGTATTAGGAAAATGCAAAAATTGTAGTACCCCAATTTATATAGTCTAGCTAGCACTTGTGTTTTTGTGTACGCTGGCATCTTCTGTACCATGTGAAAGAGTGTCTTCGAAGGCTGGTGAGGTGTAATCAAGAAACGGAATCGCTTAAAACCTAAAACTGTTGAGAAACTGCTATTTTTGAATAAAATGTTTTCTCCCCTGTTTTGTACGTCATTGCCCAAGTTCCAGAATAATTTTCAGTGCCCTCTTCCTAGTTCCACAAGCATTTTCACTTTCCTCTGGCTGCTTGAGGGTGCAGTAGGTAACTCAGAGAGAAGAGCATACTTTGCTTGAAAATTTAAACCCAAACAAGCTTCACATCACTCCCCCTCCCTCTTCGATGCACTAAAGCCCCGCCTCCAATGGCCTCCTCCCCCCTTCGGCTGCGCTACTGGCATAATAACTGCCAGTGGCGCTGTCCCGTAGCTCCCTCCACCTCTCAAAGGCTACGCCAATATTTACCCTCGTTTTATCTCGGGCTCGGTCAGCTTCTTTCTTCTTAGCTTTTTTGTCCTCCTCGGTCATCTTCTTTTTAGTTATCTTAGCCGTATATGCTGTTGTTGGCAGCGGCAGTACGGGCAGTTTCTCTTTAGGTGGTTGTTGCAGCCGGTTGCGTAGCGGAGCGAGGGGCGGGTCGCGGTGTGTGTGTGTGAGTAGTGATAGATAGATGTCAGACACTCCTTCAGACGCTGCTCTGGCTCTGACTGGTTGTTTTCTACCGGGCGTGGTGGATTCTTGCAAATCGCACTACAGGCTGTAGGCGTGACCAATTGAGCTGCTTTTTTTAAACAGATTACAAATCTAATTTCCTACTTTCAGGACATATGGACAGTTTTAAGAAATATCACAAAAAGTTACTTTTATTCAAGTTACCTACTGCAGCTTTAAGCCCATGCCTTTTGCCTCAAGTGACAGAAAAACATTATTACACAACCTGCCATAACATCTGATACTACCGTTTTGGGATAATTTACAGACAGAATACATTCAAAAAATATTTTTACTATTCACATTTGTACTATTTTATGTAGAGAAATTTTATTTTTGGAACTCATGGTCATTCCCAAGAACCATAGCAGACTTACAACTTTAATGCATCACACATTAAGTGGCTAAGAGCTACAGCTGCCTGTGATTATGTACCTGGCCAGTAGGGGGGTTTGTGTTCACATGAAGCCCCGTGAGCAGAACCCTTTCTTGAACCAACTGGCTCAAGTGGTTCAATGCCTCATGGGGCTTCATCTCACCATCACTAAATTTAATTAAATAAGGAACTATGAACTTACAAAACATCAGGGGAACACAGAGAGCAGGAAAATGCAGCAGGAACCGGACAGGGAAGAATGACGACGAACCAGCAAGTAGTGACTGAATGAGAGCTGGATATATACTGAGGAGGGAATGAGGAAGTGACAGAGAAGGCCAAGGACTAATTAGTGAAAGCAGATGCAGGTGAGGGCCATGAGTGAAACTGGGTCAAGAGCAGAGTGGCAAGGAGACAACAGGAAAGGGAAGAAATGGCAAGGGAGACAGAAAACTCTTAAGAAACTAGAAACTAAAGATAATATATCAAAGGAGGAATCTAAGGGGAACCTAAGGAAACACTGGAGAACAGAAGGAAGAAATAAATTAGGAAACTATCTAAAGAGAAATAAACTAAGGAAACAAATAAGAAGGAGGACACAAACAAAAGGTGAAAACATCTAAGAGCATGAAGGGAAAATGAAAACAAGGAAGTGCCATAAAATAAATACCAAAGAATACATGAAAATAATAATTAAACCGAATAAAGAAAATAACTAACTTCAAACACCAAAACTGAGAACTATGACAGGGA
Source organism: Valencia hispanica (assembly GCA_963556495.2). Taxonomy (NCBI): domain Eukaryota; kingdom Metazoa; phylum Chordata; class Actinopteri; order Cyprinodontiformes; family Valenciidae; genus Valencia; species Valencia hispanica. The sequence continues at coordinate 13,345,821 of OY747704.1, read as the reverse complement.
AGGGGGGATGAGTGTTCGTAGCGGATGCCTGCGCTCTCTGAGTGCTTCTTTAATTTTAATTTAAGGGCACATTCAGACCAGAAAAGTCTTTTGGTCCGCTTGTTGGTCCGGACCAAAAGCTGACTTATTTTCTTTTTTGTTTGGTGCAGTTCACATTCAAACTGTACTTTTTGTAAGTGAACTATATTTTGTAAACACATCTATGCGTGTGACGATAGGTGCTGCCATGGGACAGCAATGACTAGGGCGGCACACAGAGCACAGACCCGGAAATGGAGGAAAACATGGAAGTCCTATGTGCTGCATTCCTGCTCTGCATAGTTGTGCATTTATCGGTGCTGCAAAATCATATTGAGTGTTAAGAGGAGCTCATTCAGCACAGGTTTCGCAACGCTTTGTTTCAAATTTTGGAACAGCGTCGGCGAATGCGTGCATTAACCCGAAGGAGACGATGTGCTCTGTGTGCCCTGACCCACAACATGCTGGCAGCACTGTGGTTAAAAAGAAGACGGAGGATCAGGTAGGAACTTACCTTGCTACGGTTAAGCCCAAAAAAGCACATGTATCCTTGGTTCAGATCGACACTAGTTTGTATTCACACTTGATGCGAATCCAGAATCTGTTTGGAAGCAGACTGAGACCACCTAAAAAAGTGGGTCTTGGTCCGGTTCTCTGATGCGCACCAGGATTCGTTTGTGTGTATTCACACCTGCATAAAAGGTCCGTACCAATGTTCTTTGGTTTAACCCTTCAATTTCTGCAAGTTCTCCCACTTAGAAATTAGGGAGGGTTCTGAAATTCACCTTGTAGGTGCATTTCCACTGTGAGAGACAGGATTTTTTTTAAATTCAGGAAATCATATTGTATGATTTTCAAAGAATGTATTTGTTTTTTATTGCGTTGGTCCACTCCTCCACACAGATCTTCTCTAGATCTATCAGGTTTCGGGGCTGTCACTGAGCAACATGGAATTTCAGCTCCCTCCAAAGATTTTCTATTGGATTTAGGTCTGGAGACTGGCTAGGCCACTCCAAAACCTTGATAAGCTTCTTTCAGAGCCGCTCCTTTGTTATCCTGGCTGTGTGCTTTGGCTCATCGTAATGTTGGAAGACCCAGCTATGACCCATCTTCAATGCTCTGACTGAGGGAAGGAGGTTGTCGCTCAAAATCTCACACAATAAATGGCCCCATTCATTCTCTCCTTAATACAGTGCAGTCGTCCTCTCCCCTTTGCAGAAAAGCACCCCCAAAGTGTATGTATATATTTATATATATATATAGTTTTTTTTTTCTCTGTTTTAAGCGTGTGCGTGTGGACAGAAATAATGGGAGTTTTAGGCTCCACAACGTCCCTGTCAACGGCAAAAATGCTCCGACATCACTTGTGCGACCTGTGTTTCCACTCAGAAACAGCATTTATGCCCTCAGAGCTGTGTTAGCATTATCGATTGTCTAAGTGCTTTTTGCTTGCTTGTTTTCACAAGCTTAATTACTGTTGTATGTAGGAGTTAGAACATAGAAAGTAACTCTGAGTGGATAGGATTTGGGGGAACTACTGCCCCCACAGGTCTGGCATGTCTATGAATGTGTCTAACAGTGCACCTATATGCTGTTAGGTGTGGATAGAGGTTTTTTTCACAAACGAGGTGGTGAAAATATTGATTTTTAAAAAACCTGTGTACATGGCCTAAATCAGAGGTCACTAACAGGCGGACCTTGGTCTGGACCAAATTGCTGTCTCAAGGGGACCTGGACCTAATGCCAAAACAGAGATCCCCATTTAAAACCTTACTGAGCGCTTCTTGTTTACCAGCGCAGCTTTTGCTGTCTTTACGGTAGTGTTCAAGCATCCATGGAAACCCACAGGCAAACTGCGTGCAAGTTTAGCTATACCATGTGATACTATCAGGCCAATAATATTTTTGCATTCTAGCCAGTCCGGAAAACTTTAAAACACAGAAGCACAAACAGATAGGAGTGTGAGAGAAGTTACTTAAGAAAAAAAATATAGCAACACATAGCAAAAATAATTGTTACATAACAATAAATGTTGTCAAAAAGTATTTGAATTTGACAGAACTTAATTGATTTAATTGGAAAAACCAATAAGTAAAACTAATAAGCTACTTAAATATATATCACACTAAATTGTAAGAGATTATGATCTTCTGGACCTCAAGAAATTTTCTCTGACTGAACCTCTTTTAAAAATTTTGAATACCCCGGCTCTAAATTGCTTTTAGGTGTGAGTGGGTATGTGCATGATTGTTTGTCCTGTGTTCTCGGTGTTGGTCTGCGATGGACTGGCAACTTGTGCAGGGTGTACCACACCTTTAGTCCGATGACCGCTGGAGAAAGGCACCAGCCCCCCCAACCCCCACCCCTCAGTGACCCTGCAAGGATATGCAGTATAGGCAATGGATGAATGGATGGATGAATGGGTCTTTCTGCATAGAGTTTGCATTTTCTCCATGTGTATAGCTGTTACTGTGGCTCCCGAAGTCCCAAAAATATGTTAGGTTGATTGAATTGTCTATTTTGACTTACAAATGAGTTTGTGTGTGCATGGTTTTTTGGCATGTGGGTCTGTGTTTTTCTTTGATGGACATGAAAGATTTTCACCTCTTGCCTGAAAACCATTGGTATTCAAATCCGTGCATGAGCATGGCTTTTCAGCGTATTTTCTATAGTTCATATTGTCAAGATCCTCTAATAGCAAAACCAAAAAGGCTTTCTATCTTCTAGCATGTCAGAACTGAGACATATTACAGCGGTCTCTCACTGGAGATCTTTGGCACATTTTAAATTTATTAAAAGAATCCGTGGGTGTTGAACCAAAAAGTCAAGAGGTATATTCAAAAGAATTTTATCTACACAGAGCCAGAAGATTTGACCTAGTGTCTGTGAAGATACAGGCGAAGTCTTAACCTCGACCTGCACATATTTTGGCAAAAAATGAGAAGAGTTTCGTTTTTATTCTTTTGTCTGATGGAGAATAAAGAGGAAACAATTTATTCAGGAATGCCAGCTCTCACTGTGGTTAGCAATGATGAGCTATTGTACAACAGTACAGGTGAAACTCGAAAAATTAGAATATCATGCAAAAGTTAATTTATTTCAGTAAATCAACTTAAAAAGTGAAACTAATATATGACATAGACTCATTGCATGCAAAGCGAGCCTTTATTTGTTATACTTTTGATGATTAATGGCCCACAGCTTATGAAAACCCCCTAATTCAAAATCCCAGAAAATTAAAATATTGTGAAAAGTTTCAATATTTTCGGCTCAAAATGTCACACTCTAATCAGCTACCAAATCCAAGACACCTGCAAAGGGTTCCTGAGCCTTTAAATGGTCTCTCAGTCTGGTTCAGTAAGAATCACAATCATGTGGAGAAAACCAAAATTGACACTCTCCATTAGGAGGAAAAGCCTCAAAAGGTAATTGCAAAAGTAGTTGGATGTTCCTAAAGAGCTGTATCAAAGCACATTAATAGAAAGTTATTAAATTCAATTCAGTTTATTTATTAAGCGCCAATTCACAACAGATGTCATCAACAGGGATGGAGAGAAAAAACTACGAGCAGCCATCTGCCACGACCGTCTAGGGATTTGAGAAGACAGAGCAGAAAAACAGAACAAAAAGAATTGATGTAAGAGTACTTTCTATATTAAAGAAAATAAAAAGTTGATAAAAGGACAAGGGGGATGCTCAGTTACTGGGAGCATCATCCCAGTCAATGCCCCCTGTCCAATGGCGCTTTGTAGCAGGATACCAGACCAAGTGTAGCTCCTACGGAGAGAAAAACACTGATAAAAAACAAACTTAACAGTCGAAATAACAGCAAATAATACAACTGGAGAGTAGTAGAAGAGAAAAGTAGCAGAGTGTTGCGACACAGAGTGATTGAGTTTTTGTCTGGTTGACATAACGATCAATAATTTAATATTAATATAATAATTGATGAGGTTCAAGTTTAATCAATTCATATTTGGGGAACCACTTCTGTTTTAGAAGACCAGACATCCAGTCTCTTCTTGAAGGTGTAAATTCACACGCTGTAGACAATAATTGTACATATACACCATTTAAGCACGGACCACTTCTCTTTAAAGACCTCATGACACGAAGCTGACTTCATGTAAATGTATTATGACATAATGCATCTTGTCAAAGTATGTGGTTGTGTAAATTTATGAGCCGAACAGACTTGATTTTACGCGATAATTAGAGTTTCAAAAATATTAGCTTAACTGCGGCTTCAAAACTACGTATGCATTATGTGACATCAGCGACAGAACCGCTCAGGTTGGACAGTCAGAAAACTCCACTGTCAGGCATGATGGAGGTGCTCATATTTGAAGGCTCTGACACTGGTATCGGAAAAATAAAATCATATTGTAGGCAGACATTCAAGGCAAACAACAAAGCAAGTAAGACTTACTTCATTACAATTCTTCTTTATGATTATAAAACCTGGTCCTGAACGATGGACGTTGTGGTGACGGGGTAAGCCGTATTGCGTCATTTCCTGTTGTCACTGCTGTGCTCCGTGGAGCTGTTTTGGTGTTCAAACGCTCTTGAATTGATCTTATTTTCTCTGTGCTGAGGCTTTTCTAAGTTATTTTAACACACAATCACACTAAAACACACATTTTGTGGTGGTGTACTTTACGTTTTGGGAACTCCTCGTGTTTCACACAGTTTTTCTTTGGGTGGAAGGTCTCGCTAGCTCAGTTAGCTTAGCTTCATTGCGGCTATGGCTACTCTTCTTTCTCCTGTCTCTAACTCTTCTCTTCTCTCTTGCTCTCTCTCTCAGATGTTTAGTTACTTCCCTGCCTCCTTTAGTGATAATGGTAACTGTAATAAATGTAATATTTTTGTAGCTTTGGAGGCGAGGGTATCAGAATTAGAAGCACGGCTCCGCGCTGTTGAAAAACCAGCAGATAGCCGAAGCCCATTAGCCAGCGCGGAGCCAACAAGAATAGAACCCCCTAGCTGTCCCCCGGTAGAGCCCGCGCAGCCGGGACCTCTAGGCGGCTGGGTGACTGTACGTAGGAAGCATAGTTCTAGGACCCAGCCCCCGGGCCACCACCAACCGGTCCGCGTTTCTAACAGATTTTCCCCGCTCAGCGACACACCCGCTGAGAAGCCGGCCCTGGTAATTGGCAGCTCCATAGTCAGAAACGTGGCATTAGAGACACCATTGACCATAGTCAAATGTTTGCCAGGGGCCAGAACGGGCGACATCAAATCCAACCTGAAACTGCTGGCTAAAGATAAGCGTAAATACAGTAAGATTGTTATTCACGCTGGCGGTAATGACACCCGGTTACGCCAATCGGAGGTCACTAAAATTAGTGTTGCTTCGGTGTGTAAGTTTGCCAAAACAATGTCAGACTCTGTAATCTTTTCTGGTCCCCTGCCTGATCGGACCAGTGACGACATGTTTAGCCGCATGCTGTCATTCCATCAATGGTTGTCTAGGTGGTGTCCCGCAAACGATGTGGGCTACATTGATAACTGGAGAACTTTTTGGGGAAAACCTGGTCTGATCCGGAGAGACGGCATCCATCCCACTTTGGATGGAGCAGCTCTTCTTTCTAGGAATATGGCCGAATTTATTAATCCTCCAAAACACTGACAACCCAGGGTCCAGACCAGGAAGCAGAGTCGTAGTTTAACCCACCTCTCTGCTGCTTCTGTACTGTTACCCACCCATTACCCTATAGAAACAGTGTCTTGCCCACGGCCAAAATTAAATGGATTAAAAGTTAAGCCAACAAAAGCAAATTATGGAAATCTCATAAAAATAAATACAACTTTGACTGAAAATAAATCTATTAAATGTGGTTTATTAAACATAAGATCTCTCTTCTCAAAGACTTTGTTAGTAAATGACTTGATTTGTGATAATCACATTGATTTCCTTTGTCTCACAGAAACCTGGTTGCAGCAGGAGGATTATGTCAGTATAAATGAGTCAACTCCTTCCAGTCATTTAAATTTTCACATTCCTAGAAATACTGGGCGAGGAGGAGGAGTTGCAGCCATTTTCCGTTCTGATTTATTAATTAGTCCCAGACCAATTGATAGCTACAGTTCTTTTGAGCATCTAACCCTTAATTTTCCTCATCCAAGTTGCAAAACATTAAGACCATTTTTGTTTGTGGTTTTGTATCGTCCACCAGGCCCTTACTCTCAATTCTTGGATCAGATCTCACATTTTTTATCTGATATAGTATTAAATACTGATAGGGTTATTATAGTGGGGGACTTCAATATTCATGTGGATACTGAAAGTGATAGCCTAAATGCAGCCTTTAATGCTATTTTAGACTCAATTGGCTTTACTCAAAAAGTACAGGGATCGACCCACTCAGGTAAACACACTTTGGACCTTGTACTGACATACTGTATTGAGTGTGAGGAAATAACAGTCCACCCACATAACCCGGTCCTGTCTGACCACTTCTTGATAACTTTTGAATTTACTTTAACTGACCATCTTAAATCTGAAAGAAAATTTCATTATAGAAGAGCTTTATCAGACAATGCTGTAACAATTTTTAAAGAATCTGTTCCATTCTTACTTTCCTCAGTGTCTCAGAGTAACACAGTGGATGGCAGCAATTCTATCTCTAACCCTTCAGAAATTGATGGTCTGGTTCACAGCGTTACGTCCTCATTGCGTTTGGCATTAGATAGTGTAGCCCCATTAAAAAAGAAAGTGGCTAGCCATAGGAGGCTGACTCCTTGGTTTAACGCAGAGTTGCGTACTTTAAAGCAGAATACTAGGAAGTTGGAGAGAAAATGGCGCTCTACACATCTAGAGGATTCCTATTTAACCTGGAATAACAGTCTACTGCTGTATAAAAAGACCCTTCGACAAGCTAGAACAGCATATTTTTCATCATTAATAGAGGCGAATAAAAACAATCCTAGGTTTCTTTTTAGTACAGTTGCCAAACTTACACAGAGTCATAGCTCTGTTGAGCAAACTATTCCCCCAGCTCTTAGCAGTGATGATTTTATGAGATTCTTCATAAATAAAATAAATTTTATTAAAAATAAAATCATTGGCACCCTCCCAAACATGATTACTTCTTCCTCAGTAAATGAGTCAGTATCGGAAAGAACTGTAGAACCTCAGTATTGCTTAGGCTGTTTTGATTCAGTCGAGCTTTCAGAATTATCAAAAATATTAGCCTCATCTAAACCTTCAACTTGTATTTTGGACCCAATCTCAACCAAATTATTTAAAGAAGTGTTCCATTTGGTTCCTGGCCCCATTTTGGATATGATGAATCTATCCTTAGTAAACGGATACGTACCACAGGAATTTAAAATAGCTGTAATTAAACCTTTACTCAAGAAACCTTCCCTTGATCAAGATGACTTAGTTAATTACAGACCTATATCTAACCTTCCTTTTTTATCCAAAGTCCTTGAGAAAATAGTTGCTAATCAAGTCTGTGAACATCTAAACAGTAACGACCTGTTTGAAGAGTTTCAGTCAGGTTTTAGAGCTCATCATAGCACTGAAACAGCACTGGTGAAGGTTACTAATGATATTCTCATGGCCTCAGATAATGGACTGGTGTCTGTTCTGGTTTTGTTAGATCTCAGTGCTGCTTTTGACACAGTCGATCATAATATTCTCTTAGAAAGGCTTGAACATGTTGCAGGGATCAAAGGAACAGCAATAGGCTGGTTTAAATCATATTTGTCTGATAGATTCCAGTTTGTTCATCTAAATGATAAATCATCTTCACTCTCAAGGGTTACTTGTTGAGTTCCACAGGGTTCTGTCCTTGGACCAATTCTTTTCACCATATATATGCTTCCAATTGGTAGAATCATTAGACAGCATGGGATAAATTTCCACAGCTATGCCGATGATACACAACTATATTTATCCATAAATCCTGATGAACCCAGTCAGTTAGGTAGATTACAGGCATGTCTGGAAGACATAAAAGCATGGATGACCCTAAACTTTTTGCTTTTAAATTCTGACAAGACAGAAGTTGCTGTCTTTGGACCAGAAGTTCTTAAACAGAAACTGATTAGTCAATCACTTCATCTGGATGGCATTAAATTGGCCCCCAGTAATAACGTAAAGATCCTCGGCGTTATTTTTGACCAAGACTTGACATTTAAATCCCATATTAAACAGGTTTCTAGGATTTCTTTCTTTCACCTCCGGAATATTGCTAAAATTAGAAACATCCTGTCCAGGAGTGATGCTGAGAAACTAGTCCATGCATTTGTTACCTCAAGGCTGGACTACTGTAATTCTTTACTATCAGGAAGTCCACAAAATGCCATTAAAAGCCTTCAGTTGATCCAAAATGCGGCAGCAAGAGTTCTGATGAATATTAAAAAGAGAGATCACATTTCTCCTGTTTTAGCTTCCCATCATTGGCTCCCTGTTAAATCCAGAATAGAATTTAAGATCCTTCTTCTTACATACAAAGCCCTTAATAATCAAGCTCCATCATACATCAGAGATCTAATTGTTCCATATGTTCCTAAAAGAGCACTTCGCTCTCAGACTGCAGGTTTACTTGTAGTTCCTAGGATCTCTAAAAGTAGAATGGGAGGCAGATCTTTCAGTTATCAGGCTCCTCTCCTGTGGAACCAGCTCCCAGCTTTAGTCCGTGAGGCAGACACTCTGTTTACTTTTAAGGCCAGGCTTAAAACTTTCCTTTTTGATAAAGCTTATAGTTAGAGTGGCTTAGGTCATCCTGAGCTATCTCTGTAGTTATGCTGCTATAGGCTTAGACTGCTGGAGGACAGACTTACCAATTTTCTTCACTCTGCTACTTCCTTTTCTCCTACGACTCTCCAGTTGTATTACAGTACATTCTGTTATTTCGACTGTTAACTTTGTTTTCTCTCAGTGTTTTTCTCCCCATCGAAGATATACCTGGTCTGGTATCCTGCTTGGCTGCAATGCCCTGTTGGACGGGGGGCATCGACTGGGATGATCCTCTCAGTAACTGAACATCCACTGTGTCCTGTTATCAACTTTTTACTTTCTGTAACATAGAAAGTTCTCTTATATCGGATCTTCTGTTCCTTCTGTGTTCTGCTCTGTCTTCTCAAACCCCCAGACGGTCGTGGCAGATGGCCGCTCCTACTGAGCCTGGTTCTGTTGGAGGTTTCTTCCTGTTAAAGGGGAGTTTTTCCTCTCCACTGTCGCTACATGCTTGCTCAGTATGAGGGATTGCTGAAGGATTGCTGTGGTTGGAAATCTGCCCAACCTCACGCCAATGACTTACGCAATCTGCTGGGATTCCTTAAATAGGAAACTTTTTAACTGATTGGAATGTTTGTATAATTGAATTGAAATGACTTCTTGTTAAGTGCCTTGAGATGACATCTGTTGTGAATTGGCGCTATATAAATAAACTGAATTGAATTGAATTGAATTATCGTAGCAATTTATTAGTTTCAGGTGAAACACGTTTGTTATTTAATTTCTTTGTCAGACTCACTAAATACATTTTGAATTATTGATAATGATTTCAAAACTGCTTTAAATATGTACCTGTCTCTTCTGGACAAAAGATCTAACTGAGGTGTCAGTGGAAATGGAGCTTGTAGGAGTAGAGATGCTGACGCTGTCAGTGTCACGCAGTCCATGAGCACCACCACGGATACCGTCGCCACACGCTGTTACACTGTAGGCACAGCTGCCGGCAGCAACACACTCTTGGGTTGAACTAAACAACCCGGCGAGTCCTTTATCATGGTAATGGAATAAAAACAATTTAGCTCAAAATGTTCCGAACAGAGAAGAGAGGAGGAGGAGGGTGCGTCTAACCTGTTTCACCTACTTCGAAAGTAAATCTGGGTCTTTGGGAAACTTAAATAAACTAAGGGCCATAAACTTAGCTCTGGGCCAAGATGGAGAACAGCACATGGCGTGTAAGGAACAAAGGGCCATAAAACTAGCTTTGGCTAAATGGAGGCCACAGCTTTAACTAACAGACAAAGGAACAATGGAGTTAAACTTTTAGCTAACAAACCAGCTATAGCTGGTCAGACTCAGCAGGTGAAAGAAAGAAAGAAAGAAAGAAAGAAAGAAAGAAAGAAAGAAAGAAAGAAAGAAAGAAAGAAAGAAAGAAAGAAAGAAAGAAAGAAAGAAAGAAAGAACGAGAGTGGGATTCGCTCAGGATAAAAAACAGTTTAAAACACAGCAGATACACCTCAAACGTGTGTGTGCGGCGATGCTAAATAAGCCAACAAGTTCAACGCTTAAAAACACTTTAAACCAACAGTAAACGAGATCTAACTCGTTAAAAACTCTTTTTTCCCTATTTATCTGCCCAGACACAAGATTAGCATAAATGAACTGGTTCAGTCCTCCTTTGCTTTGAGGGTGGTCCAGTCCAAGAAGAGGAGAGCAAAATGTGTCCGTATTGAGCAAGAAAGGGAAGAGTTAGGAAACCTGCGTGGGATTTTTAGGACCGTGGGTCCGAACTGCAGGCCGGACGGCTTGCAGGTCGAGGTCGTAACGAACTGTCTTGGAACAGTCCTGATATAGCCCAACTTGGATACACAAACAGGATGGGCACTTCGAAGCATTGAAATGAGAATTCTCCCTGGTCCAGCGGGCCAGAACAACAGAGAATCTTTACTGGTGAGATGTCCTATGTGTAGCAGAAGTTTCTGCTGTGAACTTCTGCTGAGAACATTTTGAAATGGCTGCCACCACCTTCTTATAGCCCCTTTAGCCGTGATGTCATCGTTAATGTCACCATTGGTGGCCACGGACCAATAGGAGTGTGTTGGGGGTCACCGCTTGGATTGCTGGGAAATGTGGTCTGCTCAGTCCATCTGGGAAAATGGCTTCTAGCCGTTCAACAGTCTGTTCAGTTCATTTGTGGAAAATGGATTCCCAACAAGAGTGAATAAAATGTGGTTAGTCTGCGGAGTGGTCAGAAAAGTGGTCAGTCTGTGGAAGTGAAAAGTGTTAAAGAAAAAGGTGCACAAGCAGACCAGAGTAGCTTCTACGGAGAAAAAAACATTGAAAAAAAAGTTAACAGTCGAAATAACAGCACATAATACAACTGGAGAGTAGGAGAAGAGAAAAATAGCAGAGTGAAGAAAAGTGGTCAGTCTGTGGAAGGGAAAAGTGTGGAAGAAAAAGGTCCACAAGCAGCAGGGATGACTGCAGCCTGGAGAGGACTGTCAGGAAAAGGCCATTCAAAAGTGTTGGGGACCTTTACAAGGAGTGGACTGAGGCTGGAGCATCAAGAGCCACCACACACAGACAGATCCTGGACATGGGCTTCAAATGTCATACTTCTCTTGTAAAGCCGCTCCTGAATAACAAACAACGTCAAAAGCATCGTACCTGGGCTAAAGAAAAAAAGAACTGCGAATGTTGCATCTCATTTGGAAACCAAGGTCTGGAGGAAGAATGGAGAGGCACACAATCCAAGATGCTTGAAGTCCAGTGTGAAGTTTCCTTAGTCTGTGTTGATTTGAGGAGCCATGTCATCTGCTGGTGTTGGTCCATTGTGCTTTATTAAGTCCAGAGTCAACACAGCCATCTGCCAGGACATTTTGGAGCACTTCATGCTTCTTTCTGCGCTTTATGGAGAGGCTGACTTCCTTTTCCAGCAGGACTTAGCACCTTCCCAGACTGCCAAAAGTATCAAAACCTGGTTCAATGACCATGAGATTATTGTGCTTGATTGGCCAGCAAACTCGCCTGACCTGAACGCCATAGAGAATCTATGGGCCATTGCCAAGAGAAAGATGAGAGACATGAGACTGAACAATGCAGAAGATGAAGGCCACGATTGAAGCCTCCTGGTCTTCCATAACGCCTCATCAGTGCCACAGGCTAATAGCATCCATGCCACGCCGAATTGAGGCAGTAATTGATTATACTTTTCAAAGGTCCGACATTTCTGTGTTTAAAATCCTTGTTTTTACTGATTTCATGTAATATTCAAATTTTCTGACATTTAGAATTTGGAGTTTTCATAGGCTGTAAGCCATAATGATCAAAATTATAATAAAGGATTGAAATATCTCACTTTGCATGTAATGAGTCTATGTCATATATATCAGTTTAACCATTTAAGTTGAATTACTGAAATAAATTAACTTTTGCATGATATTCTAATATTTCGAGTTTCACCTGTAATGCATGTGAACAATCACAGAAACAGTTAATCTCCAATATAAATACCTCTTAATTCCTCACGTTACTATTGACTGATGATATATGTGTAATCATATTTGGTTAGTAAACACCTTAATGAGAGGGAAAATTATGAAAATCAATTAAACTGATGGAAAACCTTAATTTCTTTGGTCCAAAAGGGTTCTATATCTGTCCTGCTAAAACCCCATAAAGGGAGTTTTATTTGTTGTCATAAAAGTGCAGGTAAATCTCTTCATTAGAATAAAACAGTGAGGGACTGTGTGTGTGTGTTGGCTGGAGTGAAAATGAGTCCCACTCAGCTCTAGACCGTCACTAATGGACTGCTGAGCAACTAAACTACACTTACAAAAATTGTATGAAGGCACCAAATGGCTTCTTCATAATGGACTTCTTCAATCTTTTTTGTGTTCATGGTCTATGCTGAACGGATTAAAGTCTATTTTTTTAAAAGCAGAATCTCCAATAACTTCAGTAACTATATTCTTTCAATCTAAATCTTTGCATTCTATCTTAAATCAATAGTTTCTTTGATGCATGGCAGCTTGTGTATTCATACAAATAACTAATCAAAAATATCAGTCTGAAAGTTGCACTCCCTGTGAGTTTATTCTTTATTTACAGTGGAAAAATAAACCTCACCTCTTGCATTCAGTCACAATCAATGTTTAACTCCACACCTTCACCCCACATCGCTTTCAGCTGAGATTATTATTATATGTTCCCTGGCATAATTATAGAAACACTCTCTTCTGAAATGTTGTTGAAAGGGAAGTCCTGCTGTGAAATCTCTTAAGACTGTAGCTGTAGCACAAAGTGAGCTGTGCACATATGTCTACATGCAAGGCCGTTACAATGCTTTTAGGGGCCCCATGCAAAATTGTCATGGAGGCCCCCCACGCAAAGCCTACAGGAACCACAGCATAGCCATACAGTTTAATATCACCCACACTTTATATAAATAAAATAGTGAAAATACTGCTGTTGCATATTCTGTGCAAAACATTTGAACATTTGCAAAAAAAACACCACCAAAAAAGTGCACAATAACTAAATCCAACATACTTAAACACACACACACACACACACACACACACACACACACACACACACACACACACACACACACACACACACACACACACACACACACACATACATACATACATACATACATACATACATACATACATACATACATACATACATACATACATACATACATACATACATACATACAAGGGTTGCCAACTCCCAGCAAATAAAATAAGGAACCACCCGCCACCTCATGATAGTTAATCGACGTAACTGACTTTAATTTAATGCATTTGTACAAAAAATACAAAGAGATCAATTATTTTTCTACAATAATTAAATAGATTCAACATCTTTCTTCGACAGAATTGCAGACTGCACAGATGGTACCATCCCAAAGGAAAAAGTACTATAGCTTACTATGGTACATATTAGACTTAATATTTACTATATAAGATAATGGATTTCCATACATTTAACATATTACCACTTTAGTTTTAAGATTCATATTTTTTTATTAAAAGCTCAACATTTTAAGTGAGAATACAAAAGAAAAGTATGTATTTGTGCCCCCCTTTCCCTGCAAAACTTTGCACAGAAGTAGAAAAAGATCCTGGTGTCTTTTGTCTCTCAGAAACAGTTTATAACTTCCCTTCAACTCATTCATGTCATCTAAAAGGTAAACCTGTTCCTCCATCACCTGTTCAGCTCTGATGATTCAGTAAGAACATCTCCTGGTTTCATCTTCATGTTTCCATCTCACCACATATCCAAACTGATATTATGACCAGCAGCTTTTACGCCTGTGGCTCCAGCAAATATCAGCTGTTACTAAAAAGTCATATTAAATTAATTCTAACAGGTTATTAGACGTGATGCTGGTGTTCAGCACAACATCCGCTGGTTTCCTCCTTCTGCGCAAAGTGGGCGATAAACAAACGAGAGAGAGAGAGAGAGAGAGAGAGAGAGAGAGAGAGAGAGAGAGAGAGAAAAGCCAATCAGCTGATCATTGATCAGTTTCATGATTGAAGGAGCAACAGGAGAGGGAGGGGAGAGAATGAGAGAAGAAGAGGCAGCTGCGCAGCTTAAAGACACAGAATAACTCCTCCTTTGTGTCTTTTGTTTCATTGTAGCTGAAGTACGGGACAAACAGCGTTCCTTTTCACCTCAATACAGAACGTATTTTTTCTGAATACGCGACGATTCCATTTTTTACGGGACAGTTGGCAACCCTAATACATACATACACTCACATTAACATTTGTCAGTTCTCACAAAATGAGAGAATAAAACACTATCATTAACGTTCCAGTCTGCTTTGATGCACAGAATTTATATTGTGGTTTTCCTACCCCCATTTGGTAAATAGATTATCACGGTGGAATAGTTAGTGTAGCAGAGAATCAGCATTGGCCCTCAGGCAGGTAGCTAACAAAAATCTTTTTTGCTAGCCTACCTGCTGCGAAATTACACCATTTGTACAAGACAAGTAAAGCTATTTTATCCAGTATAATTTATGACTTACCACTATCTTGTTTTCTTATCCTCCTCTTCCTTTTTTTTCTTTCTCTTCTGGCTTCCTGATGGATAATTCCGCTTTATTATGACTCCCGAGGTTTTGTATTTTGCCACCAGCAGAGATCATGAACCTGGCTGGCTGGTTGCTGTCAGTGACACTGAGAGGGGCCCCCTTGAGGGGGATCCCAATTACAGTGTCATTGCACTTTACTGCATTAACTATCAAAGGGGCGCTCACACAGTTTGTAGTTGCATTTTATTCTTAATCAGTCGTTGTCTTGGGGCCCCAGGCCAGCTCGGGGCCCCAAGCAATTGCTTGGTTTGCCTGCCTTCTCGCGATGGCCCTGTCTACATAGAGAGAACCGTGAAACAGTCTCTGGATGAAAGGTAGAATGAAAATACAGATTTGAAGTACAGAAGGCCTTTTTAAATGTAAAAAAAACAATACTCCCAGTTTCAGCTGTTCCAAACTAAAACAACAAAAGGAGGAGTCCCGATTGTCACATGGAAGGCTGGATGTGTGAAAGATTGGCGACACAAGAATATCCAGTTTGAACTGTGAAAACAAATTATTTATCCTCTAAAAAACAATTTATTGACAGAATGTTGCACGCAGAGTGAACATGTTTCTATCAGATATTTTAGCATTAGGGCCTATGAAAAATATAACAGGACATGAAAACAAGCACTTTAATGACTAAAACAATGCATTCATTCTGCTATGGTAGGTACTGGCTTGAGCTTCTAAAACTCTCTTTGGGTTGTTTGTTCCTTCTGGTCCTCTCTTCCCAGAGAACCTTTTCCATATTAGTAAATTGTTGTAATACAAGTTGTTATACTTATGGCTTCTAAGATAGTGGCATTTTAAGGTGACATTGCATGGCTTTGTGGAGTCCATGATTGCCCGGCCCGCTGACAAGGTGGTGTTAGTTGCTTGGTCTTGATTAATCAGTAAAATAAAATAAAAACACCCTGGGGAAGTGTCATACCAACAGGCCCAATCTGGCTCATCTATAGAATAAGGATAATTCCCAGAGTGCCAGCTGCTTTTTGCCCATGATGGCTGTTATAAATTCAAGGGGCTTAAAGCAGAAAAACCAGGCTGGGCTGCTCTGTTACAGACAACAATCAAGCCTGCAAAGAGCTCTCTTGGGTGTCATGTGACTACAACAAGTTTATCATACAGTGGGGCAAAAAAGTAATTGGGAGCCACCGATTGGTGCAAGTTGTCCCAAAAGATGAGAGAGGTCTGTAATTTTCGTCATAGGTACACTTTAACTGTGAGATGCCGAATGTAAAAGAAAATTCCAGGAAATCACATTGTATGATTTTTTTAAAGAATATATAAAGAATATTATGATGGTGCAGAAAATAAGTATTTGGCCAATTACAAAAGTTCACCTCAGTCAGTTTGTAAAGTAACATTCGTTGGCAATGACAGAGGTCAAGCGTTTCCTGTAGGTCTGCACCAGGTTTGCACACACTGTGGCTGGTAATTTGGCCTATTCTTCCATGCAGTTGGCCGGGCGGTCTTTTTGGGAACATTGCCTTGCTGGAAGATCCAGCCACACTCACGATACATGGCCCCATTCCTCCATTCCTTAATATGGATCAGTTATCTTGTCCACTTTGCAGAAAAGGAGACCCAAAGCATAATGTTTTCACCCCCATGCTTCACAGTGGATATGGTGTTCTTAGGATGCAACTCAGCATCTTCCCCCTTCAAACATGGAGAGCGCCATTTATACCAAAGAGGTCTATTTTGGTCTCATCTGACCACATGACATTCTCCCAATCCTCCATCATCCAGATGGTCTCTGGCAAACTTTAGATGGGTCTGGACATGTGCTGGCTTAGGCAGGGGGGACCTGCAGGATTTTAATCCATGACGAAGTGGTGTGTTTCTAATGGAAACCTTTGTTACAGTGGTCCCAGCTCTCTTCTCCTCATTTACCAGTTTACCCTGTGTAGGTCTGGGCTGTTTCCTCACCGTTCAAGTTCATGTGTACCCCATATGGTGAGATCTTGCATGGAGCCCCAGGTCGAGGGAGATTGTCAGTCATCTTGCATTCGTTCCATTTTCTAATAATTGCTCAAATAGTCGATCTCTTCTCACCAAGCTGCTTGGTGCCCAGGAGTGAGTCAGTTTACTCCTAGTGGCTGCATGGTGGGGTCTGAGGCCTTCTTCCTTTTTGCCCCACTTGTCTTTATTCTTTTTCATTTATTTTTTTCACCATGTTCATTGGATTTGAACCAAACCTAAAGCAATATTTGATAAAGGTTTTTCTACATGTATATATCAAGTAAAGCAATACAGTTCTTTGTTTTAATAGGAAACTTTGTTTCAATAGGAAACTTTTCATCAGAACAAACAGAAATCCCATCTGGGGTGCCCCAGGGGTCCATCCTGGGGCCCCTCTTATTTAATATCTACATGCTCCCACTAGCCCAGATTATAACAACCAATAAGATTAGCTACCATAACTATGCAGATGATACTCAGCTCAACATTACGATGTCACCAGGTGACTTTGAACCCATCCAAACGCTAAATACATGCATCGAGCAAATCAATGGATGGATGTGTCATAACTTCCTCCAATTAAATAGAAACAAAACAGAAGTAATTACTTTTGGACCTAAGGAGGAAAGATCAATAGTCAGCACACAGCTCCAGTTAATACAGCTAGAAACTTCTGATCAGGCCAGAAATCTAGGTGTAGTTATTGACTCAGGTCTGAACCACCAGGGTCACATAAAGGCAATAACAAGGTCAGCCTTCTATCACCTGAAGAACATTTCTAGAATTAAAGGACTAATGTCGCATTTACTGCTGTTTTTACATTATATGCTACATTAATGCTTTGATGTATCTGTGTGTGCTTCATGATTTATTACTGTTTTTACTTTGTATGCTTTGTCTGTGTTTTACTGTAATTTTTATTTTACCAATTAATCATGTAAAGCACCTTGAATTACCTTGTTGTTGAAAGTGTGCTATAAAAATAAAATTGCCTTGCCTTGCCTAAAGTAAAAGCCGTAAGCACAAACAACTTATCTTTAAATATAAGTATTTATTAAAAGAATAAATCAACCATTGAGCCAAAACCTTCCTCAATAAATCCCAGCATGCAAACTAAACTAATAAACCGATTGAAGAAAAAGGGTTAATATGTAAAACTAGTCAAAACCATTAGCAAACGGTTAACACCAATAGAACCAGAATGGGAACATAAAATCAGGAAACCCCTTCAAAATCTTAGTTTTCTAATGTAATGGGAGGAAGGAGAGGGGTGTCTGTGTGTGTGTGCGTGCATGTGTGTGTGTGTGCGTTTTGTATGTGTGTATGAGTTGAACAAAAGAAAATGTGCTGGTTGAACAAAGAGGGGGTGTGTGCAAAGGTTTTCCTCCTCATCGAGGATGGAGGGGGACAGAGTGTGGGAGTGTGCAGCACCTGGACAGAGTCATAATATTGTGGATAGGAGAATGTATGAAGAGGAAAAAAGGAAAGTAGTGAGGAAACAAGGAAAGAGAGGCGAGAGGGTACCCTCTAGGCACCTGCCCTGGATTCTAACAGTTTAAAACACACACCGAATTCAGGAATTCACAAAGCATGCAATCAGCTGCATCAGTGAAAAGCAGCGGTTTCAGCATTCAATATACATCAAAACAGCTTTATGAAACGATATCTAAATTGTTTTAACTTATCTCTGTCCAGACTCATAAAGAGGAGAATACAATTGACAGGTTGGATCCTACTCTGAGGCAAGTCGTTGTTTGATCGGTCCCTAGCAGCGATCACAGTTCGGTCCAGAAGATAGTGAAAAAAGAAACGTGTCCAAATGGCAAAGCTGGCGCACACAGCTATGTTTCCCTGCTGGCTGCAAACCGAGTCGAGACCGCGAGTCAATGATTCTCGCTTCTGCTGTCTTCTTAAAGAACTGCCCTGGTTGCAGATCGGCTGTCAGCAAAGTACTCCTGGATACACGAACGGTAGCTTTTAGAGCTATTCAGCTTGCATTTAGAAGAGTATCTTTCCTGCCCAGCAGGTCAGAAACAGGGGAATTCACTAACGAAGCTGCGCCTCAGTCCACCAGCAAAGCCTGGCATGAAGACGAAGATGGCTGTCCGCCGCTGGCTTTGTGATGTCATATATGTGTGCGAACAACTAGGAATGCTGGGAAATGCAGTCTGTTCATTCTATTTTGGGAAATGAACCCCAACAAATGTGAGCTTTTCTGTTTTATTGATGGTTTCTCTTCATCTCCTCTCACTAACCCACATAAAATATGTCCACATATTTCACTGGTGGCTTGTTTCAGCCAGTTGCCGAAATATGCCACCAGTGGTGTTAAACACATTAATATTTGTTTAATGGTACATGCATGAGACATCTAGAACTGTGATAAGCCAGTTATAGATGTGACAACATCAAGCCTCCCATTCAGCTAAATTGTCAGTCATCATCTTGGTAGTCATAAGTCTATTTAATAGGTCATTGTGATGACTAGTTAACAATGATTTATTTTCCAATCCAATTATTTTCCACTTTCTATTGTGCACTGGTTGTTTAAACACATGCAGTACCTATATATTTGTTTGAAAGCTAATTTGGCTCCATTCTCAATTCATCAAAATAAACCTTTGTTCTTAAAGAGCAATTCACCCCCCTACTAGAGTCTTACTCCACCTACTTTCCGGTTTGAAAATGCGGCAAAAGGAGGCGTTGCCTTGCAGAGAGAGGGGCGGCGGGGGGAGAAGGTTGCGCGGTGTCAACCCTTGCCTGCTATTCCAATGCCAACACGCTACAGATGCGTTGCCAAGACTCAGGTGCTTTTATACCCCACAGTGGGCAGTACAGCTGACATCATAGTTCAGAGCTCTCCGCAGAGCCAATGGGGATGGCTGATTCAAATTCAAGGGCAGTGTACACTGGACCTGGGTGGACCAGTTTATCGGTCGGCCAGTGTGCCAGGCCGATGTTTTCCTTTCGGCCCCATTGGCCGGTGTGCCTCTTTGGGAGGGGCCTGTTGGGGCATTGTTTGTTGGTAGCTGTCGAGTGGCTCGGCGGGGCGCCCTCGGGTCTCCAGGTCCATGGCTTGATCCGCCCTGGCGTTGCCGGTTGCCAGTGGAGCCCATGTGGTCGTCGCTGCAGCCCCCCAGGGCCCTTGCATTCTAGTTGGTAAATGTCTCCCTGGGGCTCTCCTTTGCTCCTCTCTTTGGGGTATGGTAAGCCCTGCATTGGTCCGCCTGGGGCTCCTGTGGTCTGGGGTCCTTCGTGTCTGCATCGATTCCTGGGAGGTGGATTGATGGCTCCTCACACCAGCTATCGAACACTCGTATGGAGAAACCTGCTATACACCAGCATGCTCTCAAATACATACAAACACAGGTGTGGAGAGTCAGGTGTTTACAGATGCATTCTTGGGCTGAGGTTACCACAACTAGATCTTGTAATAATCTGTACCATGAGCTTTTCAGTGATGCTGTTGTTGTATTTAGATATCTAGTTGTGGGTTGTGGTTGAGTAGTTCTCATTTTGCATTGTTAGGTTTGTTTTGTCTTTTTTTCTCTCTCTCTCTGCCGTCCTGCAGGTGTAGAAGCAGACTGGCATGTTTTCTTGTATTTTCTTAATTCCCCTTCCTCTCTTATATCTCCAACTCACCCTCTCCCTGTTATCTTCTTTTTCCTACCTCTGTTTGTCTTCTTTCTTTTTAAACCCACAGGAATTTCTAATAAAGATTTCTACACATATATATCAAGTGGAGTACTACAGCAAAAGCAGTAATGCTCCACTTGTGAAAGTAAATCTGCAAGACAGGACAAAAAAATCAAGTCCAGTGTAGAGTTTGAACCTGAAGAGGGCGCCACACTGATGGTTTTTGGTAGAAAATTTATATTTTTACTAGAATGTACTAAAATACCAAAAATAATGACAAGACATGTATACAACCGTATTAGACCCTGCTTTATACAGTTTGTCAGCAAAAAAAGCTGATTTGTGGTTGAGTTGCTCTTTAAACATACCTTTGTTCTTAGACATACCTTTGTTCCTAAACATAAGCATTCACTCTGAAATGTGATATTAGTAGTTTATTTTAATGTTATTTGTCGTGTTAAAGAGTTTGTTAACTGAAGTATTTTAACTGGAGGTTAAGTTATGTTTTTAAAACAAATTATTTTAAAGAGAAATTAATGTTTGTTCTGTATATACGCACATGGCTTGCTGTTTGTGAACTCCCTGCATCTATTATTCTGTAATCCCACTCCTCACTTGGCAGATATTCATAAAACAATAATCAACGGAGACTGAGAACTGTTTGGCTGTTATTTCCTGATAATCAATTGGTGCCCCAGTTCCGCAATTTTGATCTAAATGACTTTAAGAATGATATTTGACATGTCATTAGGTATTCATGGCCAAATCAAACATATTGTTGCACAACAACATTACACCTCTCTAACTTATAAAGACATGTTATGGTTCTGAGAATTGCATGTTTTGCCACTGTCAAGGAAAAAAAAACAAGAAAAAGAACTAAAAATTCATGCTGCCAACTGCATTACCCCTCCTTTCCACCGGACGCGTAAGCAGCACGTTACAGGAGCAGCACGTCATACGCAGCTGATAGCCACCACTGTAGTCAATAGAACCCTTTCCACCAGAGGCGAAAGCAGCACGAGTCTGCCGCGTCTGAGGAGCGACATGTCGCAGCACTTTTCTAAATATACGCGGCAGTCCTATTTTCTAAGCAGCACACCTCTGAAACACGTAAATTTCTACATTTTGGATAGGGGAGACAGGAAATATACGGCTCGGCACCGGAAATTTTCAAAATAAAAGAAACGTGCTGCTTTGCGGTTGCTTTACTTAAAAAAATGTCCCTACCTGTGCGGCCCGGTGAGAAGTCCGTACCTCGCGGGAGGGTCTCATTTGTGTGTCATCACACAAATCAGCGATTTTAGATATTCCCTGACATAACATAAACTTATTGGTGAATATAAAACGGACATAACATAAAACGCCAACCTTTTGGAGCCATGCTGTTGTCTTTTCCTGGTTATTATTGTCATAGACGTTTATATATGTCTATGGTTGTTGTGTTTACTGACGAAACCACGCGTGATTTTGCTAATCTCGCGTGATTTCGTGCTCTCTCGGTGACAGCTGCTTCCCTGCTGCTATGCGCCTCATACGCACCCGGTGGAAAGGGCCAAGCAGCAGAATACACAAGTGAAACGTGCTGCTCCTGTAACGTGCCGCTTACGCGTCTGGTGGAAAGGAGGGGTAAGACTACGATCCTTACTTAAATAACAGCCCTGAGTGTGAGAGGAAAGCACAGTGAGTTAAATAATACATTAGCAGTGTGTAGATCAATTTAATCTAATCTTGCATGTGTTCCCATCTGAGTTACAGTAGTGTAAACAAACAAGTGGTTGTCATGTACTTATTATATGGTGTTAATCTGGTGATCAGAGATTACTGAATAATTTGGCATGATTAGTAAGGGTAACTCGATTTGATAAGAAAACTTTCTAATGAGATTGTTTGAGGATATAAATAATGACAGTTTTTAATGTGCACTCGGAAATAGAGCCAGGAGGAAATCATGTATTAAAAGGAATTGCTATTGTCTGTGTAACTCAAAAATAAGTAGGTACACTATAGTACAGTCGTGGCCAAACGTTTTGAGAATTACATAAATATTGGAAATTGGAAAAGTTGCTGCTTAAGTTTTAATAATAGCAATGTGCATAAACTCCAGAATGTTATGAACAGTGATCAGATGCATTGCATAGTCCTTCTTTGCCATGAAAATTCCACTGCATTTCATTGCAGTCATTAAAGGACCTGCTGAGATCATTTCAGTAATCGTCTTGTTAACTCAGGTGAGAATGTTGACGAGCACAAGGCTGGAGATCATTATGTCAGGCTGATTGGGTTAGAATGGCAGACTTGACATGTTAAAAGGAGGGTGATGCTTGAAATCATTGTTCTTCCATTGTAAACCATGGTGACCTACAAAGAAACGCGTGCAGCCATCATTGCGTTACATAAAAATGGCTTAACAGGCAAGGATATTGTGGCTACAAAAATTGCACCTAAATCAACAATTTATAGGATTATCAAGAACTTCAAGGAAAGATGTTCAATTCTTGTTAAGAAGGCTTCAGGGCGTCAAAGAAAGTCCAGGCAGCACCAGGATCGTCTCCTAAAGAGGATTCAGCTGCGGGATCGGAGTGCCACCAGTGCAGAGCTTGCTCAGGAATGGCAGCAGGCAGGTGTGAGCGCATCTGCACGCACAGTGAGGCGAAGACTTTTGGAAGATCGCCTGGTGTCAAGAAGGGCAGCAAAGAAGCCACTTCTCTCCAAAAAAAACATCGGGGACAGATTGATCTTCTGCAGAAAGTATGGTGAATGGACTGCTGAGGACTGGGGCAAAGTCATATTCTCTGACGAAGCCTCTTTCCGATTGTTTGGGGCATCTGGAAAAAGGCTTGTCCGGAGAAGAAAAGGTGAGCACTACCATCAGTCCTGTGTCATGCCAACAGTAAAGCTTCCTGAGACCATTCATGTCTGGGGTTGCTTCTCATCCAAGGGAGTGGGCTAACTTACAATTTTGCCCAAAAAAATGGTACCAAAACACCCTCCAACAGCAACTACTTCCAACAATCCAACAACAGTTTGGTAAAGGCAAACTGTTAAGGCAAAAGTGATAACTAAGTGGCTCGGGGACCAAAACGTTGGAATTTTGGGTCCATGGCTTGGAAACTCCCCAGATCTTAATCCCATTGAGAACTTGTGGTCAGTCCTCAAGAGGCGGGTGGACAAACAAAAACCCACTCATTCTGACAAACTGCAAGAAGTGATTATGAAAGAATGGGTCAGTCAGGATTTGGCCAAGAAGTTGATTGAGAGCATGCCCCTTCGAATTGCAGAGGTCCTGAAAAAGAAGGGCCAACACTGCAAATACTGACTCTTTGCATAAATGTCATGTCATATATTCATAAAATAGATCTGTAATGTCATGTAATGTATGTTATTACTGACTTTATATGTAATTACCATACAACTTTTTTACATAGCACTTGAAAAACCTGCAAAAATCACAAGAACCTCAAAAATAACTGCTGTTTTAAAATAACCATAAAAAGGTCCCTCCAACATCGGCTGTTGGAGGGACCTTTCCCTGTCAATAAAAATTGCAGAAAAATTAGCTTCCAACCTGTCTGAACCTGTTCTCCTTTACTGTCCTGCAGTAATGATGATGTGTTAATCCCAAACTAACAAGTCAGGCTTCACTGATAAGTAAGAGACTTGTCTGGATAGGAAGGGCTCAACAAGAGAAAGAGTTAACAGTAAATAGAATCTCTCAAAGAGTAACTTTTGATTTAAAAAATATATACATTTTACTCAAAATAACTTGCTAGGTCTATGTTTATATTATTTATTTTTTACCCAGCTTTTAAGAAATCATATTTAGGCAACCATGTCTAACAAACCAAAATGTACAAAGAATAAATATGTTTTAAATCAAATGTACGAAAAAATTTGCAGTTCTATTAAAAAAAAGGTATTTTGTCAATTCAGTATTATTTTTTCTATGTTTTTCATTTCAGTCACACTTCAAAGCTTTAAACAATCAAACAAGTTTTAATGTCAGATCAAACATAAACTGAGTAAAAAAAAAAAAAAGATTTTATTAATTATATGGGGGGAAAAAACTATCCAAGCAAAATTGAGAAAATGGGTAAAGGGACGGCACCCTTAAACCTTACAACTGGTTATAGCAACCTGCAGTAACTTATCGCATTCACCATTTAAGATCACTACTGATCAGTCTTGTACAAAACAGTGGAGGAATTCTGGCTTGCTCTTTAATACAACATGATAGGGTTTTCAAGCATGAACAAGGTATAGGAATATTAAATAGTAAAGCCAGTCACTGAAGACATGGAAAAAAATATGTCGGGCTAGAGTCTACCAGTTCACAAACAGTAGCTATCAAATCAGACACTATAACCCTAATCTCCGTATCTTTGCCTTTTAACAAAGACGTCTGCTGCAAATGCAAAGGGCTTCTTCAGTTGCCTCTGTGTTTCACTATCAGGTTTTCTTTTGTAACAGTAAATCAGTATTCAATTCAATTCAATTCAGTTTATTTATATAGCGCCAATTCACAACAGATGTCATCTCAAGGCACTTAACAAGAAGTCATTTCAATACAATTATACAAACATTCCAATCAGTTAAAAAGTTTCCTATTTAAGGAATCCCAGCAGATTGCGTCAGTCATTGGCGTGAGGTTGGGCAGATTTCCAACCACAGCAATCCTTCAGCAATCCCTCATACTGAGCAAGCATGTAGCGACAGTGGAGAGGAAAAACTCCCCTTTAACAGGAAGAAACCTCCAACAGAACCAGGCTCAGTAGGAGCGGCCATCTGCCACGACCGTCTGGGGGTTTGAGAAGACAGAGCAGAACACAGAAGGAACAGAAGATCCGATATAAGAGAACTTTCTATGTTACAGAAAGTAAAAAGTTGATAACAGGACACAGTGGATGTTCAGTTACTGAGAGGATCATCCCAGTCGATGACCCCCGTCCAACAGGGCATTGCAGCCAAGCAGGATACCAGACCAGGTGTATCTTCGATGGGTAATCATCCCAATACTGTTGTACATGTATACAAACTATACTAGACTTCAGGCACATCCATTCTGCCTCAATCAATGAGCTGTTTCCTCTGCTAACACAAAATTAATTGGGCAGCATATTTCGCATGATTGCAGTTGTGACAAAAAATGGCAGATGCTCCTGGCAAGTTTTGGAAAGGGATCAGTAGCACCAGCATAATTAATTCACTGTTTTGAGACAGCTGTTATTGTGCAATAAATAAATCATCGTATTGCATCAGTATCTTTGTGCTTTTGATTTTTACCAAACATATACCACAGATCATTTGAAGTCTATCCAGCAACTAGACTTCCTATTTTTGTAAAAAGTCAGTGGTTGGGAATGCAATGTAAATATATACTCACAATCTGAGGATGTACAAATGTAGTCCAATCTAGATCCACAAAATATTCAGTAAAATTATTCTTCCATTAAAATATATTGTGTTTTTGTATTTCGCTTTATTTGAAACCAAAAGCAAACAGAAGGACTTGAGTAATTTTTTTTTTAACTAGGCCGTTTAAAACCCTTTTCCCCCTCTTTTTTTCTGAGCTACTTTTAAATCTTAAAGACTGAATTTAACTGAAGCAAGTGGAGTCTGTTGTTCTGTAGTGTGCTTGGAGTAGTAGGTGGGCGACTCCTGGGAAGGTTCCTATATTTTGTTTTCTATATGCTTTCTATTTGCTTTTTATATTTGTGGACAGTGGCTCTCCTTGTAGTTTCAAAGTATTTGAAAAGGCTTTTAAAATGCTTTCAGGTTGATTGGGCTGTAATTTGTTGCTTTTTGAGATATTGTAGCCTACCGATATTGTCAAACAGATTCTACTAAAGGGATTTCTTGATTCTACAGATCAGACAATTAGGCCTGGGTGTCGCTTGTAAACTGAAGATGTGGTTGATTATAAATAAACTGAATTGAATTGAATTGATTCTGGGGCTGCAATTACTCTTTGAGTAATTCAATTACAGAAAACTCTCAAGTCAAAAAATGTGATTTAATGATTTCTTGATTTATTCCAACTGCTAACTGCACTGTCATCACATTTTTATTTTTGAATTCAGATTGTTTGATAGGGAAAATGTATTCCAGTTTTACAGCATGCTTCTGCTGATATTATGAATGATGGAGAAAGACAGAAGGCAAGAAGGTAAAAATTGGACAACAAGATACAAAAGTGTATGATATGAAAGTGAACAGTAATATTGGGTTAGTTTAGCTTAATAGTGCCACATTGACAACTTTGCAAATGAATACATTTAATGTATATAAAAGCTTTTCACATATCTTCTTGTAATAAACTGAGAGTATTTGAGGCTGAAAAGCTTCCTTGTCATCACTCTAATCTTTAGCTCCCGCCACAATATTACTTCTAGTAAGCAGAGTCGTACTGGCGAGCTGAGAAGATTAGTTTTTGCCTAAAGCTTCCAGGTGAATAATTATTTTGGGCCTTAACAGTATCTTATCATGAACATGTACAACAAACTGGGGTTTTCAATGGGGCTACCATTGTACTCAGGCATAACAAAATGTGAGTTTTAGGTTTCACTCCCACTACATACGACTGTAGATGTCAAAACCTCCTGAAAATAAACAGGAGCCATTACCTTTGCCCAGACTAGGGCTGCACGATTATAGAAATTCTTGCAATTCAATTCAGTTTATTTATAACAGAAATTTACAAAACATGTCATGTTATGGCACTTGCACAAAAACACATTTCAATCCAATCAAATACATGCCAATTGATCCTTTTTTATCAAACAGTGCTGTCAGGTTCAGATTCAGATTGGTTTGAAAAAAAAAATTGTCAATTGAAACCCTGCATCAGTTCATTGACTCTACTGCAATCCCTCATACTCAGCATGCATGTAACGACATGGGAGAAAAAAACTCCCCTTTAACAGTAAGAAACCTCCAGCAGAACATGAGTTAGTATGAGCAGTTATCTGCTATGACCCACTGGGGGTTTGAGAAGACAGAGCAGATACAAAAAATGGAACAGAAGAACTGGTGTGAGTACGTTCTATGTTAAAGAAAAGTAAAAGGTTGATAGCAGGAGAAGGAGAACATTTAGTTGTTGGTAGTAGTATATCAGCCAATGTCCCCCTCCAAGATGGTGATAACGTTAGTAAATATTGAGATGCAATATTAGATGCGACTATGACTATTGTTTTATTTCTTCTCTTTCTCATCTATGCTTTTGTGACTTTGTGACCAGGTGTCTGGTGTGAGCATTGTTGGTTCCGGTTGACATGCAAGATATTGAGCAGATTTAAAAAAAAAACTGTCAGCACAGCTTCGATTCTGGAATACAGACTCTGCAGATTTATTAGTTTACATACCTTCTCTGAGCAGGACAAAGCATTGATGACATACAGTTCTGTCGTCTTCAATTACCCCAGCAAGACTCTCTTTCTATAGTTAGCACACATATTGTTATACCTAGTTCGTGCGTCATATTAATGAATGAACATTGACATTATCCAGATGTGTCTTCTCCATAACAACTTATCAACTCAACATTCCTCCGAGGAAGCAAGTCCCCTCAGCCAAGGCTATAATTCAGCTGGACCAGGTCAGGTTGACCCAGAGTCTTAACTCTGGATAAACACACACATTCCTGCACGTAGCTTCTCAGATGGGACCACCTCGGATGTGCAGTATCTACCACAACAAAATTTTCTGACTGGCTGTTGAAAGAGGAGCAGCCTCTCTTGATCTCTTGCCTTATTTTCTTTTCTGATTTTCTTTTCTCAGCTCTCTATTGCTTTTTTCTTAGTTACTTTTTATGTACCCAGCCACTGGAATTACTGAATTAGACCAAATTTCTTTTTAGATTACTTTTTGAAGGACTATGGTATAACAAAATGCTATTATGCTCACCTGAGGACTTTGACAAACTGCTACAGAGAATGAATGCTCTGGAGATGAAGATTTGTCGTCTCGAAGTGGATGTGGAAGTAAATTCTGGATATGAAAATAAGACGACTTTACCAATTATTGCTAACAGTGACAAAGAACCTGGCAGCACTGTTTCAGTCACCTTCAGTGCAATGGTCTCTGAAATAAGCCACAGCACAACACTACTCGGCTGGGAATATTACTACTTGAATCCCGCTCAAAAACGGATTGGCAGCCAATTGTCTCCAAGCACCAAGGTCGCTCTTGAAAAATCCAGCCACAGGAAGCGGACAATTAAGAAAGTAAGAAGTTTCTCAACAAAATGTTTAATTTTTTTTTTTTTTGTTTTTTTGTTTTTTAAACGTGTCCTGTTTGGCAGTGTGGAGCTCAGAATTGGTGTCTGAGTACCAAGTAGAGGCCCAACAGGTTAACTTTCACAAGCGGAGCAGTACAGCTTTTGCTATAGTCCTCCACTTGATATATGTGTGAAAAATCTTTATAATGAATTGTTGGGGTTTTTATTTCCTGATGTTATGGACACAGAGACGGAAAATTAAGGAGAAGAAAGAAGGAAGATGAAGAAGAGAGGTAGGAAACAAAAAGTCAAGAGAGAGGGTGAGTTGAAAATACAAGAGAGGAAGGGGAACAAAGAAAACACAGAAAGACATTGAAGTCTGCCTCCATACCCACAGGACGGCAGAGAGAGGGGAAAAAACAAAACAAAACACGAAAAAGGAACATCGACAAAACAAACCAAACATTGTGAACTAAGAATTACACAACCACATCACACAAAAATAGATATAAAAATACAACAATGTCACAGAAAAACTCATGGTACCGATTAATCAAGATCTAGTAATGATAACCTCAGCCCAAGAATATATCCTTAAACACCAGAGACCCCACATCTATGTGTGTGTGTTAGCATGCTGGTGCATATAAGGTTTCTCCATAAGAGTGTTCGATAGTTGGTGTGAGCAGGCATCAATCCATCTCCCAGGAATCGATGCAGACATGAAGGAGATCGGAGCAAAGACGTCCAAAGGACCCCCAGAGACCCAGGCAGACCCGGGCGGGGCCGACCGCATCCCCCAAGAGTGGAGCAGAGAACCCCAGGGGAATGTCCAGCGGCTACTATGCAGGGGCCCGGGGGGCAGCAGTGACGAGCCCACGGGCCCCGCCACCACCCTAGGCCAATCCCCACCGCCAACATCCCAGCGCCCCACCCCTGCCCTACGTCGGGGCGCCCCACCGATAGCCGCAGGGGACGGACAGCATCCCCAGGCCGGGCTCAGCCAACATCTGGACACCAAGTTGTACCAGCTCCCGGGTCCTGATCCCGCGCAACGCAGAGCGGCGAGACCAGGCATCCAACGAGGGCCAGGGCCGGTCCAATGAACCAACCACGCACGGTGCGCCCTAAAAGAGGTGCCCCAACCAACCAAAGGAAGATATCGGCCCAGCGCTACGGCCGACCGACACACCGCCCCCCCCAGGCCCGGCCAGGCACGCACCAGGTCCGAACCGGATTGACCACCGATGCACCGGCAGGCAGGGGCCCCCGTCACCGGTGGGGAGTGACAGAGGGGAAATAGGCCCCCCATTAAGTGTAAGGCATGAGGTGCGCCAGGCGAGGGGGCAGACCAAGATCCAACCTGACAGGTAGACAAAGACATACAGACACAGTCATTCATTCCGTCCCTCTTAAACACATACATTCTCACTGACTCACCAAGACACCCAAAAAAATGACGCTATACCCTCACTCACACACCCCATACACACTTTATGCTCCCAGGTCCAGGTACCGATGCCCCAGTAGAGCCACCAGCCCCCGGACCCGGGAGATGGACCCCCTACCTTCTAGGACGGAGACAAGCAGACCGCCAAGGGCCCCACAGTGGCAAAGCAGCCCGACAGCTCAGGACCCCGACCAGACCGCCTGTTCCTCCTCCGGACCCCAACCCCTGATGGCCCGTAGCGAACAGGGGTGTGACAAGACCCCTAGCCTCCATCCTCCCGCTCGAGTATGGTGTTGATGCGTGTTGTTATAATGTGCATTTAAAACAGAGGGGTGGGATGTGGGGAAGGCAGCCACACATCCCCCAACCCCCACCCCGAGCCCTCAGTGTCTATATGTGGTTTAACAGTGGGCACCGGCACCAGAGGTGAAGCTGATTGAACCGCTCCCCCTCTGGATGCCGAAAAGTGTGCCCACCCCAAAGTCCCTACATATGTGTTGCATGAGAATGTTATAAGTGGGAGTGTCTAAGTTGTATATTAAAATTGGGACCCAGGACGCCACAGGATAGCGAGGAGGGAAGCCCCTCCTCGCACCACAGTGATGCCCCCATGCCCCAAGACCCTATATGAGTGGTAAAGTGATGGAGCGGGTGGACAGAGGT
The DNA here is from genome assembly GCA_963556495.2 of Valencia hispanica. Taxonomy (NCBI): domain Eukaryota; kingdom Metazoa; phylum Chordata; class Actinopteri; order Cyprinodontiformes; family Valenciidae; genus Valencia; species Valencia hispanica. Next base: position 13,315,091 of record OY747704.1, on the reverse strand, counting down.
GTCCAGGGATGGGGAGGGAAGAACTGGGAGACAAAATGTCATCCCAGGGAGCCAGCTCCCCCACTGACCCCAATAGGCACCGCTGTTCACCGGGATCCACCTGGGGAGGGAGGCCATGAAACATTCGACCCGGGGCCCACGGCCACAGCACCACCAAGCCCCACGGACCCCAAGGCAGTCCCCCCAGCCCCATCCCAGAAGGGGAACTAAACCCACCCTGACATTCGCTCTACTCTCAAAAGACACTAGACACCCAGGTTGAGTTCGCCACCACCCCCACGGCGACGTACCTGCCCAGACCAGGAGCAAACCTATGAGCCGGGCAGCCAACCCACCCGGCCGACATCCACCAGCCCCATTCCTTGTGGAGCGACCAGTGCTGCTCAACGGCCCGGCAGGAGACCAAACCCAGCGCCCCACACCCACCTGCCCTGCACGCCCACCCCCCAGCCAGTCCACCCGCAAGTTCGACCGAACCCAAAGACCAAGACCCAGGAGCCAAGTCCAGTGCGAAAAAGGACTGATCAGGCCCAGAAATGCCACCCAGCCGCCGCGACTAGCAGCCAGGCACCCCAACCACCAAACAAGGCGAGACGCCCTACAGGGACCGGCGATGACACTCGGCCCAGAGAAAAAGAGAGAGGCGGCTGCACAATTTGGGGGGGTTGAGATTAAGAAAATCTAAAACTCTTGCTGGAATTTGTAATTCAGCTGTATTGAGCCTAAATTTACCTTTAATAATAGATTTAATTTGTTGATATTCTAAGAATTTGTTTTTATCAATTCCATATTGTGTAATTAATGTATTAAATGGGATAAAGTCTGTTCCTTCAAATATATGTTCCAGGTATTCAATTCCATGGCACCTCCAGACTGGAAAATTTATCATACATTTTTTTTGCAAGATGTCGGGGTTATTCCAGAAGGGTGTACGTCTGCATAGGATTATTGTGGACTGATTCTCTGTGGATTGTGCGTTGTGGTGACGGGGTAAGCCGTATTGAGTCATTTCCTGTTGTCACTGCTGTGCTCCGTGGAGCTGTTTTGGTGTTCAAACGCTCTTGAATTGATCTTATTTTCTCTGTGCTGAGGCTTTTCTAAGTTATTTTAACACACAATCACACTAAAACACACATTTTGTGGTGGTGTACTTTACGTTTTGGGAACTCCTCGTGTTTCACACAGTTTTTCTTTGGGTGGAAGGTCTCGCTAGCTCAGTTAGCCTAGCTTCATTGCGGCTATGGCTACTCTTCTCTCTCCTGTCTCTAACTCTTCTCTTCTCTCTTGCTCTCTCTGTCAGATGTTTAGTTACTTCCCTGCCTCCTTTAGTGATAATGGTAACTGTAATAAATGTAATATTTTTGTAGCTTTGGAGGCGAGGGTATCAGAATTAGAAGCACGGCTCCGCGCTGTTGAAAAACCAGCAGATAGCCGAAGCCCATTAGCCAGCGCGGAGCCAACAAGGATAGAACCCCCTAGCTGTCCTCCGGTAGAGCCCGCGCAGCCGGGACCTCAGGCCGGCTGGGTGACTGTACGTAGGAAGCATAGTTCTAGGACCCAGCCCCCGGGGCACCACCAACCGGTCCGCGTTTCTAACAGATTTTCCCCGCTCAGCGACACACCCGCTGAGAAGCCGGCCCTGGTAATTGGCAGCTCCATAGTCAGAAACGTGGCATTAGAGACACCATTGACCATAGTCAAATGTTTGCCAGGGGCCAGAACGGGCGACATCAAATCCTACCTGAAACTGCTTGCTAAAGATAAGCGTAAATACAGTAAGATTGTTATTCACGCTGGCGGTAATGACACCCAGTTACGCCAATCGGAGGTCACTAAAATTAGTGTTGCTTCGGTGTGTAAGTTTGCCAAAACAATGTCAGACTCGGTAATCTTTTCTGGTCCCCTGCCTGATCGGACCAGTGACGACATGTTTAGCCGCATGCTGTCATTCCATCAATGGTTGTCTAGGTGGTGTCCTGCAAACGATGTGGGCTACATTGATAACTGGCGAACTTTTTGGGGAAAACCTGGTCTGATCCGGAGAGACGGCATCCATCCCACTTTGGATGGAGCAGCTCTTCTTTCTAGGAATATGGCCGAATTTATTAGTCCTCCAAAACACTGACAACCCAGGGTCCAGACCAGGAAGCAGAGTCGTAGTTTAACCCACCTCTCTGCTGCTTCTGTACTGTTACCCACCCATTACCCTATAGAAACAGTGTCTTGCCCACAGCCAAAATTAAATGGATTAAAAGTTAAGCCAACAAAAGCAAATTATGGAAATCTCATAAAAATAAATACAACTTTGACTGAAAATAAATCTATTAAATGTGGTTTATTAAACATAAGATCTCTCTCCTCAAAGACTTTGTTAGTAAATGACTTGATTTGTGATAATCACATTGATTTCCTTTGTCTCACAGAAACCTGGTTGCAGCAGGAGGATTATGTCAGTATAAATGAGTCAACTCCTTCCAGTCATTTAAATTTTCACATTCCTAGAAATACTGGGCGAGGAGGAGGAGTTGCAACCATTTTCCGTTCTGATTTACTAATTAGTCCCAGACCAATTGATAGCTACAGTTGTTTTGAACATCTAACCCTCAATTTTCCTCATCCAAGTTGCAAAACATTAAGACCATTTTTGTTTGTGGTTTTGTATCGTCCACCAGGCCCTTACTCTCAATTCTTGGATCAGATCTCACATTTTTTATCTGATTTAGTATTAAATACTGATAGGGTTATTATAGTGGGGGACTTCAATATTCATGTGGATACTGAAAGTGATAGCCTAAATGCAGCCTTTAATGCTATTTTAGACTCAATTGGCTTTACTCAAAAAGTACAGGGATCGACCCACTCAGGTAAACACACTTTGGACCTTGTACTGACATACTGTATTGAGTGTGAGGAAATAACAGTCCACCCACATAACCCGGTCCTGTCTGACCACTTCTTGATAACTTTTGAATTTACTTTAACTGACCATCTTAAATCTGAAAGAAAATTTCATTATAGAAGAGCTTTATCAGACAATGCTGTAACAATTTTTAAAGAATCTGTTCCATTCTTACTTTCCTCAGTGTCTCAGAGTAACACAGTGGATGGCAGCAATTCTATCTCTAACCCTTCAGAAATTGATGGTCTGGTTCACAGCGTTACGTCCTCATTGCGTTTGGCATTAGATAGTGTAGCCCCATTAAAAAAGAAAGTGGCTAGCCATAGGAGGCTGACTCCTTGGTTTAACGCAGAGTTGCGTACTTTAAAGCAGAATACTAGGAAGTTGGAGAGAAAATGGCGCTCTACACATCTAGAGGATTCCTATTTAACCTGGAATAACAGTCTACTGCTGTATAAAAAGACCCTTCGACAAGCTAGAACAGCATATTTTTCATCATTAATAGAGGCGAATAAAAACAATCCTAGGTTTCTTTTTAGTACAGTTGCCAAACTTACACAGAGTCATCGCTCTGTTGAGCAAACTATTCCCCCATCTCTTAGCAGTGATGATTTTATGAGGTTCTTCATAAATAAAATAAATTTTATTAAAAATAAAATCATTGGCACCCTCCCAAACATGATTACTTCTTCCTCAGTAAATGAAAGAACTGTAGAACCTCAGTTGTGCTTAGGCTGTTTTGATTCAGTCGAGCTTTCAGAATTATCAAAAATATTAGCCTCATCTAAACCTTCAACTTGTATGTTGGACCCAATCCCAACCAAATTATTTAAAGAAGTGTTCCATTTGGTTCCTGGCCCCATTTTGGATATGATGAATCTATCCTTAGTAAATGGATACGTACCACAGGAATTTAAAATAGCTGTAATTAAACCTTTACTCAAGAAACCTTCCCTTGATCAAGATGACTTAGTGAATTACAGACCTATGTCTAACCTTCCTTTCTTATCCAAAGTCCTTGAGAAAATAGTTGCTAATCAAGTCTGTGAACATCTAAACAGTAACGAGCTGTTTGAAGAGTTTCAGTCAGGTTTTAGAGCTCATCATAGCACTGAAACAGCACTGGTGAAGGTTACTGATGATATTCTCATGGCCTCAGATAATGGACTGGTGTCTGTTCTGGTTTTGTTAGATCTCAGTGCTGCTTTTGACACAGTCGATCATAATATTCTCTTAGAAAGGCTTGAACATGTTGCAGGGATCAAAGGAACAGCACTAGGCTGGTTTAAATCATATTTGTCTGATAGATTCCAGTTTGTTCATCTAAATGATAAATCATCTTCACTCTCAAGGGTTACTTGTGGAGTTCCACAGGGTTCTGCCCTTGGACCAATTCTTTTCACCATATATATGCTTCCAATTGGTAGAATCATTAGACAGCATGGGATAAATTTCCACAGCTATGCCGATGATACACAACTATATTTATCCATAAATCCTGATGAACCCAGTCAGTTAGGTAGATTACAGGCATGTCTGGAAGACATAAAAGCATGGATGACCCTAAACTTTTTGCTTTTAAATTCTGACAAGACAGAAGTTGCTGTCTTTGGACCAGAAGTTCTTAAACAGAAACTGATTAGTCAATCACTTCATCTGGATGGCATTAAATTGGCCCCCAGTAATAACGTAAAGAACCTCTGCGTTATTTTTGACCAAGACTTGACATTTAAATCCCATATTAAACAGGTTTCTAGGATTTCTTTCTTTCACCTCCGGAATATTGCTAAAATTAGAAACATCCTGTCCAGGAGTGATGCTGAGAAACTAGTCCATGCATTTGTTACCTCAAGGCTGGACTACTGTAATTCTTTACTATCAGGTAGTCCACAAAATGCCATTAAAAGCCTTCAGTTGATCCAAAATGCGGCAGCAAGAGTTCTGATGAATATTAAAAAGAGAGATCACATTTCTCCTGTTTTAGCTTCCCTTCATTGGCTCCCTGTTAAATCCAGAATAGAATTTAAGATCCTTCTTCTTACATACAAAGCCCTTAATAATCAAGCTCCATCATACATCAGAGATCTAATTGTTCCATATGTTCCTAAAAGAGCACTTCGCTCTCAGACTGCAGGTTTACTTGTAGTTCCTAGGATCTCTAAAAGTAGAATGGGAGGCAGATCTTTTAGTTATCAGGCTCCTCTCCTGTGGAACCAGCTCCCAGCTTTAGTCCGTGAGGCAGACACTCTGTTTACTTTTAAGGCCAGGCTTAAAACTTTCCTTTTTGATAAAGCTTATAGTTAGAGTGGCTTAGGTCATCCTGAGCTATCTCTGTAGTTATGCTGCTATAGGCTTAGACTGCTGGAGGACAGACTTACCAATTTTCTTCACTCTGCTACTTCCTTTTCTCCTACGACTCTCCAGTTGTATTACAGTACACTCTGTTATTTCGACTGTTAACTTTGTTTTCTCTCAGTGTTTTTCTCCCCATAGAAGATATACCTGGTCTGGTATCCTGCTTGGCTGCAATGCCCTGTTGGACGGGGGGCATCGACTGGGATGATCCTCTCAGTAACTGAACATCCGCTGTGTCCTGTTATCAACTTTTTACTTTCTGTAACATAGAAAGTTCTCTTATTTCAGATCTTCTGTTCCTTCTGTGTTTCTGCTCTGTCTTCTCAAACCCCCAGACGGTCGTGGCAGATGGCCGCTCCTACTGAGCCTGGTTCTGTTGGAGGTTTCTTCCTGTTAAAGGGGAGTTTTTCCTCTCCACTGTCGCTACATGCTTGCTCAGTATGAGGGATTGCTGAAGGATTGCTGTGGTTGGAAATCTGCCCAACCTCACGCCAATGACTGACGCAATCTGCTGGGATTCCTTAAATAGGAAACTTTTTAACTGATTGGAATGTTTGTATAAATGTATTGAAATAACTTCTTGTTAAGTGCCTTGAGATGACATCTGTTGTGAATTGGCGCTATATAAATAAACTGAATTGAATCATTTTTAGAAATTCCCACCATGCTGTCAGAGAGGAGCTGATATTTATGCTTTTAAAGCATTCATATTGTTTTATATTTGAGCTAATAAATGGTAGGTCTGAAAGTTTTATCTTATTACATAGTGTCTGTTCTACGTCTATCCAGGACTCGTCTAGGTAGCAATATTTTAACCATTTTGAGATGTATTGGAGCCTGTTGGCTAAGAAATAATGATGGAAGTTTGGTAGATCTAGACCTCCTTTTTCTTTGGTCTTCTGCAGTGTTTTTAAGCTGATAAGTGGGGGTTTATCTTTCCAAAGAAATTTAGAGATAGAGGAGTCCAGAGATCTAAACCTGTCTAGTGATGGTTTTCTTGGGATCATTGGGAATAAGTAGTTGATTCTGGGCAAAACCATCATTGTTATTGAAGCAACCCTTCGCATAAGTGATATGGGTAGGGATTTCCATCTAGCAAGATGCAGTTGTGTATTAGTTGGATTCTGGACAGAACAATTGATTGGAAGAACTGTAGATTTTAACCAATTTATAGAATAATCTGAAACATTTGAGTAAGAGTTTATCAACCCGATTACCTGAGAGAAAGAGGTTTGTGAATGCTGGAGAAAAAGTAATACATCATCTGCATAAAGACTGATTTTATGTTCTATGTTATTGCATTTTATGCCTTTAATATTGTGAGTTTGCCTGATTGCTGCAGCTAGTGGTTCAATAAAAATAGCGAACAGGGAGGGAGAGAGAGGACATCCCTGCCTGGTACCTCTCTGAAGATAAAACCTAGATGATGTTTGGTTATTAGTCCTGATACATGCTGTTGGTGAACTGTATAATATTTTCAACCATTTTATGAAAGAATTTCCAAAGCCAAATTTATGTAAGTTTACAAATAAGAATTTCCAGTTGACTCTATCAAATGCTTTTTCTGCATCTAAAGATAATATATTAGTTTTAATGTTTTTACAGTAAAAAAAAATCTATTAAATCTATTAATCTATGTGAATTTGTGGATGAATGTCTCCCTTTAATAAAACCAGTTTGATCAGGATGTATTATAAGAGGGGTTACTTTCTCTATCCATTTTGCGAGGGCTTTGCAGATTATTTTAAGATCAACATTAATGAAGGATATGGGACGATAGCTGGTGGGAAACAAAGGGTCTTTACCTGATTTTAGTAGAAGACTAATGTAGGCAGAATTCATATTTGGTGGGAGTCGGCCATTTTCCTTGGTTTCCTGCAGCATTCTGTGGAATGTTGGTGCCAGAATATTCCAGAATTCTTTATAGAACTCTGCTGGAAATCCATCTGGGCCTGGAGCCTTTTTATTGGGCATGCTTTGGAGGGCCTCCTGGAGTTCAGCCGCTTTTAGTGGTGAGTCGAGGGCCATCGCTTGACTTTCAGATAATTTTGGTAGTGTTATGTTATCCAAAAAATTTTAAATTTCATGATCTGATGGATTTATCTCTGGTGAGTATAAAGCCTTGTAAAATTCTTTAAAGGTGTTGTTTATTCTTCCAGGATCATATACTGTATTCCCGGTCTGATCTTTAATAGCAGATATAGTTGTTTTTTCTTTAGTAATTTTAAGCTGGTTAGCCAAAAATCTACTTGATTAATTACCCTGTACAAAGTTTTCTATCCAAAGTCTTTGAGTTAAGAACTGGGTCTGTTTATTAATAATTTGATTTAATTCTAGCTTTGCTTTACGGATTTTTCCTAGTCTCTCCTCATCTAGAGAAGCTTTTAATGAATTAATAGTTTCTTCTAATTCCTGAATACGTTTTTTTCCATTTTCTTTTTATTTGATGAGAATGAGATTATTTTACTTCTAATCACAGCTTTGCCTGCCTCCCAAAGAATGGATGGCGACGTACCAGGGAGGTCGTTATATTCCAAATATGAGGCCCACTCTTTTTCGAAATATTTAATAAATTCTTTATCCTTAAGTAAGGATATATTAAATCTCCAATTTTTGCTTTGAGGTGTTTCTGTTTTATTTACTAAAGTTAGAGAAACAGGAGCATGATCGCTAACAGCTATAGGGTCTATCTCAGTGTCTGAAATGTCAGTCAACAGTGAGCTGCTGACTAACAAATAATCCAGTTGAGAATATGAATGGTGGACATTTGAGAAGAAAGTATATTTTTTGTCATTGGGGTGAAGAGATCGCCATGCATCACAAAGTCCATAATCACTCATGTACTGTTTGAGTATATCTATAGATTTCCAGCTGCGTTGAGTCCCTGCTGTGCTGAGCCTGTTTATTTCTTCATTTAAACCAAAGTTGAGGTCGCCCCCAAGAAGAAGTGAGCAATCCATGTGTTCAAGGAGCACCGAGAATAAGGAATGAAAGAATGAGGGGTCATCAACATTTGGACCATATATACTGACAATACATAACTTTTGGTTATGTATAGATAGTTTTACTATAATAAATCTACCCCCTGGATCTGTAACTGTATCTATTACTGTAAAATTAACATTTTTATTTATTAATATTGCTACTCCCCTTTGTCTAGAGTTATAGCATGCAGAAAACACATTAGGAAACTCAGGGGATTTAAGATCATCTGCAGCTGAGGTAGATTTATGGGTTTCTTGTAATAAGACGACATCTGCCTTCAATCTTTTAAGCTGGTAAAAAATCTTAACTCTTTTCTCTCTGGTGCCAGCTCCATGAACATTCCACGTGACAAACCTTAGAGTAGTCATAGTTTTGAGATAAAAGTTTTAAAGTCCATATCACCATAGAAACAGATAAACACAGGTGTATTATTATTTTGTGCTTGGGGTTGCCTGATTGAAAATCCAAAAGCCGAGATATAAGAAATAGAGAAATAGAAGAAAGTTGTGAAGGTGTGAAGGGTGAGCGTGAGAGAGAAAGAAATAGTTATATTATGAAAAAATTGTGTGTGTGTGTGTGTGAGTGATAAAAGAAGGAAAAGGGAGTGACAAAGACATTTGGTGATAGACATGTGAAGATGAGAAAAGAAAAAAGAGCCAGTATCCCAGTGATTAGCCCTGGCCCTGCCCACATTGAGTAATGTAAACAACTTTACAGAGCTGTGCTAATAAAGCCAAGGAGTAAGCTGGGGGTCCCTGAACAGCTGCCCATTAACATACAGTTTATCTACCGCTACTGTAGCTCTGGTGCCTTCACTGATATATTTCTTTCTGATTGGGAACAAAACACGCCTTCTATCTAGGATTTCCTTCGGATATTGATCATTAACGCTGTAATTCGTTCCCCGCAGCTCTCTGCCCTGGCCTCTGACCTGCTCTTTTTGCTTGTAATGCTCGAATTTAGCAACAATAGGTCGCTAAATCTCGGACGGTGGATTCAGCGTCGTCCTCAGCCTGTTCTGGGATCCCGGAAAAAACAAGATTGTCCCGCATTCCCCTGGCCTGTATATCCAAGATAGTTTCTTTCATCCTCTTACTTTCTCCGGACAGCTGCGTCATCCCCTCGGTGAGTTTCTTTACACCGTCTCTCAGCGTTTGGTTTTCTGCAGCGAGCGATGCTACCTGTTGTTGGCTGAACTCCAGGGATTACCTTAGAGCTTGAAATTCTTTATGGAGAACCTCAACCAGGGCCAGACGGGTGTCTAGGCTGGTTAGCTTCTTATCTATTGAGTCCAGGACATCACTGTAGCTTTTCTCTGGAGAGATGGTGGAGGAGCTGGCCTCAGAACGAGTGCGTTTTTGTTATGGTTTGCTTGTCGGCATAGCAGAGGTGGATTTCTGTGGCTTGCCCATAACAATGTTGTCAAAGCACACGTCCAAGTAGCTTTCCAGGCTGTGCAAGGTTTCCTCGTCCCATTTGTTTATGGAGAAATACAAAATAATGGTTATTATTATTAAACGTCTGCTATATTTGGCTCAAATGTAATGTTTTTTTTTTACCCGAGTTTGTTTGTTTTACCAGTTTATCGCCATATTACTTACACACAGCTCTCGCGAGATCTCAGCAGCAGCTCATCCCTCTCAGCAGTGTAAAGTAAATTTCTTTTCAAAATGTTTAATTGTTCATGATGGTTCAATTAATGGCATGGAAAAATTCTGCTCCAAGAACCACGCTAGTGTTATCACTTGCTCCCAAAATAATCAATTAAATTCTGTTTATTTATATAGCGCCGTTTTACAACAGATGTCATCTCAAGGCACTTTACAAGAAACTCATTTCAATACAAACATTCCAATCAGTTTAAAGTTTTACCAAGTTTTCTATTTAAGAAATCCCAGCAGATTGCATCGAGTCACTTAAGGGCAGTTGCCCCTCATTGATACAGACTCCAACCACAGCAGTTCCTCATACTGAGCAAGCATGTAGCGACAGTGGAGAAGAAAAACCCCTTTAACAGGAAGAAACCTCCAGCAGAACCTGGCTCAGTACGAGCGGTCACCTGCTGTGACCGTCTGGAGGTTCAAGAAGAGAGAGCAGAAACACAGAAAGAAGAAAAGAACTGAAATAAGAGTACCTTCTATATTACAGAGAGTAAAAAGTTGATAACAGGATACAGGGGATACTCAGTTTCTGGGATGCCCCTCATTCAACAGGGCATTGCAACTAAGTAGGATACCAGAATAGGCGTAGCTTCAATGGAGAGAAAAACACGGAGAAAAAACGTTAACAGATGAAATACCAGCAAATTATGCAACTGGAGAGTAGTAGAAGAGAAAAGAAGCAGAGTGAAGAAAAGTGGCCAGTCTGTCTGCCAGCAGTCTAAGCCTATAGCAGCATAACTACACAGATAGCTCAGGATGACCCAAGCCACTCTAACTATAAGCTTTATCAAAAAGGACCATTTTAAGCCTGGCCTTAAAAGTAGACAGGGTTGTCTGCTGGACTAAAACTAGGAGCTGGTCCACAAGAGAGGAGCCTTATATCTAAAAGATCTGCCTCCCATTCTACTTTTAGAAATCCTAGGATCCATCAGTAAATCTGCAGTCTGGGAGCAAAGTGCTCTGTTAAGAACATATGGAACAATCAGATCTCTGATGTATGATGGAGCTTGATTATTAAGGGCTTTATATGTAAGAAGGGGGATCTTAAATTATATTCTGAATTTACCAGGCCAATAAAGAGAGGCTAACGCAGGAGAAATGTGATCTCTCTTTTCAATATTAATCAGAACACTTGCTGCCGCATTTTGGATCAACTAAAGGCTTTTAATTACATTTTGTGGACTTCCTGATAGTAAAGAATTACAGTAGTCCAGCCTTGAGGTAACAAATCCATGGACTAGTTTCTCAGCATCACTACTGGACAGGATGTTTCTAACTTAAGCAATATTCCGAAGGTGGAAAAAGGAAATCCTAGAAACCTGTTTAATATAGGATTCTCTTACAAATGAAACAACTTATGGACAAATATAGTCATTGTATAAAAGAACATTAAAGATATTTGCCAAAAAATATTTTTCGTACCACCGCTGTCGCATTTTGGAAACATGCAATCTTCTAGACTTTGAAAATTTCAAATGTTTTAAATCAGCTTGTACTATATATAAAATACTCCATGGTTTGGCACCACCACCATTGAAGGAATTCATAAAATTAAAATCTACTTTTGTCAGAACCACTAGGTTCATGGTTAGAGGAGATTGCAAAGTTCCCTATAGACAAACCACTTTTGGGCAGTCTGTTCTCTCAGTCAGGGGCTCCCATATTTGGAATGGTATTCCACTCACAATAAGAGAATGTCCCACGTTTAACACCTTTAAGGCTCAGCTAAAACAGTCACTAAAATCTAATCAGCATTGTACTCATTAAATAATGTATTCTGATACATGTTTTGAAGGCTTTCAGTCATCCAGGAACTCTCCCTCCTTCTAAAAGGTGCGTGACCTGCCCATGCACCAATGTTTTTGTCCTTGTCTTTTTTTCTTTCTTTTTTTGTTCTTTTATGTCCTGCTATGTCCTGGTCTTATCACTGTCATTTACCTAACAGAAATAACATTTAAACTGTTGATGTGCTACTTTACTTGTGGTCCTGTGCTATGTTGTGTGCGTAAGTTTTATATTTACTCATTTTAATGTATTAATTTTTATAGGTGTTTTTGGCAATATACACCTTGCCCAGGGACATCAGTTGACAATTTGCTTTAAAGCTAACATTAAACATTAAACATTAAAGCATTTACAGAAATGTTCATTAATGTGTACTGTCCCTTTTGAATAAACTAATAAATAAATAAATCAACCAGCCTAGTGCTGTTCCTTTGATGCCTGCAACATGTTCAACCTTTTCTAAGAGAATATTATGATCGACATTGTCAAAAGTAGCACTAAGATCTAACAAGACAAGAACAGTCACAAGTCCATTATCTGAGGCCATGAGAATATTATTGGTAACCTTCACCAGTGCTGTATCAGTGCTATGATGAGCTCTAAAACATCATTAAAATTCTTCAAACAGGTCGTTACTGTTTAGATGCTCACATAGTTGATTAGCAACTATTTTCTCAAGGATTTTAGATAAGAAAAAAAGGTTAGATATAGGTCTGTAATTAACTAAGTCATCTTGATCAAGTGAAGGTTTCTTAAGTAAAGGTTTAATTACAGCAACCTTAAATTCCTGTGGTATGTATCCATTTACTAAGGACAGCTTCATCATTGTCATAGTTCTTAGGTTCTGTGTTTGACGTTAGTTATTTTCCTTATTTGGTTTAATTATCAATTTAATGAATTCACTGATATTTATTTTATGGGACTTCCTTGTTTTCATATTGCGTTCATGCTCTTAGATGTTTTCACCTTTTGTTTGTGTCCTCCTTCTTATCTGTTTTTCATTAGTTTATTTCTCTTTAGATAGTTTCCTAATTTATTTCTTCCTTCTGTTCTCCAGTGTTTCCTTAAGTTCCCTTTAGATTCCTCCTTAGACATATTATCTTTAGTTAGTTTCTTATTTAAGAGTTTTCTGTTTTCCCTTGCCAATCTTCCCTTGTCTGTTGTCTCCCTGCCGCTCTGCTCCTCACCCAGTTTCACTAATTGCCCTCACCTGCATCTGCTTCTCACTAATTAGTTCTCGGTCTTCTCTGTCACTTCCTCATTCCCTCCCAAGCTCTCATTCACTCACTACTTGCTGGTTCGTCATCAATCTTTCTGGTTCCTGATTTCTTTGTTTCTTTGGTTCCCCTGAGGTTTTGTAAGTGTTAAAGTTTAATGTTCTTAGTTTAATTAAATTCTAGTGAGGCATGAGGCATTGAACCACTTGAGCCAATTGGCTCAAGAAAGGGTTCTGCACGCGGGGCTTCATGTGAACACAACCCCCCCTACTGGCCAGGTACATAATCACAGGCAACTGTAGCTCTTAGCCACTTAATGTGTGATGCATTAAAGTTGTAAGTCTGCTATGGTGCTTGGGAATGACTGAGTTCCCAAAAAATAATTTCTCTACATAAAATAGTACAAATGTGAATAATAAAAATATTTTTTGAATGTATTCTGTCTGTAAATTATCCCAAAACGGTAGTATCATATGTTATGGCAGGTTGTGTATTAATTTTATTCTGTCACTTGAGGCAAAAGGCATGGGCTTAAGCAGGCAGAGGAAAGTGAAAATGCTTTTGGAACTAGGAAGAGGGCACTGAAAATTATTGTATTACTTGGGTAATGATCTATAAAACAGGGGAAAAACATTTTTATTCCAAATAGCAGTTTCTCAACAGTTTTAGGTTTTAAGCGATTCATTTTTCTTGACACCACCTCACCAGCCTTCGAAAACACTCTTTCACATGGCACAGAAGATGCAGGCGTACACAAAAACACAAGTGCTAGACTATAGAAATTGGGGTACTACAATTTTTGATTTTCCTTATAACTTCAGAGGGTTTCCAGCCTGCTAATATTTGGCTCCCACACAGGGGAAATCCTCCTCTTCCTAGCTGGCTCCATCCTCTCACTTATCTCTCATTCTCCTAAATAAAGGTGACCATATTTTGATTTCTAAAAAAAGAGGACACTTGGCACAGTCCTGAAACACTGTCATGACTGTGACCAGACTTTTGATTTTAACATATTTAAAGCATGCATTCTCCATGTGGTTAGAATGAACAGTTTTATAACAAACTTCAGATATGCTTTCACAAGTGCAAATATGACTTTAAAATCTCCAGAAATGATTTAATAATAGAAATAATTACTCTTCCGAGTTAGAAAATGTACCAAAAACAGTAATAGTTTGCTCTACTCTACAAAAATTAAACAAAAATCTGAAATAACATTCTGAGAAAACAGGTAGGCTATTTTCTTTTCAATGCAATAATAAAATTAAAAAGCAGCAGTCTCAAAAACACAGTAATGCCTGCTCCATTTTTTGGGATTTTATTTTCATCCTCCTCAGTCAGTTTAGATGAAATATTATTATAGATTTCGTTTCCATGTGGACCTACTGGATCTTTGCCACTTTTGTCACACACAGAAACACATATTCCAGCTATGCCAGCTCTGTTTGTCTGTAAAGCTACACTTGCGCTTTAATATCTTGTAAACAGTCGCAGGTGAAGGGCACGGTGAAGGGCAAAGTGGTGCAGCACAACAAAGCTCGCTCTCTTACGTCTATGAAACGGTTCAGAACCATCCATGAAAGAATAAACAATAGATGAGAGGAAATGTGTCGCATTGCATGCATCGCACCAGTCACTTTAAGTATGCTTTTTAGTCCCCTGAAAAACGATGAAAACCAGGACATTTTCATCAATCTAAGAAATCCCCCTGGACGCCCTGGACAGCACGTGAAAAGTGGACTGGGGAAAACAGGACGGTTGGTCACCCTACCTAAATCTTATCTTTCTCTCCTCACTCTCCTAAATCTTAACTATTCAATTCAGTTTTCAATTCAGTTTGTTTATATAGCGCCAATTCACAACAGATGTCATCTCAAGGCACTTAACAAGAAGTCATTTCAATACATTTATACAAACATTCCAAGCAGTTAAAAAGTTTCCTATTTAAGGAATCCCAGCAGATTGCGTCAGTCATTGGCGTGAGGTTGGGCCCCGTTGATGCAGACTTTCCAACCACAGCAATCCTTCAGCAATCCCTCATACTGAGCAAGCATGTAGCGACGGTGGAGAGGAAAAACTCCCCTTTAACAGGAAGAAACTTCCAACAGAACCAGGCTCAGTAGGAGCGGCCATCTGCCACGACCGTCTGGGGGTTTGAGAAGACAGAGCAGAAACACAGAAAGAACAGAAGATCTGATATAAGAGAACTTTCTATGTTACAGAAAGTAAAATGTTGATAACAGGACACAGTGGATGTTCAGATCATCCCAGTCGATGCCCCCCGTCCAACAGGGCATTGCAGCCAAGCAGGATACCAGACCAGGTATATCTTCTATGGAGAGAAAAACACTGAGAGAACACAAAGTTAACAGTCGAAATAACAGAATGTACTGTAATACAACTGGAGAGTCGTAGGAGAAAAGGAAGTAGCAGAGTGAAGAAAATTGGTAAGTCTGTCCTCCAGCAGTCTAAGCCTATAGCAGCATAACTACAGAGATAGCTCAGGATGACCTAAGGCACTCTAACGATAAGCTTTATCAAAAAGGAAAGTTATACTGGCCTTAAAAGTAAACAGAGTGTCTGCCTCACGGACTAAAGCTGAGAGCTGGTTCCACAGGAGAGGAGCCTGATAACTAAAAGATCTGCCTCCCATTCTACTTTTAGAAATCCTAGAAACTACAAGTAAACCTGCAGTCTGAGAGCAAAGGGCTCTGTTAGGAACATATGGAACAATTAGATCTCTGATGTATGATGGAACTATCTGTCGCTATACTCTGAAAACTATCTCCAAACTATATAAACGTTAACCAAACTCTCCTATCCAAACTGCAAACTGACTGCAACTCTCCTACACAACCCAACATTTTGAATGGAGCCTGAGGGGATTTATATTGCTGTCAAACCACTCTGCAAACTCTGAACCACTTCCTGAAGCAGTCACGTGGTACAGCCGGACAGTGGGGCTTCAGGCGTCATCGTTTTCGGCTCCTCCCCTAAATGAAGCAGGCCTCGATACGCGCTTTGTGGAAACCCCCTCCACTGCTCGACACACGCTTCGTAGCCTCGGCACACATCGTAACATCACTATTAAATTCTAAATTTAGCAGCATTTGGGTCCTCACTCCTTAAAACATGACAGTCATATCTAAAATGGGGTCAGTATACAAAGGGAGCACTTCCCTAAATAATTTGAGTCCAACATACAAGTTGAAGGTTTAGATGAGGGTAATATTTTTGATAATTCCGAAAGCCCGACTGAATCAAAACAGTCCAAATACAAATTAGGTTCTACAGTTCTCTCCAATGCTCACTTTCTGAGAGAGAAGTAGTCATGTTTGGGAGGATGCCAATGACTTTATTTTTAATAGAATTAATTTTACTGATGAAGAATCTCATAAAGTCATCACAACTGAGAGCCGAGTTAATAGTTGGCTGAACTAGTTGGCTATGATTTTGTGTAAGTTTGGCGACTATACTAAAAAGAAACCTAGAGTTTGCCAGAGACCATGTGGATGATCCAGAGGAGGATTGTCACAGTATCAAACCACTGCTAAAGAAAAACAACCTGGACAACACGTCAATGCAGAACTACAGGCCAATTACAAATCTTCCATTCATCAGCAATATTATTGAAAAAGCTGTTTCAACAGTTAAATAGCTTCCTAAAAATGACCAGCCATTTTGATGTTTTCCAGTCTGCTTTCTGTGCTCACCACAGCACTGAGACTGCCCTCATCAAAGTGTTCAATGACATCTGCATAAATACAGACTGTAATAGAACCCCAGTGCTGGTACTTATGGACCTCAGTAAAGTATTTGACACTGTTGACTGTGATATTTTATTGAAATGACTGGAGAACTGGGCCGAACTCTCTGGTACAGTACTTAGCTGGTTTGAATCTTACCTGAAGAACGACTATGTGTCAGTTGGTATAAGAACAGACAGAAATCACATGTAGGATGCCCCAGGGCAATATCTTAGGACCAATCTAGGTATTATTAAAGTATTAATGTCGCAAGAGGACCTTGAAAAACTCATCCATGTGTTTATCTATAGTCGGATTGATTACTGCAACAGTGTCCTCACAGGTCTGCCTAAAAGGTCAGTCAGACAGCTGCACCTCACTAGAACTAGGAAAGTAGAGCACATCACCCCAGTTTTAAATTCCTTACACTGGCTTCCTGTAACTCAGAGAATAGACTTCAAAATACTTGTACTAGCCTATAAATCATTGAATGGCTTAGCACCAAAGTACGATGAAGATCTATTGTCATTATACCAACCCCCCAGACCACTCAGGTCTTCTACCTCAAGTCTACTAATCATCTCTAGAACTAGAACCAAACATGGAGAAGCAGCTTTTAGTTTCTGTGCTTCTCATATGTGGAACAAACTTCCAGATCACTGCTGAAACACTGACTTCCTTTGAATCAAGGCTAAAAACCAATCTGTTTAGAAGTGCCTTTGAGTAACTGATTAATATTTACTAGAATGACATGTTTTAATGTGTCTTTCGTTCTGTTACTAATGGCTTATTTTATGCTTTTACTGTTGTTTTATTGCTGCTTTTATTTTATCCCCTAATTACCTAAATCACCTTGAATTGCCCTGTCGTTGAACTTGTACTGTACATATAAAATTGTCTTGGCTTGCCTTGGTGCCGTAAGACTCTGTCTAATAGGCACAATATTACATTACCATGAAAAACACAAGATCATACCATAGGTATGCATTAGTGAGCAATTATTGCTCTCAAAACAGTGATTTGTAACATGTTGCACACAGCCATATTGCGTTGACCCTATATTTCTGATATACAGGTGGAACTCAAAAATTTTTAATATCGTGCAAAAGTTTTTTGTTTCAGTAATTCAACTTAAAAGGTTAAACTAATATATGAGATAATATATAAATTGGAATATTATGAAAAGGTTCAATATTTTAGGCTGAAAGTGTCACACTCAAATCAGCTAATTAACCTAAAACACCTACAAAGGGTTTCTTAGCCTTTAAATGGTCTCTCAGTCTGGTTCAGTAGGAATCACGAACATTGGGAATACTGCTGACCTGAAAGTTGTGCATAAAAACCATCATTGACACCCTTCATTCGGAGGGAAAGCCTCATAAGGTAATTGCAAAAGAAGTTGCATGTTCCCAAAGTGCTGTCTCAAAACACATTAATAGAAGGTTATGTGGAAGATAAAAGAGTGGAAGAAAAAGATGCACAAGCAGCAGAGATAACTGCAGCCTGCAGAGGATTGTCAGGAAAAGGCCATTCAAAAGTGTTGGGGACCTTCACAAGGAGTGGACTGAGGCTGGAGCATCAAGAACCACCACACACAGACGGACTGTACACGGGCTTCAACTGTGGTACTCCTCTTTTCACGCTGCTTCTGAACAAGAAACATCAGATGCATCTCACCTGGACTAAAGAAAAAGAAACTAGCAAATTTTGCATATCATTTGGAAACCAAGGTCCCAGAGTCTGGAGGAAGAATGGAGAGGCACACAGTCCAAGATACTTGAAGTAATATGTGAAGTTTCTGTAGTCTGTGTTGATATAAGATACCATGTCATCTGGTGCTATTGATTCATTGTGCTTTATTAAAAGGAACCTCCGCTATAGACATGTAGGCCCTAATAAGCCACAAGTTTTCTCTTGTACCAAAATATGTTAGAAACACATAACATATTGCCATTGATTTACAAATCTACAATATTTAGTACATATTTTGACCTACATAGGGCGCCATGTTTTCCGCACGCAATGCACTCTGGAGAATAAAATTGCACTTGGTAGAATAGGTATTGACGCTAGTGTTTGTTTACGTGCTCACAGTAGTAATGATTAAGTAAAATGCCACATTGCACTGCTTTTGAATGCAATTTCCAGTCAAAAGGCAACAAGGGGAGTGATGTGAGTTTACACTGCTTTCCTACGGACAAGAGGAGAAAGCAGTGGGAAGATGCCTGTGGACGGACACAACTTCCCAAAGATCTGCGGCTGTGTTCCCGACATTTTTCTCCTGATGCGTTTGAGGCTTTTAGTCGACCACAGCTACTAAAAGATCTCACCGGAGCGGCTGGGTATAAGCGAAGACTGAAACTAAAAGCTTTCCCGACCATTTTCCCACACAAGGAGCCTTAACACCCTCGGGGGGAAAGTGAAATGCGCTGTAAAAAGTGGCAAAGACAAGAGACACTGGACACTCCTGAGCAGACAACCCGCTCCTGCAGTTGCCGCTCCTGCAGTTGCCGCTTCTGTCACGTTAGGCGAACCATCGGACACGCCACTCATCACATATGAAGCTGATAATTTACCTCTCCAGTCAGTAAAGCAATCTATAAGTGTAACAATACAGTGTTCTCCAAATTTAACCGATGCTGACACTCAGATTCAGATACGTCAGATGCTTTTCACTATATATTTATATATATATATATATATATATATATGTACCTCATTAATGTTTCGCTCGGGTTCAAATTGAAATGGCTGAACAGTTGCCATGTTTATGTTGCTGAACAGTCACAACAGGGTCCCGAAGCCGGCCGGTGAAACCAAGGTGCAACCATATGACGTCACTACCCAGAGTGCATTGGGACACTGGTGACCTACAAGTTAAACTATTTTTATAAATTTTATAAAAACGAAGACATCAAGAAGGTTTTTTTATACCACTTTATTATAACTGATACTAACATTTATCTTTTAAGAACTACAAGTCTTTGTAGCCAGGGTATCTTTTAAGTCCAGAGTCAACGCAGCCATCTGCCAGGACATTCCTTCCGCAGACGAGCTTAATGGAGATGCTGACTTCATTTCCCAGTAGGACTTGGGACCTGCCCACACTGCCAAAGGTACTATAACCTGGTTCAATTACCATGGAATTACTGTGCTTGATTGGCCAGCAAACTTGGCTTACCTGAACCCCATAGAGAGTGTATGGGGTTATGCCAAAAGAAAGTTGAGAGACGTAAGACCGAACAATGCAGAAGAGCTGAAGGCTGCTATTGGAGAATCCTGGTCTTCCATAACTCCACATCTGTGCAACAGGCTGATAGCATTCATGCTATGCCGCATTGAGGCAGTAATTGATGCAAAAGGGGCCGAACCAAGTACTAAGTACATATGCACTTTTATACTTTTCAGCAGTCCAACATTTCTCTATTTAAAATACTTGTTTTATTGATTTCATGTAATATTCTAATTGTCTGAGATTTTACATTTGAGGTTTTCACAAGCTGTAAGCCGTAATCATCAAAATTTTAACAAAAATGCTTGAAATATCTCGCAATGAGTATCTCAGATTAGTTTCACCTTTTAAGTTTGAATTACGGAAATAAATTAACTTTTGCACAATTTTCCATTTGTTTGTGTTTCACATATATTGAGCAGCTCTGGTGCAGACTAACCCTGACAACTCATCCCTGGACAAAGGCATTTAAATGAATGTAAATGTCTTCATAAGAGTGTTTGATGTACAAACAATAAATTACTAAGTGGACTCTAGATGGTTGGCTGAAATATGAGCACGCATGTAAGCGTTCCCAGTTTGTATTGAAAGAAGGTGGGCAGGGCACTGCTGTTATTGAGTAGAGGGCCTCAAGAAGAAAAAATGTTTGGAATGCCTAACATAGCACATGTTTATCCCATTACTCTAATAATGGAAGAATAATTTGATAAAATGCTTGATTACCTAAATAGCAGCAGCCCTAGTTGAGTCATGCTTTACCAAGGTGGTTGATTTTCACATAAGGGCAGGTTGGTTAGGATAGCTTTTCTTCCATAATGAATGAAATCATCTTTTGAAAACTGCTTTATATATCTACTTCGGTTCACTTTGTCTTGTAATAAAGTTTGTTTGATCTAAAACGCAACAAAGCAACAAGAGAAGAAATATGTAAGAGAACAAATACCTTTTTGCTGGAACTGTATTTCTTTTGTATAAGTATGATGAATAGTGACTGTCAAATAAATTCTATAACATAACAAAGTGGTTTTGAATGATGCAGGAAATTTCTATTTTTACGGTTTTATTTTTGCACAGTTGACACATTTTATTTTTTATATATTCATTTATTTAACAAGATGAAGAATTTCCCAAATGATTTAGATAATGATCCAAGCTAATTATCTGATAGAGATTACATTAGAATACAGTATTTGTCCTTCTGAAGATGTCATGAATATAAAGGACGGCTGATTGTGAGACAACCCAGTGAGCTGATTTGAAGATTAGTGCATTGTTTAAACAGCCATTCCCCTGTGATAGAAGATTGTTCTTTTCCTTTCCATTCAGGCTCAGGAGACACCTCAAATGTAGAGAATAAAAGCAGAACACCAAAATAAAGCACAGCCAATAACGTTTACTAATTTTTATAATTTAGGCTTCCATTATAATTTCTTTTCTTTTGTTTGTCTGATTCAAGTGTTTAACAACAAAGGCAAAGTAAAAAACAAACACCCATTTTTGGAAAATGATTGTTAATGAATGTCGGGCTTTAAGCACTGTAACACTAAATAATTTCCTTAGGTGTGAATGGTACCTATTGATTGTTGTTGGATTGCTCATATTTAGTTGTATGCGGTTTTGGTTCTGTGTGAGGATGTGTGTAAGTCTGGTATATAACACTACCTAAAGTGCAAGTTAAGATTCTGAGTGTAAAGCTGATGATTACATTGACTGACTATACAAGTACGCAACAGCTCCATTATTTATTATGAATAAATATGCTGGTATAACATTACTTTGTGACTTGCAAAGTTAGGATACAGGTACAAATTTTGACCATACCATCTTATCTACAGCATCGTCTTTGTTTTTGGGATGTTTGCTCATTATTATATTATAACTTTTCCTTTACTGTTGAACTGTAAATACGGCTGTCAAAATAACACATTAACACTGGTTAAAAAATTTGTAGGATTAACCGCGATAAAAAAATTTAACGCAATCAATACATGCTCAGAATGACCCTAACCGTTTATTCCACAATGAACACTGTCGGTCTACGTATCTCCCTGCTCTGCTGCCCCTGTAGTCTGCAGAAAGAAATGCAATTTTTTTGATTTTTTTAATTTTTGGGCTGTTGGTCGCTTTGATAAAAACAGCAAACTTGAATTCCATTGACCCCCCCTTTTCAAAGCAAACAAAAGACATCTTTGGTTGCAAGTGATCAGAAGAAGCAACTGTAATGAGCAGATTTAAAATGCAACAATCTGCAGCAATAAGTTAACATCAGGTAAGCCTTGGCTAACAAATACGCTAATATAGCTAACCAACACTGTAACTGCAAATAACTACAGTGGGAACCAGGGAGTAAAACAAATGTTTGCTATCACACCATTTGCGCTCGCATCCCGGTGTTGTAGCGCATACTATTCAATTCTTCAAGGTAGTTGTTGTAGATCCTGATGGCTGTGGGCAGAAAGGATCTCCTGTCGCAGTCTGTGTTGCAGTGAAACTCTAAAGCCTCTGACTGAAGAGACTCTGTTGTTGTAGCAAAGTCCCATGAAAAGGATACTCTGGGTCGTCCAAAATAACGAAGAAACAGTCAGCTTTTACATTCAGAAAATGTTGACCAGTTAGTTCTCTTTAGCAACTAAATAAATGATGAATAGGTTAAAAGGGCCATGTGTAAATGTGATTCTGGGGTTCAAAACAAAATTTCCCTGGATCTCTCCTATATATCCTTTTATAACGAGAGGAACAGCTTCCGGTTTTGTTCTTTATTTAAAATTTGCCAGCTTTTAAATTGTTTGACAGCCCTATTATTAAAGGGGGGGGGGGGGGTATTATGCAAAATTGACTTTCTGAAACTTAATATCCTGAGAACCTGTCTTTCCCTCATTAAAAACATGCCTGAAGTGTTGCTCTGACCCATTCACTCATGTTAAAGTAATGTTTGAGTTTCTCCTGGTAGTTCTCGGGGTTGCTGAAACGCCTGCTCCCACCTATCCCCGCCTTTTCCACCCATCTCCTCCTCCGACCTTACGTACTCAGCCGAGAGCCTCGGCCCTGCAGAGCTCCCCTCCCCAACTCACACAACTCCTGCTGAGTGCCAGGTGCAGTAATTATAACACACCAGCTGCAGCTGCGCGTCTTTTGTGGGATTTTATTTCCGACTCCGTGCATGCTGCGATGATGCACGGTATGCGACGAAGTGAAGGGGGAGTGTCGGAAAGAGTAGGAGGGTCTTAGAGAGGCACAGGCGAAAATCAAGGCGTCCAATACGGAGATACATTTCTTTAAGGTGGATTTGGATATATGACGGACTTTTAAAAGACTTAAGGTGACAATTTTATTGGAGTGTGCTATAGAAGGATAATATGTGCCTTGAAGAAGCATAATATCCCCCCCCCCTTTAAGGTAGATTTGGAGTTTGAACTATTAAAATAGGCAGTTATGACCTAACCCTTTTTTAGAAGGGGCCTCGGGTATTCTTGGCTTTTAACTATTCGCAGCTATTCGTATTTGATGCAGATAATCTAATGTACATGCTGCACTTTAATGCCCCTTAAGGTTATCATTGTGTGGCCGTAAAACGCTGTAAAGAACCGCAGTAGACTTGATATTAGGATTGAACTGCTAGGTGAAAGCTATATTATTGGTGGACAGCTGCCAACAGTACTTTTTGGGCCATTTTACCCAAATAAAAGTTTCAGACGATCACAGCATGGATTGCTGGGTAGACTCAAATCACAGAATCACTCATTTGAAGCAACACCAGTAGTGTGGAATGTCAGTGGAGCAGCAGATGTGGGGCTTCAAAATTAAAACTGCTAAAATATTTCATATTCAGCTGGAGTGTGGGCAGTCCTCTTCTGGCTTTCAGCTGAAACTGAGCTGAAATCACATAAGTAAAAACATTTGAAGCTAGCTATTTGCTGCTTGCATGGTCCAAAAACACAACTTTCATTTTAATCGGCCTCTCTAATTTGTCCTTACGTAGAAGTGTGTGCGTGCACAATGTTTGTCCTGTGTGTCTCTTGGTTTCACTGTGATGGACTGGCGACCTGTCAAGGATGATGCTACAGAATCCAGTTGCCACCAGTTCAGAGAAAACATTGGCAGCAGGTGGTTGTGAGCCCATCTGTATACACAGAGACGTGAAATCTTCTGGACATTAGTTTTGTCACTAAAAGGGCAGCAGACACTTTTGTACCACAAAAAAAACGTCACCGTCTGACTGAAAAACCATAATATTGACATCTTTAACTTATGTCAAAAGTCTGTAAAAAAATTAACACAGATACAAACCAATTTCATGCAGCAGAATCATTGAACAAAACTAACAGGGTTGAAAATTGCATGTTTTACCATTTTCAGAGGTTTGTTCCTTTTAACATTATGTTGGTAGAAGGCATAAATCCTCATTTGTTGATATTACAATAATCCTCACCTGTTGTGGATTATCTGTATGGTATCCAGCTATTGTAATGTTACCGTGTTTTGACAGTTGCTATTACTTCTTTTTTATTCTGAAGCTTGCTAACTGATGTGAATCTAATTTTACAAGCCCCAATTATAATAATCAATACCCATAGCTCCTTTCCCGTTATAGCACTGGTTGACATAAGTATCGAGGCAAAGTAAGAACACAGCTTCATGCCTTCTGTTGGCAAGGAAAGCTTCGGTGGCTTGTAGCCCCACTCTCCTTGTTTTGACTTGTAATGTCAGCTAGATGTATGAGGCACTGAATCAAATATCCTGACCTATATGTTGCTTTATATCCACTCAACAATAATATGAGTAAGATCGGCATTCGATATTGATATCAGCACTGCAGCAGTGATCAGGCAGTATCATCTGTATATCATATGTGGCAGAGTGAAAATCAGAAGAACATTAGGGAAACAGTAGGGTCACACAGGTAGTGGAAAACCCACCAGGGAAAACAATGCTGGAAGACTCTTTGAGGCACCCTACCTCTACCACCTGACATAAGGCTTTGAGCATACATCTTGAGCAGAAACTCTCCTGCTGTGAACTGTTTCTGAAGAAAGCAGAAAAGTGCATGGCAAATTTGTTGTATCTTTTCAATGTTCATGTGCAAAAATGGCTCTCCAGAGACCTGAAAAGCAATACCATTTGCAGAAGAAATGGCTAATTTTAGTTTGGCCTCGGGGAGATCTAAAAACTTTAGACATGGTGTTCAGCAGAAAGAAATAGTACTAAATATAATGGTTTGTTTGTTTTTGTGAAATTATTTTCCCTTCCAATATAATGTAATTGTTTTCCATTGATCCATCCACCCTTTGCAGGGTTGTGGGGGGCTGGTACCTGTCTCCAGCAGTCATTGGGTGAGAGGCGGGGTACACCCTGGATAGGTCGCCAGTCCATCGCAGGGGAACACAGAGACACACAGGACAAACAACCATGCACGCACACACTCATACCTAAGGGTAATTTAAAGTGACCAATTAACCTAACAGTCATGTTTGTGGACTATGGGAGAAAGCTGGAGTACCCTTACATGCACAGTGAGAACATGTAAACTCTATGCAGAGGCCCCAGGATGGGATTTGAACCCAGGATCATCTTGGTGCAAGGCAACAGTGCTACCAACTGTGCCACTACAAAGCCCAATATTGTTTTCCAACTTCATATAAGAAATGTGGTTCGACGAGTCTAAAAACAAATGCACAAACAGACTTTTATCTCAATGTCTAAAAATGTTTTGAAATATTGTTCATTTATGCATTTCATGGTTGAGCATTTGCATCCCGGCTTGGAGTCTGTAAGCATCCACCTGAGGGGAGATTTTCTGTCTCTATGCTTTAGAGTAATATATATTCGACTGTATATGTTCATTTCATTGCCAAGCATAATAATTGCTTTTCTCACGACGCTAACATCTGTTTAAAGAGGTTTACTTTGCCTCCATTAGAAAATACCTGTATTGCAAGGTTGAATATTTTCTATACCAGCTGCTTTATATTAATGGTGAAATTTTTACACAAGCTACAAATGGTTTTAAAAGCTTTACACTTTATTTATAGCATGCAGTGAAGTTTCTACTAGTTTCTCGCCTCATGATTTTCTCATATGATCAACCATCTGGTTGTAGGTCAGTTAAAAGGACATTCCCACATAAGAATCTATACTATTTCCATCCTTTAGTGTTAAAAATTAAAATGTGTTAACTGGAAACAATATTTACATAGATTTCTGATCTATACTAAATCATTTCCCCCAACTCTTCCTTTACACCAGTGATTCTCAACCCGGTGGGGGGCACCAGTAGGCTACAGGATGGGAGGGAAAAAAACTGAAATTTTTTTTATTATTAAACTACTGTCATAAAAAGTTCTAGTTTTGTATATAAATAACCCCTGAATTGAAATTAAAATGTGTTTGGACTGATTCAAAAAAAAGATGTTTTGAACAAATTTGATTTGTTTGTCGATCGTGAGCACAAATGCAGGTGATAAGCGGTTTCAGCGAGTCACACTGAAGTTCGCTGGCTCTCCAGGGGGGGCGGGTGTTACAGCGGTTGTATGAGCTGCGAGAGGAGATTAAGTGGTTTTTGACAAATCAAATCAGATCGGGTGAAGCATCTGGATGACACTATATGTGGCTTGCGTCTCTGTGCTGTTTGATCTATATTTGACCGCTTGAATGTCCTTAAACTGTCTTTGCAAGGCTGCAAAACTCATATTTTGCTCCTTGCAGACAAAGTGCACGCCTTCACACTAAAACTAGACCTCTATGGCCGCATCAGTCGAGGGAACTGCAACATGTTCCCCAGCCTTGTAGACTTAATCACTGATGCAGGCACGTCACACGATTTCTCCTCTCTATTTCAATCAGCATCTGAGCGCCTGTCAGCAATGAGAAAACTATTTGCGACATACTTTAAAGAGTATTATCGCTCTTTTGCGTGGGTTCGAGATCCGTTTGTGTGCACAGCAAACGAGCTGTCAATCTAGGGTGACCAACCGTCCTCTTTTCCCCGGACATGTCCACTTTTCATGTGCTGTCCGGATAATCCGGGAGGATTTATAGACTGATGAAAATGTCCGGGTTTTTATTGTTTTCATAGGACCATACTTAAACTGACTGGTGGGCCGAGCTGTGCCGCGCCGCTGCTCTTCTCTGCGCTGAGTTGCACCGCACCACAACGCGTTATCCTGCATTGCGCAACGCAATGGCGCAGCGCCGAGTAACTGCTGTTTACAAGAAGTCAAAGCACAAGCTTCATGCACGAACCACAAAAGATATACTGTCAAGTCGCAACAAATGGGTGGCGGAGTGCACCATTCACATAGATGGCATGTGTGTTTCTGTGTGACAAAAGTGGCAAATATCCCAAGGATCACATGGACATAAAAACTATAAAAAGCCTGAGCAAAGTGAGAGTTCATCTATAAACTAGACCGTGGAGGATGAAGATGCAAACTAAACAGAATAAGCACTTTTTTATTTTGTTTTTGAGTCTGCAGCAGTTTACTTTTATTACAGTGAAAATAAAATACTTGTTTTCTCAGAAGATTATTTCAGATTTTTTTTCAGTTTTTGTCCAGTGCAATTTAAAAAGTAAACTAATATTTTTGCTGGTAACTTTTTTTTAATTCAGAAGAGTAACTATTTCTATTATAATTTATTTCCAGAGATTATAAAATCATTTTTCTACTTGTGAAAGGCTTTTTAAGTTTGTTATTTAACTAATCTTTTCTAACCACATTGAGAATGCACACTTTAAATATGTTAAAATCAAAAGTCTTGGCCAAGTCCTGAAAGTGTTTCAGTACTGTGTCAGGTGTCCTCTTTTTTGGAAATCAAAATATGGTCACCCTATTGATATGCAGGAGCAGCTTATTTAGATGAAGAGTGACAGTAGACTGAAGGAACTCTTTGGCTCCTCCGCTCTTTCGTCATTCTGGGCAGCATTGATGCAGGACTCTGTTACGTCGCCTTGAAGATTCTCCTTCCTTTCACGTCGACATATTTGTGTGAGGCAGCATTCTCATAAATGACTGCACTCAAAACAAAAACTGCAATCGTGCACAAATCCAGGATGATTTGAGGGTATGTTAATCAAACATTGAGCCAAGAATTGAGGATCTTTCCCAGGCAAACCAGGCTCAGGTCTCACATTAACATCACCTACCTGCAAACTTCTGTAAAAAATGCAGATGATGCCTACTATTAGGCCTAGTAATAATAACAATAATAAAGGATAAATAATAGCAGAGGTCTGGTGCCAATTCCCAAATATAGCAATAGCCTAGTAATGATAATAGGCCTACTGAAAATAATAATAACAAGAATAAAGCATGTAACCTCATAATTATATAGCAATAGCCTAGTAAGGATGATAGGCCTACTGATGATGATGAGGATAATAATAATCATAATAATAATAATAATAATAATGTGGGCCTAAAAATAATAGCCCAGGGCGGGCTATCTATCTATCCATCTATGCAAGGTGATGTGGAGTGGGGGTTGGGGGGGGGTGCACTGGGGCCCCAACTGCAATGAACTAGCTTTGGGGGGGGCCAGCTTGCAAAAGGTTGAGAACCCCTGCTTTACACGATGTTAGGAAGATGGGAGGGCATTGTGTTACTCCATTCCACTAAAGCAGTTCTTTCCAAACCTGGTTCTCACGGCACACTGCCCTCCATGTTTTATATGTCTCCCTGCTTTAACACGCCTGCTTCATATTATTGCAGTTCAGCAAAAGCCTGGTAATCAGCCATCAATTGAAATCAGAAGTGCCAAAGCAGTTAAACATCTAAAACATGCAGTGAAGTGTTCCTTGATAAGCAGGGTTTAAAAATACTACACAAAGGTGTAGGAAAAAAAACATGGGCAACATTTGTAGCGTTTATAGGAACATTTAAAGCTAATATTTAAACAGACTAATACAAAAGTAAAAACCTGGAATTCATAACTGAAGGGTAAATGTTATGAATATTTGTGTTTCAGGGTTTTAAAACAACTCTGTAGGTAGAGTAAGAATTCTGTGGACAAAAAAAACAGTTAAAATACATAAAACTAAATAATTACACAATTGACTAAATTGAACCAATTAGAAACAACGGCATCTCAGCCATGATGTGGTAGCCCACACAAAATCAAAGAACGTTGTCAGCAGTCTGCTGAGGTAAGCAACTTCTGCAGAACCAATTGCTAGAAACTTCCGAATTTTACATGGTCTGCTGTTGTACATTGGGAAAAAGTTAAATATTTAGGGAATGTAACATCAGAAAGTGAAACCTGTATTATATATGATTAAATACAAATTGAGTGAAATTTTTCACATATGTTCCTTGTAATTTTGATGAATATGACTTACAGATAAAAAACCCAGCATTCAGGGTCACACGAATTATAATGTTACATTAGATCCATGAAAAAGCATATTCTTATCATAATTGTAAGGCTTCTGAAAAGTATGTTTCTTTCTAAGCACTCAATACTTGGTTGGGGCTCCTTCTGCAGTAATTACTGCATAATTGCAGCATGGCATGTATTTGATTAGCCTGTGGTTCGACTGAGATGTAATGGAAGCCAGTTGCTAGCCTTCTTTCCATTAAATCTTGGCAAGCATCTTGGGTGTACTCACAAGCTTCACCGATTAGGGCTTTTTGGTTTGTTCTAACGTTAATGACAGTTGAATATTGGATTATTTTGTAATGACACATTGTTGACATGAGAAAGAAATCTGTTAGCATTTTCTAATCTAATAAAAGAAACAAACTTATCCATAGCTAAGAAGTGATCTAAAAGAAATCTCTCTAGTGTCAACATTTCGAGCATATAGAAGGCCTGGTCTTTCTGTTATGCTTACTCAGAAAAGACGTGTCACAAGTTAAGAGAATGTGAAAGACAGATCAATGGTGTCTGTTTCTCCCAAGAGCAACTGTTGCAGCTGACATTCTAAAATATTTTTCTTCAACATAAAATGGCTTTTATTACTGCCCTTTTCTTCTTTCTGCTAAGTAGTATACCATGGCACACAGTGCAAATTTTTTTAGAATTGTGTAAGGAAAACAGCAACCAATTTGAAGAGGCTTTTCTGATCATAAGACGACTGCTCATAATATTGCAACTGATTATATTTTTATAATATTTTGAATGACTTTGTGTTATTTAGCTAAAACTTTTGTAGTCGCAGAAAGGATGGGGGTAGTAAGTTTATCAGAAACACACTATTAATTCTGCAGTTGTTTACAGATTATTGCTGAATAGGCATTGCCAGGAGGGTTGAGAAACCTGCAAGAAATCCACCCAACAAACAAATCTAAGAAATTAGATCAAAACAGTTTTTGCCTTTTGAGAGAGAGCATTTCTGACAGCTCTTTGTATTTGCATTGCCTGGGTCTTTAGAGCCTCTGTAGGGGGTATTTTGCACAGGAGGTTTCTCATTGTGTGAAGTAGGCTTTGCCATGAGGACAGACAATCCACATGCTAACACATGCTTGTGAATATTTCTGGCAGGATCTTTCAGTGTACATTGTCTGGCATTTCCTTTGACTCTCATCATGTACACCGTCTGGGTTGCCAACCCAACAAATCCTTTTAATTCAGCACGTCAGCATCCATCACAACAGTTTCAGGAGAAGGGCAACAAAGTGAATCATGGGACAAAACAAGATAATTTAGCTCTAAGTTGCAACTAGGCGGTTGCGACTAAATGAAAACAGAAGAAATGTCAACATGTTTAATAGAATATGGGAGACTCAAGAATAGAAAATGATGACACAATGTACATCTGTGCGTAAACTACTCTAAAAGGCAATGAGGAAGCATCATTTCTGGAGCCAGAAACATGCCTAGCAACGATCACAAAGATCTAGACTGAATGAATAAAATGTATTATATTGGAAGAGTATGTATTGAAAATAGAAACACTGAAACAACCTTAGTAAAGTGCATTAATTAACAATGTACAGTATGTATCCTCTCTATAAAACAGGATGTAATAATCTTCTTGTTTCCATGAACACAATGATCCCTATGAATTTCATTCTTGGCCTCAAATTATTCTCAGTACCCAAAACACATCATAAGCTAAAAATTTTGGACACTATATTTGAATGTATTGACAAACAACAAATTATATTGTTTGCTATCAGCATAGATATTCCACTAGACTGTACTACAAACCCAGTACAACTAGACCAGTGTATGTGATCTAATGTACTGACATAGGTTGTAATTGTTGTGAGTGGTTTTTGTATATAGCCTGAACATTGGATGATTTTTATCCTTGCACCAATTTTCAGTTTATTAGCATTTATTATTATTTAAACTATACTCTAATGACTGAGTTTTAATGCAGATTAAGCTTTTTAAAAACTTATAAATATAGTTAAATAGGGTAATTTTTATTGATACTATCTTTTTTTTTTATCTACAAATGAAAATACTTACTTCTTAGTTTTGCATAGTTTCCTCTTGGACTTTCCTCTTCTCTAAATTAGTATACTGACCTGTGATTATCAGTTTCTCGTGGGGAGTTATCCCAGTGTTATTAGTATAATTGTGTTAGCAGGAGTGTACTTTTAAATATGTGATCATCAGGAACCCTTGTACCTATTCAATGCCTCTCCATTTCTATGAATCTGTTCAAGTAAAATAATAACAATCATGCTGGTAGTAGGCTGACCTTTTCTGCACCCAAGGCACATGCTGCTCACGAGGAGAGAGATGGAAAGAAAAAGTACAATAGCAGACAATAATAGTGGAAACGATGGAATTGGAAGAGAAAATAAATCAAGACCAAAGGTCTCAGGGAAAAATGTAGGCTTTGGGCGAGTGGTGCTGTGGGTTGAAAAAGTCTTGATTAAGGAAGTGCTGCTGGGAGTTTCTGAAAGATTATATCTACAGTCTGTAGTCTGGTGAATGCCCATGTTTGGTTCTACAGATTAAGCAAGGGTTTCTTTGGAACTAGAAGATGTAGCGATTGTAATTATACTAATGGTATGAAGCTTTGGTAAAGCAATACATGACTGAAGCTTAAGCCTGTGGAACTAATTGACAATTTAGTTGTTTAACTGTGAGAAATTAGAGTGTATGATGACCTTGGCTTAAGCTTGGTTGGACTCGATGGACAAAAACTGGGAATTTCCCACCAATATCCAATATCCTTTGTTTAGCATTGATTTGAGGGACATGTATTTGAGATTTGTTAAGACTGTGTTAGTATATAGATTAACAGATCAATAAATTTCTTAAGACCTTGACATATACGTCTGTTTGTGTATGCGAGCAGCTTGGAGCTTGTAGACAAGCACTTACCCTATTTACACTGTTTAACTTGGCTGAACTCACACAAATGCAGTTTTCCCTGAAGCCTTTTGTAAGCTGATGATTGACTGATTCACACACTGTCTACATACAACAGAAGAAAAATAGAACATATAAAATTAATTTTGCACTAGAATATTAATGCAGCTTTTGTTTCCCAGTTGTACTAAAGAGATCTACACTGGAGAAATAACAGATCTTGATGTATTTTCGTTTCGTCTTCTGCTCATGGTCTGATGCATTTAATTCTTTATTAGCTTTTTGTTTGACAAAGCAGGATACCAGACCAGGTGTATCTTCTATGGAGAGAAAAACACTGAGAGAACACAAAGGTAACAGTCGAAATAACAGAATGTACTGTAATAAAACTGGAGAGTAGTAGTAGAAAAGGAAGTAGCAGAGTGAAGAAAATTGGTAAGTCTGTCCTCCAGCAGTCTAAGCCTATAGCAGCATAACTACAGAGATAGCTCAGGATGACCTTAGCCACTCTAACTATAAGCTTTATCAAAAAGGAACGTTTTAAGCCTGGCCTTAAAAGTAAACAGAGTGTCTGCCTCACGAACTAAAGCTGGGAGCTGGTTCCACAGGAGAGGAGCCTTTTAGAAATCCTAGGAACAACAAGTAAACCTGCAGTCTGAGAGCGAAGTGCTCTGTTGGGAACATATGAAACAATTAGATCTCTGATGTATGATGGAGCTTGATTATTAAGGGCTTTGTATGTAAGAAGAAGGATCTTAAATTATATTCTGGATTTAAAAGGGAGCCAATGAAGGGAAGCTAAAACAGGAGAAATGTGATCTCTCTTTTTAATATTCATCAGAACCCTTGCTGCCGCATTTTGGATCAACTGAAGGCTTTTAATGGCATTTTGTGGACTACTGTACCTGATAGTAAAGAATTACAGTAGTCCAGCCTTGAGGTAACAAATGCATGGATTTGTTTCTCAGCATCACTCCTGGACAGGATGTTTCTAATTTTTCTAACAGCAAAAAATGGACCCAGCAGATTCCCAGCCAAAATTGTCACCTTAAGTCTTTCAAAAGTCCATCATATAGCCAAATCCACCTTAAAGAAATTTACTTCCGTATTGGACGCCTTGATTTTTGCCTGTGCCTCTCTAAGACCCTCCTACTCTTTCTGACACTCCCCCTTCAGTTCGTCACATACCGTGCATCATCGCAGCATGCACGGAGTCGGAAAAAAAGTCCCATAAAAGACGTGCAGCTGCAGCTGGTGAGTTATAATTATTGCACCTAGGACTCAGCCGGAGTTGTGTGAGGTGGGGAGGGGCAGGGGAGCTCGGCAGGGCCGAGGCTCTCGGCTGAGTATTTAAGGTCGGAGGAGGAGATGGGTGGAAAAGGCGGGGATAGGTGGGAGCAGACGTTTCAGCAACCCCGAGAACTACCGGCAGAGACTCAAAGATTACTCTAACATGAGTGAATGGGTCAGAGCAACACTTCAGGTATGTTTTTAATGAGGGAAAGACAGGTTTTCAAGATATTAAGCTTCAGAAAGTCCATTTTGGATAATACCCCCCCTTTAAAGAATGTATTTGTATAATGGTGCTGAAAATAAGTATTTAGCACAAACAAACAAGCAAGAATTCTGGCCCCACAGACCTGTTACTTTTTTAAGAAGCTCTTCTATCCTCAACTCATCATCCGTATTAATAGAACCTGTTTTAGCTTGTTCTTTGTGTAAAAAACAACTGTTCACGCCTTCCAACAGTCAGACTCCAGCCTCCACCATGGCCAAGACCAGAGAGCTGTCAAAGGATACCAAAGACAAGATTGTACACCTGCACAAGACTGTAATGAGCCAATCTACAACAGTAAAATAGCTTGGTGAGAAGTAATCAACTGTTCAAGCAATTATTAGAAAATGGATCACTGACAATCTCACTCAACCTGGGGCTCCATGGAAGATCTCACCTCATGGGTTACACATGATCTTGAGAATGGTGAGGATACAGTCCAGAACAACAGGGAGGGAACTGGTCAATGACATGAAAAGAGCTGGGACCACACTAAGAAAAGTTAGTATTAGTAACACACTATGCTGTGTTGGGATCCATTTTCCACAAATAAACTGAACAGACTGTTGGACGGCGGGAAGCCATTTTCCCGCGATGGACTGCATTTCCCAGCATTCCTAGCTGTGACCTCAACACACTCCCATTGGTCCGTGGCCATCAATGGTGATATAAATGATGACATCACGGCCAAAGGGCTATTAGAATGGCGGCGGCGGCGGCCATTTCAAATTGTTCTCAGCAGAAACTTCTGCTATAGAGAGGACGTCCCACCGGTGAAGATTCTTGTTTTTTTCTGACCCACTGGTCCGGGAAGAACTCGTCTCAAAGCTTCGAAGTGCCCACTGCTGTCTATGCATCCAGCTTGGGTTATATCAAAATTGTTCCAAGACAGTTCTTTACGACTTCGACCTGCAAGCCGTCCGGCCTGCAGTTGGGACACACAGTCCCAAAATCCTGTGCCAGGTTCTGCTCAACTACGGACACATTTTGCTCCTCTCTTTGTGGACTGGACCTCCCTCAAAGCAAAGTAGCACTGAACAGGTTCATTGAACCTAATCTTGTGTCTGGGCAGATAAATAGGGAAAATATAGTTCGGATTAGTTAGAGCTCGTTCATTGTCGGTTAAAGTGTTTTTAAGCGCTGAACCTGTTGGCTCATTTAGCGTCGCTGCACACATAAGTTTGAGCTGTATTATGTGCTGTGTGTTTTAAGCAGTTATCCTAAGCGGATCCCACTCTTTCTCTCGCTTTTCCTCGTTCTACACTCTCTCTTGCTCTCTGATCACCTGGTCGGCAGAGTTGGGCTCGTTTGGACCTGCGGTAGCTGGTCTGTTAGCTAAAAGGTTAACTCGATTGTTCTTTGTCTGTTAGTTAAAGCTGTGGCCTTCCACATGGACAGTTCACGCCATGTGCTTTGCCCCATTTTAGCCAAAGCTAGTTGTATGTACCTTTGTCTCCTTACACTCAAAGTGCTATCCTCCATCTTGGCCTAGAGCTAAGTTTATGACACTTTGTCCCATGGGCTATCTCTTACTTGACCCCCTGGAGTGAGGGCCACCTCCCTTTCTGAACAAAACCTCTCCTCCCCTGCGAAAGGGGAGATCTCTGTTTGTCCCTGATCCCGTTCGTGTTAATTGTGTTGATTAATTTTCACATAATATTGGTTTTCTACGATCTGTAGTAGTTAGTTGCATGCTTTAGAATAGATAAGAATTATTGACAAAATGTTTTGGCTATAAGGTTGATCTATTTTCTTAATAAATCCCCCTTAGTTTAAAGAGAAGTTTATATATATATATATATATATATATATATATATATATATATATATATATATATATATATATATATATATATATATATATATATATATATATATATATATATATATATATATATATATATGTATATGTGTGTGTGTGTGTGTGTGTGTGTGTATGTCTGCTGGTTATCCTCAGGAGGAGGCAGAAAAGACAAAGGTAGCATTTGTTATGGATGATGGTCTCCTACTTCGACGTTGGGTTGACGATCCCAAAAGTGACTGGAACGTTGTCCATCAAGCGGTGGTTCCAGAAGTGTTTCGTTGTCAGGTACTGAGCCTAGCGCATGATAGTCCACTATCAGGTCATCTGGGTGTCACAAAAACCTATAATAAAGTACTCAACCATTTCTTCTGGCCAGGCCTAAAGTTTGATGTTTCAAGTTACTGTAGGACTTGCCATGTGTGTCAAGTTGCTGGAAAACCCAATCAAACGATCCCTCCAGCTCCTTTGACACCTATTCCAGTAAAGGGGGAACGTTCTCAAGAGTGATCGTAGACTGTGTAGGTCCACTACTACGGTCTAAGAGTGGAAATCAGTTTATGCTAACCATCATGTGCTTCAACAAGGTTTCCAGAAGCGATTCCCTTACGGCGAATCCCAGCTCACATTGTTACTAAAGCCTTGGTGAAGTTTTTTTCTGTGTTTGGACTTCTCCAAGTGGTTCAAACAGACCAGGGGACCAACTTTAAATCTAGAACTTTTGCCCAAGTGCTCAAAGGTTTAGGGATTAAACATGTAACCTCAAGCGCTTACCACCCTGAAAGCCTGGGGGCGTTAGAGAGGTTTCCCCAGACCCTTAAGGCTATGTTACAAAAATATTGTGTAGATACAGGAAATGAATGGGAAGAAGGGATTCCATTTTTGTTGTTCGCAGCCCAAGAGGCAGTTTAGGAGTCTTTAGAGTATAGTCCAGCTGAGCTAGTGTTCGGACATGAGATGAGAGGACCTTTAACTGTCCTTTAAGAGACGTTTGTCCAACCCTCAGAAACTCTTAAAAGTATTCCTGAATATGTGAACAAGATGAAGCACCGGCTTCAGTCTGCTCATGTTCTGGCTTAAGAGTCTTTAACCTCCACGCAGAGTGGTATGAAAAAACTTTATGACCAAAAAGCTGTGACGCGTAAGTTTTGTCCAGGGGACAAGGTACTGGTTTTGTTACCGATACCTGGTTCATCCTTGCAGACAAAATTTTCTGGTCCATACGTGGTTGAACAGAAGCTTAGTGAGACAAACTATGTTGTCAAAACTCCTGATCGGCGTCGTAGGACTAGAATGTGTCATATTAACATGATGAAAAGGTATCACTCAAGGGATGGTGAGGAAAGTTCAACCAATCAGGGTGGAGATGAAATTATTTCCCCTGTGGCATGTGTCATATCAGATTCAACTGAGGATAGTGGAGATGACCAAATCATGCGTAAGGACACACCCCAAGGGGCAAAATTCAGCAATAGTGATATTTTGTCAAACCTGTCTTACTATTTGTCACATTTAACATGTGATCAAGCTGCAGATGTGCAGAAGCTCATCCTGGATTTTCGAGGTCTGTTTGGGGATGTCCCTACCCAAATTAAGGTAATCTCCCACGATATTATTCTTACAAATCCCGCACCTATTAAACAGCGTGCATATCGGGTTAATCCGGTGAAAAGGAAGGTAATCAAAAAGGAAGTTGAATATCTGGTTTGTAATGGGCTGGCTGATGCCTATCCATTACCGCTCATCGAAGATTGCATTGATGAAATTGGTTCAGCTAAATTTGTCACTAAGCTGGATATGTTAAAGGGGTATTGGCAAGTTCCTTTAACATCCAGAGCTTCAGAGATCTCCAGGCAGCTGGAGAAACTGAACCGGAACAAGGCTGCAGGTCCAGATGGTGTCAGCCCCAGAGTCCTGAAGGCCTGTGCAGAGCAGCTCTGTGGGATTCTGCAGCACATCTTCAACCTTAGCCTAACTCAGGAGAAGGTTCCAGTGTTGTGGAAGACATCCTGCCTTGTTCCAGTACCCAAAAGAACTCACCCATCAGTCATCAATGACTATAGACCTGTTGCCCTGACATCCCACATCATGAAGGTCCTAGAGAGACTCCTGTTTGCACCCCTGAGTAAGCAAACAAGAACGTATCAGGACCCACTGCAGTTTGCTTATCGCTGTGGAGTTGGAGTTGAAGATGCCATCATCCACCTACTTCAACCAACCCACTGTCATCTGGACAAAGCAGGCAGCACTGTGAGGATCATATTCTTTGATTTCTCTAGTGCATTTAACACAATTCAGCCTGATTTGCTTTGTCAGAAACTCCTGAAGACACAGGTGGAGCCCTCAACAATCGCCTGGATAAATGAGTACCTGACAAACAGACCACAGTTTGTGAGACTGAAGAATTGTGTGTCAAACCAGGTGGTCAGCAGCACAGGAGCACCACAAGGGACCGTACTCTCACCATTCCTTTTCACTCTGTACACCTCAGACTTCCAGTACAAATCAGAGACCTGTCATCTGCAGAAATACTCAGATGACTCTGCAATTGTCGGGTGTATCAGAGATGGACAAGAAGCCGAATACAGAGAGCTGGTGGACCGCTTTGTGACATGGTGTGGAAACAATCGTCTCACCTTGAATGTGAAAAAACAAAGGAGATGATTGTAGATTTCAGAAGAAACAGGGATAAGTCAAACACTGTTTCCATCATGGGAGAAGAAGTGGAGGTGGTTGAGG
Source organism: Valencia hispanica (assembly GCA_963556495.2). Taxonomy (NCBI): domain Eukaryota; kingdom Metazoa; phylum Chordata; class Actinopteri; order Cyprinodontiformes; family Valenciidae; genus Valencia; species Valencia hispanica. The sequence continues at coordinate 13,276,849 of OY747704.1, read as the reverse complement.
AATATAAATACCTCGGAGTTCACCTTGACAACAGACTGGACTGGAGGTGCAACAGTGAAGCCGTCTACAAGAAGGGACAGAGCAGACTGTACTTCTTGAGGAAGCTTAGGTCCTTCAAGGTTTGCAGCAAGATGCTGCAGATCTGTTGTGGAGAGTGTAATCTCTTCAGCCGTCATCTGTTGGGGTAGCAGCATCAGAGCCAGGGATTTAAAAAGGCTAAACAACCTGATAAAGAAGGCTGGTTCTGTTCTTGGGACAACTGTGGAACATCTGGAGATGATAATGCAAAGAAGGATTCTTCATAAAATCAAAAAAATTATGGACAACCCTGAGCATCCTCTTCATGAGACAGTCATACAACAACAGAGCGTCTTCAGTCGGAGGCTTCTTCAGTTTCGCTGCAATACAGACCGCTACAGGAAATCCTTCCTGCCCACAGCCATCATCATCTCCAACAACTCCTTAAAGAATTAATTATATGAGCTATACCAACACTTAATTTCCCTCTGGGATCAATGAAGTATTTTTGAATTGAATTGAATTGGAATTTTTGTAACAACGGATGATTTTCTTCAGCATACAGTGATGCCATGTGGTCTATGTAACGCGCCGGCTACTTTCCAAAGACTGGTAAATAAGGTACTTGGAGACGTACCAAACTGTCGGGTTTATCTAGACGACATAGTGGTTTATTCCAGTGAGTGGAGTGACCACTTGGCTACCTTGCAGTTTTTTTTTTAAACGTCTCTCCTCAGCTACACTGACGCTAAATTTAGGAAAGTTTGAGTTTGGAAAACGTACCATAACTTACCTTGGTCAACAGGTGGGTGGTGCCAATATGCTCTGTGGATGTTAAGATCCAATCCATTTCTAACTTTCCAACTCCTTCTAGCCGAAGGGAGCTGCGTCGCTTCTTAGGAATGGCGGGTTGTTACCGTCGGTTTTGTAAGAATTTCTCGACGGTGGCTGCCCCTTTAACTGCCCTGACCAGCCCTTTAAAGTCATTTGTGTGGTCTGATGAATGTCAGCATGCTTTCGACAGTCTGAAATGACTGCTTTCTTGTGCTCCCGTTCTTGCCCCCCCCAAACTTTAGACTACAATTTAAACTGGATATTGATGCCAGTGCAGTAGGGGTGGGAGCAGTGCTCTTGCAAGAAGATGACGATGGCATAGACCATTCTGTAAGCTATTTTTAAAGAAAGTTTAGTCCACATCAGAGCAAATACTCTACCATAGAGAAGGAAACACTTGCTCTCCTTTTGGCCCTGCAGCACTTCGAGGTTTATCTCAGCCTAACTGTGGAACCTGTACTGGTCTTCACCGACCATAGCCCACTGGTTTTTCTTTCGAGATTGTATAATCATAACCAACGACTAATGCGGTGGGCAGTGATCATCCAAGCCTATAATGTTAAGATCAGTCATAAAAAAGGGTCTGAGAATGTTTTGGCTGACACACTATCGCCTGCATTTTAGGATTGTACCACTCTGGGAAACTTACGTGCCCATCAGGCAGGGTATGTGTTTCTTTGTTTAGATAGAAGGGTAGATAGGTTCTGTTTTGTTTTATTAATTTCATTCCTTTGGCACCACCTAACTGTCCCTGTCCCCCCCCCCCCCCCTCCACAGCAGCCTCCAAATAAATAGAACGGCATTAAAAGCAGTGATAAACTGCCTCCGGAGTGTCACGTGTCTTTCATGTGGTTGTTCTGTTACTGCCTCGCCTCTTCCCTCCTTCCTGACTTGGAGGGACGGGGGGGGACTTGTAACTATATACATATATATATATATATATATATATATATATATATATATATATATATATATATATATATTCAATTCAATTCAGTTTATTTATATAGCGCCAATTCACAACAGATGTCATCTCAAGGCACTTAACAAGAAGTCATTTCAATACAATTATACAAACATTCCAATCAGTTAAAAAGTTTCCTATTTAAGGAATCCCAGCAGATTGCGTCAGTCATTGGCGTGAGGTTGGGCAGATTTCCAACCACAGCAATCCTTCAGCAATCCCTCATACTGAGCAAGCATGTAGCGACAGTGGAGAGGAAAAACTCCCCTTTAACAGGAAGAAACCTCCAACAGAACCAGGCTCAGTAGGAGCGGCCATCTGCCACGACCGTCTGGGGGTTTGAGAAGACAGAGCAGAACACAGAAGGAACAGAAGATCCGATATAAGAGAACTTTCTATGTTACAGAAAGTAAAAAGTTGATAACAGGACACAGTGGATGTTCAGTTACTGAACCCCGTCCAACAGGGGATTGCAGCCAAGCAGGATACCAGACCAGGTGTATCTTCGATGGGGAGAAAAACACTGAGAGAAAACAAACTTAACAGTCGAAATAACAGAATGTACTGTAATACAACTGGAGAGTCGTAGGAGAAAAGGAAGTAGCAGAGTGAAGAAAATTGGTAAATCTGTCCTCCAGCAGTCTAAGCCTATAGCAGCATAACTACAGAGATAGCTCAGGATGACCTAAGCCACTCTAACTATAAGCTTTATCAAAAAGGAAAGTTTTAAGCCTGGCCTTAAAAGTAAACAGAGTGTCTGCCTCACGGACTAAAGCTGGGAGCTGGTTCCACAGGAGAGGAGCCTGATAACTAAAAGATCTGCCTCCCATTCTACTTTTAGAGATCCTATATATATATATATATATATATATATATATATATATATATATATATATATATATATTATAGTGAAAAGAATTGGTCCAAGCACAGAACCCTGTGGAACTCCAGAATTAACCCTTGAGTGTGAAGATTTATAATTTACGTAAACAAACTGGAATCTGTCAGACAAATAGGATTTAAACCAGCCTAGTGCTGTTCCTTTGATCCCTGCAACATGTTCAAGCCTTTCTAAGAGAATATTATCTGTGTCAAAAGCAGCACTCAGATCTAACCAGACCAGAACAGACAAGTCCATTATCTGAGGCCATTAGAATATCATTAGTAACCTATGACAGATGCAGTTAATCATTCACTCTCTAATTTGGCTCATGCACAAAATACACCCAACTTTTTTACTGACAGAGGAGAAAAAGTAAAAAAACAAAAAAAAGCATTTTCTTACCTGTTAAACTTTATGCTCAAAAACAATATCTGTGGTCGCCCCATTGGTCTTGCTGTCTATTGTAGCCATAGCATGAACTGTATTGTGTCCTCTTCATTCAAGTTTTTCTTGTTCCTTACGCTAAATTCAGGATTTGATTTATTTTGTAATTTGTGTTTCCAACTGAGAGACCTTTGCCATTTTTATGGTTGAGGTAAAATTTGCCCTCTTCTCTTGTTTGCTTCCAGTGGGTTTAGTCACGTTTCCTGCCAAGATTATTATTGTACCATCAATTTTTTTTTCTGTGCAGCCAAGAAACTGCCAAACATGTCTTCAACTTAAAAAAATGTTGTTTTTCCCAGAAGCCTGTCAGCTCTATGATTAATATGAGATATTTATAGATACTATAGCCTCATTTATCAATGTAGTACTTCCCTGTTACATAACATGTGACTCAAAAGTTAGTTAAAATAAAATATATAATATTGAGTGATGAAAACATGAACAACTGACAACCAGGTGCCTCTTTGAGACTCAGAATGTTACAGTTTATGATACTGGTTCTACTTTTGCTTTCAGCGTTAAGGACAGCAGTGAGGATGTCAGTGTAGGAACTAGAGGTGTCATCAATGAGAAAGACAGCAGGAATGAGAGGCAAACCTCCCAGAGACCTGGCAAAACCCCTATGACAGTGTAAGGTCAATTCAGTTAGCAAAGATTATTTGTCTAATTTGCATGAGACGTGGAAATTATCAGACATGATTTTTCTCTTAATAGATCAGGAAACCAGATATGTCTGAGATGGACCAGGAGCACACAGACAGACAGATTGACAAAGGCAGGTTTCCTTCACATCCTTTTCTTTACAATTTATATTGAATCCTCCTGTGGATGCATTTTTAGTATAGGTGCCATTTTTTTAGCTCATATAACAGACATCTTTATATTGGGGAGTGGAATAAAAAAACACCAATGAACAAGTATCATAAACTGCGGTCAGGGCTGTAAACACAAGGAAAGTTGTTACACATTGTCCCCAGCATTTCATAATTTGAATTAGGCCAATCAAAATATTTATCTGTTTAGATTGAAAATAGAGGATATGTTGTCTCTGTTCTTCATGCACCCAATAGCACTAAACACAGCTGTGTTGCATTGCGTAGTATGTCACATTTGTTATGCAATCCTGTATCACACATACAGTTCATTATGGTTACAGGTTTATTACAACATTCTGAAAAAATAAGGAGCATAATATCAGTGGGTTAGCTTCAATTTGAAAGAGGCTGGAGATCGGTCTCTGAAAGGATAACAGAGGGGCATACCATACCAAGACCAGTAACCATTGTTCACAGCGAGGCTGAGGAAATTCCCCCAAAAATAAAACTGTTAAATAACCTGATATATGATCGGCATAATGCACTTTAGATACAAATAAAATAAACCATTCCATTCATATTATGTCATATTATTTCTTATGTCACAGTTAGCCTTTTAATTAGCCTTTTAGTTGTGTAGCCAAAGAATTGTTTTTCTTGGGTTCAACCACAAAAAAAAAAAAAAAGCTAATATGTTGAATGTCCAGCCCATAACTCTGTGCAGATTTAGGTTACAATTTAGGGAAATCACTGAGACAAATTGATTAAGCAGTACATTTTGCACAGTTTTTGCCAATGTTTTGGGCATGCTATCCAAATTCCTAAATCTCCCACTGATTTTGTAGACACAGAGCTAGAGTAGGTGTTATCTGTCTGTTTTCTGTGAACAAACACTATTGATTGCAATGGTTACACGTGCACTTTCTTAGACTTTCTTAGTCACGTTTCCTGCCAAGATTATTATTGTACCATCAAATTTTTTTTCTGTGCAGAATGATTCTGTGAGGCCTGTTGGACTCATAATCTGGAAATGAAAATGGAAATAATCTAAGGGTGTATTCAGACCTGCACTGTTTGGTCCACTTTAAATGGACCCGGGTTCTTCTTGAACGCTGGCCCGGACCTTTTATGCAGGTGTGAATACACACAAACGAATCCTGGTGTGGATCAGAGAGCCAGACACCTATTTTTTTTAGGTGGTCTCGGTCTGCTTCCAAAAAGCAGTTCGCTTCAGGTGTAAATACAAACCAGTGTCGATCTGAACCAACTCCAGGATACATGTGCCTTTTTGGGCTTAACAAGCCACCTTAGCAAGGTAAGTTCCTACCTGATCCTTGGTCTTCTGTTTAGCCAAGGTGCTGCCAGCATGTTGTGGGTCAGGGCACGCAGAGCACATCGTCTCCTTCGTTTTACTGTGCACATTTGGCAACGCTGTTCCAAAATTTGAAACGGAGCGTCGCGAAAACCTGCGTTGAATGAGCTGCTCCTAACACTCAACATGATTTTGCAGCTCAAATAACAGCACAAATATGCAGAGCAGGAATGCAGCACGTAGGACTTCCATGCTTTCCTCCATGCCCTAGTCATTGCTGTCCAATGGCAGCACCGATCGTCACACATGTGGATGTGTTTACAACATATGGTTCACTTGCAAAAAGTACAGTGTGACTGCGAACTGCACCAAACAAAAAAAAATTAAGTTCGCTTTTGGTCCGGACCAAACAAGCGGACCAAAGGACTTATCTGGTCTGAATACACCCTAATTTAACCAATAACCAGTCATAGCCATCTTACGATTTCTGACAGTGAAAAGAATTAACAAGTGCCATTTTTACTATTTTTCTAATGAAAAACACAATAAGTCATACTAAAATTCACAAAAGCCTCAATGCATGTTCTCTAAATAAGAGTCCATTGTTGAAGAACAATTTTGTTTAGGCTTGTTAAAGTTTGCTGTAGAATATTGGAACACACAAGTAAAATACTGGGGAAATAAAGTCTTGTTAGACTAGGCCAAAGCGCAATGCTTTGAATATCATTGCACACACCATGTTAGGAGGATGAATCAGCACATTAACCCAAAAGCACCATGCCAAAAGTGAAGTTTGCAAATAAGGATATCATAATGTAAGTTGTTTTACAGCATATGGTACTGGCAGACTTCATATAGTTGATGGAAGAATGAATGCAGAAAGGTAAAAGGACATTTTTGATAAAGTCTTAAAGAAGAAACTATGGGTTAGACAAGACAATTGCAAGACAATACTTCCAAACTCACAGTCAAGGAAAAAAAGAGAAGTTTAGAGAACATAGAAAGGACCCTCAGAACCTTCAAGATTTGAGGACAGTTTGTGTGGAAGAAGAGTTCAAAAATCACACCTGTGAACAGTTTCTCCATACTCTCCAAAAAAGGCTTTTCCACAAGCATTTATTAGATTTCTTGAGGGTGTTCAATACTTTTTTCCCTGTGACATTCCAAATTCAAACCCATAATCACTTCTATGGAATAATTTGCTTTTATTTCTCTATGTGTGGATTACTTGGTTTGTTGTTCTTATCTTGTGGGAATTTCATGTCAATTTATTTATGTTTAGAAATATTAAAACTGATAAAAATATTGACATGTCCAGTCCTTTTTTTCCTACTGTATAGAGCTTTCACTCCTTGTCTTCACAGTTTCCCTCAGCCTTGTCAGTCCCACTGTGTATTTATAGTTCCTGTCTTTCTGTCTCAGTTTGTTAGTCCATCTGTTTACCAACCCTGCACTTTCTGTCTGTCATACCCTTAAGTCCTGCCACTAGTTATGTTTTGGAAATATGAGGAATTGTTTTTTCCTATAGAGTACAAACACTAAAACAAAAAGAAAGCTTGCATTTGTTTACCTTTATTTACCAGAATGAACTTTTATAACCCTGTTTACTGCGGCTGCAAAAACAAGTAACAGACATAAATTGTGGCTTATTTTTGTCAACCAATGAAAGGCAGATATCTAGTATCTGACAAAACTTCAAGCCTCAGTGACAGAAATCTTGGACTCTGCATTTTACATTGTTGTAAATGTATCCTGATATCACAGTTCTGACAGCACATTGACAGTTTTGAGGCTGTGAAGCACATCTGTCACTACTACCAGACTCAAAATGCTGAGTGGTACCTACAAATCAAAAGGCAGGTTAAGGTATATGTACCAGGGAGCAATGCTAACACAGTAACTGTCAACTGTGCAGCAGTCCATCTTGATAAGTTCAGGATCCTGGTTTATTTGTTGATTTGCCACTTTACAAATTTAGAGTTTATTCTGACAGCACCCCACTTTGTCAGCTAAGCAGAATAATTGCCTGCCACAAGGCTCCTTGTACAGACCTACTGTTGAATTGATACATGATTTGACCAAAGTAATGTTTGTTATTAATTCACTGGTAAATATTGCAATATCAGTTGCATTAAATGAGAAAGTCCAAAGTGTGGCCCTGGGGACATTTGTGGTCCTCAGTTAATGCAGTTAAGCACTTTTTGTAATTTCGTTTGGATGAAATTTCCAATACAAGTTTATATTCTGTTTAATGGAAAATGGTCTGTACAGCACACATTACTCAAAATACGCTCTAAACAGATACGTTTTTAGTTCTGATTTAAAAGAACTGTGTTTCAGCAGCTTTGCAATTTTCTGGAAGTTTGTTCCAGATTAGAGGAGCATAGAAACGGAAAGCTGCTTCTCCATGTTTGGTTCTAATTCTAGGGATGTTGAGCAGACTGGAATTAGAGGACCTGAGTGGTCTGGTGGGTTGGTATAGTAACAGCATATCTTTGATGTACTTTGGTGCTAAGCCATTAAATGATTTATAAACTGGTAGAAGTATTTTGAATTCTATTCTCTGAGCTACAGGGAGCCAGTGTAAGGACTTTAGAACTGGGGTGATGTGCTCTACTTTCCTGGTTGTAGTGAGGACACGAACAGCAGCGTTCTGGATCAGCTGCAGCTGTCTGATTTACTTTTTAGGCAGACCTGCAAAGATAAACGCATGGATCAGTTTTTCGAGGTCCTGTTGCAACATCATACCTTTAATCCTAGAAATGTTCTTCAGGTGATAGAAGGCTGGCCTTGTTATTGCCTTTATGCGACCCTGGAGGTTCAGGTCTGAGTCCATAACTACACCTAGATTTCTGGCCTGATCAGAAGTTTCTAGCTGTATTAACTGGAGCTGTGTGCTGACTCTTGATCATTCCTCTTTAGGTCCAAAAGTAATTACTTCTGTTTTGTTTCTATTCTGTTTCTATTCAGCTGGAGAAAGTTATGGCACATCCATTCATTGATTTGCTCGATGCATTTACTTAGGATTTGAATTGGTTCAAAGTCACCTGGCGACATCGTAATGTAAAGCTGAGTATCATCTGCATAGTTATGGTAGCTAATCATGTTGGTTGTTATAATCTGGGCTAGTGGGAGCATGTAGATATTAAATAGGAGGGGCCCTAAAAGGGAGCCCTGGGGCACCCCACATGTGATTTCTGTTCGTTCTGATGAAAAGTTTCCTATTGAAACAAAGAAGTCCCTGTTCTTTAAGTAGGAGTCAAACCAGCCAAGTACTGTACCGGAGAGTCCAACCAAGCTCTCCAGTCGTTCTAATAGTATATGATGATCAACAGTGTCAAATGCTGCACTGAGGTCCAACAGAACCAGTACTGTGATTCTACCACAGTCTGTATTTATGCGGATGTCATTGAAAACTTTGACGAGAGTAGTGTCGGTGCTGTGGTGAGCACGGAAACCAGACTGAAAAACATCAAAGCGGTTAGTCATTGCTATGAAGCTATTTAACTGCTGAAACACAGCTTTTTCAATAATTTTACTGATGAATAGAAGATTAGAGATCGGCCTGTAGTTCTGCATTAACGTGTTGTCCAGATTGTTCTTTTTTAGCAGTGGTTTAATAACTGCTGTTTTTAAAGCCTGGGGGAAGGCCTGACAGAAGGGATGAGTTAACTATTTTAATCAGATCCGACCCAATGACAGGGAAAACTTTCTTCAGAAAAGCTGTGGGTGGGATATCAAGACAGCAAGAGGAGGAGCTTGATTGGTTAATAATTTCTTCTAGGCTTTTTTGGTTTAATTCATGGAATTCTGACCATTTTTCTACATTTGTGTTAGCTGGGTATAACATTGGTGGTCGGTTTGGTGCTGCGGTACATACAGACCTTCTAATTGTTAAAATCTTTTTAGTGAAAAAGTTGGCAATTTCATTGCAGGCCCTGGTAGAATTTAGTTCAGGGGCTACTGTCACTGGAGGATTAGTTAGTCTTTCCACTGTTGCAAACAGAGCCCTTGCATTATTAATGTTTCTGCCAATGATTTCAGAAAAGAAAGATTCCCTAGCTTCTTTCAAAGTTAACTGATATCTGTTCAGTCTCTCTTTGTAGATCTTATAGTGAACCTGGAGTCGAGTTTTCCGCCATTTTCTCTTGGCTCGTCGACACTCCCTTTTTTCGCTACGCACCAGTGGATCATTCGTCCACGGAGACTTCTTTCTACCTGAGACTACTTTCACTTTAATTGGAGCAATGGAATCAATGATGTCTGAGATTTTATCGAGGAAATGATCTACCAGCTTGTTTACTGAGCTGGAGTTGGGAGATGAAGGGGATGTGGTGGGAGGGTAATTACGTTTAAAAGTTTCAACAGCACTGTCCCCTAGAAAACGCTTTTGTACAGTTATCTCACTGTGGCTGGATATTTTATCAGAGATGGTACTTTCAAAGAAAATACAGAAATGGTCAGATAATGCAGTATCAATAACTGAGATGTCAGATATAGTTAAACCTTTGCAATTTTATTTGTATAGCACACTTTCAACAACACGATAATTCAAGGTGCTTTACATGATTTGGTGATAAAGAAAAACAGAATACACAATTGAAAATTAAATGCAGCAATTTAGCATGAAACACACACCACACATGATACACAATAAAGCAACTTTTATTTTTAATACAATTGTAAGTTGGGTCAGAAAATAAAAAAACAAACTTTGTTGAAAAACAAACAGGGTTGTTTTACTGGAAATTAACTAAAAACATTTTATAGACCCGTTAAATAAAGATTTAACCCAGAAAGTTATGAAATGGCGCAAAACAGCAGTTCCCTCGTTTATTAATTATTTTCGTATGGCATTAGACCCCTTTTCAGACCTACAATTTGTTCTCTTTTACTTTGCTTCATTGAAATATTACATGTTTAGTTTATTGCTGAGAAGGTAAAAAAAAATTAGAATAGAATGTTTTAGTTCTTAACTGAAAAAAGAACAAAATGATGGCCCTAGTTTTAACTTGGAAATTTCGGCCCACAGTGCAAAAGTTTAAACACGGCCAAATTATTTTTAAACTATCCTCTCTGCTTTCTTTACCATCCTTGCTTCCAACTGTCAATTGGCAATAAATATATAAGTGGCTTGATAAAGGAAATACATGTGCCAAACATGTGCCAAATATTGCATCCAAAAAAATAGGAATTTTCCCAACTTATTTGATTATACAGTGTAACAGAAATTAATATTTGTTTATCAATTTTAACAGTATTAATTTAACATCATCTCTTATTATTTAATTTTCCTTTTTATTTCCAATCGTATTGTTCTATTGATTTGTTTATTTTATATTTCATTATTCATTGTTTCTCATTTTTTCAGTCTTGATTTATTTAATGCTGTTTTTGTATGACACCTTTCACTTCAATATGTCATTACCATGTGACCTCTTGCATCTTTGCCAGTATCATTCTTGTCAGGTATTTTTTCTGCAAGGAGTTTTCATCTTACAGGCAACTGTTACAAATGTTAAACCTGATTGTCCAGTAGACTCTGTTCCAATGAAGACCAAAATTGCAACATTGCTGCTTCTTTTTAGCTGGTGCATTTTGCTTTCACACTGCACTGTGTCAAACGATCCATACCTTTTGAGCAACATGTTTACCTCCTCACTGCAGTAGGGTTCACTTCCTGTTCCGGGAAATGTAATCAAACATGGATGGCATCAGATTTTTAGCCATTTAGGATTGCTCTGTTGTCTTTGACAAATTTACCAGACAAATATGTTGCAGCAATGGGCTCAGCATGAACAGAGAATCAGGCAGAGTTGTTGTTGCGTGGTTGTTTTGGTTGTAATGTATTTACCCGGATTGCCCCAGCACACTACAGCATAAAAAAACGGCACCACCCAACACAGACTCTCAGCATCATCTGGCAGATGTTGAAGGACTTAAGCCGCCTCAGAAGATAGAGACGGCTCTGTCCCTTCCTGTAGATGGTATAAGTGTTTGTAGTGAAGTGTTCTGTCTTCGTTCTCCTCTCCTTCTCTGTTCATCTCTCTCCCTCTTTGTGCTAGCAATCAAGCCAAACATTAAGAACATCAAATATACAGTTAAAACCAGATATTTTCATACACTTCAGATAAAAACACTTTTTTACTGTCAAACATCAAATCAGACTAAACGTTTATTTTTTTAGATTAATAAATATAAAGATTTTTATTTGTTAAATTTAAGTAAAAAGAGAGTATTTTTTATGTTTTGTTTAATGGCAAACTGCACCAAAATTGTATTTAAAATTGAGCCACACTTGTGGAGGTCCACGGTTCTTTTCCTGATGTCTTGGTTGATTACTCTTGATTTTCCCATGTCAGAGAAAGATGCTCTGTGTTTTGGGGGTGCCTTACTATGCATCGACAGGTGTGCCACCAATTAACTCAAATGGACTCTATTAACCTATCAGAAGCTTCTTAAACTCAGAATGGACTAATCTGGAGTTTCCTTTTTGATTAAAGATGCAATAAATTTAGCGTATATATAGTTTGATGAAAGTGCTAAAAAAATAAATACAAAACTCTCTCTTTATTCTGACATTTAACTAATTAAAAAAATATGTCAATATTTATTTAGCTAAAACAAAAACGTTTACTCTAATTTGATGTTTAATTGTAAAAAAAAAAAAAAATTTTGCTTTTTTCCTGAAGTATATGTAAGTATCTGGTTTCAGATGTGAATATACTGCTGTATTGAAATATCTCGTTTTGCATAGAAATACAATGAACGACATATAAAGCACAATATAATAAAATTTACCTACGATTTTTCTTTGAAGACATATGTCCAAAGTTTTGTACATCAGTCCATAACTGAAACCAATTTAGAGAGTACTTTATTTAGCCATGGGGGATAGCAACTGAAAATATGAAATAAACACAAATGTAAGCTAAAAGAAAAACAACAACAAAAACAACATTGTTGTTTGGGTTTTCATTTCGCTATTGGTTGATTAGTCCTGACAGAGGTGGCAAAAATACGAAGAGCTAGTAACATAATACGCACCAGTTGAGCAGTGCGACATCAGTCTTTGTGATACATCGTCATATTTACATTATCATACAGTATGAGTGATTTGCTTTGGTACCTGGTCAAACTTGAGCTCTCTGTCTGTCTGCACTTCTACAGCAAATTCGCTGGCAGGGTGTCTGCCCCCTCCCTCACATGCGCAAGTGCGGCGCACAAACACATACAGTGGCACTAGTGCCTGAACTCGGATCATACCAAAATTACAGGGAATTTACGACTGTGTGCTATGTGCTTCTAATATTGTGTGTAGTTTTTGTTTTATACAGTTGTCAGTCAGACATCTTACTATGAAAAATGACACACTCCAAAAGACCTGGGGCTTCTGAAAAAACAACCCGGCCTTAAGCCAATAAGACACCCCCTTGCTCCGCTGAGGGTCCACACCACTCTGATAGTATAGCCTGAAGCAGTACTCCAAGGCAAGGCAATTTTATTTGTATAGCACACTTTCAACAGCAGGGTAATTCAAGGTGCTTTACATGATTTGGTGATTTAAAAAAAACACATAAAAGAAACACACATTACACATGATACACAATAAAGCAAGAGAAAAAAAAAGAAGAAAAAAGAAGAAAAAAAGCAAGAGAGCATGAACACATTTCATACATATGACATCAAGCATTTACTCAAAGGCAATTCTAAACAGATGGGTTTTTAGTCTCGATTTAAAGCAGTTCAGAGTTTCAGCAGCTTTACACTCGTCAGGAAGTCTGTTCCAGATAAGGGGAGCATGAAAACTGAAAGCTGCTTCTCCATGTTTAGTTCTGAGTCTAGGGATGTTTAGTAGGCGAAAACATCCGGTAGATATCGGCTGCTCTGACATATCACACATACAGACCCTTTACAAAAAATTTGAATATCATTGAAAAGTTTATTTATTTCCATAATTCCATTCAAAAGTTAATGTTAAACTTCTATAGATTATAGATTCAGGGCCCACAACTTAAACGATTTCAAGTATTTAGTTGTTTATTTGTATATAATCTGGGCTTTCAGCTCATAAACCCCTCAAAATCAGGAATTCAAAAAATTTGAATGCTGTGAAGAAATCAGGATTTACTTCTCAGTTTTTGCAGGAAAAAAGAAAGCTATTAGGATCACATCAAATCAATCAAAATATGGTACTTTCAAAGCGATATGTCAATCTTCAATACTTGGTAGGGAATCCTTTTGCCTTAATCACTGCCTCGTGGCATTGAGGCAATCAGCCTGTGGCATTGCCTGGGAGTTATGGAAGCCCAGATTTCCTTGTTGCTTGTTTTCAGCTCTTCTTTGTTTTTGGGTCTGGTGTCCCTCATTTTCCTCTTGATAATACCCCATAGATTCTCAATGGGGTTTAGGTCTGGTGAGTTGGCTGGCCAGTCAAGCACTGTGATGCCATGGGCATCAAACCAGGTTTTGGTGCTTCTGTCGGTATGGCAGGGGCCAGGTCCTGCTGGAAGATGAAATCTGCATCTACATACAGATTCTCAACTGAAGGAGTAATGAAGTCCTCTAAAACATTCTGGTAGACTGATGCGGTGACCTTGGATTTAAGAAATCAGAGTTTACCAACACCTGCACCGCACTTTGCACCCCAAATCATGACTGACTGTGGACATTTCACACTGGACCTCAAGCACCTTGGGTTCTGTTCCTCATCCGTCTTCCTCCAAAGCCTTGGACTTTGATTCCCAAATGAAAGGCACACTTTACCTTCATCGGAAAAGAGGACCTTGGACCACTGGCCAACAGTCCAGTCCTTCTTCTTCTTGGCCCAGTTGAGATGTTTCCTACGTTGGCTCAGGCTCAGAAGTGGTTTGGGCTGAGGAACCCGGGAGTTGTAGCCAATCTTCCGGATTCGTCTAAATGTGGTGGTTTTTGAAGCTGTGACTCCCGCCTCATTCCACTCTCTGGATCTCTGCCAGACTCATGAATCTTCTCTGTTTGATAATCCACTGAAGCCCACAGTCAGCTCTTCTGCTGGTGCATCTTCTCCTGCCACATTTTGCCCTTCCACTAGACTTTCCATTGATACACTTGGACACAGCACTCTGTCTACAGCCAGCTTCCTTAGCTATGAACTTTTGTGGCTTACCCATCCAATGGAGGGTATCAATGATGGTCTTCTGGCCAGTTGTCAATTCTTCCCCATGTTGAACCTAACAGAAACAATTGAACCAAAGTGAAGCCATTTTTTTATTGATTTTGTGTGATCCGCATTTCTTTCTTTTTTTCTGCAAAAACTGAAAAGTAAATGGTGATTTCTTTACAGTATTCTAATTTTTTGTATTCTGATTTCGTGGGTTTTATGAGCTGGAAGCCAAAATTATGTACAAGTAACTAAATACTTGAAATTGATTAAGTTGTGGGCCCTGAATCTATAATCTATGGAAGTTTAACATTTGGAATGGAATTATGGAAATAAATAAACCCTTCCACGATATTTAAATTTTTTAGAAAGGGTCTGTATATCTTTGCAGTCCATCGTGTTTGTTCTCTTCAGCCTGACATTGTTCCATTCCTGTAAACACTGTTATCATTCAGTATGAGAAATGCAGTCATTAATAAATTATTTCCCTTACACTTCTCCTGCTTTTTATTACTCTCCAGTAATGACTCAATCTGAAAATAGAGAAATAATCTAACAGAAACATTAAAGATGATATTTCTATGGGCTATAGGGGTGAGCGGGCAGCGGAATTAAAAGACAATGTTTCAACAATAATCAGATAATAAGGCGTAAATCATGTTCACAGTGGAATTAACTCTCAAAAAGGTAAAGCAATAAACAAACTAACAAAAGATTGTCCTTCCAGGTGACTGTTCAGATTTAAATTTGTCAGAACTGAAAAATCCACCAAGGTCTTTTATACCTTTTTTATGGTGATTGATTTTTGTTCACCATTCATTTATTTAGGTGGGAAAAGTATCTGTCCCAACAGGTCAGGACCCCAGAAGACTTTCATTTCTGAGATCCTCCTGATGTGACCCTTGTCGGCTTCCTACCATAATATGCTCTGCAACTCACTTTCTACTCAGAGAGGTGGGGGCGCCGAACTCCAAAACCCCGGCGGGAACTGTTTCAAAATAAGACCCAGAACTGAGAGACAGAGAGTAAAACAACACACACAAACAGATATCTGTTTCACAGTGGACGCACCTGCAGATGGGAGCCAGAAAAGATCTGACTCGCTTCTCTACAAGGGTGTACCATTTTTATTAAAGAAGAACAAAGAACATATCACATGACTCCTCTCTCCTCCTTCTACATCTTGACAGGTCATACATTTTCTCCAGGTCTCCTGACCTGGTTTTATAGTCGTACCATGAACTAGAGTTATAACCGATCCTCCCTGCTTTCAGTTCATATCTTTACCCAAGAGTTTATTTACTTAAAACCTTAACCCCATAAAATACTGGTAAAGAGTCATGTTTTACTACCCTGAATAATATAAACAGGCCTATTACCTCTAAATGCTTACTAAAGATATATTTAAAACATATGTACTGCATAATAAAAAATAGCCCCAAAAAAGTAGAATACAACAAATCCCTCTTTCAATCTATTTTCAAATAGATTGATCACTCCTCTGTACTTCTCCTAAAGGGTTAAAGAAACCATTATAGACATTGCCAGAGTCTTCCATTTACCAAACATATTATTTAACAAATCGTCCCACATTGAGGTATCTACACCTGATTGTTCTTTTAGCCTATTTGAAAGTATTCTGAGTCCTTCTACTGCCCTAGTTAATTTACCGTCTGCATTAGTATTATTAGCTAATTTCTGTACATTATAGTGTATATAGTTTATTCTATCCAAAAAAAGAAGGGTGTCTGTTTTTCTTTATCTTTACCTTTAAGCAATATTTTTTTTTCTAATTTATTATTATTGTTTTTTATGTTTTAACCTAATTCTCAATATTCTTTTAGTAAAAAGCAAACTCTAGCAATTGTCACCAACCCCAAAAGCATCCTACAAAAACGACATCATAATGAAAAAAGAATAAGTAAAACAAAAATTAGTAGTCAGTCAACCTGATTATACTTTAAACACCCCTTAAAATGTTTTAGCTGATTACTAAAAAGTTTTATAAAACCGTAAAAACAGAATATTAAGAAAAAATCCTACAAATCGACTACTTAAAAATTCTTTGACACCCTCTTAGGCAGTGTCTAACAATCTGCACCTGTAAATAAAAATTGGTTAAACAACCTGTAAAATACAAGAAAAATGATTAATAAGTGTTCAGTCTTTATTATTTTCTTCTCTAGTCTTCGCTCTTGTTTATTTCTCTGGCAGCAGGCGGCTACCAGAGTGATGAAATGATTCAGTACAGTGGACTCTTTATTTTTCCCAATGTTACTGTCTTTTATGCAGATCGCCCTCACTGAAATGACAGTTACTTCATTAACTGAACATTTCCCCCACTAAACACAAATGCACAGACAGGCCCCGCCTCCAATAGCTTCCCCCACCGATTGTGAGGTGGTCAAAACCTGCTGTGAAATGTGTTAGATTTCTTGCGATCTTTTCTCTTCGGTATAATCCCTCTTCGAGAAAAGCAAGTCCAAATTGCTTATCTCGCCCAATTTTTGCACATATAGATTACACTGGATGATTACAGCAACTCCAACCAATCTTCTGGGTGGGTCAGGCCCCGCCTCCTGGCTTCGGCACGACACCGCCTAGTCAGAACCGACACCACCCACTGCAAAGAGATTCTCCCAGGTCAGCAGAGAGCTGCTGCAGCGTGAGGGACAGGAGGGGGGTCGGGGGCCGGAGCACACTGAGACCAGTGAAACCAAATAGAACCCTTTCCCCGCAGCTGGACAGCATGGGTTGTACGAGCAGCAACCTGGAACGGGCCAGACCACCTTGGCTCCTGCCACTTTCTTTTATACACCCTTAGCCAAACACGCCCAGCCTCGGAAGGAGACACCGCAGGTCCCTGCACGTCACGGGGAGCCGGAAGGAAGGAGGAGACGAGGCCCTTCAGCTGCTAATGATCACTGCGAGGGTCCGGGTCAGGGTGCGGTGAAACCTGTGGTTCTCTGCCAGCCCACGGACCAGGGAAAATTCGGCCGGTTAACATCTCATAAGGAGTGAGACCTTTTGTTCTACAGACAGATGAATCATGGCCATCAAAGCAATGGGGAGTGCGTTTAGCCAATTAAGTCCCGTCTGAGCTGAAATCTTCGCCAGCTTTAACTTTAAAGTTGAATTAGACCGCTCGATGACGCCCTGGGATTGCGGATGGTAAACAGTACCGAACTTGTGGGTTATTCCCATCTGTTCCTCAACCTGTCGGAGATGTTTATTTTAAAAATGTGTGCCATTGTCAGACCTGATCCTAGTCGGAAAGCCATGGCACGGAATCCAGTGGTTAATCAAAGATTTCACCACTGTCTGAGCATCCTCCCGTCTAGCAGGAAAAGCTGAAACCCACGAGGTCAGTGGATCAATCATCACTAACAGGTAACGGAAACCTCTAACAGGGGTCACCATATCTGTATAATTGATAACGACCTCCTCGCCAGGCCTGCACAAGTCCTGGAAGGCGCCCATTTCTGGCTTGATAGTAGGCTTAGGATTAAATTGACCACACACCACACATTCACTCAAAAAACGCTTAATTAAATGTGGCAGGAAGGGATGCCACCAAAAACAAAGATTACGTTTCATCTGAGTGTATGACACATGTGCCGCACCATGAGCCTCCTGAAAAAGGGTGGGTTTTAACGCGGCAGGTAAAACCAAACGGCCATCAGGCCCACGCCAAAAGCCATCAGAAAAAATCGCACCTCTATCCTTCCACACAGTTATCTCCTGTGAAGCAGCAGCCTGCTGTGCCAACTTTACTTCCTCAGCAAAACTGTCTGACATTTCCTGTGCTGACGTGACAATCAGCTGCGTGTGGACATGTGACAGGTAACCTGCTGCTCCTTTCGCCGCCAAATCTGCTGCACTATTTCCCCACGCATCAACAGTGTCAGCCTTGCTGTGACCCTTACACTTAAGAACAGCGAGGTTAGCTGGTAACTGTACAACATCCAAAAGCTCCATAATATCTGCATGATGCTGTATCGGCTTACCAGTAGCAGTAACAAAACCTGCCCTTTTCCACTGTGGTAATTCATAATGTATAACAGAAAACCCGTAGTTCGAATCAGTGTAAATCGTGACGTCTTTATCTCTTCCCCATTTGCATGCTTCAATAAGAGCCCTTATCTCAGCACGCTGTGCGCTCTGCTTGCCGTCCAGCTTCCCTGAAACGACAGTCTGTGGTGAATCCCCATTTTGCTCAACAACTGCAAAACCTGATCTCAACTGCCCCTGTCCATCTCTAAAACAACAACCATCTGTATAGAGCACAAAACCTGTAGGTAAGGGATCAGACCGTAAATCAGGACGTATTTTTTGAGCAACAGAATTCAGCCTGACACAGTCATGCTGCTCCCCAGAGGTGGTGATTTGGTCAGCCATGTTTATTCCTTCATGCGTAAAAATAATGTTTGGTGCCTCCAAAACTCTGCTAATCCGCTGCTGACGCAAAGTAGAAAGAGTAAACGTCTCAGAATTAACCAATGCCATGACTCCATGAGATGTCAAAATATTAAGTGGATAACCCCTGACAATGTGTGATGTTTTTTCCACTAGATGTGCAATTCCTGCTGCATGTCTCGTGCAAGTCGGCTGTCTCATTTCAATAGCTTGCAGCTTTATGCTAAGATGCATAAGAATGTGTCTCTGACCACCTTTTTTCTGAAACAAAATCCCATTAACCACCCCATCTGTTTCTGATGTGTTAAGAAAAAATGGACATGTATAGTCAGGAGTGGCTAAATCAGCTGCTTGTGCTAGAGCCTGTTTTAACTTAATAAATGCCTCCTCAGCTGGTATGTCCCATTCTAATTTAGCATGCAGATTTTTCATACCATGAGCATTTACAAGAGCCCTGAGTGGTGTGGTAAGGTTTGTGTAATTAGGCACATAATGTCTGGAAAAATTTGTCAGTCCCAGAAATGACAGCATTGATTTAACAATGAGAGGCTTAGAATGAACCAAAATAGCATTCTTGTGGGTGTCAGTCAGTCCAGCGCCTTGAGCGGTCACCCTTCGCCCCAGGAACTGGACTTCCTGCCTGACCAACTGAAGCTTATCGCGGGAGACTTTGAATCCCTCTTTTCCCAAATGTTGCAACACAACTAGAGTAGCTTCTATGCACGTTTCAACAGTAGGGGATGCTAAAAGTAAATCGTCCACATATTGGGTCAGTACACAGCCTGGAGGGAGCTGTACAGTGCTTAATGGCTGCTTCAACACCTGATTAAAAATACCTGGAGATAAAGCAAAGCCCTGCGGAAGCCTACTATAACGTAGCTTCCTGCCCCTGAATGTAAATGAAAAAATATCCCTGACAGAAGGATGGAGCGGTAAACAGAAAAATGCATTAGCCAAATTTATGCAGGTAAACCATTTTAAATCAGGAGTCAGGGATGCCAGAGCTGTATACGGATTCGGTGTAGAAATGGGAGGGGTTCTAAGGGCCTCATTGATAGCACGCAAATCATGTGCCATTCTGTATTTACCAGTACCTTGTTTTTCCACAGGAAGAATAGGGGTGTTATATGAAGAGTTTGATGGTTCTAAAACTCCAACTTCAAGTAAGCCTGCAATAGTGTCTGCAATACCTTCCTCAGCCTGAGGTTTATGCGGATACTGCGAACGCCAGATTGGATCAGAATGTTTCATCTCAAATGTGATGGGTGTGGTTTGCACTAGACCGACATCAGTGGGACCATCTGACCACAAAGAGTCAGGCAGGACCTTTAAGGCCTCCACTGCATCAGGATGATCTGTTTTTTCTCTGCCATGATTTCTAGAAAGCTGCAAATGTTCCAGAATGGTAGTATCTGAGAGCTGCGTGTCTATTTTGTACATCTGAGTAGAAGGAGAAAAAGAGACTGAAGGTATCTGGGTAGGAACCCAATCCTTTAATTCAACTCCCCTTTTAACCATTCCCCCCAAATCTTTAGCTTGATGTTTCGGATGCAACAAAAGCGATATGTGTGGAAGCGCTTCAGCTTCCATCATATACCACTTATGCTGCTCTGAAGTCAGATCAGCACACAGTGCAACACCCTCTTTCCCCACAAAGCATGGACCCGAAGCCACAGACCAACTTTGGCCTTCAAGTTCTGTTTCAAATTGTTCCTGATATAAAGTAGGATCGCCTCTCTCATATAGGCAGGTCACATGGAACGGGTCAGGCGGTGGAACAAAAGGCTGGAGTTCAAGCAGCCAAGGCTTCCAGCATCTCAGAAATTCAGCCGCAGAAGATTCATGTGCAGACATCGTAGTCAATCTGGCCATTGTCCGTCTCCAAGCCCCATGAAATATGTGTTTGACCAGAGGTCGTCAACATGGGGTACATATGCTGGTACGGGGGAGGAGTATGGTCTGCCAAAAAACTATTTTCTGCAGTAACACACAAATGATCAATACCCTGTCCTGTTAAACCCCATGTTTTCCACATTTTCTCAGCTTTTAAGTGTCTCATTTTAGCACCAGTGATGCTCTTTGCTGTTTTAGCTTTATCTGCAAAACGTTTTCCTTCCTCAAAACACATCTGTGAAAGACTCCTTTTATCCTCCCCTCGGGCACCATGACGAGCCCACATGGCCGTCATACGGCCCTGGAACTGGTTTTTATCTTTTTTACCGGGCTTATCAACTAAAACAGAATATAATTTAGAAATGTATACTAACAATTGGGCATCTAAAGTGCGCCACTCTTGTCCCTGTGGAGCAGGGAGTAATTTATATTCGGCTGCCATTGAAAATTCGTAACAAAAATCCAAAATGGATTAAAATTTAACAAAGTAGGTTATTTGTATTAACTCTATAAATTATTTATTTTAATTGATAAACTATCAATTCGTAGGCCCAAATTTATCCCAATATTAATGCAGTTAACAGTAAAGGCAGGCACAGTTTTTATTTATTTAATTTTCATTTATTCCTTTTTATAGTGAAGGGGTTTATGTATTATTTAGTCATGCAACATTAACCTTAATAATGTTTTAGGCAAAGCCGAAACGAAGGAAAGCTAAAAAGGTTTATAAAGCACTGTTTATCTTATCATTAATTTATTTATATACGGAGATTATTGCCGTTTCGTCTAAAAATCAAAGAATTCCTAATAGAGTCCGGCCTGCGCCAAAACTCGGGACGTGCACTTCGGCGAAACACACGAAGAACTAGAATTCTCCCAAAATAGAGCAATTTTTATTTATCATTAAAACATATACCGAAAGAAATACATTTAAAACTCGCTTTGTAACACAAAATCGTCAACACCCTTCAGGAGCTGAATTGTTAGTTGTTAAACAGAGCATGCACTTTCAAACATTTGTGAACTAATTCAAAAGGTTAATTGGTTGATTAGATAAGTGAATAGGTAGAATCAACAGACTAGGAGTATGGTTTAGATTACCCTTGATGCAATAGCCTGATCAAAAAACCTTCAAGATGGTGTTAGTTTCAAAAATATTGTGAGTCTGCTGGGAGTTGATGTGTGCCCACAGGTAAAGGTGCAAAAATTGGAAATGTGTTCATCTACTAAGCTGAGGATGTTATTGTTTGAAGTAATATTCAACCTTTGCTATTCTTTATTCTATCTCCATACTTTTATGAAATCTCTGTTTTCACCCACCACATATCTATCTGTCAATCAATCAATCAATCTATATTTATGGAAAACCTTTCCTGCCATACAGTGAAAAACGTTCTTCACAGAGGGTAAACATGAAAAAACACATTAAAAATGCTGGACATAAAGAACAAAAATAAACAAAAAAATGATAATGATAATATATGGTGGGTGAGGAACTGTAAAAATGCCTTCATACAGATAGTAACCTTAATCCATAAGTATCGATTACAAAAATGTAAATAGTACTCAAATCTAAAATAATAAATGACAGTTTCATCAAAAACTGGCAGTAATATTATTAACTTAAACAGCAAAACAATAAGGACATTTTTAGTAATTGAAATCTAAAATAAAATTACTGAACTATAAGAGAGAACAACTTCCACTAAAAGCCAGCGTGAATAGAGGTGTTCAGCAAGGCTGTTTCACTGCTGAGAGTCGTAATTGAAAAGAAAAAAAGAAAATTAACTGCATGTTTTAGTTATCACCTCAGGTATCAACTGAAGAACCTTTCAAAAAAGACCTGAGGGGTCTGGAGGGCATGTAGGACAAAAGTAAATCTGTTAACTAGGATAGACTATGATCATTAAAAGTTTTTAATACCCCTAAGAACACTTGAAAATCCCTCAGTAAAATAGACAGGTAGCCAATGTAGAGAGTTTGTAGTCTGATGATGTGTCTTGATTTTCTGGTCTTCATCAGCATTGTGGCAGAAGAGTTCTAAAATAACTGTAAAGAAGCTACAGTTCATTTAGGCTTAGCACTTCTGTAAGTTATTAAAACATAAGGTTTCCACATTGGACTGCTCACAGTCTGACAACATTCTTCAGATAATGACATAACATATTTGTAATATTTCATGTCAATTTTAAAACTTAAATTTGAATCAAATATGACACTTCGACCATAGGTTTTGTCCTGATCTTGATTTTCAGCTTTAAGTTTCTCTCTGGGATTGTCTTTGCCAATAACTGACTCACACGATGCAGTGTAACCATGAAGTGTGGCAGCAGTAATTTTCATTTTGAACCAGTATGACCTCTGACCAGTGCATAAATTAAACAAAGCATTTTATTAAATATTTTGCTGAAGGGTTGTTGTTGTTTTTTTAATTTAGTCAGTAAGTAAGTCAGTAAATTGTTTCATGGCTGCTTTATAAATCTATTGTGATGTGAAATATAAAATAATTATGAAATAATTAAATGAAAATGATTTTAAAAAATATATTGTGCTGATACTGTCGTTTTTAATACCATAATAATCTGTTAAGAAACATTTTGTCACACAAAATTGTGAACTACAAAAGAAATGATGTGGAAGGACTTGGCCTCATTGGCTTTGCGTTGTAGAAGTAATAATGCCACTAATTAAATGAAGAAGCCTAATTTGAGAAACATTTGTACTAAATATGATGCATTTGAAAGAAATACTTATCTTTTTTGCCTGTAAAAAGAATCCTGACACCGTGAAATGTTGTAATGCATTTGTCACATTTCAATGGCAGTGTGTTTTATTAGGATTAGGATTTTCAGATGTGTAGAGCATAATTGTTATATGGAAGAAAAATTATACAGTATATGGGGTTCAACATTTGTAACAAAATCAGAAGGGTTAGGCATGTATTTATATTTAACCCTTCTGGCTTCACTTTGATAACCTTAGATAAAATCCAGTGCAACCCATTACCTTCAGAAATCATCCAATGTAAAGGCCCCAGGCCTTGGAAACAGTGTGGCAGCCTTTCTTCATGTGGATTTGAGTGTGGCAGCACACCCAGATGATTGGTTGCCCCGTGACCAGCACCTCTTGTGAAAGCTGGTTAGACACACCTGCACTTTCAAAGGTTTTGAGGAGGACTCATTCACATGACTGTTTTGGACGTAAAGCATTGCTTTTATACTGTTGCTTCTGTTTGTTGAGATTTGTTTAGATTTTTAGATATGTCAATCTTTCTTAATGTTAGTAGTGCTAAAGCCTGACTAGCCTGAGAGGTTAGGTTAGGTTAGTTACAGCTTTATTTTGTTTGAAACCTGTAGTGAATGAGAATTTGCAGGTGCTTCTTACCTGTGTTGTAAATCTTTTGGGTTAGCTGGGAAAGATTTATTTGATTACTTATTGATTTGAGTTGCCCCTCCTGCTATATATTTTTGTGAGTTTTCCTTTTAAATTATACCTTAACATTTTGACCCTCTTTTTATGTTACCTCCCTTGACCCCTAGCAGAGTTGGGTCATAACAGCTAGTAAGTAAATAGAGCCAATATTTGTGTCATTTCAAGTAAATTCAAAAACACTGCATTAATACCAAAGGGGAATTAAATGTTAAATTCAAACTATACATACAGGTGTTTCATGAAGGCCTCAGGGGTTTGCTAGAGAGCAAACAGCATCATGAAGTCCAAGGATGACAGAAAGCAGGTCACGGAGAAAGTCGTAGAGAGGTTTTATCAGGGTTAGTTCATAAAACTGTATCCCAAATTTTGAATATCTCACAGAGATATCTCACAGGCATATATATATATATATATATATATATATATATATATATATATGTAACCAAAATCAAAAGGGTATTTATTTTACTGATTATATAGATAGAGGATGTTTGAGTTGTCACTCGAAACAAGTTGAATCGTTTTCATAAATACAAATCTATGGCACTTGGTTATGTTTATGACTGCTTTAAAAAAACATTCAGTTAGGACTTATTTCAGACTATATTTTCAAATATCTCCTGTTTTCCCTGTTTGGTTCCCCTACAGTTTGTGCTGACACATGTAAAAGATGGAGATCCTGGAAAATATGGGTGAGGAACCGATGGAGACAGAGGGATCCGCAGTCATAGCAACCCTTTTAAACAGCAGCTTGGATGGCTCTGCCAACTTCACCAACATCACCTTTTCCCCCTACTATCAACACTCTCTGTATATAGCTGCCAGCTACATCCTGGCCTACTCCTTCATCTTCCTGTTGTGCATGGTGGGTAACATCCTCGTGTGTCTGATCGTACTGGAAAACCGATGCATGCGCACAGTGACAAACCTCTTCATCCTCAACCTGGCAGTCAGTGACCTCCTCGTGGGGATCTTCTGCATCCCTACAACTCTGGTGGACAACCTCATCACAGGTTAGGCTCGATTCATATGTTCGTGGCCTTCTTACTGGTAATTGTAAATGTTTGTTTGACTATTTTGGATATAGAAAAGAAAGTGAATTACAATATGTCAAATTATTTAGTTATGCTGCACTGCAAGTTGCTTATTTTTGTGTCGTTTTTTTAAGCATTTACTTTAGTAATAAATTCTATCAGGAAATGTATCAAATAGAACATGTTATCTTTTATGTGAACATATTTTGCACAATCCACTACAGAGGTCAGGTGTGGCCAAGCTTTAAAAGGGTTAAGGACAGCAGTGCTTAAGAACTTGGAGTGTTCGTATACAGCATGGTGAGCAGAGCTGAACATAGTGATGAAAGGAGGGGCGCTTTCAAACGTCAGTGTACCTTCCCACGGAGCTCCATTTAATGAGATCTGAACTACTGAATGGTTAGGTTAGTGTAATTTAGGAATGAAATGAAGCACCCGCCTGGCTAAGCCTAATATGTTCAAATGGATACCCTAAAGCTAACTAAAGTGCTTTCAATAAAGGGAACAGTGATTAGAAGTGATATCAACGTCTGTGAACTTTTCATCCTGGTACAGCATCTCAGGGAGTAGCCTACGCCCTTGTGAGACCAACTTGAAGGCATTTCTTGAAACATGCCTGCCAAGGTAAAAAGAGACCGTTGAAGCTTGTTGGGGGACCTTGTTTACTTCAGGTGATCTGTAAAAATACTGCTCCATTTGATTTTCCTTAGGCTTTTTGCACCTCAACTCGATTAACTTAATAATAATTCAGTCAATGTATCTAAATTTCTATGCTTGTCTAATTTTAGGATATCCTAATAACAGAACAGTATGGAAAATGATTCCTATTTGTCTTTTTACAAATAGAATAAAGGTGGTTTTATTTATTTAAAACTGTGTTTTAAAAAATCTCTGTTAGATGTAAAATTGTCAAACTCTTGTTTGATTAGTCTCTTTATTATAATTTCTGAACCAATTCAGTTCAATACTATTTCAAATAAAACTGCCCTGAATGCACTTTGTGAGACAATTTTCACTCTGTGTTAATGGTAAGAAATGACAGCAAAATGCATTTTGCTTAAAATCTTACTTTAAAAACGTGCAGTAGATCTGTTACTTTCATTCTCATTTAATAAAAAAAAAAGATGGCTGAAATGTCTTCTTTTTTTTGGCCGAATATTTCCGAATATTAGGGTTTGTGCCCCTGGAGCGATTTTTGCTCATTTGACCTTTTGGACATTTGTTGTGATACATAACTATAGCAGTACGGTGTGTCTTTATACAACTGTTTAACATCTCAAAAGCTCAAATATTACTTTTAATACCAACCCCTAAATACCAGACGAGTTGGAAAGGAGACACCTTGGATGCAGAACTGAAGCAAAGAGGAGAGAGAGAGAGAGAGAGAGAGAGACACAGAGAGAGAGAGAGAGAGAGAGAGACACACACAGAGAGAGAGAGAGAGAGAGAGAGAGAGAGAGAGAGACAAAGAGAGGAGGAAGTTCAAAGGGGCAATGTGAAATCCCTGGCAAACAAATTGGATGAACTTTCCTGGTTCTGTGAAAAAATGCTCAGACAGGGCTGTTTGATGCTTAGGAGTTCCTCTCTGGTAAGAGTAACGGGACAATACCAGCAAACTACACAACAAAAAGAAAAACATGCAAAGTACAAGAAAGTTCTGAAGTGGCAATCGTGGCACAAAAACAGATTCAACTGTTTCTCCCACCTGAGTTGTTGATCTCTGTAGCCTCTCCAGAGTAGCTTCACTCTTTACATTTTCAGATTATGTTCTGAACAGACTTATTTTAATCTCAAAACGAGATAAATTTCTTTGTAACCATCGTCAATTTAAACTTCTCCAATGCTTTTAGTTTATACACCCAAGGGTGACTCTATTTACCAGTTAGCTGACTTCTGAAGGCAGTCGGTTGCACAAGGTTTTAGTTTTTTATATTGTTTTACACTTTTGAGACTCTGCTCTTAGACAGCAATTACATGGTACAGTGGACGTAACATTCACTGATTTTTGGAACTTTTGCTTTCTCTGTAATAGTGTGATGGTTTTTGATTCTTTGTAAGAAGTTGGATGCTTTTATCTGGAATGATCTCTTTACCAACATAAAAAGCATAAAATAAAGTTGATCAGCGCTGTGGTCTTACTGTTGAGCTGAGACACTGATTATTGAGTCCAAAAAGCCTTATGCAAGTATTTTAGGAAGTGTAGTGTGAAATCCAGTTCCAAAGGATAGTGTGGTAAAATGACTAGCATAAAACTAAATTTGGTGAGTTTATACTGAGAAACTCTTTTTTGTGCTGATGTTTGTGCATAGCTCCCTTGAGGTCCCTCCAGAGCATTTTTTATCAGATTCGGGTCTAGACTTTAATTAAATTATTGCAACATTTGCGTTCTTTTCTTTTTCAGTGATGCTGCTGAATCGCTCGCAACGTCTGGAATCATTTTCCTGTAGATCACTTTATTTCAGGAAGGTTTTAGTCTCAGACAAATGGCATAAAGTTTTATTCGAGAACAGTGTGGCAGAGGAGTTGCCAATCAACTGCAGAGATGCAATGGCTGCAAAATCGTTTTATTAAGGGGTTTTGCCTTTGCGAAACTCTTCTGTCCCTTTTAACTTTGCAGCACAGTACTGCTGTCAAGACTGTCACTGCCTTTCAGTCATTCAAGTCAACTAAGTTTCCAGGAAACGGGAAGCAAAGTTTTAGTTAGCTGTCTATCAAAATATGATCTTGTACATTCAGTCAGTCTGAAATGATCGTATGAGTTGAATCTGGTGCTTTTTACCAATTGAACAGCAAAAGTGTTTGGAGATGTATTGTCTCCTCCACCCTGCTGTTCAGTTTCTGCCAAAGGAAAAAGAAAAACATGAACTACTTTGTCTAAGCAGTCCTTTATTATTTCCATTTAGTTTACTCTCATGACTGTCAGCACCAGCGCTGCACCATCTGTCAAAAAGAAAATAATTATATAAGACTTTTTACAGTTTTCCCCTAGATATTACTTTTTGCTGCAATGTATTCATGAAGAAAATTGCACTAAATGCATGCAGATGCAGACTGAACAGTAGATTAGTTGGTAGCACTGTTGCCTTGCAGCAAGAAGCTCCTGGGTTCAAATCTCAGCCTGGGGTCTTTCTGCTTGGAGTTTGCATATTCTCCTTGTTGATCTGTGGGTGCTCTGGCTTTCTCACAAAAAAACATGACGGTTAAGATAATTCATCTCTTCAAATCATCCTTGGGTATGAATATGTGCGTGTATGGTTGTTTGTCCTGTGTGTCTCTGTGTTGCCCTCTAATAGACTGGTGAATCATCCAGGGTGTATCCCACCTGTTGCCCTATAGCTGCTGGCGCCAGCCCCCTGCAACGTTAAGCAGGTATTGAGAATGGATGGATAGATATGTGAATGTGAACATGTTTTGTGTAAGGTTGTTGATTTTTGCTCTAAATGCAACAGAGGTGAAGATGTCATCAAAATGCTAAATTTTACTTTCTGACATATTTACTCCAACTATGGTTTTGTTGAGACATTCTTCAGAACTGGGCAACCTCATCTACCTCAGCCTCCTCATCCTCGCCACCTACCGACTGTGGAAGAGCTGAAAAGACACGGCATATTAGTCTGTCTCCTTAAAATATGCTCAAATTTGTTAACGTACCCACGTAATAAAATATATACAAAAGGTGCTTTACCGGGTTCATCTGTCGTTTCTGCCAGGTCGGTGTCGCCCTCCTTCTCTGAGACAATACCGTACACGCTTGATGTTCCCATGATATTTGCCATCTTCCTGTCCAGTGGTGTCAGCTCGGGTGTACACGTACCCCCTCCAGTAGCAGACCCACTCTGGCGGTGGGAGGCAAGTTTTTTTTTTGCCTCGACTTTGAGGTCCAACCACTTTTTTTTTTTCGGGTACCGTCCTGTCAGTTGCACTGACAGTCTGCACTGCAGATGCCACATGCTGCCACTCGCAGTTCTTCCTTTTAATTGTGACACCACTGCTGTGTCCACCAAATAAAAGGTCTCTTCTAGCCTCCACTTCACCCACTAGGACTTCAGGGGCTGTTTACACGACAACGTTTTTCAGCAAAACGGAGGTTTTTCTCTCCGTTTCGGCCTCTCGTTTACACGACAACGGGAAAACGGGGGGCGAAAACGCAGCTTTTGGGAAACGGCTTCCAGAGTGGAGAGTTTTGAAAACGCTGAGGGATTCGTTGTCGTGTAAACGCAAGCCGAAGACTTTTGAAAACGATGACGTCACTGCCAGACACCTACGGACATGTTGCACTTGCGCACTCCGCCTTTCTACAGAAAAACAACAACAATGGCGGATCCAAGTATGCAGTTACTGCTGATGCAGCTTCTGAAGTTATTTGGTCGCATACAGTACGTGCGTCAAATAATCAATATGCCTTAATTTGAGCGGAGAACTACAAGAAGACCGCCATTGTTGGGTATCATGAAATGTTTCTTTTCCGGGTTGTGAGGGGGAAACCTTGGAAAACTGCATACACGGGGCACACTGCCATCTAAAGGCCGGGCATATGTACAACATCGTTTTCCATCGCGCGCCCTGTCGTGTAAACGCAGTGCGTTTTCACCCGCGTATCCAAAGAAAAACGGCAACGTTGTCGTGTAAACAGCCCCTCAATCTCCATCTCCGTAAAGTTTCTCTTCTTGGTTTTTTTTTTTGTTGTTGCCATATTTCCCCTCTTCTTCATATGCATCAATATTCATGTCCTGCTTTGCATTGACCTTTTATAGCCGGATTTGGGCGTGTTCAGGGCGGGAAATGAGCCAAATTCACGTGCGCAAACTTCCAAGAAGACTGTGATTTATAAAGGGGAAATTGCTTACACCTGTGCGTAGGCATGGTTTTATAAATCAGAAATCTTTTTGGCGTACGCAAACTTTTTGTTTTGGTCGTAGGTACACTTTTAGTAGGGATTCTACGCAATGTTTTATAAATGAGACCCCTGATCTGTGAATGTGCAATTTTTATGTTTGTACTGAAGCAAATAAATAGATTTTTTTTTTTAAAGGTAGACTTGTAGGTAACCCATTTATTCAGAGTGAATGGTGCTGACTGTGATAGCAGGAAGCCTGGCTGCTAAAAGAGCTTCCAGCATTTTTATAAGGTTTGTTTCGACTATCAGAACTCAAACCTTTGTCCCTCATAACTTACTTTAGATTAGCCTGGCTGTCGTGTG
The DNA here is from genome assembly GCA_963556495.2 of Valencia hispanica. NCBI lineage: Eukaryota > Metazoa > Chordata > Actinopteri > Cyprinodontiformes > Valenciidae > Valencia > Valencia hispanica. Next base: position 13,246,462 of record OY747704.1, on the reverse strand, counting down.
ACTTTCTATTGCAGCGCACATTTCCACTGGATTTTGGGTAAATTATGCCTGATGGCACTGTGAGAGTTGCTCCTTCTAGATACTGCTTGTTTTCTACTTCCAACAGCCATACAACTAGAAGCCAGTATGTTCTCTATAGTCTGTTAATCTGGTAAATTACAATTCTTTGATTTCATTTGTGGTGTACCTTGAATTGTCTATCAAATGTAATTCAATTCAGTTTATTTATATAGCGCTTATTCACAACACACATCATCTCAAGGCCCTTTACAAGAAAAGCCATTTCAATTCAACAATAAATACATCCGTTTAAAATTTTTTTATCTAAGGAAACCCAGCAGATTGCATCGAGTCATTGAATTGCAGCATTCAGTCCTTCTGGACGAACATGTAGCTACAGTAGACAGTCGCCTGGGTTGTATCATTGACTTCACAGCAATCCCTTATACTGAGCATGCATGTAGTGTTGTGATTGCATTTCTCATTAGATGAACTGAACAGACTTTTGGATAGCTGGGAGCTATTTCAAAGATGGACTGAGCAGACCACATTTCCCAGCAATCCTAGCAGTGACCCCCAGCACACTCCTATTGGTCCGTGACCACCAATGGTGACATTGGCGATGACATCACGGCCAAAGGGGGCTATAAGAGTGGAGTCGCGCCCATTTTCAAACTGTTCTCCAGTCAGAAGTTCTTGGATGAACTACTGCTGAACAGAGGACATCTCACTGGTGAAGATTCTCTTTTGTTCTGACCCGCTGGACTGGGGAAGAACTCGCTTCGAAGTGCTCATACGGTTTCGTTTGAGCTATATCAGAACTGTTCCCATACAGTTCGTTAGACGTCGACCTACAGGCCATCCAGCCTGCCTTTGGGCCACACGGTCGTTAAAATCCTGTACAGGTTTTTTTTTATAACTCTTCCTTTTCTTGCTCAACCACGGACACAATTTGCTCTCCTCCTAGTGGACTGGACCTCCTTCAAGGCAAAGTAGGGCTGAACCGGTTCATTTCTACTAATATTGTGTCTGGGCGGAGATAAATAGAGAAAATAGAGTTTTAACGAGTTAGATCTCGTTCATTGTTGGGTTAAAGTGTTTTTAAGCGCTGTACCTGTTTGCTCATTTTTGCGTTGCCGCACACATAAGTCGGAGCTGTAATTGCTGTGTTGAAACTGTTTGTTTTATCCTGAGCAGATCATGCCTTTCTTTCTTTTTCCTCCCTCTCTTTTCCTCTCTCTCGCTCTCGCTCCCTGATCACCGTCGACAGAGTCGGGCTCGATCCAGCCTGCGTTAGATGGTCTTAGCTGAAAAGTTTAACTCCATTCTCTTTGAGGCCTTCCACATGGACACTTCAGCCCATGTGCTCTGTCCATTTTAGCCAAAGCTAGTTTATGGCCCTTTGTCTCGTTTCACTACATGTGCTCCCCTCCATCTTGCCACAGAACTGTGATTTATGACTTTGTCTCCTAGGCTATCTGTGATTTGAGCCCCCTGGAGTGAGGGCCCCCCTCAGCTGTTCTGGGTGATTCATTTCATGTTAATTGTGTTTAATGTTCACCTATTATTGTTGTCTAGGATCTATAGTAATTTTTGCACGCTTTAGAATAGATGGGATTTTTTATTTTCTAAATAAAGTCCCCTTAACTTAAAGATAAGTTGTCTGGGATTACTTGAAGTGATGCGTACAATTAATGTCCACAGCGTAAGAACTTATTCCTTCATTTGTTTAATTATCTTAGCCTTGTCAGGCTGGTAATCATAAACATAAACTGAGACTGAACAATGTGGCTATATGTTCCTGGAATCCACCAGGATGGTGCCCCTAATCTTGGTAATTTTAACATAAAATTATTAATCTTATTAATAATTGCCCTAAGCAATTATTCATAATTATTCATAGCCAAATCCTACCTATCTGCGCCACAACAGTAGCAACAGTGGAGAGGAAGAAATCCCCTTTAATAGGAAGAAACCTCCAGCAGACCCTGACTGAGTACTAGTGGCTATCTGTCTTTGTAGTACTTTCTATGTTAAAGAAATTAAAAAGTTAATAATTGGAGAGGGAGACAATTCAGTTACTAAGAGCATCATCCCAACCGATGCTCTCCTCCAAAAAGGCATCTCAGCTGAACAGAGCACAAGACAAGGTGTAGCTTCTATGTGGAGAAAAACACTGAAAGAAAAAAAGTTAACAGTTAAATTAACAGCAAATAATGCAATTGGAGAGTAGCAGAAGAAGAAAGTAGCAGAGTAAGGGAAAATTGTCGGTCTGTCCTCCACATCTCTAAGTCAAAAAAACAAACTTGCCAAGAACAAAAAAACTATAATTTTAGACAAATTCAGTAATGATACAGACGTTACACATGCAGACCACCTTTAAGTCAATTGTTGTAAAAACGTTACCAAAATAAATAAAAAACTATTGTTATTAAATAGAAATACTTGGTACCACATAATTCATGTCAACTTGATTACTAATAAAACTTTTGCATTAAAGTATTAAATCGAAGTAAAATAATCAAAGAATCACAGAACTTCTTTAAACTAATATGATGCCAGGTTTTGCAAGAGCATGATCCATCATTTGGGAACTTTAACCACATTTAATTTTACCTACAACCGCTATTGTTATGCTTAAACAAATTTGTTAGATGGAGGAGAATAAGTGTACACAACCTTAAACTGATACTTCATTTTTGTTATAAAAGTATTTTTACTAAACATAACAAAACCAGTATAAGAGCAAAATCAAAACAACATTAATCAGGAATGGCTTACAAAAAGGTAAATCTAAGAAACAACAACAGACAAACAAAACGATAAATATGGACACAAGGAAAATAGCATACATTAATAGTCATATTAATTAGTCCATTGAGACTGTTATGAGTAAGAGATCCATCTTCTTGACTAGATCCAGAACTGATTGCCAGATATAAAAAAAACTTATGAGCACATCCTCTGACCGAGTATCTAATTTTCTCTTAGGTCAAGTTATGAAGGAGGTCACAAAGCAACATCCTTAAAGTTGGAGGAGGTTTACTTTTCCATTGAGGTCAAATCTGCTGGTTGGCTAGAAGATTTGAGAATCCTGTTGTTTTGAGTCAAGTATGGATGTTGTGTGATTCCAAATAAGGAAATCATAACATCAGGTTCCATCAGTAACCTCACCAAGTCAGAGATAAAAACAAATATGGATTTCCAAAAAAACTGTCAGTTTAGAGCAGGTCCAAAACATGTGGGATAGAATGCCCGACTCAACCTCACATCTGTCACTCTGAGGATCAGTGTCTGGTTTGAATTTAGATAGTTTCATTTTCCAATGCAATCTGTGAACCACTTTAAATTGAATTACAATTGTCTCTAATACAAATTGAAGATAAGTGAACATTGTCCAATAGATTGCCACATGTCAGGAGAGAGTTCTACAGTCAGTTCTTCCTCCCACAGTTTTTTTCACATGAGCCAGGGGTTCTATATTATGAATATTCAGTATATTATAGATAATGCTAGTAGCACCCTTAGAATATGGGTTCAGACTTAAGACTGTCTCGAGGAGCGAGTCAGGAGATAGAAAAGGAAAGTCACTAACAGATGACGAGACAAACCTGTGAAGTTGGAGATATCTGTAAAAATGAGTCTGGAATGCAAAGTTTCATTTTCACCTCCAGAAAGGATGCAAATGTATTCTCAAAATATCCTTTAGAAACTTGAGGTCCTTTACAGACCATAGCTTAAAAACACCATCTATGTTGGAAGGAGCAAACAGATTAATCCCAGCTATAGGAGCAAGAACTGATATGCCGTTCAATGCAAAATATCTCCTGAATTGTCCCCGTATTTTTAATGAGTGCCTAACCACCGGATTTATTGAATATTTACTTAATGGTAGTGGTAATGGAAGTTTTGAGCAGAGCAATGAATGTAGTGACACAGGCTGACCTGGTGGGTACTTTTTTTAACCTCTTTATCATTTTATTACATATTAATGGAAACAATGCACACTTAATAACAACACGTACTTTTAGACAAACATGTTTGAGAGCAAAAATATAGGCACAGAGTAACTGTATTGTTGTGTTTGTATATCACAGTGTGTGCAATGTATGTCATACTGCACGTGTTCATACTGTGTAAAATTTGTTTGAGAGAGAGGAAATGCATCTGTCAGTTGATAATTTTCTGTTTGTGTGTGTTCACTTAAATGAAAAAAAGGGAAGCAAAACTACCACTTGAATTACATGAGCCCCAGATTTGTGCATGCATTTGTGCAATGAAATGACTTAAAACAAAAGGTGGATCTAATCTTCTGTGGAGGCACTGGCCAGTGGCCACCAGTTCAATCGACACCAAATTACCTGGAGCTCACACAAACACAGAAAAGCCCAAAGGAAACGTGTTGGGGCGTTACATTGTGTGAGTGGGTGTCGCATCTCACACTTCTAGCATGTCTGATGACCACTGCTTTTAAAAGAAGGCAGCCATCTTGCTGCTGCTGCTGCCTTACTGGGGCCATATGTTCAGCTTTCCAATATAAATTAAGCCTATCGTGGAGACAGGAAGGCTGCTGTAGGTACCGTTATTTATGCGTTTTTCCTGCCGAGATTGAGACGGAATACTGTGGAATAAATCCACAGCAACTGTGTGATGCTGTCAGGTCAATATGGAGCAACATTTCTGGGTAATGGTTCTGACAACTGTTTTAAATCCATGCCATAAGAAATTCAAGGAGTTCTGAAAGCAACAGTAAGTTGAAGCTGACACTAGCAAGGTGTCTCAATAAAGTGACCAGTGAGTGGTTATGCATGCTTAAAACAAGAAACAACCTGTTTTGGTCCTATTTTGCATGCTAGCAGCATCTGACACTACGTGGTGACAGTGACAGTTTGACAAAGACAGAGCATGTGTCTCAGGCCAATGTTGGCCTTTATCGTGGTTTATTTCAATTTAGTTGCAATTTTATTTGAAGAAGAACTGGTGAAACATGTTTCCTGTGCTTGTAGCTGCAGAGGAGGCTTCATATTAACAAGCTAAGGACATGCTTTGCCACAGAATGGAGGGAGATACTCCCTGTATTCCAGTTTCTAAATAAATATATGCAACATTTTGAGATCCATATGGAAATCCCAAAATTTCACACATTTCCAGGCTTAGTTTAGACATTTTTGTGCGTCTTTATTCCAAAAATAATAATAAAACAATGTTTTAAATAATTCATTTTTAGTTAGATTCTTTTTTTAAAGTCTTTTTTTTTAATATCTCAAATCAGTACACTGTCAGCATTCCTTCAGTCAGCTCAAACACATGATCTATATAAGTTTCTTTTTTTTAAAAGTCCTGCTCCTATTTATGTTTAGGGTGAAATCCAGTGACTGTAAGTCCTTCAACTGCATTTTCATTACTGACAAAACAGATTGTTATTAGGGCCTTGAGTCAATTTTAATGAGTTTCATTTCCCCCCTCATTCTTCACCTGAGAGCATTTGTCTATCAGCCCAGAACGGCAGTCTGAAAGGCTGGCCCTGCAGTATTGAAGTAATTTTGCTATTGTTACACGACGGTGGCCCTCCAGTCAGAAGTCTCAAAATGTCATAGGGGAAACACACTGAACTTTACTATGCTAACATATCCTTTTCAGTGTGTATTCAATTGGAAGTCACCTGAGATTTTTTTTAAATCAGCTTAAAAAAAATTGAGTCAGGTACATTTTAGAATTACAAGAAATTGCTGTTATAACTAAACCTTAAAGCAACAAAATGACCAGTGCTGGACCTATACAAGAGTGGGGTCCACATACTAATTAAGGAAAACATTCCAGTTCTCTAACCTGATACCTAAAGTACTTCTCTCTCTCTGTATTGCAATGTTCATATAGCTTTCTTCTCAGTTACAAGGGTCATGCCTTGCAGTTTGATCCAAAATGGCCAAAGAATTATTGTTGATGTAAGTAATCCCACTCCTGATAAGCCCTCTGTACAATATCGGAAGTTGCCATTAAAGGTTGCATCTTTGCATTTTGTAATGGCTTCATTTTCCTGATTTTCCTTTTTTTGTGGTTGCATTTAGAGTCCAACAAATTAAAATTAATTTCCTATGCCCAAAGGTTCTGTTGTACACATGCTAGACAAGTCATTCATGTGTTCTTATTTAAATAATCTATGTTTCAGCTATTGATGGGTTTAAGGCACAGATGAACCACTGTGTTTCTTATGTCAAACAGTGGACAGCACTGCAGATAAAATCTGCCTGTATACATAAAGTGGTAGCAGAAAATGAGTCTAAAGGGCAATCCTAATGCAGCACTAACTACAAAGGTTAATTAAATTGGTGTTCACAAATGTTGAGTTAGAGGTAATCAGCAAAGATAATTGACAAAAATGTAATTATTTTGAGAAGACTTGCACCTCTAATTGAAGTGACAAGGTTGTTCTACAAAATATTGAATCAAAGAGTTTGCATATATATCCACGCCACACTTTCCAGATTTTTATTTGTAAAAAATCTGAAAAAATGTCCCTTCAACTTTACAAGTATGCAAGGCTTTGTGTTGGTGTATTCCATAAAATCCAAATAAAATGTAGAGAAGCCTGTGTTTGTGACAAAATTAAAAGGTACACATCCTTTCATGAGCAACTGTACATAAACAAAATTAAATATTAATAATATGATATTCAGACACTAGGGGAATTTCGATATTTTTAAACAACTTCAGTTATTTTTAGGGTCTGCTTTCCAACACTTCAAACTTGAAGCTCGAACCCAATAACAGATGGCTCTGCCAGCCATTCTACTATTAAACATTCTGTGAAGCACAATTAATCTTTGGACTGTGAGCAAGTAAGTTTCTGCTTTTAGTTTCTGTTGTGCCTTTAAAGCCTAACGCCTCATTCACACCGAGTGCGGAACGGATGTGATCCGGTTCCCATATGGCTTCTGTGTGATCTGCCATTCATACAGAGTGCGGTCCGTGTGCGGAACGTCTCCAGAAAGCACAGAGTGAAAGCAATGCATGTTTAGCAATGGTTTGCAACACATTAAAAAAATCTAACAATACGTTTGAAGATATACTTGTAAACATTAGTGAACTATCATACACTGAAATGATCTCCCTGTTGTTAATAACAAAGGAAAAAGCCAGAAAAGAAATGCAACATGGGTTTTGCTTTGAAAAATACTGGATGCACCTCGCTGGCTAACGTCTCACTTTCTTTCTGGCTCATGTAATTTCTTTAACTTCTTGGAAAGCCGCATGTAGCGTCCGGAAAAATTTTAATTCATGCAGAAACTTTCCGGAGATCCGCATCCAGATCTGCACTTGGACTGGACTCAATGTTTTTTCCGTCTTTGTGGAAGCCGGGCGGTCCACACCACATCCGTTCCACACTCGGGAGCTTCTCTGCAGTCTGGCCATGTTATTCCCTAAAATGAAGCAGAGGTTTAAGCCCGATTCACACTGAGTGTTTTTAAAAACTTTTATATAACCATGTGTTTGATTGTTGCTTTCCAACAAAGTGTGTCACACTGGGTGGTTCCTTTAAATTCCAGCAATTCTTAATTTCCACTGTCAAAAAAAAAGACTGAAAACCAAAAATAGATAAATTTTCTCAGAATTAAAAAAAGCCGGCTTTAAGGTCCAAAAATATAAAAATGAATCTGTACCACTGTGGGACAAGAGAAAAAAAGACTAAAGACAAAAAATGGATTCTGTCATCACCAGCTATCTAATTATTTTATTATCTTATTATATATATAGAGATTTTCTTTGTCTACTTGTTCATTTATTCTCCCCCTCCTGCAAGGAGTTCAGCTGCAGACTCCATGCCTCAGCTGCCTGATGCAATGTCCAATGATGGCCCATATTTCTCTTCTTTTCACTCTCTTTTCTGTTCAGAGTCCACATCAAATAACAATAAGATGTGTCATCCTGCTTGGGGTGTGCCTCAGGCTCTCTAAGTCTCCGCTCTCATCCCGCCTTTGCCAGAGTGTGCCGTTGGAAAAAAGCAGAGGAAAATACACCTCACGTGGTGCGCTTGCCTTCCCAAATTATCCTCAGACACGCAGGCTGCTAACAAGCTTTTCATGTTCCTTTACTTAGCTGTTTGTGAGTGTTGCATTGTGCCTACCTCCTGAACCTGGATCCTCATGCACCGTCCTCCGATCTGATCTCTCCAAATCCATTTTTGAGCACCAAACGAAGCTCCTTCCGCAAGTGTGTTTCTGTCTCAGCCACACTCTGCACCATTACTGTTTTTACTTAGTTCATCCCTCCGCCCTACCTTTACCTGTCTCTCCTATTATAACAGGTTTAAAGTCTGGTCAGGACCAATCATTGCTTATGAAAGATGCAGCTGCTCTGAATCAGAAGTCCATAACCACATGCAAGAAAAATAATATATAAACACGGCCAAATCCGTGTAACAGAACAATATCTGCACACAATAAAAATGACCAATAAGGAAACAAAAGAAACATGCACATTACAATCACAGCAAAACCCACATATGGAGCTCTGCATAAAATATCCCATTTTGACAAGTGTTCTCTGCATTAGTTAATTGAATAAATAGGAATCTTAAAGAGCCCTTATATGAAGGCAAAGGGTGTCTCTTACCCCACAGATCACATAAATCCTCTGTACCTGTCCATCCTATGCAGGGTTGCGGGGGGGGCTGGTGCCTATCTCCAGCAGTCACAGGGGTGGACAGGTCGCCATTCCATCGCAGTCTATTCCAAACGACTCTGCTAAAAGTAATTACATTTTGTTTTTTTGTTTTTAATCAATTCAGCTCTTTTTTTATTCTAAAGGAAATTGTTATTTTCTGTAGTTCTCACTTTACTATAATGAGGAGCACGATAACCAGCTGATTACACCTGACATCATCCTGTCCTTCCTTTTATTCGTCTTGAATATAGCTCAGCTTTTGTACAGCAGACCATCATATCTTAATCAGAAATGTGAAGAACCATGCTGGCATCTGAATCACGGCTAAGGCATTGTTAATTTTTACCTGTCAGACTGGTCCCCGCCGGTGCCTTGTTCTTATGGCCCAACCAAAGCTCTGTTTCTAGATTACCTGTTCTTTTGTTCAAATGTGCTATTGTGCTGGCATCCTTTGCTTTACTAAAAGCAAACCTCAGTGTTGGTTCTATAATGTCTATATTTTCTCCAAAGATTGAGAAATTTTTAAGCTAAAAAAACAAAAAATACCACTGCATACAAGTGTTTTCTGAGCTCACCAGGATCATCAATGATGGGTGCCAGTAGGTATGGGTTGGTATGTTGTTTTATGGTCCGGTGCATTCAGTAGAGTCTTTCCACCGCTAGTTGGACTCTCGGTAGGCAGGCGGGGTTAAACATAGAAGCGTACTGTGTGTGACGACAAACATGGTGCAATAAACCATAATGGAGCTAAAACAGCAGCTTGTGCTTGCTAAGCTTGGTTTGTGATTCTCTCCTAACACAAACCTTTTCACAGAGTAAGCTCTGTGTAGCAAAGAGAAACACAATCCGTGTACAATGAGGTGAGATGAAACTACCGCACTCTGGTGTTTGTCTCGTGCTTGTCGCAAGCAGTGACATTTTTTCGATCTCCCAATCAAAGATCTGTGTTGTGTGATGCCACTAGCTCCGCCCAAAGGGTACCATACCATGTTCCTTTGGACCTACAACTGAAGGGGGAAATTAATGGGCCAATATGGCCAGTTATTTTTGCCACTTTTACCTTAAAAGCAGACAAAAGAGCAAATGAACCCATACCATACCACTCAGTGAAAACGAGCCATTACTTTGCATTTTATAAGGTACACCTTGCCAGTACTGGGTTGGACTCTGTATTGCCTTCAAAACTTTCATAGATTAAACAATTTTGGAAACATTTCTCAGGAGTTTTGGTCTACTTTAACATGATAGCATCACACAGTTGGAGCAGATTTGTCAGCATCACATCCATGATGATGGAAATCTACTAGAGGTGTAATCTCGTTGTACAGGATGTCGCAATAATAAAACATTACAATATTTCTTGTTGACTCTATCTCGCAAGCACTAGCCAGTTGTGATCATCATGCATTTGCCTGATGAATTTGTGCTAGAAGATGCCTCACCTTTTCTTCAAACATTTGTTTAACAGCATTTTGGGTTTGCAGTAGGAATGATAAATTGCAACTGTATGACAGAAGAAATTAACAATATGGAAGCACTGCAAGTTGTTCAGAAGCTGAAGGAGGCAGAAAGCATCATGATGGCGACAGTTGGTTGGACGTCTAGGGGCACTTTGAGCTACATCACAATCACAGCGCCACCAATAGCAAATGGGAAATATTGTACTGCAGAACGTGCATAGTTAAAGCCCTGTCCTAAAGTCTAAAGAGATTCAAGAAATCAGAAAAATAATTACATCCGTTTGTTGAGTTTGTGGCATAATCTATAAAAATACAGAATAAAGGCCATTTTACAGCACAATTTTTATCATAATTGTTTTCTTGAAAGTAATGTTAAAATCCTGTCCCATCTCATTCTCGGGAATTCAATATCATGTCTCGTCAGTTTTAGGTTTTGTTTCACCCTTAGAATTTACTGATATGGAGTTGTTTACCGTGCTTGTGGAGGGATGGACATGGTCACCAACTTTTCTCAGGAAGGCTGCTGTATAAATAATGCTCAGTTGGTACTAATAGGGCCTAAGGTGCAGTGGAAAAAAACTTACCCACATCATTAAACACAACTGACCTGAACGATTGATAAAAGCCAGAATGGAGCCATGCTTACAGGTGCTAGCTCTAAATTCTGACTTCAACTGAATGTTGAATAAATATTATATATTTTACTGTAGATTTTTGGAGATAGACTCTTCTAGGCTTTTCTAGGATGTTTTTTTTTGTCTCATTTTGTTCTGGATATAGAATATGTGTTTATTTCTACATTTCTAAAGCTCTTTTTCTAAGTTAGAGGACTTTAATTCTTTTACACTACACTCATACGCTTATAGTGGTGAGCTACTGTACACGCAGTACGTTTGCATGCACATCTGTATCGAATTTTGGCAATAATCGTACTAAAAGCTTAACCAGAAAGGAAGTTTTAATCTTAGTTTACATGTCACTCAGAAAATCGAATTATTGAATAAAGTGTGGTTTACTCCACGACGCTAGGTGGCGACATACGCCCTTTCGTGCTGACATTCTTCCGGTTGGACTAGAGTCACACAGATAGTAAACAAATGCTGGCAGCAGTGCCTGTATGGGCCTGTAAAGTCATAGAAATATCATTGTGTTATGTACTGTATGTTAACCTTCCAACAACTGTAAGTGAAGGAGCTGTGCCAAAGTTCTGAATCTATATTCTTGCTCAAACAAGTTGTGTTTTAAATGGTATGGTAGAGCTGAGACATAAGGCACAAAAAGATTCTGCTCCTCAAATTTGACAGTAATTGTTTGAATGTATAACCATGGCCGGTGATTGCTATTCGGGTGGCCTGAGCAAAAATGTGTTGTGGTGCCTCCCCATGGGCAAAAAACGGGCAGATGTGGGAGTGTCTCATGCAGGACATTGTTTCAACACGTAGGATGACGTATTTGCATGCTACAGATTTGTGTCCATTTAATAGTGGGTATATGAAAGTATGTATTGTCTTAAATGTGTGGGCTTCTTATTAAACATATAGATCCTCTAATGTTTTCTGCTTAAATGATTATAAACTTTAGTCCAAATAATCCTCTTTAAATGCAAATGTACAGTATTTATTACATCCTAGAGCTGTAGCTATTAATTGAGTAGTCAATAAATCAGTCAAAATGTTAAATGAGTCACTGATTAGTCAGTGATTTTATCAACCCATGCTCACTGCAGCAATACTTTCTGTTCTGAATTTATGAAGATGCCTACAAGATCACAAACTCCCATAAATTAAAATGACTCTTCGAATGTAAATTTGACAAGTCAAAAATGTAGACCAACTCAGGGTAGGTCAACCAACACAGCGGATCTGACGAACATTAATAAAAAAAACATTATTAATTCAAACTCTCAGCTTGGATGCACTGCAGTCAAAGAGTGCCGCAATGTGAATAGGGAGGGAGAGGGGGGGCAACACGGGGAGACTGGAAACAAGAGCTTTATCTTTCTCTCCAGCAAAAATGTTACTTTTGTATTGAATCTATTACCATGCTTTACATACTTTTATATGTATTATGCTGTTATTGTGACTACTAACTGATTGATTAAACTGATTGGAATGTTTGTATGATTGAATTGAAATTACTTTTCTTGTGAAGGGCTTTGAGATGACATCTGTTGTGAGTTGGAGCTATAAAAACTAAATTAAAATGACTGCAATCATGAGGATTTTTCATGAGCCTGATTTTTTTGGAGTCCCCTGGGTTCTTTGTGCCCCACATGCAGTGTGTGAAGCTCATTCACATAGCTGTGTATAACCAGTAGTCGAGTTGAGGGGGAGCGGAGGGGGACGCCGCTCCCCTTAGAAAGAAATCCGACAAGTAACGTTCCACCAGTAAAAGTCCTATCCTCCATCTCCATCCCTTCCATTTTACAGTAAATATTGTATGGAAATATAAATCATAAATAGGCTTAACCTATATGAAATAATTTCATCATCAGAAAATGTTATGTCTCCGCATGTGGACTGGAGCGAAAATAAACAGTCTAATAAAATCCGGGGGACAGGGGCGCGAAACGCAGTGATGCAACATTGTTAATGGCTGAGAGTAGACCAGGTGAACCCAGTTTTAGTTTCATCTCGTTCCGACCTCTGGCATCTACAAAAACTGTTTACTTCATAAAATCTATACGTTCGCACTGAGTTCAAAAGTAAAAGTTCTCCTTCTGTAATAGCGCAGTTTTTTTATGATCGACGTTATAATTCGGGACTAGTTTGTTTTCACCGTAGTGAAAAAGGAGTGACACGGCTGCTACGTACCCGTTTTAGACCAAGACATGGATTTAACTTGAAATCTTGCTAAACTTCTTTGCAAGGTGCTGTTATCGGCTTTGCTTCACAGATATATAAAGCCTCCATTTCACCCGATCTTGTTTAATTCTAATGCAGGCTATTCAGTTGTAGTCCCCTAACATTCCGGCCAATTCGGCGATACAAAATACTCAATAAATAGCACCTTTTTAAAAATTAAAATCCAGATTTTTTTTAATAGGCGAAAAAAATGACCATCCCTGACATTTTTTTACAACTCGACTACTGTGTATAACTACTGAAGGGTGAAAGAATGTCTGGTTATACAGAATATATTTGTGTTGCATATTATAACTGTATAACTATTGTTTATTGCAGACAATGGAAAATCATCAGCAGTACCAATATGTTACTGTCAGTACTTTGCAGCTACTGCATGCTGTGAAAATACCAGGAAGTTAGACAGCATTTGCAAGTTTAGTGTGTATGTTTGGTGATCCGTTTCCCACATCTGGTCCTCAAGGCGCACTGCTCTGCATGTTTTAGAGTAGTGGTCACCAACCTGGGGAGTCTGGGACCCCGAAAGGCGGTGCTGAGGTTGTGAGGTTTATAAATGTTACATTTATAAAAGACAAAAATAAAACTGTCTACATACCCTACAGTGTAAAACAAGAAGAATAAGAACAAAAACCTACAATTGCTGTTTAATGTTTGCAAATAAAAGTTTGTAAATAATCACTTTTAATGCATGTATGCAGATAGACGTTGGTGTTGGGGGGGGGGGGCTCTTGGCTTCTCATGGATGCAGGCAAGGTGATCCTCAAGGAGAAAAGGTTGGGGACCACTGTTTTAGATGTTTGCATGTGTAGAAGGGGGCGGAGGGGGCTTGGGCACCTGCCCCTTTCCTGTGTGCCCTTTTTAAAAAAAAAATTGGAATGTGCAAGTGTGTGGAGACCTGCCTGTGCCCCTCAAGAGTAACATTTACCATTAATAGCAATTTAGATAAATAAAATGATCTAGATGCCATCAGTCACATGATGACCGTCAGTCAATGCTCATCCTGACATGTCTCTACCTCCATGTTCTCAGCTGCTTTGCTTTGCAAGTGAGGCTCCGATAAGACCGGTAAGCAGGGTGTACACCGGACTACTATTCACTATATACATGTGGTTAAATTGTCTTTTGACAACTGATTAAGTGAAATGAGCATCTTGTGTGTGCACAGTGTAAGTGCACCATATAAATTACCTGTCCTTCTATTAACAAGCATGACCACTGACATTTGTCCCAAGCCCTTAGTAGACGGGGGCCTCATAACAGAGGCAACTGGCTGCAGATCTCCACTGTCAGGTCGCTTCCGGTGCAGGCTCCACTGTCAGAACGACCTCCACTGTCAGGAGGGTCAAGGGCGGAAGTGCAGACTTTTTCCCCCACCAGCCGACCGAGACCAGCTAATGTCCCGAGTAGCGGTGAGTTGCTGATTTTGTCAAGAACTTATCCACATGAAGTAAATGCATGGTTTTATGTGGTTTTTTTTGTCAATATAGATGCCGTGAAAATGTCAACGTTAAAGAAGTTATTAATACGTGATGCAAATTACCGAATGTTACATGTCGGGTTGGGTTGTCGGTTTGAAGCTAAGTTAGCTAATGTCAAAGTCAACTTTCACCAATTAAATGGCGGTTAGCATCAACACCTTAAGTTAGGGTGAGTTAAGACTCTTGTCCTGTTTTGCCTGGACATGTTCACGATTTTGGCCATAAAATTATGTCCATGGGGATTTTGTAAAATATCAGAAAATGTCCGGATTAACCTCATATTGTTTCATTGACTGTCATTCAACACTTTAAATGCAGCCACTGCCTGCCGGCATCATTCTGAGGTACCCGTCTGGATGACGTGAAAGAACACAAATAAAAAAAAATTAAACAAAGCAAACGAGGAGCTGCACTGCATGCGTTGTATGTGCCACTAAAATACCCAAACGTAAGTGTAGTTTTACAGACGGACTGCAGAAAAAAATACCCAATGGTCAGTCGTGGCTGTCGGAGAAGCTAATTCCTGCTTTGTTTGAGAAGAACAGTGAGCAGGACATCTTAGCTAACACAGTCTGAGCTGCTACAGCAGTTTAGGATTAATTTTGGGACAACACAGATTAATTATTATACGAAGTTCATCAAACTTATCACCGACAATCATTTGACTCTGAGACATCCCTTCCCCAGTGATTAATCAGGACATATTTAGTATCAGTGGATTGCTCAGGATCTCAGGATTATAAAGATGCTACTGTCATGGCTCTATCTGAAAAACTGAACATAACAGATCTAAAAAACTGATCTTGGGTAAAAATAGATTAAATAAAACAGAGAATATTCCAATTTTAAGGCAAAATGAATGATGGAAAAGTCAGAGTCTGATTATTATGATATACTGTTGGTGCATATGAGTCAGAGTTTTTAAAATAAACTGTTTTATCTTAAGTTCTCTGTCAGACAGCAGGTAAAACACAAAAAATGACTCAGTTATTTACTGGAGAAAAAATTCCTACATGATTTTAAAAAACATATTTACTCAAACACATTTCCAACAACCATTAATAATATTTTTCTGCAAATATGAATAAATATTCTTTAGTCTATTTGATTCATTATGCTGTTTTTTCAAAGCATACCTTCAATTTACGTGAGAGATGAAAATGACATCTGACTGCATTTACCTCAACAATCGGATATTAGATTAAGTAAGTTGTAACTTGAATCCATATTAATTTTGATTTGATTTGATTTTAAAGTCTTATTTGTTTCACTTTTGGTTGAGAACACACTAAAAGGAGGATTTATAAAGATGTAATACAACTATGTTGTTCTTATTATATTTATTTGTAATGACTTTGTGTTTCAGTTTCTGCAGCCTTAACAACTGTATTACTGTTCTCTGTCACAGTGGACCTGCCTGATGTGTTGTTCATGGAGGAGAACCAGGCTGAGGCTGTTCTGCAGTTGAGGTTGTGAG
Source organism: Valencia hispanica (assembly GCA_963556495.2). Taxonomy (NCBI): domain Eukaryota; kingdom Metazoa; phylum Chordata; class Actinopteri; order Cyprinodontiformes; family Valenciidae; genus Valencia; species Valencia hispanica. Next base: position 13,230,519 of record OY747704.1, on the reverse strand, counting down.
AAGATCTAGCGGATGACGATGAGGAGGAATTAATCCTGGAGCCCTTCAAATTCAGATTTTCCAGCATAGAAGATATGTGGAAATTCTGCAAGGAAATATTGGACAACCGAAACTATGTAGCCTAATGTGAAGGTCACACAGATGACTAACTTTTAGAATAAAGGCCTGTCTCTACAGAACATTGGAAAATGTTGTAACTAGTGTGTTTTTCTCATTGATCACTTAATAATTCACTTGTATAATATTGTAAATATGAAGAGTTAGCGTTGTATCTAGCTGTACTTAGGTGTTTCAGCAGCACAAAAACATGATTAGCATAGACATACAACCAAACTGAAATTTGTGGTAGTAAATAAGTGCAATAAATTATTGCACTTTTCGAGATCTTTAGCTTTATTGATTGATTGATTCTTTATTATCCCCGAGGGGCAATTTGTTCCACAGCAGCCATTGGCACAGCCAACACATAAATACAGTAAAAGATACAGTAAAATGAACACTAAGTTGTTCAAAGAAAGAAAAAGAAATAACAATTAACCCATAGTTGTCATCCTGGAAAAGTTACAAATTGCAATGTTTAGAGCTGGTTGAAGTATTTAACAGCTAATGGTACAAATTATCTTATGTATCGGTTTGACTTTGACTTGGATCTAATACCGTTGTGGATAGCATTTTGTCCTAGATTTGGACAGAATATATCATAATGACCACGTTGGGGCTCATGTACAACATTAAAGGAAAACACAGGAAAGAAATGACAAACAAAACAAAAGTTTATTATATAAATGAAAACTATATATAAACTATAGAGAAAGAATTGATAGAATTTTACGTAATATTAAATAATTAATGCATTTGTGAGGAGAGCGATTCAACCGGAACTGATTTAATTTTATTTTGAAATATAACAACCGCAAGTACGTTTGCGGTTTTATTTTGAAATGCATCCCGTGCATTTCCCGTCCTGACAGTGGAGCCTGCACCAGAAGCGGCTTGACAGTAGAGGTCTGCAGCCAGGTGCTCTTGTCAAAACTGGCCCCTCTATCTATCAAAATATGGCCAATAATATTTTTTTTCAAAATAAAACTTTTTGTGAAGAAAAATATAGGCCTGACATTAGAGTTGCATAAAACCATCCATCCATCCATCCATCCATCCATTTTCTTCCGCTTATCCGGGGTCGGGTTGCGGGGGCAGCAGCCTAAGCAAAGAGACCCAGACTTCCCTCTCCCCAGCCACTTGTTCCAACTCCTCGGGAGGAACCCCAAGGCGCTCCCAGGCCAGCCGAGAAACATAGTCACTCCAGCGTGTCCTGGGCCTTCCCCTGGGCCTCCTCCCGGTGAGACGTGCCTGAAACACCTGACCAGATGCCCGAGCCACCTCAACTGACTCCTCTCGATGTGGAGAAGCAGCGGCTCTACTCTGAGCCCCCTCCGGATGACTGAGCTTCTCACCCTATCTCTAAGGGAGAGCCCAGACACTCTGCGGAGGAAACTCATTTCAGCCGCTTGTATCCGTGATCTCGTTCTTTTGGTCACCACCCAGAGTTCGTGACCATAGATTAGGGTAGGAACGTAGATCGACCGGTAAATCGAGAGCTTCGCCTTTTGGCTCAGCTCTCTCTTCACCTCGACAGACCGGTAGAGCGCACGCATAACTGCAGATGCCCCACCAATCCATCTATCGATCTCCCGCTCCATTTTTCCCTCATTCGTGAACAAGACCCCCAGATACTTAAACTCCTCCACTTGGGGAAGGACCCCATCCCCGACCTGGAGAAGGCACCCCACCCTTTTCCGGCTCAAGACCATGGCCTCGGATTTGGAGGTGCTGATTCTCATCCCAGCCGCTTCACACTCGGCTGCGAACCGCTCCAGCGAAAGCTGTAGATCACGTTCCGATGAAGCCAACAGGACCACGTCATCTGCAAAAAGAAGAGACCCGATCCTGAGGCCACCGAAACGGATCCCCTCAACGCCTTGGCTGCGCCTAGAGATCCTATCCATAAAAGTTAGGAACAGGATCGGTGACAAAGGGCAACCTTGGCGGAGTCCAACTCTCACTGGAAACAAGCCCGGTCGTACAGGGACCTAACAGCCCTTATCAAGGGGCCCGGTACCCCATACTCCCGGAGCACCCCCCACAGGGCCCCCCGAGGGACACGGTCGAACGCCTTCTCCAAGTCCACAAAACACATGTAGACCGGTTGGGCGAACTCCCACGCACCCTCCATTACCCTGCTGAGGGTGTAGAGCTGGTCCAGTGTTCCACGGCCAGGACGAAAACCGCATTGTTCCTCCTGGATCCGAGGTTCGACTATCCGTCGGACCCTCCTCTCCAGAACCCCTGAATAGACCTTACCAGGGAGGCTCAGAAGTGTGATCCCCCTGTAGTTGGAACACACCCTGTGGTCCCCCTTTTTAAACAGGGGGAACACCACCCCGGTCTGCCAATCCAAGGGAACTGCCCCCGATGTCCACGCAATATTGCAGAGCCGCGTTAACCAACACAGCCCCACAACATCCAGAGCCTTGAGGAACTCCGGTCGAATCTCATCCACCCCCGGAGCCCTGCCACCGAGGAGCTTTTTAACGACCTCGGTGACCTCAGCACCAGAGATTGGAGAGACCGACCCCAAGTCCCCAAACCCTGCTTCCAGATTGGAAGGCGTGCTGGTGGGATTGAGGAGGTCTTCGAAGTATTCCATCCACCGACCCAAAACGTCCCGCGTCAAGGTCAGCAGCACACCATCCCCACTATAAACAGTGTTGGTGGCAGACCGCTTTCCCCCCCTGAGACGCCGGATGGTGGACCAGAATCGCTTCGAAGCCGTACGGAAGTCGTTTTCCATGGCCTCTCCAAACTCCTCCCACGCCCAAGTTTTTGCCTCAGCAACCATCCGAGCCGCATCCCGCTTGGCCTGTCGGTACCTATCAGCTGCTTCAGGGGTCCCACAAGCCAAAAAGACCCGGTAGGACTCCTTCTTCAGCCTGACAGCATCCCTTACCGCCGGTGTCCACCAGCGGGTTCGGGGGTTGCCGCCGCGACAGGCACCGACCACCTTGCGGCCACAGCTTCGGTCAGCCGCCTCGCCAATGGAGGCGCGGAACATGGTCCACTCAATGTCCCCCGCCTCCCCCGGGACGTGTTCAAAGTTCTGCCGGAGGTGTGAGTTAAAGCTCCTTCTGACAGGAGACTCTGCCAGACGTTCCCAGCAGACCCTCACAACACGTTTGGGCCTTCCAGGTCTGTCCGGCGTCCTCCCCCACCATCGGAGCCAACTCACCACCAGGTAGTGGTCAGTGGACAGCTCAGCCCCTCTCTTCACCCGAGTGTCCAAAACATGCGGCCGCAGATCAGATGAGACGACAACCAAGTCGATCATTGAGCTGTGGCCTAAGGTGTCCTGGTGCCAAGTGCACATATGGACACCTTTATGCCTGAAAATGGTGTTTGTTATGGACAATCCATGACGAGCACAGAAGTCCAATAACAAGACACCACTCGGGTTCAGATCGGGGGGGGCCATTCCGCCCAACCACACCCCTCCAGGTCTCACTGTCATTGCCCACGTGAGCGTTGAAGTCCCCCAGCAGAACAAGGGAGTCCCCAGGAGGAGCACTCTCCAGCACCCCCTCCAAAGACTCCAAGAAGGGTGGGTAATCTAATCTGCTGTTTGGCGCGTAAGCACAAACAACAGTCAGGACCCGTCCCCCCACCCGAAGGCGGAGGGAGGCTACCCTCTCGTTCACCGAGGTAAACTCCAACGTTCAGGCGCCGAGATGGGGGGCAACAAGTATGCCCACCCCAGCTCGGCGCCTCTCAGCAGGGGCAACTCCAGAGTGGAAGAGAGTCCAACCCCTCTCGAGGAGACGGGTTCCAGAGCCAGAGCCGTGCGCCGAGGTGAGTCCGACGATGTCCAGTCGGAACCTCTCAACCTCGCACACCAGCTCCGGCTCCTTCCCAACCAGAGAGGTGACGTTCCACGTCCCGAGAGCCAGCTTCTGCAGCCGACGATTGGACCGCCAAGGTCCCCGCCTTTGGCTGGCGCCCATCCTGCACAGCACCCGACCCCTATGGCCCCTCCCACAGGTGGTGAGCTCATGGGAAGGGGGGCCCATGTTACCTCTTCGGGCTAAGCCCGACCGGGCTCCAAGGGTAAAGGGGCCACCAGGCGCTCGCCAACGTGCCCCACCTCCAGGCCTGGCTCCAGAGGGGGGCCCCGGTGACCCGCATCTGGGCGAGGGAACACTGAGTCCATCTGTAATTTTCATCATAGGGGTCTTTTGGGCATAAACCGTTTTTATTAATATTTTCTTCATCATCGTCCTTCCAGTAGTGGTTTCAGATCCCGCTCTCCCCTCTCCCCAAACACAGAAGTGGTTTGGCCGCAGAGAAGACTTCTGATTTTCAGTTTATTAGGCTGCTCCAATGCTGAAGCAACAAACTGCTAGGTTCCCTACAGACGGGGAGAAAAAAAAATTTCGTCCTCAATTGGTCCCCATGCTCTGGGTCAGGCAGCCTCCGTGACTTTATAATAAAGAAACGGCACTGCGACTTTCATCTGAAGAACACACCTCAAAGCGCAGGTACAGCCTGCCTTTGATTTGCTCTCTGTGGGTTTCTCCTAACGTTACCAGGTGCGTCCTTATTGCAGCACAAATCATCATCCAGTAAGGTGAGCGGCAATAAATGAAATACAATTACTGCTGTTGACCCTAAGCTGCCAAAGAACGATTGAACCCATAGCCTTTTCAGTTTTCACTTAAAATTGTCACATAAACAGTATCCTAAAAATACTGTACGAACAATTTAGACTGCAGCATGTACAGAAAGCCAGACATGCCACAACTCCATAAATCATATTGTCTGAAAATTAATATTTATGTAAAATATGTAAAATTTGAATATAACTAGAAATGCATTTGTCAAATAAATAAATCTATTCTTATCCAAATACATAGACAATGTTTTACATTTAAATTATTTGAAATTCTATTAATATTTTACTTCATGGTTGTGTGGTGAAAATATCATGAATTTTTTTTTTATCTCCATCCATCCATCTTCTTCCGCTTATCCAGGGTCGGGTCACGGGGGCAGCAGCTTAAGCAGAGAGACCCAGACTTCCCTCTCCCCAGCCACTTGGGCCAGCTCCTCAGGAGGAATCCCAAGGCGTTCCCAGGCCAGCAGAGAAACATAGTCCCTCCTGCGTGTCCTGGGTCTTCCCCTGGGCCTCCTCCCGGTGGCAGATGCCCGAGCGACCTCAACTGACTCCTCATGATGTGGCAGCGCCTCTACTCTGAGCCCCCTCCGGATGACTGAGCTTCTCACCCTATATCTAAAGGAGAGCTCAGACACTCTACGGAGGAAACTAATTTCAGCCGCTTGTATCCGTGATCTCGTTCTTTCGGTCACCACACAGAATTCGTGGCCATATGAGGGTAGGAACGTAGATCGACCGCTAAATCTCTTCACCACGACAGACCGGTACAGTGCCCGCATAACTGCAGATGCCCTACCAATCCATCTATCGATCTCCCGCTCCATTTTTCCCTCATTCGTGAACAAGACCCCCAGATAATTAAACTCCTCCACTTGGGGAAGGACCTCATCCCCGACCCGGAGAAGGCACCCCACCCTTTTCCGGATTAAGAACATGGCCTCCGATTTGGAGGTGCTGATTCTCATGCCAGCCGCTTTGCACTCGGCTGTGATCCGCTCCATCGAAAGCTGATGACGTGGTCCTGTTGGCTTTTTTTTTTATCTCTCCCCTTTAAAAATCTAAATCTCTCAGAGGTGCCAACACTACTATAGAAAAGTAGAGTCAGCCCCTATGAGCAGTTTGGGTCTTTAAAGCTCAGTAGCTGAGTTGCTGGGGAGGTTATCCAGTCAGATATTAGGGTTTATTTAGAAAGACACAGTTTCAAGTTAAATTAAATCCATAATGTACTTTATACTGCTTGTTTAATCAGCTACCAGCTCTTCTTTGATCTTTTTAGTGTCTACAGTCTCAGGTCAACACAGCCCAGCAGCATCATCCCAACGGCAAACATTTTTCCCCATCAGAAAAAAAAATAGGTTACTTTTGCTTTGCATGGCTCCCCATCTGATGGCTGATATATTACTTTGCAATTCCCTATTTGATTCTTGATGAATATTGGTTGTTGGTATACAGGGTGGTATACTATAACTTATGTTGTTGTAAACCATTTAAAAATCTTGATCTATGTGCCCCTTTTTGACTTTGAGCACCTGCCCCTCCAAAGTTCTCTGCACGGCCCTGTTCCCTGCTTTAACCCACCTGACTTCAATTGATGGTTAATTAACAGGCTATTGTTGAACTAAAACAATTGTATCAGTTGTGTTAAAGCAGGGAAACATCCAAAACCTGCAGGGCGGTGTGCCTTGAGGACCAGGGTTGTGAAACACTGCCTTAGTGTGTCAAGAATCATCCGATGTTGTGCTGTCATTTTAAAATCTAAAAGAAACGTGGCTTTTAATTATTCATTTCTTAAATTCTGTGGAAAAGGTCGGCAAAATTCTACGTAAAAATCTGAGTGGTATCGATGGACTTGTTGTAGTCACCAGTTTCATAGATCACATGTGAAACTTCGATCATCTTTCTGTCATGAAACCCAGAGTGTGTTAATGTACCGTTCAATACAGTTGTGTTCAGAATAATAGCAGTGTGTTTATAAAAATGAGTTAAGTTCATAAATCTCATAATAGCTCACTGCACGTTTTTTGCATGTGGGATGAATGTGGCTCAATGGGTTGAGTAGCTGGTTTTTATTCAGAGGGTTGTAGGTTTGATTCTAGCTTTCGCCTGTCCTATCCCTCTGTTTGTTTATGTTGATAACTTGAGCATTTTCAGGTGGTGTCACCAATATCTGACTTCTTTGCATTACGAAAAACTCCAAGAGTGAACTGCCATAATGAAAACATTATGCAGTGTTTGTGAAAACTCGTCGGACAAACCAGACAGATTTTAATGTTGCCAGATGAAAACATTTTAATCGTAGGACCTGTTTAGCGACCAGCCTCTTGTTGAGGCTATGGCCTTTACTGAACGAACTGGATCTCCCAGCATCCTTTCACTGAACGAACTGCATCTCCCAGCATCCTTTCACTGAACGAACTGCATCTCCCAGCATCCTTCCACTGAACGAACTGCATCTCCCAGCACCCATTGTGCTGCCCTCGACCCATGCTCATTGGTCTGTGGCCAGTGATGACATCACAGAGTTGATAAAAGGAGCGGGAATATTGAAATCTTCGTCTTTTGGTTCCCAAGCGGTGCCTGTTAGGAGACGCTTTAATCCACTGCTAGCATTTTCTCTTTTTCCGTTCAAACCTGCTGGACCAGGAAGAACTTCCCCTTTAAACTTCGAAGTGAATCGGCCGAGCAAAAATACTTTCCTGTACCAGGTAGTCCGCTGGCCATCTGAGCTCTATTGAAATCGGCCCTGAGTCCCTCAGCGGCTAAAGTCGGATGTCCGCTTTTCTGACCTCGGTTTTGCGCAAACCGCTCCTTTAAACTGGACACTTTCTACGTTCTTTGTCGTGGACTGTGGAGAGCTGCGCCCACCAAGTAGGATTAAACTGATTTATATCTTCTGGGTCTGGGTAGAGGAGAGGTCTTGACGGTTAATATCCGTTTTCTGTTGGTTAAAATAAGTCTGTCAACTTGTTAACCACTGTTATTCTTGGTCGTCTGTCGCTGTACACCGACCCTGAATGTGCATGCTTTTTGTGTTTTATTATTTGACTTTGGTTGCAACCAGAAGCAGTATATTATATTGTATTATTTCCTTGTTTGTTTACTGTCCGCTGCGGTCGGCGCGTGTCTGTTTAGACAGGTCGCGTGGCCTCAGTTGATCCCCTTCTCCCGTCGCCCCCGTTTCCTTTGTCCAAGCCAAAATTGCTAATGAAACTAGCCTTTGTTGAATCGCCACGCGGTCTTCCTTTGTCTTTCTTTGTGAACCGATCGCGCTAATTGATAAGGCTTGAGTTATTTATCGCATTGAGGGGGTGAGCTGAAGCCCCCTCGTTCGCTCGTGGTCTCCTACACACACACACCACACAGCCGCACAGACACGCCCCCTTCCCTCGACGTAACTTTGTTCTATATTTTTGCATGCGTTAGAATAGATGGAAATTATGAATGAAATGTAATCTGTAAGGTTGACCTATTTCATTAATAAATTCCCTTAAGTAACGAGAAGTTTGTGCTATTTCAGTGTGTTGTGAAGTTTGTTTTTACCCCGCGGACAAACTCTACGCCTTTTCAGAGAGACTGACAGTCTGGTTTAATTAAAATTATCTCATTTATGAGATTGGTGCCCCTATATCTTTAATAAACAGGTTAAACTCGAACGTCATCAATATTTATATTGAAATTAAACTATTGATTATAATTATTGATGCTCAGAAAACCAGACAACAACTTTTTATTATTAGTAGTTACAACACTCTCCTCTAACCTTTAAAATATAGTCTCATAAAAAATTCTTGAGAACCAGCATGGCTGTAAAGTGCGACAGATATGTGTTGCATTTGCAATGAAAACAATGTCTGTGAGTCAAATTAATTTGTGATGTTGCATGTCTCCAACAAGGTTGTGATCAAAGTCTGCCGTGGTCCATCTTAGCTCCCATCTGTCACCTCAAGTCTCTGCTCTGAGTAATTTAGGATTTAAGTCTGTGTCCATGGTTCAGCTTTCCTCAACAGGTCTCTTTATTTCTATAGGCTGAGCACCTTCACATCATAGCACACTTAGAGTGGAGCGCATCCAAGCTGAGAGTTTGGATTATTAACAATATTAAATAATGTGCGCCAGATCTGCTGTGTTTAACCCTTGAGTGAGTTTAAATTTAGTGCGACATATTCATAATATTTAAAGGTAGACCTATTGGTGCTTGAATATTTTTATTATTTGCTTAAAAAAGTCTCATTAGGACAGCTTAGCAGGGTATATTCGAGAAGTTTTTTTTAAAGAGGGCTAAATTAGGCCCCGTGACGATCTTGGTGTGTCACACCAAAGTAAAAACCAAGGTAGAAAGCGGGGCTGTAATACAAAGGGGGCGGGGCCTAAACTGAGTGACAGATATACTCAAAGATTGATGTAATATCAAATACAGCAAACACAAATAATTCTGACTTATTGAAGCTAGTTATCTTCTTACTATTAATTATTAAAAAATATTATCCACATAAGATTCTCTCATCAGGGGGGCGGGGGGGTTAGTGGCGATGACCAATCTAAGGTGGTCTAGGTTTTTTATTTTTGACTTTATTTGAAGAGTCATTTTAATTTATGGGAGTTTGTGATAATGTAAATATCTTCATAAATTCAGAACAGAAGAAGCTTAAATTGGATAAAAATCACTGACTAATCAGTGACTCATTTAACACTTTGACTGATTTGACTATTAAATAATTAGCTGCAGCTCTAGGATGTAATACATAATGTACAGTACATCTGCTTTTAAAGAGAATTTAGTTTTCCGTTTAAGGAATCCCAGCAGATTGCATAGAGTCACTGACTAGCAGTTGCGCCCCGGTGATACTTGGATATACACATGATTAAATAGATACAGATCTGCAGCATGTGAATATGTTTTCCTGCGTGTTTGAAAAATGTGCCTGAGACATTTAAAGAGAGAGCTGAGCCAAAAAGGCGAAGCTCTCTATTTACCAGTCAATATACATGAATACAAGTGGCTGAAATCAATTACCTCCACAGGGGGTCTGGGCTCTCCCTTAGAGATAGGGTGAGAAGCTCTGTCATCCAAGAGCTTGGATGATACAGCCACTGCTCCTCCACATGGAGGGGAACCAGTTGAGGTGGCTCGGGAATCTGGTTAGGATCCCTCCTGGACGCCTAGTGAAGTGCTTAATGCACACCCAAAAGACCCATTACATACTAGAGAGACTATGTTTCCCGCTGTTATTCGGCGCCCAGGACTACTGGACTACATCCCACAGTTTCTCTGAATGTGGTTTTTTTTTTTTTTGGGTTTAGCTTCACCACCATTTACCACTTCCCCTTAAATTTTGCATTGGATCAATGTATGAGGATTTTGCCAGCCAATACACAACATCTATGTTGTTGAGCTAGAACTAAGAAGTTGCTCACTTATGGGTGTGTTTGGAGTTTTGTATTAAGACACAGATTTTTAGGCCTTTCCTTTTATATGAGCAGTGATGTATTTAACCTAATCCAAGATCCCAGTTAGGAGATAAACAGGGGTCTAATTTATAAAGGTTGGTTACGCACAAAACGGGGTCTGAAAATGCAACTTTCTACCCAAAGCTTGTGATTTATAGAAAAAAAGCATCACGAAAAAATGTGCACAACTTTGAGCAGAGTAAGGACATTGCTTACGTACATTTTGGACACGGAGGACACTGACAGCACAGCCGGTGAGAAACGTGAATTTAAGCCACATTTTCAGACTTGTAGACCCTCACACACAACCACCAGTCCGCACCCAGCCCCGTCTCTGAAGTGAGAATAAAAATTAGAATCTGAATGAAAATACTGCATTTAAGAATTATATCACATTATGTTCAAATGCATGTCTTCAGACTATACAGCAATTGTACTTATTGGTGCATTAATTGTGATCAGTAGAAATATAAATACTGTAGTGACACTCCTGCATAATGCTGCACAATGGATGCACTGGCGCTCATTGAAGATCACGCTACTGTCAACAACGGGATGGGGGGAGATTTCCTGGTCCATGATGATGACTGACTGATCTGCCAATTTAGTTTCCCTAAAGCAGTCCTATTAGATGTTATGTGCTGAACTGGACCCAGTGTTTGATCTACCTGGAACCGTGAATCCCGCCCCCTGTAGCATATTCTGTCTGTGGCAATGCCATCTCTCTCTTTGCCTCCACCCTCTTTCTTATGTCAGGCACACCGCTACATCAATGCTGTCTCACTCCCAGCTCTTCAATTTGTGACCCCCAGATAATATTTTGCACAAATAATAATTTTTAAAAGTAGTTATAAAACATACCTTTACTGTCAGGCTTTAAATACCTGGGAGTGCTGAAACGTATTACATTCTCCTGTAAATTATTTTTTATTTGTTCTATTTGCTTTTATTTCAATCTTATTGTTGCCACAAGAAGTAATCCTATAATTAAAACTTCATATTTATTGTTGTTATTATTCCATTTTGGCTGAGTAAAGCTCTATATTAAAAAAAGTTGATTGATTTTTCCGTGCCTCCATGTCACCCAGAACCACCTCAATTTCAGTCTCAGTGGAATTGCGCTTTCTCCACCTCTCTCACCTGTAGGTTTCTGAAGAGCTGAATTGAAGCCAATTGGACAGTTCCCACCACCGTCATCTAAAACTAGCCTATGTGAATTTTAATTAAAGCACACTTTAATAATCAAAATATAAAGAAGAAATTTTATCATTTCAACCCATTTTTGACCAAGCAGCATTATCTTAAATGCACAGCAGAAATATAATTTTACTTACCTTATCTGTTGCAATAAAGCCATCTTTGTCCAATAAGTGCACGATTAACATCCAAACACGGATAAACATTGCAGATGCAACTGATGGTCAAGTTCAGAGAAACAAAATGGCCTAGACTGTTAATGTGACTCTATGGGCTTCCCTGGAGCAAGCAGCTAGCCACCAGCGCTAGCACTGATGGCTTATCTGAGACCTGTCAATCAATAGGACACGGCCCTTATTATTCATAATTTCAAGCTTAACATCTAAACCAGGGGTAATCAAATGATATTTATAGAGGTCCAGTCCGAGAAAATTTATTGAGGCCAAGGTCCGGAAGATCATAATGTTCTACAATTTAGTGTGATGCTATATATTTATGTATCTTAGCACTTGTATCAACATCTGCATTCTTGATTAGCCAGTCAAATTACATTAATTCAGTGTTATTGTCACAAAGTACTGAATATGTATGTATGATTTCTCAAGTGTGTAATGTTCTCTCATTTACTAAATAAAAGTAGGATAACATGTAAAAAAAAAAGACATGGCAACTGTGCATGTTCACGAACTAACTTCAGAAAACAATTAATGTAAAAATAATACATTTTTACATTTTTCTTTTTCAAATGAGGACTAAACTGTCTCAAACATAAGATTGATTGTTCAAAATGTTTATGTTTTGTTTCATAATGGCGTTTCACATTGCCACTTTTAATAAGTGCCCCAGTTTCTGAACATATGAGACAAACAGGTTTTGTGCCACCAGTGGGAAGTACAAAGAGAAAGGACTCTGTCCATTCCGTCTCAACTATCACTTTTTTTCCCCCTCTGTCTCACCCCTCTATTTCTCCTCTTCTCTGCCTGTATCACTCCTGTATTTCTCCTCCTGCCTGCCTGTTTCTCCCTCTCTTCGCCTGTAGCTCAAACTTTCTCCACCGATATTTCTCCTTCTGGCCGCCTGAATCTCCCCTTCTCTCCGCTTTGATATTTCTCTTTATTTCGGCCGGTATCTCTCTGTTCACTTCGCTTTATATTTTTTTTCTAAAGTTTCCTGGCTGGAATGCAAAGTGCTTATTGGCTTTGGTGGTATCATGTGGTATGGCAAAACTAACAAACCATTGACCTGCGGGTTTCCAAGGACACTACAACACTGCCGTTAAGAACGCAAAAGCTGCGCCGGCCAGAAGCGCTCATTAAGGTTATAAATGGTCATTTCTGTTTTGGCATTTGGCTCTGATCCGCATGAGACAGCATTTCGGTCTGGACCCGGACCGCGGTCCGCCTATTAGTGACCTCTGATCTAAACGGATGAGTTATAAAAACGTTTACCCCCCTCAGAGTTGTCATAACGGTAAACCTGACCAATTAAACCTAAAATGGTTTTTTGAACCAGGCTGTAAACATGTTTATTTCTGTTGTGGTGTTGGCATTTTTAACATGAGAGTCAATGGGAACTTGCTCCTTTCTGGAGCCAGCCCCTAGCGCATTAGGGGGGTACTGCAATTTTTGTCACTTCCAGGTTGGCATCAGATTTGGCCGACGGCGTTTGCCCCTTGGAAATGCCCCATATCACCCAGCTTAAATCTATGCAGAATATTCATTAGGCACTTTGCATTGACCATTTATGGCAAAAAGTGGGTGTGTAGGAGCCGGGATATAATCACCTAATAAAATATAAAATATATCAGGTGTTATAATAAAAAGCATATGTCTGACACCTTCTTTTTCATAAAATGAATTACCACAGTAATTAAACTCCACGAATTGCCGTAGGGGTTGAGGTCTTGTTTTGGAAAGCCTTTCCAGAGAAAATGTGTTAGCCTGTTCAATAGATTCTTGTCAGCATAGAGTAATTGTGATTTCTATGTTTTTCCTTGGCTGCCAGGTACTACGAGGACAATAATATAGTGATGATACTGATATCACAGATTTCTTAAACACATTCTCTCAGTTAATGAAACACTCCTGTTTTTGTATTCAAATGTAACAACGGACAGAAGCTTGCTCAAAGATATTCAAAGGCACCAAAATAATAGTATGATAAAGGGATGTTAAAGTTAAAAAATACAATATGACAATAATAAAAACAAAACACAGCAAAAATAAAAAGATTAGACAACAGTTATATAAATATTGCATCAATGAAATTAATAACTTAAAATAAATTCTATTATATACATGCCAAAAATAATTCGTTGTAAACTGTGCAATAATAATGAACACATTAAAATTAGGCTGCATTGAATTATTCAAGACGATCACAAGAGAAACGATGGAACAAAAATTTAAATAGCCTTTATTAGTTTATACATTTTACTGATCTCAACTCTTTAGTCTACAATGTCACTATTATATTACTTTGTCCAACTATATTGTTGTAATTCAAACCTTGAGTAGAAGTTTCCCTATTGTTTGATGGGTGACTGACAGGGCTCCTTTTCGCAGGGGGCGACTGATTGTCTTCCAAGTCGCAGTCAGATTCTGAGCTGCTTCCCTACTGACCAGCTATCATTAGCTTCCACTCTCCGCCCAAATCAGCATTATCAAGTATCTGATGCATTTCTAACACCTGTTTCACTGACAACTTTTTTTCTAAAATCCATTTTAGCAGCAGTTTTGCATGGAATATAACCAGAGAGTGAATGTGTTTACTTAATTGCCTGTTTACATAATTAATCTTCCAATATATTTGGTGGCTTTTGAAGAAAAACTTTGGATTATAAAGGTACTTTTTAGTCACTGTATGATTATTTTTTTTTAAATTTAAAAAAAATCATTTAAATTTAATTCAGTTTACTGATATAAATAAATAGATCTATTGATAACATCAGCCAGTCTAAAGGGAATGGTCTTACTGTTACATCGGCTATTTGATATAAAATTGAGTGCTTTAAAAAAATGAACAGAAATCCGACATTCCTACCACGTCCTCTCCTTTTTCTCCACAAAGAGATGCACCCGATCAGCATCCAGCTGTTGAACAGATTGTAGGAAGTCGTGGAGTTAATTCACTGCACTTTGAAGCTGAAATCAATGCATCTTTTCCTATTATGCATTTAGAAAACTTAATTATTCCTAATTAACAGTTTTTCTAGATGGTTCATTGGTAAGGCCTTTCAGCTTCTCTACCAGTCACATCTCCCAGCATGTAGAAATCAGCCACCAGTGTGCATATGAACACAAACATCTTTCATTTGTTCCGAACCACTGAATAGAAAGTGGGATCTGTCATTCAAGAGTGCTTTCAGCTCCTCCGACAATTTTTATAAAGATGACTGATTATTTCAGAGTATTTTATTCTCTTTAAAAAAACTTTGTGCCCTCCCCCCTTCCCCCTTGTTTTTTGAAATATCACTGTTGAGATAAGGAACAGGTGTTGGATGTGTCTTTCTTTGGAGCAAAGTCATTTGTTTTTCTCTGAGATAAGCTGCAAATTTGATAATGATTTGATTTATGAAATACTTCACTTAGTTATATAGGCCTGGCACCTGAACAGTCTGTGTGGAAGCGTGAGAACAGTTGCCTATTGTCAAAATGAGTAAGATGACTGACATCCAAATCTTGTTATTAATGTACTGTCTGATACAAGAACTATAGTTATTTCTTATACAATATCCTCATAATAATTTCCATCTTATTATTAAGTCTATTATGTGGTGGGCCGTTGATAATGCTAAAATGGGTCTGCAGAGGGAAGAAAATTATAACATGAGAGAAGTCAGACTATGAAATTAACTTCTTTATTTCTAACTGCTGTGTGTAGCGATTGTAGAAGCACAGATGCTGAATATTTTGAATAATGACTCTTGTCTAATAGCTGTCCACAAAATATTTCTCCTATGCTGGTCTGTTAGATGAAAAATGTCTCCAAAAAGCTTTAAAAAAAATCAAAAATAAGTCAACTGTTTTGTTGTTTTTTTAAAACACAGACATAAATTTTTTAAATGTATAAATAGAAAAAATATACAAAGTAAGTAAACAAAGCGGCACAGTGTGTTGGTTGGTCCTAAATGTTGTAAATGCTCCCAGACTGTCTTGCAGTGGTGGAGGATTATTGACTATTTTCAAATATAGTCTTTCCCTGTAAGACACTCTCGGGTAACATTATTTTTCCCAGTTTTGAATTGTCAGTATTTGAGTTAGGTTTTACTCCTTCGATTCTTTGTGCGCAGGGTTATTGTCCTCCACGATATTGCAGCACTTTCATAAATGATTTATCTGACTTCTTAACATACTTTCTCCCAAGATCTGACTGGGATAATTCTGGGAGATTTTAATATCGATATTTGTTGCCCGGAAAAAACCCTGGTGAGGGATTTTATGGACATTCATCAGTTCATCAGTTAAAACGCCAACTCATGAGCACGCTCATATTCTGAATATGGTTTTCGAGTTTGGTCTTAACATTTCTGATCTGACTATTGATTGTGTTCGTCTGTTTGATCATTTTCCAGTTGTTTTAAATGTCCCCCACACAGAACTAAAGGAGACATCAAATTGGTAGTGTTTCCCCTTACATTTCCCCTTTGAAAGTTACTTATTTTCTGCCAGTCTAGCATACATTACACCTTCCCTCCTCCATCTTGCTGGCTCTGATGCGCATGAAGCAGTTAACTCTTTCCAGACTGAGTCATCATTTTATTCTCAACCTTCCTCGGATCTCTGTGTTCAGTTCCAGAATGTCTTTCTAGACATAGTTCAGGATATTAGGTCCTTGATTATTTTCTCAGTGTATTCAGCTCATTTGGAGCCTCTCTACATGGGCTCTCTCTGCTTTTAAGCGTATCTCACTTTCTGCTTTACAGAAGCTAGTTCTTGGTACGAAATCCTCGGGTTCCCCAGAGGACCCCATTCCTCCTAAATTGTTAGTTGAGGTATTCCCGGAAGTCCGTCTGAATATTTACAACATCATTAATACCAGTTTTTTTTTTTCTCAGGTGTTGTTACATCTGTTTTCAAAGATGCTGTTGTCCAGCCACTGTTTAAGAAATCAAGGTAGATAGCAACAACCCCTCAAATTTTTGTCCAATTTCAAAATTAGATTTCAAGATTCAAGATTTCTATCAAAGGTCATGGAGAAAGTACTGTACGACATATTAAAGCAGCATTTTGAGGAGCATGGTTTTATTAGATCACTTCCAGTCAAGTTTCAGACCCTTGTATAGTACGGAATCTGCTTACATTTGTGTTCTAAATTGTATTCTAACTGCTACAGATTGAGGCTCTCATATTCTCCTTCTACTCGTTGATCTCTCAGCAGCTTCCGATACTGTCGATTATACGAACTGATCAACAGTCTGGGATCCTGGGTTGGTTTTAAAGGGGTAGCACTGGATTGGTTTTGTTCAAAACTAGCTGAATGAAACCTTAGTGTCTTTGTCAATAACTGTTTTTATCTGTCCCTCTTTCCTGGGGGGTTTCCCAGGGTTGGGTACTGGGACCCCTTCTCTTTTCCATTTGTATACTCCCCTTGGGTTATATTCTAAGAAAACATGTGGTAAATTATCATACCTACCCTGATGACTGTCAAATCTACCTCTCCATAAATCCCCATGACCCTACTTGTTCTGGTTTGGATTGTCTACCAAAGTTTAAAAACGGTCTTGCTTCCAATTTTTCCCTTTTGAATTATGGAAAAACGGAAGCTATTCTTTTTACTTAAAAAACAACACCACCAACATCCTACCCCAATTTCAGATCTCTCTTCTCTCTCTATTAATCTGTGAAGCCTGGGAGTAAACCTTATTCTCATTTGTCTATGCTGCTTCAAATTAATGCCCCGATCAAATCCTGTTTTTTTTTTCATTCCCTCGCATTACTTGGCTTAAACACATTCTTAAAGTCTAACTGAACCCCATGAAAAATCATAACCCCACCCCCAGACATTTGAAAAATTCTACAAAGTGGGCGGTGCCAGTAAGAACGGAGGGGTATGGCCAAGTATGGAGGATGAGCGGAAGGCGGGATGGGGTGTGTTCGGGAGGACAATGACAGCTCGATTAATGTGACACTGAAACATGGACAGTGACCAAAGTGACTTTGGCAGTTTTGCGACTGATCGATCTGATCAACATTCATCTGTTTTGAATGTTAGCCTATGTTAGCATTACCACTCAGGGACCGGACTCATCCTGTCTTCCTCTGCCTCAGCAGCACCGGGCTTGGGCGGCGCTGACTCGGCGCCCTGAACCAGCGGTTCTCCTCCGCCGTCACCGGAGATAGAGGAGTAGAGGGAGGCTTTATGGAGCCCAGCGGCCGCGAGCCGTATCAATTCGAGCCGCTGGCTCGGGGCGCTGAGTCAGCGCTGCCCGAGGCTGGCGCTGCAGCTGAGGGAGAGAGAGACAGGATGGGTCCAGTCTCTGAATGGTAATGCTAACATAGGCTAACGTTCAAAACAGTATGTTAGCTATGCTAACTAAGTGCTAATGTGATAATAATGGTAACCTGCAAAACATAATCCAACTCCAAACTCGCCACGGGGTCGGTAGGTCTGATAGTTTTATACCCAAACCCACGGAGCGTGTCTGTGAGACCATGGCTACTGTGACACAGTCGATGCCTGTGACGTAGAGATGTACCGCTCTCCACCAAACACAAAATTCAAATGCAGTACCCACCGTTCAACCCTAAGAGGGCAGCACTAAGACGTTTTTAGACCAAAAAGTGTAGAATTAAACAAGTTTACACCAAAATTGAAAGATTGCATTGGTAAAGACCCATTTATACAGTTTATAAGCAAAAAAAAGTTGTTTTGGGGTTTAGTTACTCTTTAAATGAAAACAGCTAGAATCAATTATTCATGCATTCATCACATCTAGACTTGAAATTCAGTCCCTTTTGGTGTACAAATGTCCTCGCTTGGCCATCTACAGAATGTTCAAAATGCAGCAGCACGTTTTCTGACATACACGGATAGTTGATTCCATATCACCACTATAGTAGCTAAATTACACTGGCTCCCAGATCCCTCCGGAATTATAATCAGCCCCCCTAGTACACCTTGGACAGGTCGCCAGTCCATCGCAGTTTGTGGATTCCTAAAACTACAAGTCACGTGCTTTCATGCTTACTTCTTCCAAAATATGGAATGAACATGTTTCTTACAGGCTGTGGTGACACTTTTGTAGTATTTCATTTTGTGCTTTTCTCCAGATTTATTCCACATTGTCTGTTTGTTGGATTTTATTTTATTTTTGTCTCAATTTTTCTGTACAGCACCCAGCTGCTGTTTGTTAGAGTGCTTTATGAATACATTTGATTTGACATTGACAAGAGATCACAAGGCCTTGACTCCAGATGGCTATAAAAGATGCTTTGTAACTTCTAAAGCAAAAGAGATTTCTAAAGGAAAGAGATTTCTGATGCTAAAAGGTAGAATAGTTTAAAACAGCGTCTATATTTCTTAACGCTTTAGGCTAAATCTGTAACTACACAGACACACCCACATTCATACAGACATATTGTTGTCCTACCACCAGATAGATTCAAGACATTTATGTAAAAAAGGGTTTTTTTTTCCATAAAAAGTCTTAGGTTAAGACAGAATGTATGTTATTAACAGGGCTTCTCTTCTAAAAAACTATTACCTACTATATTTCTACATTCTTCTTGTGTAGACAGTGATTAATGAACAGATTTTTGTTTTTTAACTCCCAAGCAAAGGGTCCCATTAAAATGGGCAGAACCAGAAAAGAAAGCTTTTTTACCAGCCACTCAAAAGTTTTAAACTATTATTGTTTAAAACTATTATAGTTGCAAAAAAGAGTTGAACCTTATCATTAAAAAAACTAGGGGTGGCACTCGATTAAAAAAAATTAATCTAATTAATTAGAGGCTGTGTAATTAATTAACCTCAATAATCGTATTTTAAAAGTACAAAAATCTTTGCCTATAAGAGCACATTTATTTAAATTTGAATGGATTTTGGAGGACGACAATCAAATAAACCTCACTGACATGAATACTGTAAACTTAAGGTCTTAATATCTAAAACAAAATCCAGTTAAATGAATTTCAATTCAAAACAGTAGTAAAAGAAAAAATATCCTTGGCCAAAATTGAACTGACCTAAAATTGAAGTGTCACTTTAAGAACATTTTCAGAGCTTTGTCTTTAACCCTTTGGGCCCTGAGCCTCTTTTATAGAGTTCTGTTCGAAAATGACATGCCTGTCATTAAAGATTATTTCTGTAACTGCAAGGTCTCTTTCAGAACTTCTAGGCATCCATCCACACATCCATTTTCTGTTCCCATCCATCCTATGCAGGGTTTGGGGGGGGGTGGGCTGTTGCCTATCTCCAGCAGTCATGGGGCAAGAGGCAGGGTACACCCTGGACAGGTTGCCAGTCCATCGCAGGCACTTTTGGGCAAAAATTTAAGAATAATAGCAAAAAGTTTCTTTGTTTAGGGTGAACATATTTTAATTTCCAAAAAAAAGGACCCTTACACCCCTAGAAGACTGTATAAAATTCAGGAAAGGCATCTAGAAACTCTTAAATCTGAAGGTTTTTAAAAAAGAAAAAGATCGGATGATGAGTTATGAAGATAAATTATGAAAAATAAAGTAACCTAATCCTGCAGTTTCTTTATTTCACATAGTAGCAGCTTTAGTTGAGCTCTTGTGTTGTGGTTCCCCAGGTGGAGAACAAACTGAACCATAGTTGTTTTTGTTCCTCCAGCTATTGCACCTGAGAAGATGACATTTGAAGCTTTTCAGCCGTACCTGGTATTTTGGCTGATTACACAGAAGTACTCTTTCATGAACTAGAAGTTGTTCTGGCATAGACTACTTTAAATTCCCCTTTTGATCCTGGTTTCAAGTAGATGTTTTTTGTATGACTTTGAATTTGCATTATCATGCCATTCGATTTCAATGCTCATTTTCAGGGATTCATAGCTAATTCATTTACCTGAATTACCCCTGAAGTGGCTGCAGGTTTTCTAGAAGTTTTCCAAAAGTTTCCTCCTACTCTCTTACCTGCCCCCTGTGATTTTATCGTCAGTGATTTTAACAGAAGACTTCAGTCCGCTCTTGACCTGCTGGCTCCACTTAGAGTGAAACGCTCACATTCAAAACTTGCAGCGCCATGGAGAAATAACAATCTTAAAAAACTAAAGAGGGACTGCAGGGCGGCAGAGAGAAAATGGAGAAAAAATAAAACCACGATAAACCATCAATTATACACAGAACTTCTCAAATCCTATAATAATGCTGTAAGAAATTCAAGAAATGCTTACTTTGCAAAAATCATATCAGACAATAAAAATAATCCTAAAATCCTTTTTTCCACCATTGATAAACTTTTTAACAGAGCTACTAATGCATTTCAGAAAACCCCCTCAAACACTCTTTGTGAGGAGTTCGCAGACCACTTCAGAGGGAAGGTAGACACCATCAGATGTAATATTTTATCTTCTCAGTGTAACATGGTTTTAGACAAATCTGAATGTGTGTCTCTACCAGAGGAAACGCTGGACAGTTTTGTCCTGGTAGAAGCTGGGACTCTTGATAAAGTTTTCTCCTCAGTGAGGCCCACCACATGTGTTTTGGACCCGATTCCCACTTCATTTTTTAAGCCATTTTATGAATCTTTTAGGGATGAGATTTTAACCATGATGAATTGCTCCCTTCAGACGGGGGTCTTTCCTGCCGCCTTTAAAGGGGCGGAAGTGAAGCCCCTGCTGAAGAAGAGCAATTTAGATTTTAATGATTTTAATAATTTTAGACCGGTATCTAACTTACCATTTTTAAGCAAGGTTTTAGAAAAGCTAGTTTTAATTCAACTTAATGATTTTATTAATGAGCACAATGTCCTGGAGAAATTTCAGTCTGGTTTTAGGGTGAACCACAGCACAGAGACGGCCCTTCTGAAGATTTTAAATGATTTTAGAATAAATTATGACGCTCAGAAGGTGACAGTGTTGGTTCTACTGGATCTAAGCGCTGCCTTCGATACAGTGGATCACACTATTCTTTTAACCCGTTTAAAACAGATCGGCCTCTCTGGTGCTGTTCACAAATGGTTCACATCCTATCTCACAGACAGGACTTTTATGGTAAGTTTAGATACCTGCTCCTCTAGGGTCCATAGGATTACATGTGGTGTGCCCCAGGGTTCAATTTTAGGCCCAGTGCTTTTTAACCTTTATATGCTCCCTCTTGGCAGCGTCATCAGGAGACATGGAGTTAACTTTCACAGTTATGCTGATGATACACAGTTATACATCTCCATGTCTCCCGATGACACACGGCCAATGGATGCACTTTTTAACTGCATTTTAGACATTAAATCCTGGATGGCAGAAAACTTTCTCCAGCTCAACCAGGACAAAACTGAAGTTTTAGTCATCGGTCCTGAGGCTCAGAGAGAGAAACTTTTACCAAAACTACAATCACTGTCTTTTAATCTCTCTTTACAAGTGAAGAACCTGGGCGTGATTTTTGACTCTGAGCTGACTTTTATTCCTCACATAAAAAATATCACTAAAATAGGTTTTTATCAACTAAAGAACATCGCCAGAGTCCGCCCCATTCTGTCTCGGGCCAATACGGAGACACTGATGCATGCTTTTATCTCCAGTAGAATTGATTACTGTAATGCCCTGCTTTCTGGTCTTCCCAAAAAGAGTATATCAGGTTTACAACTACTACAAAATTCAGCAGCACGTGTCCTGACGAAGACCAGGAGGCGGGAGCACATTACACCGGTCTTAAAATCATTGCATTGGCTCCCCGTACATTTCAGGATCGACTTTAAGGTTCTTTTAATGGTTTTTAAGTGTCTTAATGGTCTTGGGCCTTCTTATCTCTCTGAACTGCTTTTACCATATAAACCTTCGCGGTCTCTGCGCTCCTCTGGCAGCCGTCTCCTTGTCACCCCAAAAGTCAGGACACACACTCATGGCGAGGCGTCTTTCCAGTTTTATGGCCCTCACCTCTGGAACAGGCTGCCAGAGAACCTCAGGGCTGCAGAGAATATTCATGTTTTTAAGAGCAGGCTCAAGACTCACCTTTTTAGCTTAGCTTTTAACTGATTATTATTTATCACTGTTTGTTTAATTGCTTTGGATGTTTTATATGATTATATTTTTATCAGTTTTACTTTTCAATCTTAGCACATTAATTTACCGTTTCTTTTTATACTTTAATTTATCTTAATCCCCGTTCCAGTGTTTCCTCTGTGGGAGCCCTCTGCCCCGGGAGCGGTGGTCGGCTGTAGCTGCCTGGGTGCTCTCCAGGTGGAGCTTGGGTGGAGGTGGGGGTCTTGGCCTTGCCTCCACTGGGTGCCCTGTGTCAGTGCCTCGGCTGGTGCTGTTAATTTACTGCTGCCGGGGCAGATGGCTCCTCTGATGGCGTTTCCTTGCATGGTTCATCTGCACTCGGCCCAATGTCCTTTTTTACCTTTTCTTTTAACTGTGTGTGTGCATGGGAGATGGGTTGGGGGGAGGGGGGTATAACTGTGACCATGCTTTTAAATCTGTGGGGGAGGGAAGGGAAGGTGGTTTTATGTGGGGTCATTTTAATCTGTAAAGCACTTTGTGATGCAACTTCTTGAATGAAAAGCGCTTCATAAATAAATAAAGTTTGATTTGATTTCTTGGACCTGTTTAAATATTCTTTGAACCTCTGTGTACCCTGGATACTGAGTTGTGGAGTGAAGTGCAAGGCTGTTTGTCTTTGACAACTCCTCTACATTTGGAGCTCCACCACTCTTACATCACCAAAACCTTCGTCCTTCTTTGAAGTCTCGGTTTTTATCTCAGTTGAAAAGCAACTTTAAAAGAAAGTTTTCATTAGGTTCAACATCTTGTCTTTTCTTGGTTCCCAATGTGAAATTTGTTCAGGCAGGTTACTGATGTCACATTTTAGTTTTAGACTAAAAGTTTATGGACTTTGGAATGATTAAAAACCTCATATGAAAACTACTGAGCAGTTTTAGTCTTTAACATTTAGTTTTAAAATTTTTTGTTCCAAGTAGTTGTATTTATCTATTTTTCTCTGCTAATAAAGCGGAAAGCAGGATTTTCCTCTATACCAAGGCAGTGTAAAAGATCCGTCCTCTTCTTTGAGCACTCCTGAATAAATCTGGAATTTGTCGGATCCCTTTATAATGAACTAAAATAATCGTCTATTGTCCCACAAAGGGGAAATTCTGCTGTAACAGCAGCAAAATCACAGATAATAGAAGCATTCACCATCAAGATTAAGGACACCGTTACAAAAACCAAAGTACTGTGCAATTATTAAAAAATAAAGTGGCTTACTCAGATTAGAATGTGCAACTGAGTAGGATAATTTAAAAACGGAATATTTACAGAATGTGCATGTGTAGTTCAATAAAAAGTAAAACAGTAAAACGTATTATTTACAAGAAGTTAACAGAATATAAACTGAGAAAACAGATGTGCAAATAGCAGCCACAGAACTGTTAATTAAATTACTTAAACAGTGCAAATTACAGCAGAGGTATAAACATTATTGAGTTTGTTGGGAGCAGTTCTGGTTGTAGAGTCTTACAGCTGCAGGGAGGAAGGACCTGCGAAAACACTCCTTCAAGCACCTAGGCAAGGCAAGGCAATTTGATTTGTATAGCACACTTTCAACAACAAGGTAATTCAAGGTGCTTTACATGATAAAGGGGTAAAATAAAAATAGCAGTAAAACATAGACAAAGCATTTAAGTAAAAACAGCAATTAACACTCAATATCCCTAGAATTAGAAACAAAAACGGAGAAGCAGCTTTCAGTTTCTATGCTCCTCTAATCTGGAACAAACTTCCAGAAAACTGCAAAGCTGCTGAAACACTGAGTTCGTTTAAATCACAACTAAAATGTATCTGTTAAGAGACTTATGAGTTCAGAGACTCAGAACCACCCCTTAGTTGCAGGATTTCATGTAAATGTAAAGTAGATATTTTCATTACCAGCTCAGTTTCTCACATGGCTGAGTTAAGATTTGGCTCAACTCTTCTTAACGGCATTACTTTCATTTGTTGAAGTTTGCAAACATTCATTTGTGTACTTCTCACTTAAGGTTCCACCACAAAACATCTGTCAAGTTTAGATCTAAACTTTGGCTGTCATTTTGTAACATCTTTGTTCTTTCTTTTTTAGTCCACTGATTGTAGATTTTTTGCTGTTGTGATTATAATTGTTCACTCTTTTTTTTAAATGACTGTCATGAAATTTAACTTGTCCAATTTCTACTAAGAACGGTAGAATCTAAGATGGAGCTCTACAGTAATTTGCTTTCTCCATAGTACAGCCTTGGGAGAAATTTACTGGAACACCCACTACCTAAGAAAATTGACCACTGATTTCATTAGAATTTAATTCCGTTCATTGCACTAATAGCTTTTTAATCCTAAAAGTTGATTAGATGTTATTGTAGCTCTCATTATATAGGTTTCTTCGTTAGCCGGTAATGGTGACAGCTGTGGACAGGAAGCATCTCATGCAGATGTCTGTGTTGCTGGTAATCAGAAGAATCCTCTGACTGTGGGCATTATGTTGTTGAACTTATTGCATTGTGAATAAGATTCTTAAGCTTGTCCCTCATGTTTTTTAGTTTGTAAATATTGCCACCAGAACAATGAGAACAGTCCAAATATCAGAGCCGTCTATGTTCTTAGCTTTCTTAGCTATTTATAGTTATTGCTTCTGATTCCGCTGCGTCAACAAATTACAGCAGCAGAGACTGCACTCCTCACAACTGACTTATCGAAGATCTGAAACAGCTCGGAACCCGCTGAAGCGACTATTCATCCATTCTGGTCCACGAATATCACCCAAAAGAAGATAGAGAAGTATTGGCTGGGTTTAATTTCTGAATCTCTTCCCCCCACAACCCGCTGTTGGATAAATGAAAGACAAGTGGATAGATGGATGGATATTCCCAGGAAACAGTGATCCCAAGAGCTAAGCTTGGTGCCATTACAGCAAGTGCATTGGAGTGAGCAATTAAGTAAAAAAAAATCAACCATGCAACACTATCAAAGGTTTAAACCAGAAATTGAGTAATTCGAACTGACCACTAAAGTGTTTGATCAAACTCATTAAAAATCTGTTGGAGAAAGAAGGAAATGTGCAATTGCAAAGAGGGCTCCTGCAAGCTAAGAAGAACTGGGACACATAATTACACATAAATGGAGAAAAACACTTGTAAATCACTACGAGAAAATACTTAAAATAGGTTAAACAAAGCAATTTGTAACAAAACAAGAAATCTACTTTACCGTGGAAAACACATCTATAGCCTGTATATGAAAACAATGAAGTAAACAACTGATACCGGGATGTTGCTTGATCTTTTGTCCCACTTTTATTGCTACGAATAGTTTTTGGTGAACAACAAAGAATGTTTGAGATTTTATTCAGATTTGCACTTTATATTCATCCGCCAACTTGGATTTATATATATATATATATATATATATATATATATATATATATATATATATATATGGTTCACACTTGAAAGTATGAAGCAAAGAACACCAAGCTGGTAGACTCCAGAACACACTGCTCATGTCTGACAGCTCTGTTTAAAAAAAAAAAAAACATGGGCAATTTGGAGTTAATGAAGATGGGCAGGTTTTACAAGCGCTGCATTTATCAATTAAAGCTGATGTGGATAAAAAAATGTCATGGATGAATGGAAGTGCTAATAAGTGATGACACCGAAGCTGCACAGAGCAGAAGAAGCTTCCTTTCTTTACTCCTGCTTCAACAACTGTCTGATCTAACAGGGCTTCATAACAGCTTCATGTTTCATTGAGTCTCTACTCTGTTTCCATAGCAACATGAAACTACGCACTTGAGCCTGCTCTTCACAGTCGACATAAACTGGGGTATGCTGAGGTATATGTTAATTATGTTGAGAGTGCCACGGTGAAGTCCTGGCAGCAGACGGGCAAGGCGTTCAAGGTGTAATTCTGGAAATCATGTTCTGGTAGCAGAACCAGGGCTAGAAATTCTGCTCTAATTTAATTACTTCAACAGTTGAGTCATCCACCACAATGACCACAAAGTCCTTTCCATTATTGTAGACACATGGGTAGTGGGAATTACTGTGGGAAACAGATTCAATTTACAGATTAGAGATCAAAACCTGGAAACCTTCAATTCCCTAAAAAATGAAAAGAAATCAGCTGAGTACTCTGCTGAGTCTTACTTACCAGAACATGTTTGTGGGAGACCTATCTTAGAAATATTGATAGCTATCTACCTTAAATAACTGATCTCTCCGTTGTGACACAGAGTGATCTAGTTTTGTCTGGTTTACATAACCTTCAATAAGTATGACAATGTTCGCTTTGGAAGACCAGACATCCAGTCTCTTCTTGAAGGTGTAAATTCACATGTTGTGGACATTAATTGTACGCATTACTTCAAGTAATCCAAGACAACTTCTCTTTAAGCTAAGGGGAATTTATTAAGAAAATAGATCAACCTTGCAACCTAAACATTTAGTTCATAATTCCAATCTATTCTAAAGCATGCAACTAACTACTACAGATCTTAGAAAACAATAATATGTGAGACTTAAACACAATTAACACACATAGACAGCTCCTCCTTTCGCAAGGGAGGGGAGGTGGCCCTCACTCCAGGGGACTCAAGTCACAGATAGTGTAAGGAGACAAAAGACCATAAAACGTACCTCTGGCTATAGTGGACAGAGCACATAGGGTGAAGTGTCCATGTGGAAGGCTTTAGCTAACAGACTAAGGAACAATGGAGTTAACCTTTCAGCTAAGATCAGCTAACGCAGGTCGGACCGAGTCCGACTCTGCCGACCAGGTGGGTGGGTGGATGGATGGATGGATGGATGGATGGATAGATGGATAGATGGTCGGTCGGTCGGTCGATCCCATCTGAACCGGTTCAGTCCTACTTTGTGTTGAGGGAAGTCGACATCGTAACAAACTGTCTTGGAACAGTCCTGATATAGCTCAAACTGGATACACTAACAGGATAAGCACTTTGAAGCGTTGAAATGAGAGTTCTTCCCGGTCTAGCGGGTCAGAACAAAAGAGAATCTTCACCGGTGAGATGTCCTCTGTATGGCAGGAGTTTCTGCTAAGAACCTCTGCAGAGAACAATTTGAAAACGGCCGCTACTACCATTCTTAAAGGCCTTTGGCCGTGATGTCATCGTTGATGTCACCATTGGTGGCCATGGACCAATAGGAGTGTGTTGGGGGTCACCGGTAGGATTGCTGGGAAATGTGGTCTGCTCAGTCCATCTAGGAAAAATGGCTGTCAGGCATCCAACCGTCTGTTCAGTTCATTTGTAGAAAATGGAATCCCAACATCTGTAATGTTTGATTTCTTTTAAAGCTTATCTTTTTAATTGGAATTCTTTTCTCGTTTGGTTACTTTGAACTCTTCAGATTTTTATATTTTATAAACTCAGCAAAAAAACTGTTCAACTGTTTTTACTTTCAGTAAACTTAATGTGTGTAAATATTTGTATGAACGCTAAAAGAGTCAACACCATAAGACATAAACTAAAAATGTTTCACAGACATGTGACTAACAGAAATAGAATAATGTGTCCTTGAATGAAGGGAGGCTCAAAATCAAAAATACCAGTCAGTATCTGGTGTGGCCTCCAGCTGCTTGAAGTACTGCAGTGCATCTCCTCCTCATGGACTGGACCAGATTTGTCAGTTCTTGCTGTGAGATGTTACCCCACTCTTCCACCAAGGCACTTGCAAGTTCCTGGGCATTTCTGGGGGGAATGGCCCTAGCCCTCACCCTGCGATCCAACAGGTCCCAGATGTGCTCAATGGGATTGAGATCCGGGCTCTTCGCTGGCCATGGCAGAACACTGACATTGCTGTCATGCAGAAACTCACGGACAGAACGAGCAGTATGGCTGGTGGCATTGTCCTGCTGGAGGATCATGTCCGGATGAGCATGCATGCAATGACAACAAGCTCAGTCCGATGGTGATGTGATATACCACCCCAGACCATGAAGGGCCCCCCAACTCCAAATTGATCCCGCTCCAGGGTACAGGCTTCGGTGTAATGCTCATTCCAAGTGAAGAGCACTTTTTGCCACTCCTGTCTGGTCCAGCGAAGGTGGGTTTGTGCCCATAGGCGGCGTTGTTGCTGGTGATGTCTGGTAAGGACCTGCCTTACAACAGGCCTACAAGCCCTCAGTCCAGCCTCTCTCAGCCTATTGCGGACAGTCTGAGCACTGATGGAGGGATTGTGTGTTCCTGGTTTGACTTGGGCAATTGTTGTGGCCATCCTGTACCTGTCACGCAGGTGTGATATTCGGATGTACCGATCCTGTGCAGGTGTTGTTACACGTGGTCTTCCACTGCGAGGATGATCAGCTGTCCTTCCTGTCTCCCTGTAGCGCTGTCTTAGGCGTCTCACAGTGCGGACATGGCAATTTATTGCCCTAGCCACATCAGCAGTCCTCATGCCTACCTGCAGCATGCCTAATGCACGTTCACGCAGATGAGCAGGGACCCTGGGCATCTTTCTTTGGGTGTTTTTCACAGTCGGTAGACAAGTCTCTTTAGTGTCCTGCATTTTTAGAACTGTGACCTTAAATGCCTACTTTCTGTAAGCTGTTAAGGTCTTAACAACCATTCTACAGGTGCATGTTAATTAATTGATTATGGTTAATTGAACATGCATGGAAAACATTGTTTAAACCCTTTACAATTAAGATCTGTAAAGTTTTTTGGTGTTTTACAACATTATTGTTGAAATACACAGTCCTGAAAAAGGGACATTTCTTTTTTTGCTGAGTTATATCTAAACTCAAATTTTTTTTCTTTGTGATAGTAGTCAGTAACTTCTGCATTGGTCCCTGGTTGTTTTTTTTAGCAATTAAATATGTTTAGATGCTTTGAAATTAATTTCTCTGATCTTTAGTTCACTTTTGTTTAGACAGACAGACAGACATGTGACACCTGCAGCATTAAAAGTCTTGGGTCTCATTCACTGACAAACCGTGTAATACTTGTTCTTTTTTTTTAAATGATCGGTCTCTCTGAGTTGCATTTGCATGCTGCACCTGAACATTTTCTCCAACCCCTATTGCCTGTATTAGTCACAGAAAGCAAATAGATGACAAAACAAAACAAGCGAGTCAGAAAAAGCAAGTCTCTTCTACGTCACAGAGATAATTTGGATTGATGGCTGTGCCCACCTTGGCTTGCGACCGGCCACGAGAAGGCAGTTTTAACTTTGCTGCCAGGAGAGAGGAGCTGGTAGTAGAAGATAACCATTAGCAACTCCACAACATGTTCGGGCTTGTGTAATTAGTGGAAATAACACATCAGCATTGTATTTTTTACCGAAGAAAGAAGAGCTGGGGAGGAAATGGTTGGAATTTGTCTTTGGAACACCACTGGCGAAGTATAATGCTTACTTATTTGTTCAAGGACAGCACAACAGTCACATTGCTGTTAGCCACTCAGAGGCGAGACGTTTTCATATCATGTAAGACTCATAGTCCAGTTTCTTTCCCTCCACCACTCTTCTGACAAACTTTAACCTCTTAAAACAGGTGCTTGATAGTATTTTTACCAAAGAAAATGACTACAAGGCAGTAATTCATACTAGAGAACACAGAAAAAATGAAAAATAGTGAATGAGACCTTTAATATTATAACTTTAGTAATAATATCATGTCCTATACATTTATATTTTAACAATATGTCTACGATACTAAATTGTTTACTTGGACTTTCTGGATCTTTTTTTCCTGGCCTCATGGGTCCTCCTAACTTTCTAGCTCTGCAATATCAAGATCAAGTGTGCATTTCAGTTATAGGGTTAATTAAGTCAGATCTATCAAAGAAAACCTGCTTGTTCTACCTGTGTCAAGGAAACCAACCAAAAAATCCTAAAGATACAAACAAAAGCATTTTGTTTAGCTCGGATTAAATTTAATTGGACATGACAAGATATAGTGAACCTTTTTAAGGGTCACACAATTTCATATTTTTTTAAAGTCAAGTTCAATATAATTAAAATCAAGTTAGCTTTGACCTCATAGAAAGGCAGAAGAGATGGCTTTGCAACAATTACAGGGCTATTGTCAGAGTAAATTTGTTCAACAGCCGGCCTAGACAGGAGTGTGTTATGCAGAATAAAACAAAAATAGAAAAAAAACATACATAGCCTATACGGGACAGTAAATATAAAAAGTATTCACCCCCTTAGATATTTTACCATTTTCTTGTTTTTGCAAATCAATGAATTTTTTTTAAAACCTTCAATGTCAAAATGGAACTGATTTCCTTAAAAAAATTACAATTAAATGAAAGCATATCATTTAAAATAAGTGACATATTGCAAGTAAATCAGAGGATAACAAAAATATTCTGAACTCCTAATGACCTGTAAATGTGATAGAAAAAAATTGACCAATGTCAGAATGGTTCACCAAAAAAAGCCTTTATCCTCCAAAGAACTAATTTGTAAGTTCACTCACTGCTTCCTCGTCCTCGTTCAGAGTTTTTGGTTTCTGATCCTGGTTCGTGTGTTGGAAAACCAGTGCATCAACATGAGTGGAATGAAAACTCACCCTCTTTCATGTGATGGTATTCCAAGCAAGAGAGAAAATCCTCTCCAGGGGAGTGCTGGTAACCAGAAAAGCTAAATACCTCCTGCTAAGTTTAGCCAAATAGGGAAATCTGTCCTGATTACTGACTCAGCCCTGAGATTAAAATAAATCACAGACTCCTTTGGCACCAGTGGAGCCGTGGGCTGATCTCCTCTCATTCTGATAATATTGCCTGAAAAGTTCCATATAAGCCTCCTTAAGTTTGGGTTTCTTGCTTTGGTTAACAGGTATATCCTCATCTTGGAAAAAGTAAACTTAAGTTATTGCAGAGCCTTTAAACTTTTTAGTCTAATAGTCTCATTTGTCCATTTTGGTAGTAAACAAAAAAAACACATAGTTTTTGTGTAATTGTTATAGAAAAGTGAGATGTTAGACAGGATGATTATCATCCATCTGTCCACAGTTTGTCTAAAGGGTTTTGTACTTTTGTCTCTCCTGGGTCTGCTATGCACAGTAACAGGTCCCCAGACGAGTACAAAAGACTACATCTGAAGAGGATGATGGATGGTATTTTCAGCATATATTTTTATAAGGATTCCACTGCTCATCCGTCTATGGCTATCTTCTAATTGTTCTCTCCATGATTCTCCAGACATTGTCAATAAAAAGCAGATTCATCTTGACTAAGTAACACAGTTGGAAGTCATTCAGAAAACGGTATGTGCTTTTCCCACTGAGACAACACCAGATGGAAACATTGCCCAGAAAAACTCTCTGTGTCAGGGTCTTTATAGATATAAATAACTGCTGTTGCAGGCACTGATGCAACCCCACACCTTTAAAGCTTTTTATATGGCCGATATGGCTCACTGCCCAGGAAATCTTTCCATCGAGGTTCGGCAGAAGTAGTTGGGAAAAAGTTTTCTTTCAGTTCCACCACAATAACTTTTCCTATTTTCTAGTTGCATTTCTAGTCAATAGTGAGCCAATAGATTTGAGCCTGAACTAAAGAACAAATTTGCAGATTTTAAAGACTCTGGACTAAATTTATTCAGTTCTGAATACAAATTCCCAAAGTGCTCAGACCAGCACCGGAATGTTCTAAGATATGCACTAATATATTATAAATATACTAATTTTTTAATGGGTAAGCATTTTTCGAGAAACAGGCTTCAAATTAGGCCGAGGGTTTATCAGGTTAAATTACAGCTTGAGATTGATTGTATGTAACAATGATTTAATTTACAAATAAATAACACACAGCATTTAGGGACCTTTTTGGCTTTAGAACTTAGAATTTCCATTTTTAAATGAGTCAATTAAATTATTTTACACTGATTACAGGCAGAGGTGGGTGATAATTAGTTACATTTACTGAAGTAACATTTAAGAATAAAAATGTTTTTTTTTAGTTGCTTTACGACACCATGCTTTTAAATTTTACTTGAGTAATATTATTATGAAGTATCACGAATGTTGGGATACATTTTTCCTCAAAACTAATTGAACAGACTGCTTTTCACAACATTCCTAGTTGTGCATTGGGCAAAGATGACATCACGAAAGCTTATAAATATGACTGACAATCACCACTCACTGACTTGCATTCAGAGCTATGCTCGTAAAAAGAGGTACAACAGTCACGAGTGGACTCTTTTTCTTCTTCAGAAAAATGGCATGCCTAGCATGCTTAGCATGTGAATTGTGATACCTAATATTAAAAAAAATTTACCAATGGTTTATTCTTGTAATAGTTGAAACATCACAAATCTCTGGATAAAATCCAAACTAGATTCAGCAAAACTCCACTAAATCTCCACTAGCTGAAATTTGTACAAGCTTTATGCATTGGACCCTGTCTAATCATATTCAGGTACTCACTGGTTTCACAGAAGCTTTGCAACAGTTATTTACCATGTGAGAACAAAACTGGAATGTCCAACTCCGTTTCTGACAGTTCAAGTCTACAACAGCCTGGGGAGAACAGTTAGATCTACCAGCAGAGTCCAGAGTTCACTCATTTATTTAACTGTAAAAGCGCAGTTGGATTCGACAACTACAACACAAGTTTCTGTGCCTAGGTCACACTAATCAACTACAGTCTCCCAGTCAATTTCTAGTTCTTGGAGGTGCTGTAAATTAATTCTAAAGAAAAAATAGTCATGGTCATAGTCAGTTCAGCCAATTCATTCAGAAAAATCGACATTGTTTTCATATTTCTGTACATTGCAAATTTCTTTTACTAATTATTGCACCAAAGTGACTTAAAGGTGCATTGATGTTTTGAGCACATTTCCCACAGTACCACTATTTATTCTGTGTATACTTTTCAGTATCAGAAAAAGAAAAAATAATGTGTCATAGCTAGCAAGCCTTACACCAAAGCGTCAAAAACGCGCCGCACTCCAAAGTTTGACGCTTGAAAATTCGCACCTTGACGCCTGTCCAAAGTGAATTGGATGTGCGTCAAATGGTTTATTTTGACTGATTTTGACGCGCGTCAAGCCAGAAATATGCAACTTGTGGGAGAGAGTAGTGCCAGACAGTCTGTTTGCTAGATGGCAGCTGTCGATGTAGCCTTTGAAGAGAGTCTTCCTTCGCTATTTACTTTACATCAGCGGGAAAATAATTACAAAATAGCAGGACAGTAGGCGGGCTTGCTGGCCTCTGCATGGGTTCGCAGGGTCAGTCAAAAGTTAAATTAACTTACCAGGTTGCCCTTTCTCCTCACTTATATTCCTCCAAGTGAGGTCCTTTTTATTCCTGTCTTTGTAGAGAAAGCAACTGGTGTTGTATAGCTTGCGGTGATCCAGTATTTTGCTGGACCTGACCCCTGAACTGGGTCACAGCATCACGTGACACCACATCACCAGGCTCCTGACTGGTTGACGCGGCGCGAATTGACGCCGAAGTTCAGATTTTTCAACCTCAGCTCAGATGCATGGATCTTTTGTTATGGTCCATTGTGGTCCAAGAAGAAGCAAGTGGACTCTAAAGAGATGAGGGAGGGAGAGAGGAAAATAAACGGCCCATCAGAGGACAGCATTATAGCCACAGACCCACCATGGTAGTCTCAAAAGTCCAGTGAGGATTCAGCAACTGAGCTTGCTGAGAGTCATGTGGATGCTGGTCGCTGCCGTGTGCTTGTTGACCAAGATGGGCGTACACAGTTTGATTGATAGTGACTTGCGCAGATGTTTGTGCACTTGCAGATACTGATTGCTCACTCACAGTGCACAAATGCCCTCTTGTTTATGTTTTTACTCACAAGTTTTAACTTCCTCGCACATATATTTATGCACTAAATGTTTGCCATGGACGTGCTCACAGGCGTGAAATACACGTGGATGACCTTTGGGACTAATTACACTATATATTGGACCTGATTGTAGCATTTGACACTTTGGGCCTTTACATTGTCAGGAAGTGTGTTGTATTAGGGGCCCAAAGAGGTGGGCAAAACCCAGACTCAATGAAACCTTGAGGACAGGCCCTGTGAGCAGCCAGCTCAGGGAGAGAGTTCAGGAGGCTGGCGATGAAGACTCAGAAACTCTGGAACCCACGAAGTATCGATGGAGGCGAGGAACCCACGAAGGATTGCTGGTGATGAGGGTGGCAGCTATGTGGAACTGGCTTCAGAGGTCGAAGAAGCCAAAGTGCTGGCTTGGGCTCAGGAAATCACCATGGGGGAGGCAGAGGAGCTGCGGTCAGAATCCCCCCCTAGAACCTGTGGAGCCATTGGCGATGCCCCCACACAGATCTATGGGAACCTCCTGGGGGAAATTAGGGGGGTTGCCCACAAAGAGATCTAGCGCGGTGTGGAAATCCATTTGGTGATCGTTATAGATGGGATACTGGATACAGAACATACTGAATCAGGAAGGAGGGGACACAGGGATCATGAGATACATATTATTGAAAAAACTGGAGAACTGGGTCAGACTTTCTTGTAAAGCACTTGGCTGGTTCAGATTTTACCTAAAGAACAGTGGCTTCTTTGTATCAATAGGTAACTTTTAATCAATGTGGACAGAACACACAAGCAGGGTAACCCACATTTCCATCTTGGGGACCCTCCTATTTAATATCTAACTGCTCTCACCAGCTCAGATTATAACAAGTAAAAAGATTTGTTACCATAACTATGCAGATGATACACAGCTATACATTACAATGTCACCAGGTGATTATTAACCCATTCGACCCCTGAGTAGATGCATAGAACCATCCAGTGTGTGGACGTGCCATAACTTTCTCAAGCTGAAACAAAAGAGAAGTATTTTTTTGGCCCAAAAGAGGAACAATCAAGACTCAGCACACAGCTTCAGCTATAACAGCTAGAAACTTCTGATCCAGCCTGAAATCTGGGTGTAGTGATGGACTCAGAAACTTCAGAAACACAAAGCCAGTGACAAAGTCAGCCTTCAATCACATGGAGAACATTTTCAGGACTGAAGGACTGATGTCCCAACAAGCTTTTCTGAACATGCATTTCTCTTTAGTCAGATTAATTACTTGTTCAGTGTCCTCAAAGGTCTGCCTAAAAAGCAAATCAGACAGCTGCAGCTGATCCAAAATGCTGCTGCTCATGTCCTCCTTAGAACCAGGAAAGTAGAGCACGTCACTTCAGTTTTAAAGTCCTTACATTGGCTCCATGTAGCTCGGAGAATAAACTTTAAAATGCATTTCTTAGTTTATAAATCACTGAATGGCTTTGCGCAAAAACACATTAAAGATATGTTGTCATATTAACCTTCCAGACTATTCAGGTCATCAGCTCTGCATCCCCAGAATCAGAAGCAAACAATAGAGAAGCAGCATTCAGTTTTTATTGTTCTCTAATCTGGAGAAAACTTCCAGAATACTGCTGAAACACCAAGTTAATTTAAATCAAAGCTAAAAATCAATTTGTTTAGGGCTGCCTTTGATTAATAATCACAGGAATATTTTTTATTCTAGTCTGGACTGCAGCGTGTCATAATTTCTCATGAATTTGCCACCATAATATATGGTTTCTTTTTGTGTGTTTATTGTGTTATGTCTTTATAATATCAAGCACTTTGAATTGCCTTGTTGCTGAAATTAAATTAGATTCAGTTTATTTATATAACGCCGATTCACAACAGATGTCATCCTAAGGCACTTTACAAGAAAAGTAATTTCAGTACAATCGTACAAACATTCCAATTAGTTTAAAGTTTTAGTTAGTTTCCTATTTAAGGAATCCCAGCAGATTGCATCGAGTCATTGACTCGAGGTTGCATCCCGTTGATGCAGACTTCCAACCACAGCAATCCCTCATACTGAGCAAGCATGTAGCGACAGTGGAGAGGAAAAACTCCCTTTTAACAGAAAGAAACCTTTCATCAGAACCTGGCTCAGTACAAGTACAATATCTGACATGACCGTCTGGGGGATTAAAAAGAGAGAGGAGAGACACAGAAAGCACCCAACATCTGATATAAGAGTTCTTTCTATATTAAAGAAAGTTAAAAGCTGATAACAGGACACAGGGGATGTTCAGCCACCGAAGGAAAGGAAAAGTTTTAAGGCTTGCCTTAAAAGTAGGCAGGGTGTCTGCCTCACAGACTAAAACTAGGAGCTGGTTCCACAGGAGCAGAGCCTGATAACTAAAATATCTGCCTCCCACTCTACTTTTAGAAATCCTAGGAACCACCAGTAGTAGAGCTGACAGTGAAATACTCTCTTGGGAACATATGAAGCAATCAGACCTCTGATGTATGATGGAGCTTGATTATTAAGGGTTTTATATGTAAGAAATAGGATCTTAAATTCTATTATAGATTTAACAGGGAGCCAATGAAGTGAAGCTAAAACAGGAGAAATGTGATATCGCTTTTTAACATTCATCAGAACTTTTGCTGCAGTGTTTTGGATCAACTGAAGGCTTTTAATTGCATTGTGTGGACTTCCAGATGGTAAAGCATTGCAGTGGTCCAGCCTTGAACTAACAAATGCATGGACTAATTTCTCAGCATCACTCCTGGACAGGATGTTTCTAATTTTAGCAATATTCCGAAGGTGAAAGAAGGAAATCCTAGAAACCTGTTTAATATGGGATTTAAATGTCAAGTCTTGGTCAAAAATAAGGCCGAGGTTCTTTACGTTATTACTGTAGGTCAATTTAATGCCATCCAGATGAAGTGATTGACTAAGCAGTTTCTTTTTTAAGAGCTTCTGGTCCAAAGACAGCAACTTCTGTCTAATCAGAATTTAAGAGCAAAAAGTTCAGTCATCCAGGTTTTTTTATGTCTTCCAGACATGCCTGTAATCTACCTAACTGACTGGATTCATCGGGATTTATGGATAAATACAGTTGTGTATCATCGGCATAGCTGTGGAAATTTATCCCATGCTGTCTAATGATTCTATCAATTGGAAGCATATAAATAGTGAAAAGAATTGGTACAAGCACAGAACCCTGTGGAACCCTTGAGTGTGAAGAAGATTGATCATTTACATGAACAAACTGGAATCTATCAGACAAATATGATTTAAACCAGCCTAGTGCTGTTCCTTTGATCCCTGCAACATGTCCAAGCCTTTCTAAGAGAATATAAGATCGACTGTGTCAAAAGCAGCACTGAGATCTAACAAAACCAGAACAGACACATTCCATTATCTGAGGTCATTAGAATATCATTAGTAACCTTCACCAGTGCTGTTTCAGTGCAATGATGAGCTCTAAAACCTGACTGTAACTCTTCAAACAGGTCGATACTGTTTAGATGCTCACATACTTGATTAGCAAATATTTTCTCAAGGATTTTGGATAAGAATGGAAGGTTAGATATAGGTCTGTAATTAACTAAGCCATCTTGATCCAGGGAAGGTTTCTTAAGTGAAGGTTTAATTACAGCAATTTTAAATTCCTGTGGTACGTATCTATTTGCTAAGGATAGATTCATCATATCTAGCGTGTCAAGGGAGCACAAGAAATATTACCAAAAGATAAAAGGCACCGGGGGAACAACACAGCGGAATCTCTGAGGGTTATAGGTTACCGCAAAATTCAAACACTCAGCCCTTAAGGTCTGACCACCATCTCCTTATAAAGCCACCCAGATGGCAGGTGAAGATCAGGTGTGCTGCAGGTTCATCATGCAGCTCCGTCCTCCAGCAATGATACACAGCTCCAACCTCTGCAGCTGTCTATGAGGAGTCCACTGAAAAGTGGAAAAACAAAACACTAAAAAAAGAAAAAAACACACACCCCAGATAACTTTTACTTGAGAAAATTATGTTGAAGTACTACTACTCATCATTTTTTGGATACTCTAGCCCCCTCTAGTTATAAGGTTGATTTTCTAAAAACTCAGCATTACTTTATTTAACAAAAAAATTTTAAACTCTCCTCTCTTTGGTCTCTTTGGTATTTTCCATGATGCTGTTGATAGCTTGGATAATCTTTCTCCTCTTTGGCACATGGAGGCATATTTTCATTTTTCACCACAACAACCTGAAGCATGGACCCTCTGTCCACAGAACACATAATCACCATGTAGATGTGTCTCTGAGATGGGCATGTGGTCTAAGGCCAGAGATGTCTCTCTGCAGAGCTGATAAGCGGCTTCTTTCACACAACCATTTCAGGAGTTACTTCCGGATCCCTCAGCAGACCATGAAGTGGCAGTGGTTATCCTGCTGGGATTTTATTGATTGTGGTTGTACTGTATGACAAGTTCACATGCAGTGCTATCTGAAAGCTTGAAGGTCACACAGATTTATCTGTGACTTCTGACTTTGGCCGTTATCACATTAAGATCTCTTTACAATTCCTTAATCTCACCAGAAACACTCAAATAATAATAATAATAATTCTTTGAAAATGTTCATCCTAAAATGAAGATGAAAGAAAAATGATCCACCCTTGGAAAAACCAAGCTTTCTGTCCACTGGTAACTCTCTCCTGTCAGTTTTCCATGTTTTTGTCACTGCCACATGTTTGGAGTGTTTTGTTGGCATCAAATTTCAGATTTGTTTGAATATTCTAAATAAAAGAAAAAATGTCAATGATGAAACCCATAATTTTTTTGGTGTGATATAAAAATGAAACAAACAAATGTCATGCATTAAGCAGGATTTTTGCTTGCTGGGAGCGCCTGTGTATAGTTAGACCTTTCCAATCAACAGCGGAGGAAAGGATCGTTAAAGTCCCCTGAAAGACCATCTATATTATTAAACAAGCCTTTAGGTAACCTATAATTAATCCAACATGACCGACAAAGTGGCTCTATAGCTTATACATATCTTTAAAAAAAACACAGTGACTGCAAAATATATGCTGTACTCAAAAAAGAAAAGTTACACCAAGTCAACTTTAAAAACTCTATCTCTGTGTCAGGAGTTCTGTCATCAGTTTGGACAGTTTAAAATGTATCTTGACAAAAGAAA
Organism: Valencia hispanica; assembly: GCA_963556495.2. Lineage (NCBI taxonomy): Eukaryota > Metazoa > Chordata > Actinopteri > Cyprinodontiformes > Valenciidae > Valencia > Valencia hispanica. Next base: position 13,191,076 of record OY747704.1, on the reverse strand, counting down.
TGCAACCTCACTGAGTGGTTGCTGGAGGTGGTTTAAAGAGATGCAAAAATCAATAAAATGCTTTCCCTTATAGGGACAGGGATGTTATCTGTTAGGAGGCTGCTGTGATAGAAAAGGCCAAACACTTTCCCACAAGATAAACAAGATAATGCAATTCTCAATCAACATCAGTTCTTTTTAGGTATCATTGTTTTATAAAATAATGTGCTGTTAGCTCTGATACAGTGCTATTTCAGTTTTATGTTTTGCGCCAGGTGGTTCAGAGCTCTCTGGTTTTGAAAGAGTCTAACGAAAAGTACCCGACCCCTAGAAAGTTTAGCAGTTGAAGAGTTGTTTGAGTGTTTAGAAATTGAAATCAAGTTAAATTCAACATACAGTGCTTTGCAAATGTATTCACACCCCTTCAAGTTTTTCATATTTTGTCACATTACAATCATAAAACAATGTAATTCAGCACTTAATGTAATTGACCACCAATCTCTACTTGTATTCTTTAACATGGAGTCCACCATTGTCTGTGATTAAGATCTGCAGATCATCTGAGGTATATCTTTACCGGCTTTTCCAGCATTCCGCCAGCGGTAAAATAGGACTCTATGAGATATTCATGGACCTGAATACAAATGATAAATTTACATGAACATTGAGAGAATCTTCTTCACACTCAAGGTTTACTTGGGAGTACCACAGGGTTTTGCGCTTGGCCAAATTCTTTTTACAATATATACATTAGGGCTGTAAAAATTTACACGTTAACGCAAGTCGATGAATTTTAAAATGAACATGATGAAAAATGTTAAACCATGCATCATTCTTCTACTTCACAATAATCTGTTGGTTTTTGTTCATGTATAGCATACAATCCCAATAATAATACATACAACTTCAATAATACATTGAAGTTTGTGATTTTAATGTGAAATCTAATTTATTCTAATGATTTTCACCACTTTGATTCCCAGCAACAGTCATAATGCTGGATCAGGAGCTCAAAGATTGTACATATGCCAAAAGGAAGATGGGATGCAGCTGAAGAGGATTTGCGATCTGATGGATGGAACTAATATCAGAACTGTGGACATTAAAGCATTTAAGTCATTTGCCATTCAAGTTCGTATATCTATAGATAGATAGATAGATAGATAGATAGATAGATAGATAGATAGATAGATAGATAGATAGATAGATAGATAGATAGATAGATAGATAGATAGATAGATAGATAGATAGATAGATAGATAGATAGATAGATAGATAGATAGATAGATAGATATAGATATATACATATAGATATATACATATAGATATATACATATATATATATATCTATAGATATATACATATATATCTATAGATATATACATATATATATCTATAGATATATACATATATATATCTATAGATATATACATATATATATCTATAGATATATACATATATATATCTATAGATATATACATATATAGGTATATATATATATATATATAGATATATAGATATATATATATATATCTATATATATAGATATATATATAGATATATACATATAGATATATACATATAGATATATACATATATCTATAGATATAGATATATACATATATCTATAGATATATACATATATATATATCTATAGATATTGTTGTATTCTACTTTTTTTGAGGCTATTTTTATTATGCAGTACATATGTGTTAATTATATCTTTTTTAAGCTTTAGAAGTAATAGGCCTGTTTATATTATTCAGGGTAGTAAAACATGACTCTGTTACCAGTATTTTATAGGGTTGAAGGTTTTAAGTAAACAAACTCTTGAGTAAAGATATGAACTGAAAGCAGGGAGGATCAGCTATAACTCTAAGTCATGTTATAACCCAGTTCATAGTAAGGTCAAGAGACCTGGAGAAAATAAATGACCTGTCAAGATGTAGAAGGAGGAGAGAGGAGTCACGTGATATGTTCTTTGTTCTTCTTGAAATAAAAATGGTACAGCCCTGTAAGAGAACGAGTCAGTCAGTCAGATCTTGTCTGATTCCCATCTGCAGGTGCGTCTATTCCAAAACAGATCTGAAGGTGTGTGTTTTTTGTTATTCTCTGTCTCTCAGCTCTGGGTCTTATTTTGAAACAGTTCCCATTGGGGTTTTTGGAGTTCGGCGCCCCCACCTCTCTGAGCAGGAAGTGAGTTGCAGAGCACATTGTGAGAAAAGCCGACAATATGGTGGAGGATGCGGGCATTTGATTTGGTTTTGAGTTTTCTCAGGGCTGGGAGAGATTGAGTGTGAGTAATGAGTGTGGCATAACTGATTGATACAGGTGTTTGTGGCAATTGTAGTGATTTTGTGTTTTTTCTTTGAGTTCAACAGAGAATCGGAGAGCGACTGGATTGATCCTTGCTAATCAACACCCGGGTGGTTTTGTATCAATCTGAAAAAGCGCTAACACCAAATTAATAGGTATTGATCGATTTAAACGTTCTCCATTTAATGTTGACGTGTTGTTTTTTCGGTTGAGGGTCGACCAAAGTACGGACCAGGGGGCTTGAGAGTTGGCCGCTCACTTCCGATGGGATGCTATCGGAAAATTCTCCTCGGCTGGCAAGCGGAAGGGACGTCAGCAGGGCCTGGGCGCTCTCTGTTGTCTAGACGGATTCCCTTGGAGAGGCTGGCGTATCTTCCAAACGCACGATTGAGCCACGTGAATTGGATTGTGTTTAAAGGTCCGGCTTTAGGTGGCTCCGGTAGAGGTTAGTGTTTGATGAGACTGTGAAAATTGTTCTTTCTTTCTCTCGGATGTTTGTGTGTGTGATTGGGGAAGTCGCAGTGACGGAAAGAAGCTACCATTTAGCTTCTTGAATTCCGGCCGCATATAAACTTCTCATTTAGGGGAACTAACCGACTGAATCTAAAACCATAATTCCTCTGCGAATCTTAAACGCCTAGACAATGTCCGCGCTTCTTGTACAGACAATAAGCGTAGAAGCTTGACATTGTAGAGGAATAAGGGAATATCATTTTCAGTCAGCTAAAGTACCACCATAAGTTAGCTTACGGCTAACACACAGTTTGGATGAGTTTTTCGCCTGGAAATAAAGGCGTTCAACCTTGTGCAACTACGTAAACACGTCTAAAGCATTGTCTAACACATATATATAGGACTGTTATTATGGATAACTGGTAGTAAACTCTATAGAATATATATAAAATAACTTTTTTATGATAACGGAGCGGTCACGTTTGGCTTCCAGTTGAGCTAGGTTGCTCATGATGACAGCTAATCTTTGGTAGCTTAGCTTCCGAACTTTATTTATTTGGCTCGGTTAAACAGTCATTCGAGTATTGATGGCGAAGTGTGGTTTTGTTGGAGGCATTTTGTTCTTGGTTGGTTTACTTATGAGTACGTTTTGTTAAATTTAGCATCGTAGTGCAGAATTAGCCATCTGTGCACCGGCGTATTCATTCCGCGGTGTGACACGGAAGTTTTATTGGGCCGGACTTTGATCTGTCAGTCCGGCGGAGTTTTTTTTTTTGGAGCAAACTGTTGACGATTTTGTGTTGCAAAGCGAGTTTTAAACGTATTTCTTTCGGTATATGTTTTAATGATAAATACAAATTGCCTTATATTGGGAGAATTCTATTTTTTCGTGTGTTTCACCAAACCCCAAACCCTCAACCCCAAACCCTATTAGGAATTCTTTGATTTTTAGATGAAACGGCAATAATCTCCGTATATAAATAAATTAATGATAAGATAAACAGTGCGTTATAAACCTTTTTAGCTTTCCTTCGTTTCGGCTTTGCCTAAAACATTATTAAGGTTAATGTTGCATGAATAAATAATATATAAACTCCTTCACTATAAAAAGAAATAAATAGATTAAATAAAAACGGTGCCTGCCTTTACTGTTAATTGCATTAATATTGGGATAAATTTGGGCCTACGAATTGATAGTTTATCAATTAAAATAAATAATTTATAGAGTTAATACAAATAACCTATTTTCTTTTTTTTTTAAATTTTAATCCATTTGGATTTTTGTTACGAATATTCAATGGCAGCCGAATATAGGTTACTTCCTGCTCCACAGGGACGAAACTGACGTACTTTAGATGCCCAATTGTTAATATACATTTCTAAATTATATTCTGTTTTAGTTGATAAGCCCGGTAAAAAATAAAAAGAAGATAAAAACCAGTTCCAGGGCCTTATGACGGCCAGGTGGGCTCGTCATGGTGCCCGAGGGGATTATAAGAGAAGTCTCTCACAGAATGTGTTCTGGGGAGGAAAAGTGACACCTACTAAATTTAGTTAGCAACAAATTAGAAGGCACCGATAAATTGTTTTTTTTTTTGGCATCTGTGGTAAGGGGTCAAGCTGTAAACCTTTCAAGAGGTCCCAGCCCCAGTCAACGTGATGGGTGTTAGCGTTTTACAGGTCAAAAATATGCAGACGTTGGGAGACAAGGGGAGTGAAGGACCATTTAAGAATACCAGATCTCAGGTGTCACTGGGGGCAAGTGGAGGCCCTGATTTAAAGCTTCCTTTAGTGAGAGCATCTGCGTTAAAGGACGCTGAGGAGAATAAGAAAATGGAGACTGCTTTGTTAAAACTACAGTTAAAAGAGGCTCAGAATAAATTGACTGACTTGTATCAGTCTAAAAAAAGTGAAACAGATGGTGGCTGAAGCAGCACCTACTGTTGGATCAGGGACAGTGCTGCCTTCTTTTCCTGTGATGTATGCTGGAGCTGCACCGAATCCGCCATTTACTGCTCCTTATAGGACATGGCAGCCTCGTGGCAGGTCACGTGGCAGGGCCAGGTTTGGGGATTTTAGAGGCATGGGGAGAGGGCAGCCGGGTGCTAATGGTTGTCACAGGTGTGGCTCCAATGAACACTGGGTGAGGGAGTGCCCACACCCACAAGGGGGCGCTATACCTCCCGGTCAGCCACCTCTACATATGGCTCCAATGACTCTCCCTATAACTCAACCATTGCCTGTTTCAGTGGGTGATCAAAGACTATCACATCCTTTTGTCATTGCTCAAAAGACGCCTGTCAATTTGAAAGGCAGAGATCTGCTTATCAAACTTGGTGCTACTATTCTATGTACCCCTGATGGACTTATGGTGACTTTTCCGAATGGACATACGCATTGCTGTGACACCATGAGTGGTCAATTTTTGCTGAAGGATGACACTTCACAAGTGGCTGATATTTTCTGGGCCAGATTGACTACGATGTCTGCACATGAATCTTCTGCGGCTGACTTTCTGAGATGCTGGAAGCCTTGGCTGCTTGAACTCCAGCCTTTTATTCTACCGCCTGATCCTTTCCATGTGACCTTCCTTTATGAGAGGGGCGATCCTACTTTATGTCAGGAACAATTTGAAACAGAACTTGAAGGCCAAAGTTGGTCTGTGGCTTCGGGTCCATGCTTTGTGGGGAGGAAGGGTATTGCACTGTTTGCTCATCTCACTTCAAAACAGCATAAATGGTATATGATGAAGGCTGAAGCGCTTCCACATATCGCTTTTGTTGCATCCCGAAACATCAAGCTAAAGATTTGGGGGGAATGGTTAAAAGGGGAGTTGAATTAAAGGATTGGGTTCACACCCACCTTCAGTCTCTTTTTCTCCTTCTACTCAGATGTACAAAATAGACACGCAGCTCTCTGATACTACCATTCTGGAACATTTGCAGCTTTCTAGAAATCATGGCAGAGAAAAAACAGATCATCCTGATGCAGTGGAGGCCTTAAAGGTCGTGCCTGACTCTTTGTGGTCAGATGGTCCCACTGATGTTGGCCTAGTGCAAACCACACCCATCACATTTGAGATGAAACATTCTGATCCAATCTGGCGTTCTCAGTACCCACATAAACCTCAGGCTGAGGAAGGTATTGCAGACACTATTGCAGGCTTACTTGAAGCTGGAGTTTTAGAACCATCAAACTCTTCATATAACACCCCTATTCTTCCTGTGGAAAAACAAGGTACTGGTAAATACAGAATGGCACATGATTTGCGTGCTATTAATGAGGCCCTTAGAACCCCTCCCATTTCTACACCGAATCCGTATACAGCTCTGGCATCACTGACTCCTGATTTAAAATGGTTTACCTGCATAGATTTGGCTAATGCATTTTTCTGTTTACCGCTCCATCCTTCTGTCAGGGATATTTTTTCATTTACATTCAGGGGCAGGAAGCTACGTTATAGTAGGCTTCCGCAGGGTTTTGCTTTATCCCCAGGTATTTTTAATCAGGTGTTAAAGCAGTCATTAAGCACTGTACAGCTCCCTCCAGACTGTGTACTGACCCAATATGTGGACGATTTACTTTTAGCATCCCCCACCGTTGAAAAGTGCATAGCAGCGACTCTAGTTGTGTTGCAACATTTGGGAAAAGAGGGATTTAAAGTCTCCCGCGATAAGCTTCAGTTGGTCAGGCAGGAAGTCCAGTTCCTGGGGCGAAGGGTGACCGCTCAAGGCGCTGGGCTGACGGACACCCACAAGAATGCTATTTTGGCCCATTCTAAACCTCTCACTGTTAAATCAATGCTGTCATTTCTGGGACTGACAAATTTTTCCAGACATTATGTGCCTAATTACACAAACCTTACCACACCACTCAGGGCTCTTGTAAATGCTCATGGTATGAAAAATCTGCATGCTAAATTAGAATGGGACATACCGGCTGAGGAGGCATTTATTAAGTTAAAACTGGCTCTAGCACAAGCAGCTGATTTAGCCACTCCTGACTATACATGTCCATTTTTTCTTAACACATCAGAAACAGATGAGGTGGTTAATGGGATTTTGTTTCAGAAAAAAGGTGGTCAGAGATACATTCTTATGTATCTTAGCATAAAGCTGCAAGCTATTGAAATGAGACAGCCACCTTGCACGAGACATGCAGCAGGAATTGCACACCTAGTGGAGAAAACTTCACACATTGTTACTTTGCGTCAGCAGCGGATTAGCAGAGTTTTGGAGGCACCAAACATTATTTTTACGCATGAAGGAATAAACATGGCTGAACAAATCACCGCCTCTGGGGAGCAGCATGACTGTGTCAGGCTGAATTCTGTTGCTCAAAAAATACGTTCTGATTTACGGTCTGATACCTTATCTACAGGTTTTCTGCTCTATACAGATGGGTGTTGTTTTAGAGATGGACAGGGCCAGTTAAAATCAGGTTTTGCAGTTGTTGAGCAGAATGGAGATTCACTACATACTGTCGTGTCAGGGAAGCTGGACGGCAAGCAGAGCGCACAGCGTGCTGAGATAAGGGCTCTTATTGAGCATGCAAATGGAGAAGTGATAAAGACGTCACGATTTACACTGATTCGAACTACGGGTTTTCTGTTATACATTATGAATTACCACAGTGGAAGAGAGCAGTTTTTGTTACTGCTATTGGGGTCACAGCAAGGCTGACACTGTTGACGCGTGGGGAAATGGGGCGTCATCGAGCGGTCTAATTCAACTTTAAATTTACAGCTGGCAGAGAACCTCAGGTGTCACCGCATCCTGACCCGGACCCTCGCAGTGATCATCAGCATCTGAAGGGCCTGGTCTCCTTTTTCCTTCCGACCCCTCTCCTGTCCCTCACGCTGCAGCAGCTCTCTGCTGACCTGGGAGAATCTCTTTGCAGCGGGTGGTGTCGGTTCTGACTAGGCGGTGTCGACTGCCGAAGCCAGGAGGCGGGGCCAGACCCACCCAGAAGATTGGTTGAAGTTGCTGTAATCATCCAGTGTAATCTATATGTGCAACAAAATTGGGCGAGATAAGCAATTTGGACTTGCTTTTCTCGAAGAGGGATTATACCGAAGAGAAAAGATCGCAAGAAATCAAACACTTTTCACAGCAGGTTTTGACCACCTCACAATCGGTGGGGGAAGCTATTGGAGGCGGGGCCTGTCTGTGCATTTGTGTTTATTGGGGGAAATGTTCAGTTAATGAAGTAACTGTCATTTCAGTGAGGGCGATCTGCAGAAAAGACAGTAACTTTGGGAAAAAATAAAGAGTCCACTGTACTGAATCATTTCATCACTCTGGTAGCCACCTGCTGCCAGAGAAATAAACAAGAGCAAAGACTAGAGAACAAAATAATAAAGACTGAACACTTACTAATCATTTTTCTTGTATTTTACAGGTTGTCTAACCGATTTTTATTTACAGGTGCAGATTGCTAGACACTGCCTAAGAGGGTGTCAAATAATTTTTAAGTAGTCTATTTGTAAGATTTTCTTCTTTATATTCAGTATTTACGGTTTTATAAAACTTTTTTAGTAATAAGATAAAACATTTTAAGGAGTGTTTAAAGTATAATCAGGTTCACTGACTACTAATTTGTGTTTTACTTATTCTTTTTTCATTATGATGTGGTTTTTGTAGGATGTTTTTAGGGTTGGTGACAATTGCTAGAGTTTGCTTTTACTAAAAGAATATTGAGAATTAGGTTAAAACATAAAAAACAATAATAATAAATTAAAAATATATTGCTTAAAGGTAAGGATAAAAAAACAGACACTCTTCTCATTTTGAATGATCAGGTTGGAAAGAGGGACAAATTTGTTAAATAATATGTTTGGTAAATGGAAGACTCTGGCAATGTCTATAATGGTTTCTTTAGCAGTATTTGTGTCAACTATGGTGTTATGTGGATGTTGTTGTATTCCTTGTATATGTTCTTTGCTCACAAAGTGTATTGAAAAAGCTGTTGGTGATAATGTGCAAGGTCAATATCTGTTACTCCCTCACATGGAGCCTGAAGGGGAAGTACAGAGGAGTGATCAATCTATTTGAAAAATAGATTGAAAGAGGGATTTGTTGTATTCTACTTTTTTTGAGGCTATTTTTATTATGCAGTACATATGTGTTAATTATATCTTTTTTAAGCTTTAGAAGTAATAGGCCTGTTTATATTATTCAGGGTAGTAAAACATGACTCTGTTACCAGTATTTTATAGGGTTGAAGGTTTTAAGTAAACAAACTCTTGAGTAAAGATATGAACTGAAAGCAGGGAGGATCAGCTATAACTCTAAGTCATGTTATAACCCAGTTCATAGTAAGGTCAAGAGACCTGGAGAAAATAAATGACCTGTCAAGATGTAGAAGGAGGAGAGAGGAGTCACGTGATATGTTCTTTGTTCTTCTTGAAATAAAAATGGTACAGCCCTGTAAGAGAACGAGTCAGTCAGTCAGATCTTGTCTGATTCCCATCTGCAGGTGCGTCTATTCCAAAACAGATCTGAAGGTGTGTGTTTTTTGTTATTCTCTGTCTCTCAGCTCTGGGTCTTATTTTGAAACAGTTCCCGTTGGGGTTTTTGGAGTTCGGCGCCCCCACCTCTCTGAGCAGGAAGTGAGTTGCAGAGCACATTGTGAGAAAAGCCGACAATATATACATATATATATATCTATAGATATATACATATATATATCTATAGATATATACATATATATATCTATAGATATATACATATATATATCTATAGATATATACATATATATATCTATAGATATATACATATATATATCTATAGATATATACATATATAGGTATATATATATATATATATATAGGTATACATATACATATATATATATATATATATATATATATATATATATATATATACATATATATATATATATATATATATATATATATATATATATATATGTATATATATATATATGTATATATATATATATATATGTATATATATATATATATACATATATATATATATGTATATATATGTATATATATATATATATATATATATATATATATATGTATATATATATATGTATATGTATATATATATATGTATATGTATATATATATATATATGTATATGTATATATATAGGTATATATATATAGATAGATAGATAGATAGATAGATAGATAGATAGATAGATAGATAGATAGATAGATAGATAGATAGATAGATAGATAGATAGATAGATAGATAGATAGATAGATAGATAGATATAAATAAATAAGAGTCGGTGTGGAAACTGGAGAGAGGAAGATGATAGAGAGCCAAGTATCGATGTATGTGAATGAAAGACACAATAAAGATTCCAAGGTTGCAAACTGTTCTGCAGATAATTTAAACAGATACACACATGAATTCAAGTAGGGGAATCTGAAAAATTAATTAAATGAAAGCAGCAGTTGAAAGTTGATTTAACAAAGGTGACACACAGGGCTTAATTTGAGCCGGATCCTGCCAGAACAGAATCCGGGAACTGTTTTATTTTGAACGCGTGCGTTCCATTAACTCTTTGCTAGGATCTGGGAACTTTGTGCCAATTTGTCAAAATTACAAAATAGTCTGTTGTCACGCAGTGATCAGCTACAGAGAGTATGTGAAATCTGGGGGGAAACACATTCATGATGGATTGAAAAAAACAGTTTACAACTGTGAATACTATGCCCATATCAAGAATGTGAACGGACACAGAGCAATGTGCAGAGCAGGGAAGAGGATGAGGAGGCAGACCTGGCCACAGTGTGGCATATAGTAGGCTTAGTAAGCAACTAATAGGATAAGAAATTAGATTCATTAGGAGCAAAGTAAAAGCAAAAATCCTCAAACTCTGTTGAACTTCCTCAAATTAAAGAGCAACTCACCGCCATACTGGAGTCTAACTCGGCCCACATTTCCAATTTGAAAAATGCAGCAAAAGGAGGTGGTTCCTGTCAGAGTGAGGGACGGCGGGGGGAGAGGGCTGAGCAGCATCAACACTTCCTTGGTATTCCAACTCCAACTCGCTACGGAGGTGTGTCCTAGACTTAGCTTGTTTTATACCCCACAACGGCAGGATGGCTGACATCAGCCCTCACCGCAGAGCAAAGAGCAATGCCGGATTCAAATTCAAAAGCAGTGTAGAGTTTTAACATGAAGTGGACGCCACACTGACAGTTTTGGGTAGAAAAGTTTAACTAAAATGTACTAAAATGCCAAAACTAATACTAGATATGTAGACAGCACTAGACACTCATTTATACTAAACAAAGTTGATTTTGCTCTTTAAGTTGCATTGTACACTAATGCAGAGTAGTTGTCTTGCAATTGGACTGTCGTAGGTTCAATTCCAGCTTCCTGTCACATGTCTATGCCCCCCTGGGCAAGGCACTTAACCCCAAGTTGCTTACTGAGCTCTATCAGTAGTCGTTTTCAGACAGAAGTTCTGGAATATTTGCGGACAATTTAATCCGGTGTTTAACCGGAGTTATTTTCAAACATGCCACTTTTTTCTGGAACATTGCCTTTCGGCTGCTTTCACACAGCAAGAAATGTACCGGAGGATTCTGATGAATGTCTGGGGGGTGGCGGGGGGGGTGTTCTATGTGGATATTACGTAAACTTAGTGCGGCGGGCGTACATGTAATATCCCCAAACAAATGCATTATTGCAAAGATGGTCGACGAAACAGCAGATCTACTCACAGTGCTCGTCTTTGTGATATATGCAATTTTGTGCACATTGAAACGCTTATGAGACATCGATGAAAAAGCTGAAAGGAAAATAGTGACATTTATACGTCATCAATGTGTGCGCTCACAGCGTTCCTTGCCCCCTCCCCTTTTCCCCACCGCCCCACACCCCTCCAGCTATCGCGGAACATTACCTGACTGTCTGAATGCAAACACCATACTGCGAAAAGTCCGCTCTTGTTACTAGGTCTTCATCTGTAAAATTACCGGTAAAGGGTATCCGGACAAAGTCCGGAAGATTGCTTTCAGACTCAAAAGCAAAACAGACGAAGTCCGGAAAATTAACGTTTTTCATGGCCTGTTTGAAAGGAGCTAGTGTGTAAATCTGTGTGCGTTTGAGAGTGCGAATGGGTGAATGTGGCTCCAGTGTATAGCACTTTGAGTAGTCAGTATACTTAGAAAAGCACCATATGAGTTCAGTCACTATAGTTTACTATTTAAATTTCAGAAGCTTCTTTAATGCGGGAGGGTTGTGAGTGAGAAAACATATGGATCATATTTTTAATCTCCCAACGACGGTCTTGTATATTTTCTCGTTATATTTCCAAACCTTGTGCTGATGGCAGAAGGTTCTCCCCATACTATACCAGCTTCCAGTTAGAGAGACTTTTCTGCGGCTGGATTTGCAATTCAGGCATGGAGAGCACAGTTAAAGCCAGGGACTGTGGATTATATTTGTTTGTTTTTGTACTATGTTAGGAGAACTAGGCTAGATATAGTCACTTTATTGTGTCAGTGTGCGGGCCTCGACTCGAGTTGTTGGTTTTAATTCAATGGGGGGGCGTCCTGGAGATAACCTAGTATCGGGTCAGGTTCGAAAATCATCTTAATGGGTGCGGGTTGTTGAAATTGGACCCGTGTAGGACTCTGCTCTGAGCCGAGGACGTAGCTTCTGAGTCTGCCCCTCTTGCGGGTGTGATGAGGTGTGGGGGAGAGGGAGGTGGGCTGTGAAGCATGAGAAAAGCTTAAAAAAGTCAGGGGGAAAAACACAACCGGTGTTTAAAAGGAATTTCGTCAACTTTGACAATGTGGACACAATCAGCAATCGGTTGTTAAAAACTCAGTTTATCATGACTCCCATGATCATACGTAATGTGCAACCTACTATTCTCTGCTTTGCATCCTCAGCACAATGTGCAAATTTTCACACAATAGTAGGCTAGAGCACTTGCTGGAGCTTTTATGTTACTCAAACTGCCTTATTAGACGTTGTAGATCCGTTTTAGATAACAGCGTTCTGTCCCTGTTTCATCACCGTACTCCGGCTGCGCACGAGTTTACCAGAGCACAGACCTTGGTCTGGCGATGCCCATGGTTGTGTGTGCACTCCGGTATCAGTATTGGCCTTAGTAAACTCTGGTCTGAAACATCGCTATTTGTGTCCCAGTATCATTTGATTTACAAAATTAAGCACTGGTGAAGCAAAAAAGTATATATCTTAGGATTTTTCCCTAGTTCAACATGTTAATTGAGGTAAAGAAGGTAATTATTCCTTTTGGTTCACGTGTGCTTCAGAACAGGGACATTTTTAAAAGCCATCCATTGAGAACCGGAATCAGACACCCCTGTTGTAGATAATCTATTTGCCTGCTACGTTAAAAAGGGCCATTATGTGATTTTTGGGATTTTTAAATGTTTTTTATAAGCAATTATTTTATACCATCTGCTTATTCACTTTAAGCTATTCTTAAAGTGTATAAACTATGAATAAAAGATATTCTGTAAAATTTTGTTTTTCTATCAGCTATGATTCATGTGTCTAAAGGATTCTTAAATGTAATTATCTCAATCAAGTCACTACTTTTTATTGCACTCTGGCTGAAGCATTGGAGTGTGTGGTATGTTAGTTGAAAAGCACCTGAAAGAAATATTTCTTTATTAGAGGACAGCAAAAGGATTTAGAACATTGTTATAACCAGTTATTAGCTTGATACATGAAGTGCCTCAGCCGTCCTCTGTATGTAACTGTGTGTGAAGTGCTGGTTGCCCATTCAGCTGTAATCTCACTCCACCTGAGGTAAATGTAAAGTTTTATTTAATTTTCCTCAATGTGTCATCACTTTATCACAGTGCGTCATGCTCTATTATAGGTATTAGCCTTGAGACTGTGCTCACATTGCCAGTATGTTGATAAGATTAAAAAAGCGATCATCTAGAAAAAAAGAGAAGAAGAAAGATCCAAACTGTCACAATAAGGCCTTTTATCTTTACTGTTCTTAATATATGACAGACAAGATGATTATTAACATTAGATGTTTTTTTTTTCTTTCTGTCTTTCCTGTAGGTTGGCCCTTCTCTAACACAGTGTGCAAGATGAGTGGGTTTGTGCAGGGCGTGTCTGTGTCAGCCTCAGTCTTCACCCTAGTAGCAATTGCCATTGAAAGGTAAGTCTCTGAGGTGGCTGAAATCCTTCATGACAACAATTTAATCAAGCTATAATTATTACATGGAACTGCGACTCTGCCAACCCTATTTCCTAAAAAGTTGAGGGGGGAAAACAACAAAAATGTCTGTTTCAAACTAATAACAGTACATATTTTAATCTGTTATTGAGAGTTATATATTAAAAGTAGAAAAGCACTTGGACAGCGCAGACCTCCGTCGGCATAGGTAATCAAACAATATTTGGTGTCTTCAGTACTCATCAAATTTGTGAAGTAGTTTGAACAAATCAAGGTTGTGATGCACTGCTATAGATAGTCACCAGCCCACCTGTAGCCCAGCAAAGATGAAAGGATAGAGATAATGAATGGATTGGTTCTTCATCACAGAAAGCACCCATTGATCAGTGCCTTTGTCTTTTCAGTTCATGGCGCAGTTGCCTTATGAGATTAAGCCAGGCTCCACTGGAGGTTGATTCTTGTTAAAACAGAGTTTTGCTTTCCACTGTTGCCAGTTGCATGTTCAGTATGAGGGACTGCTGCAAAGACAGAGACCCAATGCACTTGAATATTATTCCTAAAGAGTAGAACCCACATTGTAAACCACGACTAGTTGAGTTTACTAGAGATTCTTGTGGAAACCCGTTCCCCTAAATCACTCTAGTTTTTACACATGCTGAAACTAAACCTATTAGGTTGAACTGACATAAACTTCCATCTTTACTAAAAGTGATTAGTCCACTAATTTTCTATGCATCCTCAAGTTGTTCGAAATAACTTTCTGAAGCTTAAAATAATTGCACATTGCATTTATCACTACTTACAGTCCTTTGTTAGTATAAATTATTAGGTTTCTTCAAATGTGATTAATACTGTTGTGTTTTCCTAAAAAAAAAATTGTATGGAAGAAAGAAAACAAACAGAAAATGTTCAGAAAACATTTTATTTACATAATGTTACAAGATAACGTTCTGAAGTAAAATAGAAACAATTCTAAACAATTAACAGTATTTTTTTTAAATAAACAGTATTTAAAGCATTACTGTTATATCCTGAACAGTTTAAGTTCAGTATGAAACAACCTGAGAAAAACCTGTTGGATGAAATGAAATGTGAGCTTCATAGACTTTAGTAGTTTAGATGGAGAGCATGTGCAATTCTAGAATTGCACAAATAAAACAGACACATGTCCAAAATATGTTTCCTAATCATAACAAGGTCATATTTTTCCATGAAAGCTAAAGAATTGTAGAATTGCGCTGCTCTGGGTGGCTGCATGTTGGAGTTGCTCTGTGCACCAAATATTGAGTTTTGTTTTTTCAGACGTTGTTTACTCTGTTTTCTTGAGGAAGACTGCATTTTTTTGGACCTGTGTACTTTCTAGTCTTTGGTGCTGTGAAGCTGGAAGGATTTTTGCTGTTAATTTCTCACTGTTTGATAATTTATTATGATGCGTAATCAAAGCAACAAGGTGGTTTACAGCCGGGAGCAGCCGATTAACATTGCAAAAGCTGAAATAATACCTCAACTGAAGCCACAAATCCCTGATGTGTTGAGGAGGAGGAGGCGTGGATGCAGAGCAGGAGCAAAAAGGAGACAGAGAAGGAGGATGTTCAAACCATCTCTTCCATTGACCATAATGGACAACGTGAGATCACTGGCTAACAAGATGGATGAACTCAAAATCCTTACAAGGACTCAGCCAGAGTATCGGGAATGCAGTGTTATGTGTTTCACTGAGACGTGGCTGCAGCATCATATCCCTGACTTCAACTTCTCTCTCCCAGGTTTCCTGACTATATGAGCAGACAGAGATCTGAAGACTAGCAGGAAAAGAAAAGGAGGTGGAGTAGCAGTGCTTGTCAACAACAGATGGTGTCATCCAGGACATGTACCTGTGAAGTGTCGTCTCTGCAGCCCAGATATTGAACTCTTGACATTAAGTTTTCGTCCATATTATTTACCGAGAGAGTTCATACATGCATACATGTCCAAACCAAGACCTCCTCTGGGACAAAAAGATCACAATCTTGTTTTTCTCTGCTCAGAATATAAACCACTTGTTCAGAGGCAACCTGTGACAAAAAGAGCTGTGAAAAAATGGTTACAGGAAGCTGAAGAAGCCCTCCAGGGTTGTTTTGAGACCACAAACTGGATAATTTTTTGCCAAGCACATGTGAAGGACATCAATGCCATGACAGAATGTGTGACTGACTATATAAACTTCTGTGTGGACAACATCATCCCCACCAGACCAGTGAGATGATTCCCTAATGACAAACCCTGGATAACCAGTGACCTGAAGGAACTGCTAAACAAGAAAAAAAGAGCCTTCAGGGAGGGAGACAGGGAATTATTGATGAGTATACAGAAGCAACTTAAGGTCAAGATCAGAGACATCAAAGAGGCATACAGGAAGAAGCTGGAGAACAAACCACAGAGGAACAATATCAGAGATGTCTGGTCAGGAATGAAAAAGATCACAGGCTTTGAGCACAAGAAGGATTGGATATATGGAAGTCTGGACAGAGCCAATGAACTGAAAGCATACTTCAATAGGTTCAGTTCAGGAACTAGTTCAGTATCCTCATCTCCTGTCCCCAGCCAAACAGACATCCCACCTTCATCTGACCCACAGCTTTCCTGTCACACTGTCATGGACTCTTCTGATTCCACTAGTTTGTTTTCAACCAAGTCAGGAGATGCTACTACCCCCTTTGCCTCCCCCTCCCACTTGTCTGTCTCTAAAAGTCAGGTGAAGAGGCAGCTGGAGAAACTGAACTGGAACAAGGCTGCAGGTCCAGATGGTGTCATCCCCAGAGTCCTGAAGGCCTGTGCAGAGCAGCTCTGTGGGATTCTGTAGCACCTTGTCAAGCTTAGCCCAACCCAGGAGAAGCTTCCAGTGTTGTGGAAGACATCATGCCTTGTTCCAGTACCAAAGAGAACTCACCCATCAGTCATCAATGACTATAGACCTGTTGCCCTGACATCCCACATCCCCCCCCCCCTTAATAAGCAAACAAGAACATATCAGGACCCGCTGCAGTTTATTTATCGCCGTGGAGTTGGACCAACCCACTGTCATCTAGACAAAGCAGCCAGCACTGTGAGGATCATGTTCTTTGATTTCTCCAGTGCATTTAACACAATTCAGCCTGATTTGCTTCGTCAGAAACTCCTGAAGACACATGTTGAGCCCTCAACAATCACCTGGATCAACAACTACCTGACAAACAGACCACAGTTTGTGAGACTGAAGGATTGTGTGTCAAACCAGGTGGTCAGCAGCACAGGAGCACCACAGGTGATCATACTCTAACTATTCCTTTTCACTCTGTACACCTCAGACTTCCAGTAAAAATCCGATCTGTCATCTGCAGAAATACACAGATGACTCTGCAATTGTTGGGTGTATCAGAGATGGACAAGACGCTGAATACAGAGAGCTGGTGGACCTCTTTGTGACATGGTGTGGAAACAATCGTTTTGCCTTGAATGTCAACAAAAGAAAGGAGATGAATGTAGATTTCAGAAGAAACATAAGTCAAACACTGTTTCTATCATGGGTGAAGAAGTGGAGGTGGTTGAATAGTATAAATACCTCGGAGTTCAGCTGGACAACAGACTGGACTGGATACTGAACATTGAAACCATCTACAAGAAGGACAGAGCAGAATTTACTTCTAGAGGAAGCTTAGGTCCTTCAAGGTTTGCAGCAAGATGCTTCAAATCTTCTACAAGTCTGTTGTGGAGAGTGTAATCTCTTCAGCCATCATCTGCTGGGGTAGCAGCATCAGAGCCAGCGATTTTAAAAGGTTAAACAACCTGATAAAGAAGGCTGGTTCTGTTCTGGGGATGACTGTGGAACATCTGGAGAAGATGATGCAAAGAAGGATTCTTCATAAAATCAAAAGAATTATGGACAACCCTGAGCATCCTCTTCATGAGACTGTCATACAACTAGAGAGTGTCTTCAGTTGGAGACTTCTTCAGTTTCGCTGCAATACAGACCGCTACAGGAAATCCTTCCTGCCCACAGCCATCATAATCTACAACAACTCCATAAAGAATTAATTATATGAGCTATACCAACACTTAATTTCCCTCTGGGATCGATAAAGTATTTTTGAATTTGAATTGCAGTTGTCCCACTTAAAGAGGAGAGAGGTCTGTAATTTTCATCATAGGTACACTTCAACTGTGAGAGACAGAATGTAAAAGAAAAATCCAGAAAATTACATTGCATGATTTTTAAAGAATTTATTTGTATAATGGTGCCGAAAATAAGTATTTAGAACCTAAAACAAGCAAGTATTCTGGCCACCACAGACCTGTTACTTCTTCTTTAACCCCTTAGGGGACATAGGCAGGCTGGGGAACCTAAGAAATATGACCAAAAAAGTCAAAAAATGCCAATTTCATGCCAGGGGCACTTTAAAATGCTTTTAAGAATCCACTCCTTCATTGCAAGTGTTGGGGATCATTGCCATGGTGGAAGATCCAGCCATGTTTCATCTTCAATGCTCTCACTGATGGAAGGAGGTTTTTGCCCCGAATTTCACAATACATGGCCCCATTCATCCTTTTCTTAATATGGATCAGTCGCCCTGTCCCCTTTGCAGAAAAGCAGCCCCAAAGCATAATGTTTTTCAACCCCATACTTCACAGAGTGTATGGTGTTCTTGGGATGCAACTTAGCATTCTTCTCACTCCAAACACGGCGAGTGGTTTTTTTACCAAAAATTTCTATTTTGGTATTATCTGACCACATGACATTCTCCCAATCCTCCTCTGGATCATCCAGATGGTCTCTGGCAAATTTAAGACGGGCCTGGACACGTGCTGGATTAAGCAGGGAGACTGCAGGATTTTAATCCATGACGACGTAGTGTGTTACTAATAGTAACCTTTCTTACTGTGGTCCCAGCTCTCTTCAGGTCATTAGCTAGTTCCTTCCCTGTAGTTCTCGGCTGTTCCCTCACCATTCTCAAGATCATGTGTACCCCTTGAGGTGAGATCTAGCATGGAGCCCCAGGTCAAGGGAGCTTGTCAGTGAGCTTGTATTTATTGCATTTTCCAGTAATTGCTCCAACAGATCACTTCCCACCAAGCTGCTTGCCTTTTGTGAATTGGCTCCTCCCAGGCTTGTCCAGGTGTACAATCTTGTCCCTGGTGTCCTTAGACAGCTCTCTGGTCTTGGCAATGGTGGAGGTTGGAGTTTGACTGTTTAAAGGTGTGGACAGGTGTCTTTCATACAGTTAATGAGTTCAAACAGGTCCCATTAATCAGGTAATAAGTGGAGAATAGAAGAGCTACTTAAAATGACTGATGAGTGTTTCCTTTGTCCCTGGGTATGTCTGCCTACATAGTGAAATTAGCACTCAGAAACGGGCTGTTTTGCAGTTCGGCATATGACCACACGTTTCGGCATATGTCATCACTGAGTTCCAGCCAATTACCCTCTTCTCCGTACTACACTCTCCAAGTCCCTCCCCCCGCGGCGCGTATAAGCTAAACAACGAGAGCTACGGTAAAAGGCAAACAACAAACCGACAGCATGGAGTCCAGACCACATCGACAATGTCCTCCGCACTTCCGAGCCACTGAAAAGCTTGTGGATGGACTTTATTTATGCAGGGAATGTACCCGACTCCCGAAGCGCGTGGTCATTTGTGGCAAACATTTCTCTGACAAATGTTTTGTTAACTTGGGACAATACAGCAGTGGATTCGCAGATCGTCTTAAGCTTTTACCAGGATCAATACCATCTCTCCGTGAACCAGCAAATATCCCATATACAAGTATATTTCCGCAATGTCCTTCAGCTGTTATATACCAGTGTTTCCCAAACATGACGAATCTGTGGTGGTGTGCCACAGATTAAACTCTGACCACCACAGATTCAACACCGACCGTCACATATTGTGTTTCGTTTTTA
Organism: Valencia hispanica; assembly: GCA_963556495.2. NCBI lineage: Eukaryota > Metazoa > Chordata > Actinopteri > Cyprinodontiformes > Valenciidae > Valencia > Valencia hispanica. Next base: position 13,171,249 of record OY747704.1, on the reverse strand, counting down.
TTTTTTACACTATTTAAAACACGCAGCGTATTTGTTCAGCATTTCCCTGCTCTCTCTTCGTCTCTGTCACTCACGTCTCTCTCGCACACACACACACACACACACACACAGCCCCTCCCCTCCGTGCAGCACGTCTGTCTGGATCAACTGTGGAAGACGTCCTTTACCTTTCTGGTCCCTCCTCAGGTGCCTCGCCGTCCGGATCAGATTCAGGATCAAATTGAAACGCCATTACATAGTTACAGTAGCCGATAACTGAGCCATTACTGTCGTGGTGAAGCTAGAGACGTAATGAGGACGGATGGATGTGTGGATGGATGATCAAATATTTGATTAGGCCTGTAATTTGTAAACAGATTATTGTTCAACACACAATATAAACCTAATTACATTTCATACATAATATTGGAATTTGGGCAATTTGTGGTGCGCAAATGCATGTCTGTCAATGTTTCATCAGATGCGGACGTTAGAGACTCAATTGACTATAGAGGCGCATGGCTTGGACCCCGCCCACCAAAACTCGGTTGTTCTGTGCTAATGCTAACACAAGGGCTACCTAGTAGGGGCTGCAATTCTACAACAAGGCTGAGTTACGACAAACGATCCTTTGATACAGTGTTAAGGTACTTAGTGTGTGACTAAAAAGGGCCCAAACGTCGCCGGGAATTTCTTGCCAGGGGCACTTTAAGGCTCTGGGGTGGCCTAGCCAAAAGAGAATCTGTGGAGAGAGTTGAAAGTCAGCTCTAGAGAAGATCTGCATGGAAAAATGGGCCAAAATACCAACTACAATGTGTGCAAACCTAACGAAGACCTACAGGAAATGTTTGATCTCTGTCATTGTCAACCATGGTTACTTTACAAAGGATTGAAATTAACTTTTGTTATTGGCGAAATACTTTTTGCACCATGATACAAATAAATTCTTAAAAATCAAGGTGATTTCCTGGAATTGTTTCCACATTATGTCTCCCACAGTAGAAATGTACCTATGATGAAAATTACAGACCTAACTAATCTTTTTAGGTGGGAATACATTAACAATCGGTGGCTGCCAAATACTTTTATGCTCCACTGTACAAGATGGATTTAATGCAACGTGACCATTCAGACTGCTTTTGCTTTCAAAACCATTAGATAAGTATCGGATTTAGTACCACATTTAAAAGTGACCTGGGTCAAATTTGGAAAAAAAAAAATTGTTTTGTGCTGTTCAGACTCTCATAAAAAAATGTGATATTGGTCGCATATTTGCAAAAAGTCCGATTTGATGTCCTTTAGCCTGCAGTGTGTACGTAGCCTTAGACTCTTTATATGAATCGGTGTACTGCGTAAATTCATGAGTGTGTGGAAGAAAGGATGGATGTTTTCTGTTTGTGGAAATGAAATTTTGCCGATGAGATAGTGAGGTTAATTACAGAAATTGTGTAAAACCAAAATAAATGTACAGCAGAGTCTGGGTAAATGTTACACAAACTACAGTTCACATCAATGTCTAATTTGAATCTGTACATTTACAGTCTCCCCCTTTCATTTGGTTCAGTCGACCTGCTTCACAACAAATAGGCCTGTGCAGCAGTATTATTTATCATACTTTTTCTACAAATAGCAGTGGTTACACACTTTTCAGCAAATGGTGAAGTAAAGTTGTCTGGACCTTTAAAAAAAAGAGAAGAATTGACAGAGCAAAATCAACGAAAATAGTTGTAAATATGTTTCTTGATTATTTTTTGTTTAACAACGTTCTCAAAATATTGTAGAGGGATTCTAATTAATCTATTTCCTGGTTGTTGTTTTTTTGGTACTGTGAGTGACTTGGAAGTGTGTTGTATTGAAGTGCCCTTGTGTGTGTTGGGTGCTTTAGATGTTCATTAGCGTCATTTTTTCTTAAAAAATCACAATGGTTACAGTGGGTCCAGCTGCAGTCAGGTGATAGGGGCGTGGTCAGGCTGTTCAAACGGGCCTATCAGAGCCTGTCGCCGGGCGGAGTCCTGATCCTGGAGCCGCAGCCGTGGAGCAGCTACGTCCACAGCAAGAGAGCCTCGGTAACGCATATATATACATATATATATATATATATATATATATATATATATAGAGAGAGAGAGAGAGAGAGAGAGAGATTTCTCTTCATTTCAATTCAGATTACTTATATAGCGCCAATTCACAACTCGTCTTCTCAAGACACTTTGCAAGTAAAGTCATTTCAATTCAATCATATATATGTTCTAATTAATCCTTCAGTTAATTAGCGAACCCTTATACTGAGCAATCAAGTAGCAACAGTGGAGAGGAAAAACTGTGGCTCAGTATCAGCAGCCATCTGAGCCGACGGTCTAAGGGTTTGAGAAGACATAGCAGAGACACAAAAACCCCAAAAGAACTGATGTAAGAGTACTATCTATGTTTTTTAAAAAGATGATAACAGGAGAGGGAGAACGTTTAATTACTGGGAACATCATTCCATCGCATGCCCCCCCTCCAACAAGGCTGAACAGAGCGCCAGACCAGGTGTAGCTTATATGGAGAGAAAAACACTGAGAAAACATAATAAGATAACATAACAAGTTAACAGTTGAAATAACAACAAATAATGCCACTGGAGAGTAGTAGAAGAGAAAAGTGGTAGCGTAAAGAAAAGTGGTCAGTCCGTCCTCCAACAGTCTAAGCCTGTGGAAGACTTTCTGTGTGGTTCCAGTTCCCAAAATAACACATGCAAGGGAGACAGACCACTACAGACCAGTTGCCTTGACATTCCACCTGATGAAGATCATGGAGAGACTCATCCTCACCCAGCTTTGCTCCATGGTGAGCTTATTGTTGGTCCCACTGCAGTTCGCAAACACACCAAACATCGGGATGGACGACACAGTTATCTACCTGCTACCGGCGCTGGCTCATCTGGAGACGCCTATGAATGCTGTGAGAGTCATGTTCTTTGACTTCTCAAGTGCTTTCTACACCATCCAGCCGTTGCTATTGCAGGAGAAGTTGAGAGGAGTAGGAGTGGACGAACATCTGACCTCATGGATCACTAACCACATCACCAACAGGCCTCAGTATGTGAGGCTAACTGTGTGTCTGAGATTGTACAGTGCTCTCACCTTTCCTCTTTACCCTCTACACCTCGGACTTTACTTACACCAGCAGCTCTCACCTCCAGATGACTCGGATGACTCAGCCATTGTCGGCTGTGTGATAAGTCAGTGATAAGGGGCTTTGTGGACTGGTGTGAGCGAAACCACCTGCGCTTAAACACCAGTAAGACAAAGGAGATGGTGATCCACTTCCAGAGAAACACACCACCTTATACACCAGTGAACATCAGGGCTCGCAAATTGAGGTTGTAGATACCTTTAAGTACCTGGGTGTTCACTTTAACAATAAACTGAACTGGTCCCATAACACAGACACTCTGTATAAGAAGGGTCAAAGCTGCATCCACCTCCTGAGAAGGCTGAGGTCCTTTGGAGTGAGCACCCATCTACTAATGAGTTTTTATCACTCTGTTGTTGGCTCCATAATCCACTTTGATGTGGTTTGCTGGGGTGCAGGCAGCTCGGACCAAGACAGGAAAAGACTGAACAGGGTAGTGAAGAGAGCCAGCTCGGTCCTGGGCCGCCTCCGCTGAATTCTGTGGAGGAGGTGTGCAAGAGGAGGATGTTGGCGAAGTTTACCTCCATCTTAGACAACTCCTCTCACCCGCTGCACCTGACTATGGAGGCTCTCAGCAGCTCTTTCAGCGGACGGTTAAAACATCCACAATGCAAAACGGTATGTTTTCGTAGATCATTTATTCCCACTGCTGTGAGACTCTATAACTCCACTCTTTAACTGCTATTGGCTCATCACTATCACCTGCAATATCCCATTGTGTATTGTATATTTATATTTATTTATGTGCAGTTCCTTTTGTAAACTCAGTTTTTGTATTTTATTCTATTTATTTCATCTTCCACTAGTGTTATACTGCTGTCTGTGTTTTACCTCTGCACCTTATTCCTTTTCTTGTTATATGCGCTGCCGTAGCATGTGAATTTCCCCCCGTGGGATCAATAAAGTATTTCTTTTCTTATCCTAGTTATAGATAAATATGGTTGTGTATCAATGTAAAAAACTGTGGAAATATTCCTAAATATGACTGAAAAAGTACAGTTTTGGGTGTAAATAGAGGACAAAACTGGAAGCTTTAAGAAAACACAGGTGAGATCCATGGAATCTTTTGTTTTGAATTCCACATGTTACAAGTGGCCCTTTCACCCTATTTATCTTTTAGCCAATTGCTAAAGCAAACTAACTGATTAACATTTTCTTATTAATTTTGGACAACCATGAGCATCCTCTTCATGGGAATATCCTACAACAACAGAGTATCTTCAGTCAGATCCTTATTCAGTTTCACTGCAGCACAGACTGCTACAGGAGATCCTTCCTGCCCTCAGCCATCAGGTTCTACAACAACTTCTTGAAGATTGAAATAATATGAGCTACAACAAAGCTTAATTTCTCTCTGGAATCAATAAAGAATTTTTGATTTGAATTTTTCTGAATAATTGAGGGATTTGTTTATCAACACCGCGATGAAATGGTGTGACACTGAACCTTTACATTCTCCCTGGTAATGTAAAGGTTATAATAAATTATAACCCAATATTAGAAATGGGTTTATAATAACTGGTTCTCACTGTTATTAGCTTCATGTATGTCTGTATGGTGACCTTGAGTGTCAGAAAGGCGCCTTTTAAATAAAATGTATTATTATTATTATTATTTGTAGTTATCTTGCAGCTGCAGTGTTTGTTAGCTTTGTTAGTCAAGGTTTCCCTGATGTGAAGTGATTGCTGCAGATTGTTGCATTTTTATTCATCTGCTTGCTCCAATTGCTTCTTCTGATCACTTGCAACCAGACTTCTTTTGTTGACCTTGAAAGGGACGAGTCGATGGAATTGCACATATGTTGTTTATATCAAAGCAAACAACAGTACAAGACATAATCCCGTCAGTCCGCGACTGAGAAGAGACGTTCACATAGAACCACGGATGCAGTTTGGGTCTGCGATGCTGTTTACATGACAAGCGAGCATTGAATGCAGCGCGGATTGAATTGTGGGATAAACAGGGCGGATCATTCTGTGCATGCATTGAAAAAAAGGAATCATGTTAATTTTAAAATTATTCGACTTGCGTTAACGTGTTAATTTTAACAGCCCTAATGTATATATTGTAAAAAGAATTTGGCCAAGCACAAAACCCTGTGGTACTCCCAAGTAAACCTTGAGTGTGAAGAAGATTCTCTCAATGTTCATGTAAATTTATCATTTACATGAACATTGTTGAATATGTTGGACAATAAAGATTTAAAGCAGGCTAGTGCTGTTCCTTTGATCCCCGCAATATGTTCAAGCCTTTCAAAGAGGATATTGTGAATTACTGTATCAAAAGCAGCACTGAGATCTAACAAGACCAGAACAGACACAAGTCCATTATCTGAGGCTATGAGAATATCATTAGTAACTTTCACCAGTGCTGTTTCAGTACTATGATGAGCTCAAAAACTGACTGGAACTCAGTTCATTAGTTTGTTGCGATGGTTGACCATCATAAGAGATGTTAAGCTTTAACCCAACAAAAGTCAAACATCAAAAATTCCAAAGGAAAAAAGAGATAATAAAAAAGAAAACATTACAAAGGATATTTTAAAATTACAAATAAGGTCATAATAACCAGGAGTAATCTTTAACACAGGGGTCGCACTTAAGTCCTAGAGGGCCGATTTCAGATGTGTTTCTGCTTTATCACACCTGACTACAATAGTGGGCCTATTGGCTGAACTCTGTAGAGCGCAACTGCATGCTAAGGAGGTAATTCTGCCATTATATTCAGGTGTGCAGGACCTGCAGCACAACTAAAACTAGAAAGAGACATCCTTGGACCAGAGTTTCAGACCCCTGGTTTAACAAATGATATGCTAACATTTTAATTTGGAAAAGTCTCCAACTTTTCTGGAAATGGGTTTATGCAGATGAGTACATGACAGTCCTGATAGTACTCTTGTTCTGGATAAGCAAGATAACATGTCAGCATTTTAGGGGATCATGAATATACAATGAGACAACGTTGACAGTATCAGTGTATGGTTCAATATTTAGCTTTATTTTGTACATTTTCGATTTATTAGCCCTCACTAATCAGCAGGTATGCTCTTCTCTACTTTTCCACTACAGGTTCCGTTGTATTGTGTACCCTCTCCAGCCCAAGCTGACTCTGCTTGTTGCCAAGGTAGCCATTGTGTCGATCTGGGTGTTAGCAGTGGCAATTATGTGTCCTGCCGCAATAGCACTGACTGTGGAGAAAGTTCCTTTTCATTACATGGTCTACAATGGTGATTTCAATCGCACGTTACCTCTTTACAGCTGCTATGAAAACTTTGCCAATCCTCACATGAGAAAGGTCTACACGGCAGTTCTGTTTGCCCACATCTACCTGGTTCCCCTCACTGTCATCACCCTGATGTATGTAAGCATCGGTGTCAAACTCTGCTCCTCTGCAGTTGCAAACAGAGAACCCCAGCTGGGCAATGTCATGGTCCAGGCGGGAGGCAGACGGCATGCTCAGCAAGTAGTATCCCAGAAAAAGATCAAGGTAATAAAGATGCTTATTGTGGTGGCTTTGCTTTTCATGCTGTCCTGGTTGCCCCTCTGGACCCTCATGATGATGGCAGACTACGGTGGACTGGACAGAGACCAGTTGGACCTTCTCACCAGCTACATCTTCCCCTTCGCCCACTGGTTGGCCTTCTCCAACTCCACCGTGAATCCCATCGTATATGGCTACTACAATAAGAACTTCAAGAGGGGCTTCCAGGCAGTGTGCAAGACAAAGCCCTTCTGCTGCGTCACCCAGCTGAATAGCAGAATGACTCGATGGGGACGGAGAGGAAGATCTGCACAAGGACCATCTGATGGGACCGAACAAAGGGATGAGAGTAACAACCACAGCAACTTTCTGTTGGGACTGAGAAACCGTGTCCATAATGACAACAAAATGAGTGAAACACCAGAAATAAACAGGGGCTCGAGAATGGGTTGTGTAGTAGTCCACAAAGGTAGAAGTCTCTCAGATCAAGGGATAGAAATGGTAGCCATACATAAGAAAAGCAGCAATGAAGAATGTTCTGAGAAGGTAAGCTCTCTAGCAGTTTCAGTGTATCAGGCATGGGATAACTGAGAAATACCTTTAAGAAAATATGAACCAAACAAAGCCATAACATGGTGCATTGGGAAAGAAAAGGCATTGTTATAGTAGGATTGTTACTTAGAACCCAGCAACTCTGGAGCACAACCAGTCTAAACATGTTCCAATTTAAGTAGATTCAGTCGAATGTGACTGCTTCTCTGCATGCATGGTCAAATGAAACTACTGAAATGTGGTTACTGTAAGCAAAAGAAGGGAATTGTGAATCAGTTACAGATCACACTGATTGGTTGGTTTTTATCAAGAACCAACAAACCTACTGATCCGAGCTGAAAACATCAACTACTCTAAATGTAAACACAAACTAAACATACATTTACATAGTTCTGAAATATATTCTTAGTTGCCATTTTATGTTTCAGTTTGGTTCCGAAGAGCCTTCAAAATGAACCACAGAACCTTTGAAGCTCTTGTCCAAAAGTATTTGAAAGAAAATGCGCACATATTAAACATCACACAGTGTCCTCAGTCTGCATAATAGATTACACAAAATGATCATTAAAAGCATTAAAGTTGACCAGATGGTGCAATGAAGACAGTGCAAAAAGAGCTTCATCACTCTGCCACTATCCTTTGTATCAATTTTCCGACGCCATTCATGTCTATTAAAGATTCACATTAGCCGAACCTGTACATTATGAAAAATTAGCATTTGCGTTTGAATTTCAGCTGCTATGCCTTCCTTTCTTCTCTGACAGCTGCATTATAGCCAATTTCTTTCAGTTCCTTTACTTGTAACTAAATTAAGTTCATCTTGTTCTCTGTCATAAAACTATGACAGATGCTGTTACAAAAAGCAACTAGCATTCAATGAAAAATGTGCCTTTAAAGACAATAAAGCTACCTCTGTTGAAAATGCACAAATGTCAGTGAAAACTCTGCTTTCATACACAATTAAGAATTCAACAAAAACCTGTTAGTCAACTACCTCAACTCACACCAGGGAATTTTGTATATAAAGTCAATCATCAAACTAATTTAGCGCCATGATAAGTTTCAAGAATCAAATAAATCAGAAAATCCTTGTTGTTCATGAGAACTTTACATAATGTAATGTCATAACTCATAACCCAACTTAACTCTGAGCTGCTTTGAGTTAAACAAAGCTTGTATCCCAAAATAAGCTCAAGCTTGGGCCATGCTAATGAACTTCATCAAATTTATTTATGAAAAACATGCTGTAGGTTTAATTAAAAAACAATGGTTGTTCTGGTATTTCTTTCCTTTCTATTGTTTTCTACAAGTAATTCAGTGCTACACTGGGGCCAGTGTTCTTTGATCAGCAGTTATGTCCGTTTCCTGAGCAAAAGGCCCATTTTCTGTTTGAATACATCGAAAAATGATGTGTTAGGATGGTTGAAATTGAGTACAGTTGCAGTGACGGGCTCTACGACCAAGTGCTCTCCTGGGCGTTTACTCTCTCAATTGAATAAGCTAGCTAATATTTATTCGACAACTGGGGGACAGTCAAGGTTGAGTGTAAAGCATTGAACTTTAATCCCAAAATTGTCGGGTGATATAGAAAAAGAAAGAAACATGAAGGCAACACAAAAGGATGCTAAACGTAATGTACTCTGTCCTTCTGTGGCAGATCACTGTACATTTCACACCATACCAAAACTCACAATATACAAAACAGTGGATGCATTATCATTGATACACAGGTCACGTGTAGTAGCTCCTTACAGTTTGCTTCTGTTTTTGCCTTTCTTGTCACACTTTAATGTTTCAGATTTTCAAACCAGTTCTATGTCAAAGATAACCTGAGGCAAATAGAGCAAAAAAAGTAAACAAAAGCAATTGTCAACTAACAAAATCTATCCAAACTGACCTGGCTCCATTACAACATCCCAACACCACCACCACCACCACCCCTCCATCACGATACTGAAGACTTTTGGAAAAACATTTCATTGGCAGACAAGACAAATGTGGGGTCTTTTTGAAGGTGTGCGATCAGTTAAAGCTGTAGAAAATTTTTTGATTAAAAAAACATCACTCCAACAGTTAAACATGTCAATGGTGCGATGGTCTTGTGCTGAGTTGCTGTTTCAAACTACACAGTTTGCTTTAAAAAATGGAACCATGAATTCAGTTGTGTCCATTAGCAAGAAACTTCACCCAGCTTGCCTGTTGGTTTTGGTCAGAGGGCCTGGTGGCATTGATTGCATGGCAGCCTTGGTTCTGTCAGTCTGCCCAAGGGCAGCTGTGACTACAATGTAGTTTACCACCATCAGTGTGTGAATGACTTAATGTAGTGTGAAGCGTTTCCGGGTCCTCCGGACTAGATAAAATTACAAATACAGGCCATGTATCAATTATGGATGGTGAATATCATCAGTTTATGAGTCTATGATCTTAAGATCAGTGGGGTTATACAGCAGGGCAATTAACCAAAGCACACCAGAAAGTCCACCTCTGAATATCTAAAAAAAAATGAAGGTTCTATAGCAACCTTCACATTGTAACTGGATCTATAAATGCTTTTTTATTAAAGAGTTTAGAAACACTTTTAACAGTTTAAGAAGTGTCGAGGGCTCAAAGTATTTAACTCCAGTTTAAAACAGCATTTATAAATAGTCAGAAAATAAAAATGCTAATTGCCAATTCAAAGAGCATTCACTGTCTTAACAGGGTTTAAAATGTTCCATGGTGGTGTTTAGAACCAATTAAGAGCCAGCTTTGGTACTAGTCCAGGTTTGGCACTGCAACTGCATTCGTGAAGAAAAAGTGAGAAAATTAAGGAAAATAAAGATTCAATTACATAATTCTTAATTTAACTTATTATTCAAATGTTTGGTGTGAGAATCAGCCAGGTGCAGTGTAAATGATTAGGTTCAAGTTCAGAAAAAGAGTCTCTGTAAACTAGTTGTTACTTAAACTTTGCAAAGGTTTAGGGTGTGAGAACTAAATACCATATTCTTGGACACATGCCAGAAATGGTATTAAAAGGAACTAAGTGAAAATGAAAAAGTACTCAAGAAGCAGAGTGAAAAGTGAAAAGAGGGGCTGGAACCAACGTGAAGTTCAATTTCTGAAAGATATTAAAACAGTACAGCTTAGAGGATGTTGCCCAATTTAATGTTCTTGCTTCTACTAATGCAAATGTGTGAACAGCTGGATACAGCTGTGTAAATTAGAATGCATCATATAATCAATGATGAATGACTCCAGCTTATTCATGTGAAACATACTAAGATGCAGTCTAAACTGAAAGTCATGGTTATTGGTTATTAAGAATATTTTTATTTTTATTTGGATGGATTTAAATGGTATTTATTTTCAGTTGAGTCCAGTCTTGCTGCAGAGTTGTAAACAACCACAGCCTGGCACACCAAGAGACTTGCACATTCACAGCAGAATTAACCCAAGAGCTAAAAAAAAATCCTCCCGGTTAACTGACAGGGTGGCTTGTAGTCATGGTAATGCTAGGATAAATGGTTGGAACAGTGTCACATTTATTTAGTTTAGGGCTGAATTCCAGCGGTCTAAGAAATCTAGAGTCTAATAAAACTTTTCCATGGAACGTGTCAGCTTCTGTTTACTTCAAATCACTGAACCCACCTTTCAAGTAGTCAAGGTTGGTTCCCTTGATGATGGAGGCAGAGCGCCTGGGCTGCCTCAAACTGTTCACTTCAGACTGGAGGTATCGCTGTTCGGATTTGCAGGGGAAATTCTCAGTACTCGGGCTGCACTGTGTCTTATAAAACATAATGAAACAGCATTGCATACATGCACTAGCCGTGTAGAAAACCTAAGCAGCATTTGAGTAAATCTAAAATATAACTACTCACAAAAAGTCAGGGATATTCATCTTTTGGGTGACATTTCAGGATGAAATCTTTTAATTGACCATTAAATTTCCTGCTTCAGTCAGAATTGGTATTTAATCAGTTCTCATCATGCTGTTTACATTTTGACACGAGACCTACATGACGCCTAACAACTGATCAGCAGTCCCTCGTCATTGCGAGGATGTTCTCAGACAGAAAAGGCCACTGAGCTTAGATTGTCACAGAGTCTAATCAGCAGGTTGCAATAGAGCTAAAGAGAAACTGGAAGAGTCACAAAAAGACATAGAAGTGGACGTCCTTTAGGCCACATTCCACAATGATTACAGCTTCATTGTGAACAGTGTACTGCGGGACTGAATGATGAATGCCCCTCAACTCCTGGTCCATTTAGGAGAGGTGAGAAACACCCAAGTGTGATGTCAGACCATTCAATACGGTTTACATTAGTGGGGTCTGCATGCTAGACGACCTGCAAGGTTAACCTGACCACACCACCAGGCATAGCCTCCATTGTCTTGCATGGGCCATGAAGGATTTACCCTGGACAAAAGGACCAGTGGGCCTCAGTGCAGCTCTCTGATGAAAGTTGATTCATATTGAGCGGAAATTATGGCTGCCAACAATGTTGAAGACATCAAGGAGAGCACTGTGCATGTCACCAGATTAGTATTTAGTGGTGGTATAGTGTGGGCAGGTGAGTTTCGTCAATACAGAACTGCCTTACGCTTTTTGAATGGTACAGTGACAAACCCATACTACCTGAATAACATCCTTAATCTTCATCATTCTACCCCTGCATGAACAAAACAGGCCTAATTTCATATAACAATGCTCCAGGTCATGGTGGTCTGGGTACCTCGGATGGAGTGACTTGCATCAGATCTGAATACCATAGAAAACCTCTGGGGGAAACCTCTGGGTGTAGAAGCTCTTAACTCTGTACCCTAGAACCTCAATGACCTGGGGATTTTAGGAAAATGGGATACCATGCCTCAGCAGACAAGTCGATTTGTGAAGAGAATGGGACGTTGTTGACAAGCTTTGATTGATGCTCAGTGGTACATGACACAATTTTGAGGTATTGACATTTTTTGTTGTGAATTACCCATCCAATGTTGGTTATTGTTTCAATACATTGGATGGAATGAGGAAATCACCATTGCATCCTTTTACTTAAATACTTTCATGATATAATATATTTGCAATTCTAATTGTAGCTTGAACTTTTTACATTTTCCATAAGATTTACCCAAAAGCCAAACATCCCTAACTTTTTGAGAGTACAATATGTTTACACTGGCACAGTCAGAATAAAAAAAAAGACATTAAAATAGGAAGTCAACCTGTGCATGAGGTCATGAGTACAACAGAAGTATAAAAACATGGTTCAGTAAATGTGATAATTGGACAACATGTTACAACAAACTTCAGTTTCACAATTCAGAAACAGTTTTAATGGCCAAGATTGTGTCCATTAACAAGGATTCTGACTTCCTTGTTTGTGGTCAATTTTGGCCAATGAAGCAGATTTGATGAAGTAATGTTACCACAGACCTCAACTCACTTTGAGATAAAGCTCCTATTATCAGTATGTGCACCCTCCGCCTTTCTTGCAGAACCCAATATGAACTATGCACTTCAAAGTAGTTTTCCCAAATCACGACACAGGGTTAGACACATTTCCAGTATTTATAAGGGTGACCAACCCACGGCCTGTGTGATGTTAAGCAGTTTGCCATGTGTTGTTGTGGCTTGGTGTTTGCTAGCCATAATTTTAAAGGCAGTTTTTAAATATAAATGCTTTGCTACTCTGGCTGTGCCTTGTTGTGTACCCAAAAATGAACAGGAATAAAGTGCATTGAAAAAAATGTGACAAAACAAATGCAAGCATGCTGAATTAATTTTATTGCAAACTCTGAACAAATGTGATTACTGTAAAACTGGTATGATTCTACTTCTATGTCTGTATTATAAAGATGATTGTAAAAACAAATAAGGGGAATAAGCACAATGTTTAAGGTTCTGTGTGGGGAAATGTGAAATGCAACCATCAGAACCTAAGTGTGTTTTTGTTGTTTTTTATCGTAAGTAGTGCATTAGAGGCAGAAGTGAGGTGTTCAAAATAGACTACAAGAATGTCATAGAGCAAAAAAATGTGACAGACTACAAATCAGATTAGAGGGCAACCTTTGAAATTCTTGATTATTTGGTTATTATGGTTTTACTCTTTTTGCATTTTTTATTTGATTAATCTATTTTATTTTTATCTATGCTTCAAAGCATGTTTTATTTTTGTAAAATAGACCAAGGCTTATTTAGACTTACTTATTCTTATAAAGTTGTAAAACAAGAGTAATTAGACCATTAGCTCTGGAAGATTGAAGTAAAATTGTACTGAATTGGGATTTAATGGCACTGATCCAACAACAGACTCCAACAAGTGTGGATCAAACCAGAGTTTTCACATCCATCCATATATAAATCCCCCTCAAGGGAAGATTTGTTGCTAGAGCTGCCATGCAGAAAGCATCTCCCTACTTATGCAAGCCAACATTCTAACTTAAAAACAGTGCCCATGTTTATGGATATCTATGTAAATTTTAAAAAGTGCAAAATGCGTTAGACCCTAAAAGACATGCACTTTTTGTGACACACAGTTTGAAATATTAGCCTAGGCTACATGGTGGTGATAACAAATACAGTAACTTGTGAAAAGTCCTAGATATTGTTGCAAATAATTTCTTTAAACCGGAATCTAATAATCACAACTGTGCATAAAGTTTTTTTTCAGAATGATTGGATTCAAATGACTTTGTTTTGTAAAGTGCCTTGAGATTATGTCTTGTGAAGTGGCACTGTATAAATAAACCGAAAGGGAAAGTGAAATCCTATGGACAGATAAACAGATCAAATTTATAGAAATAAAATGGCGTCAGTAAATTAGATTTGTAATCCTTACTAAGCATTGCTGTAGTTTGCAGATGGCTCTGCTGAAGGTGAAATGAGAAAACATTTAGCTTTTGATAAATGGTATAATAAGAAAATAATCCCCTAATTTTGACAAGAATTTAAAATTACTTCACCACATACAGTATTTGTATAAATTCATGTAATAATTGTATAATTATGTAAGTTCTGATGTCACCGCTTTTTAATTCTGAGTAATTCAAGTAAAAGGATTAATTGTTCCACCTTGCTTTAAAATATGTAGTTGTTAATTGATTTTGCGCCCGTGTATAATTAGTGCTTTTTGCTTTGTTAATCCCTTACTGAGTCTGAATGTTAGAGGATCGGAGCTGAATCAGAAAACAAGAGTTTGAGATTGGTGTCTCAACACTTTGCTAGCATTTAGCTTATTTTTCATGTACAAGTTGTTCACAAAGCTGACACACAAATGCACACACACTGCACATGTTTGGCAGATAATCTCTTCAATAAACATCTGCTAGCAATCATGTTTATTTGATTTCTATCCCTTCTGTATTTGTCTACAGGAACACAATTGTCTGTTTGTTTGTGCAAAAAAAAACAATGTTAAGTAATGTAATCAGGGCAAAAATAATTTATACTTCTCATTGTTCAAGAAATGTATTAGTGTACGAAGGAATTCAGCACTACTGTAAAAAGTCTAAATGTGTCATTTGATATCCAAAATAAGTGTTATGCTTGGTACACTCATGGTGAAAAATAAAGACAGTCTCTCTGAGTTAAAAGATTTTATGTTTCAAGAGTGACAATTCCACACTAGTGTTTCCATTGGGATAAAGTGATTAAGAAGTCGCCTGGCTCCTGCCTATTAGTGCACTTAATGACTGATCAACAATAAGCACAAAGCTACAGCAATCTGGTGGTGTGGAGCATTTATGTTCAGGGGAACTACAACCCCAAAGAGTCCAGAAAGAAAGGTTACTTTCAGTTTCTCAACAGAGAAAAAGCCCTACACTTCTACATGAAAAAAAATATATATATTTACAGGAGTATTTTCTCACAAAAAGGAATTCATCTCTGGGAATGTAAATGTTCCAGTTGACAGATATTGTTTTGTTTTTACCATGAGTGTTGCCCTGTTCGTACATTTGGGCTAGCTGTAATGCTGTAGGACATCTTGAACAGGTTCATATTTTTCAATTCAATTCAGTTTATTTATATAGTGCCAATTCACAACAGATGTCATCTGAAGGCACTTAACAAGAAGTAATTTCAATACATTTATACAAACATTCCAATCAGTTAAAAAGTTTCCTATTTAAGGAATCCCAGCAGATTTTATCACATGACAACCAGAAACGGCAGTTAATTTTACTCTGGCTTTTCATACTATAAACCAACACAAAGTAGTTCACACATGGTTTTAAAAATCTAATTTTCAATAGCAAAAATGTGCGGCGAGCATTTAGTTTTAGCCACCGAGTTTAAATTCTTTAGAGTTACTGTATATCTCTTTGGAGCCTCCAACAGTTTTTCCCTCTGGTGTTATCCTACATTTAGCTCCTTCCAGCTTCCTCCAATCTTGTATGTAGGACAAAATGTAAGTCTGATCTTACCATAGGGCCTTCTTTCTCATGTTTGTATGTCCCCTACATGTGTTCTAGATCTGTGTTTCCCAACCCTGGTCCCCAATGCACACTGCCCTGCATGTTTTAGATGTATCCCTGCTCCAGCACACCCGATTTCAATAGATGGGTGATTAACAGGCTTTTGCCAAATTACAATAATCAAAATCAAGTGTGTTAAAGCAGGGAAACATTCCAATCATGCAGTGCAGTGTGCTTCCAGTGGGGTGAATGGATTAAAAAACAAAAAGATTCTTGGAAACTGCCAACGTAATGGACAGGTTTTTGACGACGCTCCCACAAAGACGGAAGGCAGCAGATAAAATCGAGCAACAGATCCTTCCTTCCAAATCACGAGGTAGAAAGTATGACAAAGCATATGTTGCCTTTGGTTTTGCTACACCCAACACCTGCAAATGTTCAACTGAGCTTATGTAAAGCTTCATACAGAGTGGCACTGTGTAATAAGCCACACACAATTATGGAGGATTTAATACCTCCCCATGGACATGGTTCCACCTAAGACTGACAACAGCGGCCAGCAAACTACGGCTTATTCCTCTGCCCAATAATACCATAGGCAGGCACATTTATTAAAGAACATGGAGGAGCACTTTCATGATAAACTGTAGCAGCTACTTTGTGAGGATCTGCACAGCAGTATGCACCATTTTGACCACAGAGTCAAAAATTCCTTCATAAAATATATTTACCCATCGATTTTTAAAAACTATAAAGACACATTCAGTGGTATTTGATTTTTAATTATTTTAATTAGGCCCAGTATTCAATCTGAACAAGCTGGGATCTTCACAGAACAGCTGTATTTATACTGAGATTAAACCACACACTCACAAGGACTTCTGAACATAACTTGTTGCACTAGATTTAATTTAGGGGTGGAAATGTAAAGGGGAGTGAATAGAGAAAAATGCTACGCTCTTTTTATTGTTTGTTGTAAAACCTTTAAAAAAAAAAAACATGGATAACTTTTCATTTCCCTTCACAACAATCCAATTCTTTGTGTTGGGTCTTGGTGTGAAATTCCATTAAAGCACATGGAAGTTGGTGGTTGCAATGCGACAAAAGTGTGGAAAAGTTGAAGAAATGGGAAAACATTTGCAAGTCTAACAAAAATCTTTGAGTGGAGCTTTAGTTTAAAATGTTCATTTTTATGGGTTCCCACTGTTGCACAGTTTATTCTTGAAGGGTAACTAATGTGGTGTTGATTATTTCCAGATTGTGTCTGTGTGATCATGAGCAGAATCGTCCTCGTGTTCTATCAAAGCACAGAACAGACCCGTCTCCTCATCAGTTGGACTTTGTTCGTCTTTGTTCAAATCAGCTCATTGTCTGCATATGTGACAAAACGTCTGTTTGTATTTAAAATGAACGTATGCTTGCTCCAGTGTCGTAGGCAAAGAACGTTTAAGCAACTGTGGGCTTTGGTTTTATCACTTTTGAATTTTTGTGAATGTATTACCGATGTCAAATAAAAGCCCTGTATCATTTTCCTCCCTGGGTGAGTCAGTGTTACCTGATGACATCTCAGGATATAACAAAACCTGGTTCAAATCTGTCTGTGGCTTACGATGCAAACTTTGACAGCGTGTTCTGTTGTTCTCAGAGCTTTCTTGTGTTGTGAAACCTGTGTTGAATAGCTCGCACTGCTCTCTGTATTTGTCTCAAACAGTTCAACCTACGTGCTTTTATTAGTGTTATTCGTATTGCTGAGTTTTTGCTCCCAACCACCTATTTTTGTTCATGTTTGCGGTCCTTGTTTTTGCATCGATGACAAATGCATTGAAGAATATAAATTGGACAAGCTGCAACTTCTAATAAACCAGAGATATTGGCTTTGACTGTCGTGATTTAAAGGGAAACCTTCACACACACACAAGTCCGTATTGCTACCCATATTAGGACTTTATATTGACTTCGATTCATTTTAATAGCTACATTTATGCCTAACCCAAACCCTTACCATTACCAATTTATTCCTAACCCTAACCAAAACATAATTCACACCATACCTCTAAACCTAACCCCTAACCCAAAAAAAGGGGGTCCACCATATTGGGACCGGGCTTTGGTCCCTATAAGGTCCATCGGTCTTCAGAAGGTTAGCGAATATGCCAGAAAAGGTCCTAAATAGGATAGCTAAACAACCAACACACACACACACACACACACACACACACACACACACACACACACACACACACACACACACACACACACACACACACACACACACACACACACACACACACACACACACACACACACACACACACACACACACACACACACACACACACACACGTCTCGCTATCCTTGTGTTGACATTGTATTGACTTCCATTGATTTTACTATGCCTAACCCAGACACTTTCCCTAAACCTAACCATTACTGATACATGCCTAACCTTAACCTAAACCTAATTCACACCATAGCTCTAAACCTAACTAGTAGAGTTTAATAGCTAGTTAAACATTGTGGGGACCAGGCAAAATGTCCTCACAACTACAAATGTCCACACAAGGGTGGTGGGCTGTCAAAGGTTGGTCCTCACAAGTATAGCTATACATGTACACACACACACGATTTTTGATTGAAAAAAAATCTGGGTGCTGAATAAAGTGGAAAATAAATTCAGAAAAGAAAAATTGTAAACCCCAAAAACTTTCTGGCAACAACACACTGAAACAGGAGCATTGTTACTTCTTCGTTGTGATGCACTAAAGGTTCTCCAGCTGGAATGCATACAGGTAAGTTTAGCTCCAGCACCTTTATCCTTTTGAAGCATGCTGCTGTAATAGCAACTGAATGCATATATGTTTTGATTTACATAAATAAATAAGTAAAGATCAAATCCAAGAGTCATAGCTTTATTATCTAGATTTTCTGATCTGGAGATGTGGTGAGCATTTCTCCATCTGCAATTGGGAAAAGATTAGATCTGTTGCCAATTGATCTACATAAAGATGCAAAATCCTTTCCACAGTCTCGCCTGACAGAGCAGCTCAGTGTTATAATTAAATCCAAAATTAGCATTCTTTGAAAGTACTTCATCTTGGTCACATATGCATAACTGCTACACAAGTCTGGATTGATTAAAAAAAACAAATATGCTGTAGTTCCGACTTTCTTGGAAACAGCTGATTTAGTTGCTTGGAATAGGCAAAAACAAAAACAAATACTTCACTTTTTCTCTCTAGTGGTGAAATGATTTTTCTTTTTACTGGTTACATTTGAGCATTTAAATTTGTATTTCTTTACCCTATAATTATAAAAGGACAATTAGGTACAAAAATTGTAAAAAATAAATTAAAAAATCTAAAAGAAAATCATCAAATTCATGGAAATAGAAGCCTGATTGGGCTTATATTGAAACCATGCACTATTAAACAAAATCATTTTACAATTACTACAATATCATACCTGTTGTTAATACAAATAAAACAATCAATGTTGATTTAGAACATAACATCTCAGGATACATGAAAGTAAATACCTTGCCCAGAGCTTATTCTTTCATCTGTTTTTGTATATAGACAGTGATACAGAGGATTCCACAAGGTCGATGTTTGTATTCCAGCGTTTGGCACCATGAAATCTGAGTGTACTGAACTAAAACTCACTAAAGTCAGAAGGACTCATCATGGATTTCTGAAACAATCCAACCAGAAGATACTTTTCTGACAGGACCAGGCCTTTTCTTAGATAGCTAAGATGGGATCAGAAGGGCAACAAACATTCACTTTCAGTTAAAAGTAAAAATAAAAAAATAAAAAAGTGACTGTGACTTTCGTCTACTATGGTTTTGCTATGTGGTATCCTGACCACACCTGCTGCCCAAGAGCTGTGCTATGCCTGCCGCATTTGCTCGTGGATGCAGATAAGAAGCTGCCACTGAGCTATAAATGGTCATCCATTTAAGAAGCAATTACTACAACTGTGCTTCCATTATCTGTGATCAAACGTTTTCATTTTTCCATATTTAGACATAAACAGCTCATCAATGTCATATTAGATGGAGTTTTCCCCACTTTGTTCTAGGTAATGCGCTCCTTCAGCTTGTATTCTCTGTCTCAGAGGTGAATCAGAAACCTTTCTAACCCTTACAGCTTTCTCATTAGCCTGCTGGAAATTATTTGCTCTGGTTGTTAGGCTACACTTCACTCAGAAGAATCTCCCCCTCCATCACAGATGGCTGATGTATAGAGAAACGTAGGTGCATAATTAAGGCACACTGACACTGCCAGCTCATTGCTTGAGGCAGTGTCAGTGAAAGGCAGGAGCCAGAATAGGACCACTCTAAAAGCTCCAATATGGCCACTTTTTTTTTTTTTTTAAAGGGTCCTTGAGCTCTGTTTCCTTGTCCTCACGGAAATGAGTTGGTCTCTTCTTGCTCTGTCTCAAAGCACCTTACAAGCTGAGCAGATCCTTTACTCTTCAAGGAGTAATGGAAAATCATGACTCGAGCGAAAGTGAAAAACAATATATTAAGAGTTGTGTTTGTAAAGGAAATCTCAAATCCTCGTAAACGATTCTATTTCGAGCCAAATATTTTTTTCGCCTTCACATTTTATATCAATGGGAAACATCTGAGGTGTTAACAGATAGTGGGAATAATCGATGTTCTTTCTGCAGCCATATGAGTGTAGAATCATTAAGTTGGCAGAGGAAGTAAAAGACTAAAATTACCAAGAAAATCAATTCTATGGATTTTACTAAAATAGAATAAAACTGTACTTTCCCTTTTAAAAATAAGTTTTAGAAATAACATTGATAAATTTGCTGATCTTTTTATGATAAGGAATACATTTAAAGAATGTCCCAATCCAATCCTAGGTCATTTTTAAATGATCGGATCACTGACAAAACTCACCCTCTGATACAGTTAAAAAATTTCACATGATTTAAGTTCAGGGAAAAAAAAGACATTTTTTCTCTATTGTCATATATCAAATCACTGTAAAAAAAAAAAAAGAAAAAAAAGAGATAAAGTGTTTTAACATATTAACATATTTTTTTTACTTCACAGGATGGTGTTCTGAGGCTTCAAAGCTCCCTCATTTTTCCTCCAAATATACCGTCAACCATTATGGCTGAACAGTGCCATTTTGTTTCATCAGACCACAGGACATGTCTCCAGAAATTCAGATTTTTGTCCCCTTGTGCAGTTGCAAACTGCAGTCTCTGACTTTCTCCTCTCAGAGTAACCTTTCAGCTCATGGTGGTCCAGGACTCGTTTTACTGTGGATAGTGACACTGTCTCACCAGTTTCAGCCAGCATCTTCACAAGATCTGCTGTTGTCCTGGGGTTGATTCACACATTTCACACCAAAAGAACTTTCCTCTCTCCGATTTAGAATCAGTCTCTTTGCCAAGCAGTATGAAGGCAGTACATTCCCACATTTTTTATTCTTGTGCATTATTGTCTGAACGGATAAACGTGGGACCCTCAGGCATCTGGAAATTGCACCCATGGATGAGCCACACTTGTGGATGCTCAAAATTATTTTCCTGAGGTCTTGGTCGATTTCTTTTGATTTTACCATGATGTCAAAGGAAGAGGCCCTGTGTTTGGGGGGGTGCCACCATTTAACACAGAGGGACTCATTTAACTTATCAGAAGCGTCTAAGCTCAGAATGGAATCATCTGGAGTTATCTTTTTGTTTAAAGACACAAAAAAAGTAAACTACTAAAAGTAAAATTTGACGAAAGTAATTAAAAAAACAAATTCCCCCCCCCCCCGAAATTTAAAAAATACGTAAAACATATTTATTGATCTAAACAAAAGTGTTTTGATGTTCGCCTGTAACGAAAATAGGTTTTTGTGTTTCTTTAATTCTCTGAAGTGTATGTAAATATCTGGTTTCAACTGACGGGAATAAAGCTGTTCTTGTACCACTTACTTTTTGACTTTGGGACGGAAGTCTTTTACCAGATGGCAGGAGTTTTAAAACCTCTGGATGTTGGGCATCAGTACTGGCTGGATGCTGTAACTGCCTGATGTACAGCAATTTGTCGCTCAGCTGCGACTAGTTGGCAAATTGATTTCACAATTTGGTCCAGTGAGTTTCTGTCCTTTAGAGGCAGGGTGGCAAACCAAGAGGCGAGACAAAACAATAGACTTGACATTAGAGTTCAGTCTACATGGAATATGATACATTCTGTTGACAGAAATGACTATAATACAATTTTCTTTTAAAGGTAATTTTGAGCCAGTAATTGTCCCAAGATATTTATGTTTGCACCTGTTCAATTATTTGTCCTTGTACAACCATGGTCTAAAGTTTTTCCTAAAATCAATGGCCATATCCAACCCTCTGTGTCCTGAAGGTAAAAACTTATTAAAATCCAGCCAATGAAAGGTAAACATATGGAAGCTGAGCATGCAATCCATTCCTTCCCAAATCTTTAGAAAGCCTCTCCAAGATTATCATAATTGATGATGAGGCCACCGGTCCAAAAATTATTTAGCGCCTTAGGAAGGTTGCCTTTAGGGACTTAGAATATGACACCATGTTACCGAATTGCAGTAACATGTCTGAAGATAAAACTGGACTTAAGTCTCTTGCAGAGATTTTCAGTAAGGGACCACTAATATTTTGTTAATTTTAGTGCAATGCCAGCCAGCCGATCACAATTGTAAGCTCACTAACATTAAATTCATACCTCCATTATTTTCTAACTAAAATGGAAAGAGATAAATAAACGATTATTAAAACAATTGAAAGCATTAACAAGATCAAGGTCTGTGGTGTAATAGCAGTTAGTTAATGCTTTTCATGCTGGACCATGTCCCTGATCAGTATTGGTGACAAAATATCATCACATCACTTACAGTGGGGTAAAAAAGTATTTAGTCAGCCACCAACTGTGCAAGTTCTCCCACTTAAAGAGGAGAAAGGCCTGTCATTTTCCTCATAGGTATACCTCAACTATGAGATACAAAAAGAGGGAAAAAAGCCAGGAAATCACATGGTCTGATTTTTAGGAATTTATTTGCTAATTAAGGTAGAAAAAAAAAGTATTTGGTCACCAACCAACAAGCAAGATTTCTGGCCTTCACAGACCTGTAACTTCTTCTGTAAGAAGCTCCTCTGTGCTCCACTCATTACCTGTATTAAAGGTATCTGTTTGAACTCTATCAGTATGAAAGACACCTGTCCACAACCTCAAACAGTCACACTCCAAACTCCACTATGGCCAAGACCAAAGAGCTGTCAAAGGACACCAGAAACAAAATTGTAGACCTGCACCAGGCTGGGAAGACTGAATCTGCAATAGGTAAGCAGCTTGGTGTGAAGAAATCAACTGTGGGAGCAATTATTAGAAAATGAAAGGCATACCAGACCACTGATAATCTCCCTCGATCTGGGGCTCCATCCAAGATCTCACCCCGTAGGGGTAACACACTATGCCACCAGAGACTCGCATCCTGCAGTGCCAGAGGGGTCCCCCTGCTTAAGCCAGTACATGTCCAGGCCCGTCTGATGTTTGCTAGAGATCATCTGGATGATCCAGAAGAGGATTGGGAGAATGGCATGTGGTCAGATGAGACCAAAATAGAGCTCTTTGGTATAAATGGCACTCTCCATGTTTGAAGGGGGAAGATGCTGCGTTGCATCCTAAGAACACCATACCTACTCTGAAGCATGGGGGTGGAAACATTATGCTTTGGGGCTGTTTTTTTGCAAAGGGACCAGGACGACTGATCCGTGTAAAGGAAAGAATGGATGAGGTCATGTATCGTGAGACCCTGGGTGAAAACCTCCTTCCATCAGCAAGGGCATTGGAGATGAAACGTGGCTGGGTCTTTCAGCATGACCATGACACCCCGGGTAACGAAGGAGTGGCTTCGTAAGAAGCATTTCAAGCTCCTGGAGTGGCCTAGCCAGTCTCCAGAGTTCAACCCCATAGAAAATATTTGGAGGGAGTTGAAAGTCCGTGTTGCCTAGCAACAGCCCCAAAACATCACTGCTCTAGAGGAGTTCTGAATGGA
Source organism: Valencia hispanica (assembly GCA_963556495.2). NCBI lineage: Eukaryota > Metazoa > Chordata > Actinopteri > Cyprinodontiformes > Valenciidae > Valencia > Valencia hispanica. Next base: position 13,147,630 of record OY747704.1, on the reverse strand, counting down.
GGAATGGGCCAGAATACCAGCAACAGTGTGTGAAAACCTTGTGAAGACTTACACAAAACATTTGACTTCTGTCGATGCCAACAAAGGGTATGTAACAAAGTATTGAGATGAACTTTGGTTATTGACCAAATACTTTTTTCCATCATAATTAGTAAATACATTCTTTGAAAATCAGACCATGTGATTTTCTTTTCTCATTTTCTCTCATAGATGAGATATATCTATGATGATAATTACAGGCCTCATCTTTTTAAGTGGGAGAACTTGCACAATTGGTGGCTGATTAAATACTCTTGACCCACTGTACATAAAAAATTTAAATAAATAAAGACATTACCATAGTGATTGTATTTTTTTGATCAGCCTCATTGGATGGCAGCACTGCCCACACATATGTACATTTGGGCCATGAAAATCAGCACATAACATGAAATTTCATTGTTCTGCGTAATGAAGATCTTTTAAAAGGCAATATTGAGCCAGTAATGGTTCCAAGATATTTGTTTGCACCAGTCAATTATTGGCAGCCAATAATTCCATAAATCTTTATTTCTTACACAGGTGATTCTTGCAATGTTTAGAGAACGTGGATCCTTGGTTACTATCAAAACAATCATCAGATTAGATTTAGAACCTGTATGCTTTATGTTGAGATGAATATGACCACGAGAGCACCCTTCTGAAACATCAGCAACACACCAGCAGAGACAATTATGGTGGTTCCCATGCTGCTAATGCTGGTCCACAATTTAGAAAAGATGACAATTTTAGACTTAGGCATTTTTAGAGCTGCAATTTGCTGTTTACAGGTGCAAAAGAAAAGAAAAAAATCCTGAACCATTTTCTACTCTAGCAGTGAAAAACGTATTCAACTGTTCCTTGCGCTGTCTCGTCCTCACAGCAGCACGAACACGTTCTGAATATTCTTGTTTCCAAGGGGGGTGGTTGTTCAATTGTTTAGTATTGGGGAGGAAGAATGCAAGTAGGGAATTACTTGTAACCTATTTTAGTAACGTGAATGAAAAATACATAGCTTGACCAAAAGTGGAACAAATGAAAAAAGGAAAGCTATACGTTTAAACCATGAAGCTTGAAAAGCACCTACATTCAATCCAGTCGCAGCTTGTCAAGCATAATGCCAGTCTGCCCTTTAAGGCAAAAATAACGCTCTAGGGCTTCCATTGTATCCAAGCATGATCAAACACGGCCTATATGACAGATAAAAGCATGGCTTCTGCAGTCATGTTTTACGCACCTCCATAAGCATGAAAACCTCCTACTGGACTGTTTGATAAAAAAAATTAAATAAGAGGCTCTACTTCTATGTTGGAGCAACTTTCAATAATACATTCACCTTCGAACTTACAAGATAAAAACAAAGAAACCCTCTTCTAAAGTAGTGCATTTTCCCTTAAACGCCATCCGCCTTCTTAATATGCATTTTAAAGATTTGGCGTAATGAGCTTCAGCGTTTTTATCCTCCATCCATGGCTGCAGCGGCCTTAACTTATCGTCACAGCAACACACTGAAGGCACCGACTTCTAATTAAAAGTGAAGCTTTTGAAAGGGTTTTCACAGAATACCAGAATCGTCCGGACTTCGTGTTTAGTTTTGGGCTTACAGACGGCGACATGTCAAGACTCCCTCAGCAGCTAGGGCCACATTCACGAGAGGCATCTCAGTAATTTAATCGTCCGTCGACGTCCTTGTGTAGCGAATGTCATTCAAGTAACCAAAGGCTCATTACAGAGGTCTGTGCAGTGACAATGAGTGAGAAAAAGCCAAGTACATTAACACTAATTAGACTGCATATTATGCAAATGCACAGTTGACAGTTGTTAGCCGTGGGGAAATACTAACCCTCTTGAGCAGAGCACATAAAGAGAGGCCCATATTTCTCTTAAAACGCAAGATACATCCCTCTGTGGAGAATGCAGCACTTAGAGCTGCATGGCTCTTTGTGTAAAAACATTTTTTTTTGCTCTTCTGCTGCTTACAAAGATTTACTATAAAGCGTAAGTTTAGAAGACTATAGAGATTTTGTTTCTTCTTTCTGTTCAATTACCATCTGAGACCTCTTAGAAAAAATCTTGAGAAGGAAAACAGCATCATCTCTGAATCATTAATTAGTGAAGGCTTTGGATATTTTCCAGACATCATGTAACTTTGATCCCCGACTGAGACATGATCACTTGTCCACTTCGGTTTCTTTGGTTCAATCCTCTAGAACATTGGATCCATTTTTCTCAATATTTCAGACAGGGTTCACCAGAAATAGATGAAATGCAAAAGAATCGTTCATCTTTTTCCTCAAGAAAAAAGGAAAATACAGATCAGAACCTCCAACCGGTCTTTAAATATATTTCCGCAACTGCATCTGAGATTTGAAGCAAATGGGGGGGGGGGGGGGATATGTAAAGGTAGCACTGGTCAGGGCTTTGATGTCAAACTTTAATTTCCCTCCACAGTCTTTGTGCTGTGATGCGCCTCCTTCCCGCGCTCAGGAGGCTTTGATGGACATTTTTAGTTTGCTGTGAGCCTGTTGATCTGCGGGGCCCGTCTGTGAACCCGGGCCAACAGCTGATGTTTGTTGGCTTGCAGATACCCAAATCTAAAAATAATAAAAGGCCAGAAAGTGACCTGCTGGTCTTAGCGGCGATAGATAAACACACACACACACACAAAAACACAGCCAGACAAAATTTAATCTGTTGGATTTGGTTGGATGAAACCAATAAGAATGAAGATCACACACTTTATATTCTTCCCAGAGCTGTCTGATATGTATTCAGGGTTTTTTACCCTTGTAAATTATTCACTGGGTAAAGAAAAAAAATAAACAGCATGAAGAAAAACCCCCATGAAGAAAAATATTAAACTGATGGGTCTAATTATGGAGGTCCAGATTGTTCTCTTTATTCTCTCAGGCCCCCAGCAACAAAGTACGTCCATGTTGGGATCAACTTGGTCTTATTGTTTCAGGAGAGAAAATGCAAACGTTTGTGATTTCTCAATTTATTTTAAATTGATATTTTCTCTCTCTTTTTTTTTTGAACAGATCATCAAAATGAGCTTGCTGCAATCAATCCTGCACAGCTTGAATTATTTCTACTTCCTGTTATGTGCAGCCTCCTAAAGGAGTCAGTGTTCTATAGATGCTAGAACATCTTAATGTTTTCAATGTGTGGCTAATGTTTACATTTTATAAGCATGAAAAATACACCCATACAATGGTTTAAAAAAAACATTTCATTACAGTATTGCATACCTACTAGTTTCCTGTAACATGGAATTTGCTTTAAAATTTTAAATAAAATGTTATTTAAAAACAAACTACCTATTGCTTCAGTTACCCGCTGCATGTCATTGATTTGTGTGTTGATGTGTTTTTCTAAACTTCCCAGACTGTAAATGTGCTGAAAAGTCACTTTTTCCAGTCTTGACTTAAAAATAGAACTAAAATCTGGGTATAAAAAGAAATAAAGTGGGAGTGTAAATAGCAAAAGCCCAATCGCTCGTAACAGTCGTGTCTCACTGAAGGCGCAGGTTCATTAACATACAGCCAGCAGAACTGTGATTTCTAAGCCTAATTTACACCCAATCAAACCTCCGTCACAGCTTCACTTCATATTATAAAACACAGACACCCTCATGTGAATACACATACATAAAATGGAAACTCTAAAGACTACAGAACGATGATCGACTGAACGTTTGTGTTGACCCAAAGGAAGATATTTCCCCCTGCAGCTCTGCTCACGTCTTGGGGATTCACAGTAGCTTCTCGCTCCTGAACCTACAGGCCACAGCTGTGATGAGCGCGGCTCCCTTCCCGCTGCCATCCTCTGACTTGAGGAAAGTCACCTCACACTGTGGGGCCAAATCCTGCAGGGTTTCCTGCATGATGCTCGAGAAACTTCAGGATAAGGGAAGAGAGCAGAGAAAAGGAAATAAATTAGACTTTTCAGAAGAGGTGAGAAACTTTAATCCACTGGGGAGCAGATGAGTTCTGCGGGAGCTAAAGATGTGGCTATTTCAGATTGGTGTGTCTCAGCCAAGAAACACTGAAAAAAAATGTAGGACCACAATCCCAGGGGACAGGAGTTGCCCACAGCATGCATGCATCTGCATGCATCTTCACAGCATGCAGAAAAATACCTAGAGGCGAGCTGATAAATCCAGCTCACAAAATAATACAATACAAAATATTTGGCTCACGAGAATGAGACGAGAATTTAATAAGAGCTAAGAATCCTGTTTTTGCATTTCTAACAAAATGAAAGTCTCAAAAATCTTAAAACAGAAAAGCCTCTTGAACAGGGCAGGAAAGATATATCGCATATTAATTGTGACTGGCAGCTGGCAACGGAACGCAAATCCAGCATGTTACAACCAAAACAGGTTTAGCTGAGGTGGAACATAATTGCCTCTGCATAATAGCTCACACTTCACCAGATGAAGTACAAACTGTCATCAACTGGATAGCAAAGCGCCAGGCAGTGTTCACCTCGACAAGAAACACTGACATTTAATCTCAAAATCTAGTTCCACCCCTGAAAATTACCCCATGAAATATTTTCCTTCTACTTTTAGTGAATGTTGCAGGTAAGCTTTAAAGAAACAAATATAAAAAAGCTAAATTAATGTAGAAATTCATTAACCTAACCGCTTTGCTTAATATGGGAGACCAAAACAATGAACTTTAATGAATAAAAATGTTCCTTACTGAGGATGCGTCTTGTAAAGAGTACCGTCCACCCCCACAGTGATGGAGAGGTGATTCTGGTTGCGGTTCTGCCGTATCTTGTCGACAAGAGCAGCTAAACCGGCGCCACAGAGCTGAGCCGCACGGCGAGCGACGACGTTGCACACCTCCTTCACCAGAACGCTGTCGTCACACGTGGAGCCAGTGAGGCCAAGGTGCTGCAGGATAGAGCGGACCTGGCGCATGGCCAGGCGGTCGCTGTGGGAGCAGGGACGGTCACATGTTCAACCACCAATACTGACCAACGTTACACATATTTATTCCTTTTAGCTCCATCCTAAGGTGATTTTTATTCCCCACAACCCTCGTGGTAAAGATGTCATTAGTCTTAGAAAGACTTGGCACGGATACTCAAATATATTGA